>OU342740.1:221786112-222521684 GCA_910589775.1 Avena eriantha
ACAAACCACATATGGATCCACCAGTGTGATTGCATGTGTGCTCTTTTAATTAACCACAACTAAAGTCATTGAATGTCTGATTCTTTTCACAAACCACATTTGGATCCACCAGTGTCATTTCATGTGTGTTATTTTCACAAACCACAACTAGAGTCATTGCATGTGTGTTCTTTTCATTACCAACATCTAGAGTCATTGCATGTGTGTTCTTTTCACAAACCATGTATGGATCCACCAGTGGCATTGCATGTGTGTTCTTTTCACAAACCACATCTAGAGTCATTGCATGTGTGTTCTTCTCACAAACCACATATGGATCCACCAGATTTCATTGCATGTCTGTTCTTCTCACAAACCATGTATGGATCCACGAGTGTCATTCGATGTCTATTCTTTTCACAAACCACATCTAGAGTTATTGCATGTGTGTTGTTCTAGAAACAACATATGGATCCACCAGAGTTCATTGCATTTCTGTTCTTCTCACAAACAATAGCTAGAGTCATTGCATGTCTGTTCTTCTCACAAAACCACACATGGATGCACCAGTGTCATTGCATGTGTGTTCTTTTCATAAACCACAGCTAGAGTCATTGCATGTCTGTTCTTTTCACAAACCACATATGGATCCACCAGTGTCATTGGATATTTGTTCTTTTCACAAACCACATCTAGAGTCATTGCATGTGTGTAATTCTCACAAACCACATATGGATCCACCAGAGTTCATTGCATATTTGTTCTTCTCACAAACCACAACTAGAGTCATTGCATGTCTGTTCTTCTCACAAACCACACATGGATCCACCAGTGTCATTGCATGTGTGTTCTTTTCACAAACCATAGCTAGTGACATTGCATGTGTGTTCTTTTCATTAACCACATCTAGAGTCATTGCATGTGTGTTTCTTTTCATAAACCACATATGGTTCCACAAGTGTCATTGCATGTGTTTTCTTTTCACAAACCACATATAGTCATTGCATGTGTGTTCTTCTCATAAACCACGTATGGATCCACCAGAGTTCATTGCATGTTTGTTCTTCTCACAAACCACAGCTAGAGTCATTACATGTCTGTTCTTCTCACAAACTACACATGGATCCACTAGTGTCACTGCATGTGTGTTATTTTCACAAACCATATCTAGAGTCATTGGATGTCTGTTCTTTTCACCAACCCCATATTGATTGACCAGTGTCATTGCATGTGTGTTCTTTTCACAAACCACAGCTAGAGTCATTTCATGTGTGTTATTTTCACAAACCACATATGGATCCACCAGTGTGATTGCATGTGAGTTCTTTTCATTAACCACAGCTAGAGTCATTGCATGTCTGTTCTTTTCACAGACCACATATGGATCCACCAATGTCATTGCATGTGTGTTCTTTTCACAAACCACATCTAGCATAATTGCATGTGTCTTCTTCTCACAAACCACATATGGATCCACCAGAGTTCATTGCATGTCTGTTCTTCTCACAAACCACATATGGATCCACCAGTGTGATTGCATGTGTGTTCTTTTCACAAACCACAGGTAGAGTCATTGCATGTGTGTTCTTTTCACAAACCACATACAGAGTCATTGCATGTGTGTTCTTTCACGAACCCCATATGGATCCACTAGTGTCATTGGATGTCTGTTCTTTTCACAAACCACATCTAGAGTCATTGCATGTCTGTTCTTCTCACAAACCACATATGGATCCACCAGTGTGATTGCATGTGTGCTCTTTTAATTAACCACAACTAAAGTCATTGAATGTCTGTTCTTTTCACAAACCACATTTGGATCCACCAGTGTCATTTCATGTGTGTTATTTTCACAAACCACAACTAGAGTCATTGCATGTGTGTTCTTTTCATTACCAACATCTAGAGTCATTGCATGTGTGTTCTTTTCACAAACCATGTATGGATCCACCAGTGGCATTGCATGTGTGTTCTTTTCACAAACCACATCTAGAGTCATTGCATGTGTGTTCTTCTCACAAACCACATATGGATCCACCAGATTTCATTGCATGTCTGTTCTTCTCACAAACCATGTATGGATCCACGAGTGTCATTCGATGTCTATTCTTTTCACAAACCACATCTAGAGTTATTGCATGTGTGTTGTTCTAACAAACAACATATGGATCCACCAGAGTTCATTGCATTTCTGTTCTTCTCACAAACAATAGCTAGAGTCATTGCATGTCTGTTCTTCTCACAAACCACACATGGATGCACCAGTGTCATTGCATGTGTGTTCTTTTCATAAACCACAGCTAGAGTCATTGCATGTCTGTTCTTTTCACAAACCACATATGGATCCACCAGTGTCATTGGATATTTGTTCTTTTCACAAACCACATCTAGAGTCATTGCATGTGTGTAATTCTCACAAACCACATATGGATCCACCAGAGTTCATTGCATATTTGTTCTTCTCACAAACCACAACTAGAGTCATTGCATGTCTGTTCTTCTCACAAACCACACATGGATCCACCAGTGTCATTGCATGTGTGTTCTTTTCACAAACCATAGCTAGTGATATTGCATGTGTGTTCTTTTCATTAACCACATCTAGAGTCATTGCATGTGTGTTTCTTTTCATAAACCACATATGGTTCCACAAGTGTCATTGCATGTGTTTTCTTTTCACAAACCACATATAGAGTCATTGCATGTGTGTTCTTCTCATAAACCACGTATGGATCCACCAGAGTTCATTGCATGTTTGTTCTTCTCACAAACCACAGCTAGAGTCATTACATGTCTGTTCTTCTCACAAACTACACATGGATCCACCTAGTGTCACTGCATGTGTGTTATTTTCACAAACCACATCTAGAGTCATTGGATGTCTGTTCTTTTCACCAACCCCATATTGATTGACCAATGTCATTGCATGTGTGTTCTTTTCACAAACCACAGCTAGAGTCATTTCATGTGTGTTATTTTCACAAACCACATATGGATCCACCAGTGTGATTGCATGTGAGTTCTTTTCATTAACCACATGCTAGAGTCATTGCATGTCTGTTCTTTTCACAGACCACATATGGATCCACCAGTGTCATTGCATGTGTGTTCTTCTCACAAACCACATCTAGCGTCATTGCATGTGTCTTCTTCTCACAAACCACATATGGATCCACCAGAGTTCATTGCATGTCTGTTCTTCAAACAAACCACATATGGATCCACCAGTGTGATTGCATGTGTGTTACTTTTCACAAACCACAGGTAGAGTCATTGCATGTGTGTTCTTTTCACAAACCACATACAGAGTCATTGCATGTGTGTTCTTTCACGAACCCCATATGGATCCACTAGTGTCATTGGATGTCTGTTCTTTTCACAAACCACATCTAGAGTCATTGCATGTCTGTTCTTCTCACAAACCACATATGGATCCACCAGTGTGATTGCATGTGTGCTCTTTTAATTGACCACAACTAAAGTCATTGAATGTCTGTTCTTTTCACAAACCACATTTGGATCCACCAGTGTCATTTCATGTGTGTTATTTTCACAAACCACAACTAGAGTCATTGCATGTGTGTTCTTTTCATTACCAACATCTAGAGTCATTGCATGTGTGTTCTTTTCACAAACCATGTATGGATCCACCAGTGTCATTGCATGTGTATTCTTTTCACAAACCACATCTAGACTCATTGCATGTGTGTTCTTCTCACAAACCACATATGGATCATCCAGATTTCATTGCATATATGTTCTTCTCACAAACCATGTATGGATCCACGAGTGTCATTCGATGTCTATTCTTTTCACAAACCACATCTAGAGTTATTGCATGTGTGTTGTTTTAACAAACAACATATGGATCCAATAGAGTTCATTGCATTTCTGTTCTTCTCACAAACAATAGATATTGTCATTGCATGTCTATTCTTCTCACAAACCACACATGGATGCACCAGTGTCATTGCATGTGTGTTCTTTTCACAAAGCATAGTTAGAGTCATTGCATGTGTGTTCTTCTCACAACCCACATATGGATCCACCAGAGTTCATCGCTTGTGTGTTATTTTCACAAACCACAATAAGAGTCATTGCATGTCTATTCTTCTCACAAACCACACCTATATCCACCAGTGTCATTGCATGTGTGTTCTTTTCACAGACCACAGCTAGAGTCATTGGATGTCTGTTCTTCTCAGAAACCACACATGGATCCACTAGTGTCATTGCATGTCTGTTCTTTTCACAAACCACATATGGATCCACCAGTTACATTGGATGTTTGTTCTTTTCACAAACCACATCTAGAGTCATTGCATGTGTGCTATTCTCACAAACCACATATGGATCCACCAGAGTTCATTGCATGTTTGTTCTTCTCATGAACCACAACTAGAGTCATTGCATGTCTGTTCTTCTCACAAACCACACATGGATCCACCAGTGTCATAGCATGTGTGTTCTTTTCACAAACCACAGCTAGTGTCATTGCATGTGTGTTCTTTTCATTAACCACATGTAGAGTCATTGCATGTGTGTTATTTTCACAAACCACATATGGATCCACTAGTGTCATTGCATGTGTGTTCTTTTCACAAACCACATCTAGAGTCATGGGATGTGTCTTCTTCTCACAAACCACATATGGATCCACCAGAGTTCATTGCATGTCTGTTCTTCTCACAAACCACATATGGATCCACCAGTGTGATTGCATGTGTGTTCTTTTCACAAACCACAGGTAGAGTCATTGCATGTGTGTTCTTTTCACAAACCACATACAGAGTCATTGCATGTGTGTTCTTTCACGAACCCCATATGGATCCACTAGTGTCATTGGATGTCTGTTCTTTTCACAAACCACATCTAGAGTCATTGCATGTCTGTTCTTCTCACAAACCACATATGGATCCACCAGTGTGATTGCATGTGTGCTCTTTTAATTAACCACAACTAAAGTCATTGAATGTCTGATCTTTTCACAAACCACATTTGGATCCACCAGTGTCATTTCATGTGTGTTATTTTCACAAACCACAACTAGAGTCATTGCATGTGTGTTCTTTTCATTACCAACATCTAGAGTCATTGCATGTGTGTTCTTTTCACAAACCATGTATGGATCCACCAGTGGCATTGCATGTGTGTTCTTTTCACAAACCACATCTAGAGTCATTGCATGTGTGTTCTTCTCACAAACCACATATGGATCCACCAGATTTCATTGCATGTCTGTTCTTCTCACAAACCATGTATGGATCCACGAGTGTCATTCGATGTCTATTCTTTTCACAAACCACATCTAGAGTTATTGCATGTGTGTTGTTCTAGAAACAACATATGGATCCACCAGAGTTCATTGCATTTCTGTTCTTCTCACAAACAATAGCTAGAGTCATTGCATGTCTGTTCTTCTCACAAAACCACACATGGATGCACCAGTGTCATTGCATGTGTGTTCTTTTCATAAACCACAGCTAGAGTCATTGCATGTCTGTTCTTTTCACAAACCACATATGGATCCACCAGTGTCATTGGATATTTGTTCTTTTCACAAACCACATCTAGAGTCATTGCATGTGTGTAATTCTCACAAACCACATATGGATCCACCAGAGTTCATTGCATATTTGTTCTTCTCACAAACCACAACTAGAGTCATTGCATGTCTGTTCTTCTCACAAACCACACATGGATCCACCAGTGTCATTGCATGTGTGTTCTTTTCACAAACCATAGCTAGTGACATTGCATGTGTGTTCTTTTCATTAACCACATCTAGAGTCATTGCATGTGTGTTTCTTTTCATAAACCACATATGGTTCCACAAGTGTCATTGCATGTGTTTTCTTTTCACAAACCACATATAGTCATTGCATGTGTGTTCTTCTCATACACCACGTATGTATCCACCAGAGTTCATTGCATGTTTGTTCTTCTCACAAACCACAGCTAGAGTCATTACATGTCTGTTCTTCTCACAAACTACACATGGATCCACTAGTGTCACTGCATGTGTGTTATTTTCACAAACCATATCTAGAGTCATTGGATGTCTGTTCTTTTCACCAACCCCATATTGATTGACCAGTGTCATTGCATGTGTGTTCTTTTCACAAACCACAGCTAGAGTCATTTCATGTGTGTTATTTTCACAAACCACATATGGATCCACCAGTGTGATTGCATGTGAGTTCTTTTCATTAACCACAGCTAGAGTCATTGCACTGTCTGTTCTTTTCACAGACCACATATGGATCCACCAATGTCATTGCATGTGTGTTCTTTTCACAAACCACATCTAGCATAATTGCATGTGTCTTCTTCTCACAAACCACATATGGATCCACCAGAGTTCATTGCATGTCTGTTCTTCTCACAAACCACATATGGATCCACCAGTGTGATTGCATGTGTGTTCTTTTCACAAACCACAGGTAGAGTCATTGCATGTGTGTTCTTTTCACAAACCACATACAGAGTCATTGCATGTGTGTTCTTTCACGAACCCCATATGGATCCACTAGTGTCATTGGATGTCTGTTCTTTTCACAAACCACATCTAGAGTCATTGCATGTCTGTTCTTCTCACAAACCACATATGGATCCACCAGTGTGATTGCATGTGTGCTCTTTTAATTAACCACAACTAAAGTCATTGAATGTCTGTTCTTTTCACAAACCACATTTGGATCCACCAGTGTCATTTCATGTGTGTTATTTTCACAAACCACAACTAGAGTCATTGCATGTGTGTTCTTTTCATTAACAACATCTAGAGTCATTGCATGTGTGTTCTTTTCACAAACCATGTATGGATCCACCAGTGGCATTGCATGTGTGTTCTTTTCACAAACCACATCTAGAGTCATTGCATATGTGTTCTTCTCACAAACCACATATGGATCAACCAGATTTCATTGCATGTCTGTTCTTCTCACAAACCATGTATGGATCCACGAGTGTCATTCGATGTCTATTCTTTTCACAAACCACATCTAGAGTTATTGCATGTGTGTTGTTCTAACAAACAACATATGGATCCACCAGAGTTCATTGCATTTCTGTTCTTCTCACAAACAATAGCTAGAGTCATTGCATGTCTGTTCTTCTCACAAACCAGACATGGATGCACCAGTGTCATTGCATGTGTGTTCTTTTCATAAACCACAGCTAGAGTCATTGCATGTCTGTTCTTTTCACAAACCACATACGGATCCACCAGTGTCATTGGATATTTGTTCTTTTCACAAACCACATCTAGAGTCATTGCATGTGTGTAATTCTCACAAACCACATATGGATCCACCAGAGTTCATTGCATATTTGTTCTTCTCACAAACCACAACTAGAGTCATTGCATGTCTGTTCTTCTCACAAACCACACATGGATCCACCAGTGTCATTGCATGTGTGTTCTTTTCACAAACCATAGCTAGTGATATTGCATGTGTGTTCTTTTCATTAACCACATCTAGAGTCATTGCATGTGTGTTTCTTTTCATAAACCACATATGGATCCACAAGTGTCATTGCATGTGTTTTCTTTTCACAAACCACATCTAGAGTCATTGCATGTGTGTTCTTCTCACAAACCACGTATGGATCCACCAGAGTTCATTGCATGTTTGTTCTTCTCACAAACCACAGCTAGAGTCATTACATGTCTGTTCTTCTCACAAACTACACATGGATCCACCAGTGTCACTGCATGTGTGTTATTTTCACAAACCACATCTAGAGTCATTGGATGTCTGTTCTTTTCACCAACCCCATCTTGATTGACAAATGTCATTGCATGTGTGTTCTTTTCACAAACCACAGCTAGAGTCATTTCATGTGTGTTATTTTCACAAACCACATATGGATCCACCAGTGTGATTGCATGTGAGTTCTTTTCATTAACCACTGCTAGAGTCATTGCATGTCTGTTCTTTTCACAGACCACATATGGATCCACCAGTGTCATTGCATGTGTGTTCTTCTCACAAACCACATCTAGCGTCATTGCATGTGTCTTCTTCTCACAAACCACATATGGATCCACCAGAGTTCATTGCATGTCTGTTCTTCAAACAAACCACATATGGATCCACCAGTGTGATTGCATGTGTGTACTTTTCACAAACCACAGGTAGAGTCATTGCATGTGTGTTCTTTTCACAAACCACATACAGAGTCATTGCATGTGTGTTCTTTTCACGAACCCCATATGGATCCACTAGTGTCATTGGATGTGTGTTCTTTTCACAAACCACATCTAGAGTCATTGCATGTCTGTTCTTCTCACAAACCACATATGGATCCACCAGTGTGATTGCATGTGTGCTCTTTTAATTGACCACAACTAAAGTCATTGAATGTCTGTTCTTTTCACAAAACACATTTGGATCCACCAGTGTCATTTCATGTGTGTTATTTTCACAAACCACAACTAGAGTCATTGCATGTGTGTTCTTTTCATTAACAACATCTAGAGTCATTGCATGTGTGTTCTTTTCACAAACCATGTATGGATCCACCAGTGTCATTGCATGTGTATTCTTTTCACAAACCACATCTGGACTCATTGCATGTGTGTTCTTCTCACAAACCACATATGGATCCACCAGATTTCATTGCATGTCTGTTCTTCTCACAAACCATGTATGGATCCACGAGTGTCATTCGATGTCTATTCTTTTCACAAACCACATCTAGAGTTATTGCATGTGTGTTGTTTTAACAAACAACATATGGATCCAATAGAGTTCATTGCATTTCTGTTCTTCTCACAAACAATAGATATTGTCATTGCATGTCTATTCTTCTCACAAACCACACATGGATGCACCAGTGTCATTGCATGTGTGTTCTTTTCACAAAGCATAGTTAGAGTCATTGCATGTGTGTTCTTCTCACAACCCACATATGGATCCACCAGAGTTCATCGCTTGTGTGTTATTTTCACAAACCACAATAAGAGTCATTGCATGTCTATTCTTCTCACAAACCACACCTATATCCACCAGTGTCATTGCATGTGTGTTCTTTTCACAGACCACAGCTAGAGTCATTGGATGTCTGTTCTTCTCAGAAACCACACATGGATCCACTAGTGTCATTGCATGTCTGTTCTTTTCACAAACCACATATGGATCCACCAGTTACATTGGATGTTTGTTCTTTTCACAAACCACATCTAGAGTCATTGCATGTGTGCTATTCTCACAAACCACATATGGATCCACCAGAGTTCATTGCATGTTTGTTCTTCTCATGAACCACAACTAGAGTCATTGCATGTCTGTTCTTCTCACAAACCACACATGGATCCACCAGTGTCATAGCATGTGTGTTCTTTTCACAAACCACAGCTAGTGTCATTGCATGTGTGTTCTTTTCATTAACCACATGTAGAGTCATTGCATGTGTGTTATTTTCACAAACCACATATGGATCCACTAGTGTCATTGCATGTGTGTTCTTTTCACAAACCACATCTAGAGTCATGGGATGTGTGTTCTTCTCACAAACCACATATGGACCCACCAGAGTTCATTGCATGTCTGTTCTTCTCACAAACCACATATGGATCCACAAGTGTCATTGCATGTGTGTTATTTTCACAAACCACATCTAGAGTCATTGGATGTCTGTTCTTTTCACAAACCATGTATAGAGTCATTGCATGTGTGTTCTTCTCACAAACCACATATGGATCTACCAGAGTTCATTGCATGTGTGTTCTTTTCACAAACCACATCTAGAGTCATTGGATGTCTGTTCTTTTCACCAACCCCATATGGATCGACCAGTGTCATTGCATGTGTGTTCTTTTCACAAACCACGGCTAGAGTCATTTCATGGGTGTTAGTTTCACAACCACATATGGATCCACCAGTGCGATTGCATGTGAGTTCTTTTCATGAACCACAGCTAGAGTCATTGCATGTCTGTTCTTTTGACAGACCACATATTGATCCACCAGTGTCATTTCATGTGTGTTCTTTTCACAAAGCACAACTGGAGTCATTCCATGTGTGTTCTTTTCATTAACCACATCTAGAGTCATTGCATGTGTGTTCTTTTCACAAACCACATATGGATCCACTAGTGTCATTGCATGTGTGTTCTTGTTGGGGATACCCCTGGGTAGGGTCACGCCGGGGTATAAAGGCCGAGTTAGCCGAGGTACGGCACGGTCCAAGAAGGTGCTTGCCGGGTCACCTCAAGGCGGGCCGACCTATGGAGTAACCCGGCCCATGGAGCATCTCCCTAGCCTTAACCCGGCCGGCATAAATTGTATGCCGGCAGCGTATGTCTATCTATTATGCAGGTACACTCGTAGTCAGGTTAGCCATGTGCTAATCCAGACTAATGCTTGGGTTCCAAGAGAAGGAAGGAATCTCCCGCTGGTTAAAAGGTGGCTTTTGCTAGCTGTATCATGAGCGAAGCAAAGTAGAGGGAAGGACCAGCGGGGCAGGGGCAACCAAGGTGACGGGGGCTGTGTCGGCTGATGTAGCCCGTGTCTGGTGACGCTTAAAGGCAACGATTATGCAGCGGGTTACGTTCAAAGTTTGGGCGAGCCGTTAAAGAGAATAAAGAAGCATCTAGCTTTAGTCGAGGATCATATTCGGGGAATATGCTACCACGTGTGCCCTAACAATGTAACCCGGGCTCCCCTATATAAGGAGCACTAGGGCCTCCATGGAGGGTGATCGATCATTTTCTCTGTCTAAGGTTGGACTCTAGAGCTAGGAAGTGGGGAGTAAGAGACATAGTCTCCTGCTCACCAAGATCTTGAAGAGCACCTGTAGCACCATTGATAGAGCAAATATAAGAACTTCTGCGCGTGGAATCACCACGTTTTCCCTCCCTGGATTCTCCTAGCACTCATTGGCCCCATATTTAGCCTATCCATGGCATCTTACGTGCCACCACCACGACAGTTCGCGCCCACCATGGGGCTAGCGGTGCTATCAGGGGTGAAAAATCTAGACAGGAAGCATCTCCAACACTGGCGAGCGCATCGTCTCCGGCCTGGTTCAGCGCTTCGGAGCGCTGGACTATGTCAGCGACAATGCAGGAAGCTTCGGCAGGCGTCCCCCTCCGCGCAATGGCGTCTTCATCAAGCTTGGTGTGCACAATATCTACGTCGCTGTGGACGACTTCTTCGTCCATCCGCAGCATGTCGTCGAGGGAGGCGAACCCCCTCTTAGCGTAGCTCGCGAAGTGCGCATCACTCGCCCTGCTAGCAGCGTTGAGGTCATGATGGACGCACTGATCCGAGAACAAGCAAGGACCCAGCGCCAGAGCCGGAAGTCACCCCAAAGCAGGCAAGATCTAGGTTTCCTCCACTAGAGAGGCCAGAGAATGTGCCCCAGCAAGCAATAGATAGTATAGCGATGCCAATAGCTCATGTGGTAGATCCGGCTCAGGCGCAGGCTGAGCTAGAAGAAACTAGGCAGAAAATGATGCAAGGCTGAAGTTGGACATGATTTATAGGTCAGAGCTGATCGAGGTACACGGGCCACCTGGTCCGGCGTGTTTTGGGCCCTAAATCATGAGGGAACCACCAGTGTTGAACTTTTAGTTGGCCAGGGGAACCAAGACATACGATGGTAGCACGAGGCCGGAGGATGGGCTTATCGATTACGCAACAACAGTCAAAATTGCAACTAGAAATTTGAGAGGGGTTGTGAGATATCTGCCTCAAATGTTAGAGGGGCCAGCAAGAGTGTGGCTGAGCAACTTGCCACCAGGGAGTGTTAACTGTTGGCTGGATTTTAGGAGTTATTTTTTAGCAACTTCTCAAGCACTTATAAGAGGCCCAACAGGCCATAGACTCTGGCGTTATGCCGGCAGAGACCGAATGAGCCCGACCGAGACTTTCTGACTCGGTGGTGCAATGTGTGAAACTCATGCGAGGGGGTAATTGAATCACAAGAAATTGCGTGGTTTGCCCAAGGCTGTATGTATGGAAGTATGCTATGGCAAAGGCTGGAGCGAGATATGCCAATCACTTTGGCTGAGACGATCCGGATCGCAGATTCATATGCTTTGGGAGACCCAACTCAACCCCGGATAATGTCAAGTGAGGAAAACGAGGAGTATTACAACCGAGATGGCTCTGGATCATCAAGGAGAAATGATTTTCGAGGCAAAAGATGGGATGAACATCCGGATTACCGCTAAAGCTCGCAGCAAGTGGCAGCTGTGGACCGGGATCAACCCTATGCCGACGCCAGCCAGCGCCACAAAACTGGAGGGCAAAACTGGCAGCAGAAAAGTGAAGGGAGAAAGCCTTGGACCCCAGAGCAGAAAAAGCAATGGGAGGAGCGAAAGATCGACTGAGGTATACGTTCGAGTCTATGCTGGATCAACCTTGTAAGTTTCATACGCCAAGTCCAAATAGCCCGGCAAACCATACGACCCGACAGTGTTAGTGGATGAGGAAGTTAGAACAAGGTAGTTCGGGGAATGCTTAGTCACCTCGAAATGAAGCACCTCGGAACGAAGCACCTCAGCAGTCACTTCTCACTGGAGGGAACCAACATCAACTCATGCTGCCTCCACCACCGCCGAGGCATGAGAACAAAGAAAGGAGGGATATAGTGCATCAGGTGAATAACCAACAACAGCAGATCAAGGATACAATGGAAATGAGGGGAGAAATGAATACAAGGAGCATCACCAAAGCTATTGCATATTTACCACGGAAGAAAATGACCAGAAAAGCTTAAAGCACCGGCATATTGAGGTAAACGCGGTAATGCTGGCGATAGTGAGGTACATGCCTTGGTCGGATCAAGAAATTACATGGAGTATCAGAGACCACCCGAAGCTTATGCCGAGCCTAGGGACCTACGCTCTGGTCCTGGATCCGACGTTCATCGGGCCGAATCTTAATGTGAGATTCTCCAAGGTGCTAATTGACAATGGCAGTAGCATTAACATCATGTACAAGGATGCTGATACATTGCAAATGTATCTATAATTTTTGATGTTCCATGCTTGGTTTTATCCACTTTCTTGTGTTTTGTTCAAACTTTGGAGTACTTTTCATATGATTTCTTGGACTAACCTATTAACAAGAGCCACAGTGCCAGCTGCCTGTTTTCTGCTGTTTTTGGTTCCAGGAAAGTCAGAAAATGAATATTCTCAGAATTGGACGGGACAAAAGCCAAAGTGCCTATTTTTCCGGATGTCATCAAGTGCCAGAATACGAGACGAAGAGGGGCCAGGGGGCCACCACACCACTTGGCCGCGCGGCCAGGCCTGGCCCGCGCCAAGGGGGTGGTGTGGCCGCTCCCGGCACCCCCTCGGCCTCTCCTTCTGCCTATATATTGCCCTCGGGACGAAAACCCTAAGTACCCAATCAAAAATTCACGAAAGAGTTTGTAGCCGCCGTCATCTCCATCCCTAGATCGGGAGGGATATGAAGCTCTTCTCGGCACCCTGCCGGAGAGGGCAATTCACCTTGGAGGCCTTCTTCATCACCATGCAAGCCTCCGGTGTGATGCGTGAGTAGTTCATCCTTGGACTACAGATCCATGTAGTAGCTAGATGGCTGGTTCTCCTCCTTTGTGTTTTCATGTCTAGATCTTATGAGCTCCGTTCATGATCAAGATCATCTATTTGTAATTCTGCATGTTGTGTTTGTGGGGATTCGATGGATATTGAGATGCTATTTCAGATTTATTATTGATTCTATCATGTCTTTGTTATTTGTGATCTTGCATGCTTTCCGTTGTTAGTAGCTATCTTGGCCAAGTAGATGCTAGCAACTCCAAGAGTTAGTATTTATGCTCGATAGTGGGTTCATGCCTCCGGTAATCTGGGGAAGTGACAGAAATCTCTAAGGTACTAGATGTGCTGTTGCTACTAGGGAGAAAACAACAATCCTTTGTTCATAGAACAATCGTATTGTTTACTTTACACGCAGTTCGTAAATCAATAATCTGTTGCTTGCAACTTGATACTAGAGGGGGTTCGGATGATAACCTGAAGGTGGATTATTAGTCATAGATGCAGCTGGATGGCGGTCTATGTATAATGTTGTAATGCCCAATCAAGTCTCAAAGGAGTCAAGATGATTAGTATATGCATGTATTGCTTTCTCGGTGTTTCTCAATTGCCCCGCTGTAATTTGTTCACCCAACATGTTATCTATCTAAGGAGAGCCACCTCTAGTGAACTATGGATCCCGGTCCTTTTTCTTTACATACAATCTACAAGCTTTTACTGCTTTGTGTTTACTTTCTGCAAACTTTTACTTCTTTCCATTCGATACGTTTAATCCTTTGTTTTCCGCAAAACATGGTGAGATTGACAACCTCATCGCAAGTTGGGGACAAAGTTATGTGGTTGTGTTGTGCAGGTCTCCACGTTGCTACTAGCACCGGCAGTGCGCCCTGCCAAAGCTCAACTAGTAACACCTTTGAGGTGTTTCCTTGCTCCTACTAGTTCGATTAAACGTTGGTTTCATAACTGAGGGAAACTTGTTGTTGTGCTCATCATACCTTCCTCTTGGGGTTCCCCACAAGCTCTACATCAACACCGCCATCAAGCACTTTTCTGGGCGCCGTGCATTGAGCCATCAGATACCATGCACAAGTTGGGGATAACAGAGAATATGATGCAAGCTACAAGGACCACTTTTCATGGCATTGTGCCAGGTATTTCCTATGAGCCAATTGGTAAGGTCCGGGTTGATGTGCTGTTTGGAGCAGGGGATAACTGCCGAACTGAAAATTTGGAGTTCGAAGTGGTGAATCTGGAGAGCGCCTATCACGCGTTACTCGGCAGGCCCGCGCTAAACAATTTTGTGGCAAGTACTCACATCAGCTACCTCAAGATGAAATTTCCCGGACCTGAGGGAGTGATAACCATCTCAGGGGACTTCTAGCATTCAATCGAATGTGCCTCTGCCGGATCTAATCTGGCCGAGTAACTCATGATAGCTCAGGAGAAAAGGAAAATCATGGAAGTAGCGGTTATGGCTCAGTCCATGTAGCAACATATGCCAGCCCTGACCAATCCACATGGGAGCGTGTCGTTTCAAGCGACAAAGGATACCAA
Source organism: Avena eriantha (assembly GCA_910589775.1). Classification (NCBI taxonomy): domain Eukaryota; kingdom Viridiplantae; phylum Streptophyta; class Magnoliopsida; order Poales; family Poaceae; genus Avena; species Avena eriantha. The sequence continues at coordinate 221,801,161 of OU342740.1, forward strand.
GAAAGTACCAATTGATGATCAGTTCCCAGAGCGCACCGTAACTATTGGTGTCGGGTTAAGCAGCAAATAGGAAAGCAAGCTCGTCAACTTCCTCCGTGAGAATCGGGATATCTTTGCTTGGTCCACACATGATCTGCAAGGTGTGCCGAGGGAGTTGGTCGAGCACTCTTTAAATGTGAGAACCGGTGCGAAGCCAGTGAAGCAACCTCTCCGACGTTTTGTTGAGGACAGAAGAAAAGTCATTGGGGATGAGATAGCTAGGCTCCTTGCAGCTGGATTTATCATGGAGGTACTCTATCTGGATTGGCTCTCTAATCCGGTGCGGGTGGAAAAGAAGAAAGATGACCCGAACGTGGCAGTGGTATGGCACATGTGCATTGATTACACGAACCTGAATAAGGCGTGTCATAAAGACCCATTCCCACTGCCAAGGATAGACCAAGTCATAGATTCAACTGCGGGGTGTGAGTTATTGTCATTCATAGATGCATATTCAGGTTTCCACCAGATACCCTTGAACCCAGATGATCAAATAAAGACTATGTTTATTACCCCGTACGGGGCTTATTGCTATCGCACTATGCCGTTTGGATTATGTAATGCTGGAGCGACGTACCAGCGATGCATGCAAAAGTGTTTACATGACCAGATAGGTCGAAATGTGCAAGTATATGTGGATGATGTGGTCATCAAAACTAAGGAAAGCAATACGCTCCTTGATGACATCCGACAGACATTTGCGAACATGAGACAGTTCTGGATGAAACTTAACCTGGAAAAATGCACCTTTGGTGTACCCGCAGGAAAGTTACTCGGTTTACTAGTGTCCAGCCGAGGTATCGAAGCAAACCCGACAAAAATCCGGGCTATAGAAAGAATGGAACTGCCAAAATACCTTAACGATGTGCAGAAGTTTACTGGTTGCCTAACATCGTTATGTCGGTTCGTATGTCGGCTGGGAGAGAAGGCAGTGCCCCTCTACTAGTAAATGAAAAAGGTAGACAAATTCACATTGACGCCAAAAGCGGATAGCGCATTTCGAGAATTAAAAAAGATGATGTCCACCGCACCACTACCCAAGGAGCCAATGTTGCTCTATATAGCCGCGATCAACCGAGTTGTAAGGGCAATAATTGTAGTGGAGCGCAAAGAGGAAGGAAAATCGGCCAAAGGCCAGTGTATTATTTAAGCGAAGTATTGTCGGCTTCAAAACGGAATTACCCTCACTATCAAAAGATGGCATATAGCGTGTATATGTCGGCCAAGAAACTCAAACACTACTTTCAGGAACACCCCATCAAGGTGATATGTGAGGAACCCATATCAGAGATTATGAGTAACAAAGATGCCAGTGGCCGAGTAGCAAAATGGGCAATTGAGCTAGCCCCATACGCACCACTGTTTGACAAAAGAGATGCGATCAAGTCGTAGGCCATGGCGGATTTCTTTGTGGACTGGGCCGAGATGCAATAAGAACCATGTCTGCCGGACACAAATTACTGGCGAAAGAAGGGCTGGGCGCCGGAGTTGTACTTACCTCGCCCAAGAAAGATGAACTAAAGTATGTTCTCCAGATTCATTTCAGCACCTCAAATAATGTCGCAGAATATGAAGCACTAGTGCATGGCCTCAAAGTGGCAAAGGAAGTAGGAATACGCTGGATACAGTTCTTTGGTGACTCGGATTTGGTGGTGCAACAAGTATCTGGCAATTGGGACGCTTTGTATGCCAACATGGCCCTGTACAGATTTCATGTGCAAAAGATAAGCAGATTCTTCGAGGGGTGTGAGTTTGACCACATACCTCGGATTGAAAATGAGGCGGCCAACACATTCTCCAAGTTGGGCTCATCTAGGCAAGAAATCCCGTGAAATGTTGCTTTGGAGGACTTAAGACAACCATCTATTACCCCATTGCCAGAATCCGAGTCTATCTATATCCTGGCTCTCTCCGGGTCAAAAGCTATGCCAATGGAAATTGATTGTGGAGGCACCTCAACAAACTCGGGGACTGCTTCGGCAAACCCAGGGACTGCGTCAGCAAACCCCGGGACTGTTCAGCCAGATCCGACAAGAGTTATGTCAGTGGATGCAAGGAAAATTGACGAGGAACCATTTCCTGTCCGGGGTATACCAGCTTGGGCCAAACCAATATTTGATTTCCTAAAAGAAGGAATCCTGCCGGATGATGCGACATTCTCAAGGTAGATCCAAAGGAGAGAAAAATCCTATACTATTATCAATGCCGAACTATACAAAAGAAGTGTGACAATAGTGTTGCAGCGGTGTGTTGACCCGGAGGAAGGACTTGACATACTCCAAGATATCCACCAAGGAGAATGTGGTCACCATGCATCCTCAAGGGCATTAGTGGCAAAAGCATTCCAGCATGGATTTTATTGACCAAGTGCTTTGGAGCAAGCAAAGGATTTGGTGAGGAAGTGCAATGGTTGCAAGAGATATGCCACCAAAACCCACCTACCAATGTTGGAGCTCAAAACTATCCCCATTACTTGGCCATTTGCTGTGTGGTGCTTAGATATTGTAGAACCATTAAAGCCGGCTAAAGGAGGAATGACCGATATCCTAGTCATGGTGGACAAATTTACCCATGGATTGAAGTAAAGCCAATCAAGAAATGTGATGGGGCAACAACAGTAAAATTCCTCAAGGATATAATCCTGAGATATGGATACCCTCATAGTATCATAACCAACAATGGCAATAACTTTGCTGAAGGAGAATTTGCGAGGTTTTGCCGAGAAAAGAAGATCTGGCTAGATGTTGCCTCAGTCGCCCACCCTGCATCGAACGGGCAAACGGAAAGATCAAACAGACTAGTTCTGTCCAGGATAAACCTCGTCTCATAGATCCACTGCAAAGATCAGCGGGGTGCTAGATAGAAGAACTACCAGCAGTACGGTGGAGCCTAAGAACAACTCCAAATCGATCAACAGGCTATACACCATTTTTCTGGTATATGGGACAGAAGCCGTATTACCGGCTGACATAGCGCATGATTCACCAAGGGTCACCCTATACATAGAAGCCGAAGTGCGAGAGGCCCGGCAAAATGATGTTGATCTACTGGAAGAAGCGAGAGAGCTGGCCTTGTCTAGATCCGCCATATATCAGCAAAACCTCCGACGCTATCATAGCCGGAAAGTAAACCCCCGAGTTTTCCGGGAAGGTGATCTAGTACTCCGGTTGATACAGCGCACTGCTGGCATGTATAAGCTATCCCATCCATGGGAAGGACCTTTCGTTGTAAGCAAAGCTTTGCACAATGATTCCTACTATCTTATTGATGCACAACCACAGGAGAAGAACAAGGTAGACATGTCCAGGGAAGAATCTAAGCGACCATGGAATGTAGCACTACTTCGTCCCTTTTACACCTAGCAATGAGGTGAATGTAACCGAGTCATTCGCATGTCGGTATGTATGTCGGCAACGAGCTTATCAATGAAATTTCGGCACCACGGCAGAAACTCGGGGACTGCCATAATAACTGTCTTTCTTGTTCTGCGTTCTTTATATGTTGGTTGGATTACATTACTTGTACCTTAGACGGATTAGTAATGTGTGAGCACAAAAAACCCAACTCTTCGACTTTGCTATTGTCCAACAAGAATTGGCTTCATGGGAAGCAAGAGAACAAGTTTGAAATTGCAAAGCACATGCAAAACGACTAAGGGAAGGAACCTAAGCACGCCAACATTTGTTATTCGGACTAACCATATGTTTACCTCAATTCTTGTCGGATTATTTTGAGTTGATCTCTAAGTTTCAAGTATTGTTAATTCAATTTTTTGAACATCGAACTCGTAAGTCGAAAAAATGAATCAAGGTAGACGCGAGCCGAGTCAAAAATTGAGAGAACAAGAAAAGCAAACTCGAGGACTTCGCCCACGATAGTCCGATGTTAAAAACTTAGTAGAAAATAACACATATTGTAGCAAAACCACACCAAGGTACTTAAGTACAACTTCATCCGGCATACTAGAGATCTCACAAATACGGTTAAGTGTTTTTAAGGAGCAGGGGCAGAAGCCGAATCATCGGCCGAAGGAGGAGGTACTTGGGATTTGTGGGTGGGGCGCTAGCCTCATCATCATCCTCAGGGTGGGCCTCTCCATCCCCCGGATCTTCAGTTTCATCATCGAGTTCGGAGGCCTCGCCCTCACTCCCTTCACCTTCTTCAACCCCGGAAGCAACTTCTTCATCATACACGTCGAGATAGCTCGGCCCTTCTTTCCAAACGTGGCAGAAGGAATACTGAATAAGCTTGTTAGCACTGGCTTTGCGACGCGCAAACCATGCCGGATCTTCGGTCCACTTGGATCCGGTGCACATGCGGGTAAGTAGCCCCAGGTTTATTCCTTTGTACCATGCGTGGACAAACTACAGCGCAATGTCAGCCCTGGATCGCGCAACCGACTCATGCCACAAATGCAGCTGCGTATCACACTCCATTAATTTGGCAATGAAAGCGGCATTTCCCTTTGCAGTGGGCTCGCCGGGCCAGAGGGAGTTCAGCATCCGCATTGCGGCCAGCATGATATATGCGCCATAGTTCTTTACCAGCTCCAGGCGAGCAGCAAGGCTCACAAGCAGATCTTCTGTCGTGTAAGGGACTAACTCGGATCCATGGCACGTGGGAATACCACGGTGCTCGCGAGACCGGGCTACAACAGCATGAGCAAGAGTATCACCTTTTGGAAACTTGCCTGAGAACAAAGCAGAGGAAGCAATGAGCAAAAGCATTAATCCGGAGAAAAGAGAATTGAACAAGAGAAAGAAACTCACGGGAAATCTGGAAGAGGAGATGCTGAAGCTCGGCATCGACATTGGCACTGCTAGCCTGGAGTTTCTCATTTTCAGAGGTTACCGACGTAAGTTATATGTCGGCTTCCTCCAGAAGATCCTTATCCTTGGAAATTTGCATCGTCAAACGCTCTTTTTCCTCGGCAAACTCCTGGTCCGCCTTGTCCAGCTCAGTTTTGTGGAGGTCCTTGAGCCTCTGGATTTCGCAATTCTGCCGAGTGATCTCCGAGTCCTGGAGGCGCAGCCGAGCTATCTCGTCATCCTTCTTCTTTAGTTCAGCTTGACGCTTGCCTGCTTGTTCGAGAAAATGTGTCATCATACCAGGAATAGGAACACTGTCTTCAAGGGCAACTGCAGTAATAAGTTAATCCGGCCGAGCCAAAGTATAAATGTCTACCGAGTCAAGGAAAGAAGCCCACAAATATGAAGTGAAGGATAAATACCTCGGATTTCCTCAAGATTTTTCCGCATGATGATATTCTCAGCCTCAACATCCACTTCATAAGTGGAGTAACAAGTTAACTCAGATCATGGAAAACTCGAAGGAATGGAGATGGAAAAGGACAAGTCTTGGGTAAAGAAAGTTATTTTTCCTCTTGTGATCCTCGAGGAACTTGCCATAGCGCGGGCGAACATCTTTGTAAGAATCAAGCAGGCGCTGGAACTCAGCAGTTCAGCGGTTAGTTGTGATCTGAGAAAAGCAAGACGAGGTTAGTTCATAGGCGAAAGTGGAAATAATTCGATGTCTACAAAATCCGGGCCAAGAGGAACTTAACCTGGCTCTAGGTGTGTGGATATTCGAAGTAATTCAAGATCCGGGCCAGGTGGAACTTTACCCGGCTCTAGGTGTGTGGATATTCGAAGTAATTCAAGATCCGGCCAAGTGGAACTTAACCCAGTTCTAGGTGTGGGGATATTCTAAATAATTTAAGATCCGGGTGGAACTTAACCCGGCTCTAGGTGTGTGGATATTCGAGGTATTCAAGATCCGGGCCAAGTGGAACTTAACCCGACTCTAGGTGTGTGGATATTCGAAATAATTCAAGATGCAGGCCAAGTGGAACTTAACCCGGCTCTAGGTGTGTGGATATTTGAGGTATTCAAGCTCCGGGCCAAGTGGAACTTAACTCGGCTCTAGGTGTGTGGATATTCGAGGTATTCAAGATCCGGGCCAAGTGGAACTTAACTCGGCTCTAGGTGTGTGGATATTCGAGGTATTCAAGATCCGGGCCAAGTGGAACTTAACCTGGCTCTAGGTGTGTGGATATTCGAGGTATTCAAGATTCGGGCCAAGTGGAACTTAACCTGGATCTATGTGTGTGGATAGTTGAAGTATTCAAGATCTGGGCCAAGTGGAACTGAACCCGGCTTTAATTTTGTCACTATTTGAAATTGCTAAGGAGGAAAATTGAGTTCCCTAGGAGCATCCGACCGAGTAACAAGTTACTTCCTCGGAGGCTCAGGGACTAGGGATATATCTATAAGTGCTCATGCATGTAAAAGTACCACAATAGAGGAACAAGATTACCTCCATCATCCGGCCAGCCAAACAGATGGCCTTGGTGGCGGAATTCATCTAGGCGCTGAACTCGGCTAGGCCGAATTTCTCCACGAGATCGTCCTTTGGATCGATGAATTCAACATTGTTCTAGTTATTCACATACCCCAGGAGCAGTGGACTGTAACTTTCGCTGTTGGGAGAGTAGTTCGCCACCAAGCCTTTGACGTGGGCTTCTCGCCTGGCAGATTGAGCTACGGTAGGGCTGGTATGCAGAACCAGCTGTCTGCTACCCTCTGATCCGGCAGCAGGAGACCCGGAAGGAGTCCCTTGCTTGCCCCGGTAGCTTTCTTAAGCTTGCCGGATGAAGGAGGACGTGGTGGAATATCAGAGGCCGCTGATCTGGATGAAGCTTAAGGAGCTGGTTGGAGGATGTCCGCGATAGACATAGATGATCCGGAGGGAGTTGATGTGGCTTTCCACTTTGGAGGCTGTTGTTGCTGCTGGTGAGGATGTTGCTGCTACTGCTGAGGCTGTTGATGCTGCTGATGGTGCGGTTGCCGCTGGTGCTGGTGCTGGTGATGGTGGTGCCGCTGCTGATGCATGTGGTGCTTGTGGTGCTGATGCTGGTGCTGGTTCTGCTGATGGGGTTGAAGAAGAACTTGTTTGGGGAGGTGCCGGGGAAACCGGCACCTGAATCACTTCTAGGGAAAACCCTACCCGAGGCGCACCAAAAACCCTATCCGAGGCGCATATGATATGCGCCTCTAGCGTCGCTCCTCTAGTATTTGTTATGCGAGGCTCATAACATATGCGCCTCCTATATACTAGATATGCGAGGCGCATCTTGATCATATGCGCCTCCCATACTCAGAATATGTGAGGTGCATATTGATCAGAATGCGCCTCCTATATTTTGCATATGCGAGGCGCATATTGATTTGAATGCGCCTTAGATATTATTTTTGAATTTCAAAAGAAAAAAGCCGGCCAGATCTAGATCTGGCCAGAATTTCGTCGGAGCTCGTCGGAGGCCGTGCCCGTGGCCACAACCTACCACCGCAGGCATGTGTGGGAGGCCATGGCCATGGGGGTCGCCGAAGATGGTGGAGGAGGATGAGGCCGCCGGAGGTGGTCGTCGGAGGTGGAGGAGGAGGTGGTGGTCGGTGTGGTTGTGGAGGCCATGGTCGAAGTGATCGCCGGAGGAGGAGGTCGCCGAAGGAGGAGAAGGTCGCCGGAGGAAGAGTAGGAGGTTGCCTGAGGAGGAGAAGGTCGCCGGAGGTGGAGGATGAGGAGGAGTGTGGAGGAGGAGAGTGGAGGAGGAGAAGGGGAGAAGAAGGAGAGGTGGAGGTGAAGGAGAGGTGGGGAGAAGGAGAAGAAGAAGGAGAAGGAGAGGTGGAGGAGAAGGAGAAGGAGGGAGAGGTGGAGGAGAAGGAGGAGAGGTGGAGGAGAAGGAGAAGGAGGGAGAGGTGGTAGGTGTTTATTTCGAATTTGAATCCTGGTTCACTTATGCGAGGCGCATATCTCGGATCATTTTTTACTTTTTTGCAGGAAAAAATCTTCTGTCTGCCATAACTTTTTACTCTTTTGGAATTTGGGGAATCGAGTAGAAAATTTTGAGACGATCATTTTGATAGGTTAAAGATTTTTTTTCCGACATCGTATGCAAAAGTTATAGCAGTTTTACCGTGCCATGACCTATTTTTGCAGAATACATTGAAATTCATGTTTTTCAATTTTGTCTAGATCTATACCCTAAAATCTAACTACAACTCAAAGGAATTATTTTTTTGAAGTTTCTATCATTTTTGTTTATTTTTTACAAAACTGAAAAGGCGATCCACGGGGGAGGGGGGGTGGGATCTGCCAGGTTATAGGAGGGAGGCGCACCCTCGCATATTATCAAGTATAGGAGGCTCATATGCTCGCATATTATCAAGTATAGGAGGCGCATATGGCATTTGACCACAGATATCCTCCTGGGCCCATGCAACTTATGTGAGGCGCATTCTTCCCATATGCGCCTCGCCTATCTAATATATTGGAGGCGCATATTATCAAAATGCGCCTCGCATAATATGGGGGTGCCAGATTTTGTGCATACAGAGACTAGCGGAGGCGTATCCTACAAATATGCGCCTTGCCTATTTTAATACTAGAGGCGCATGTCTGGCTGGTGCGCCTCGCCTATATTATCAGAGGCGCATATAGTATAAATGCGCCTCTAATGTGCATGCCTCCTATAGCCTTTTCTCTAGTAGTGAATACTGGGCGCTGGCACCAAAGAAGAGCTAGGACGATCCGGCATGGCCGTATCCTCAGCTGCCCCACTACCCCCCGCGCCGACATTGCCCTCCTCATGGCGAGGCGGGCTCTGATCAGCCACAACCACAGAGCCCTCTTGAATAGGGCTAAGTGCGCGAACGTCGTCGTGACGCGGAGGAGAAGGGCTGCTCCGGATCGGAGATGCTATGCCAGAGCCGCTCTGGGGAATGACCCTAGGAGCTCTAGAAAACAGAAAAGCATCAAGTCAAAGAGAGAAAAAGAACCAATAAGAAGCAAACACAAAGGTAGAAATGGAAAGAACCAAACAAGATCACAGAAAAACTTACTCGTTCGAGGTTGGAGGTGCTCGACGCTTGGGCGCCCTCCGGACCATGCTCTTGGCCGCTGGCTTGGCCGAGGTTTTCATCTCGAACTTCTTTTGCCTCTTCTTGGGTGGCGACGCCTCCGAAGCTGCGACCGAGGTAGCCGCGCGCTTTTGGGAGGGAGCAGGCACCGGACCATCCGTGGCAAGGGGCAACCTCATGGACCTGCCCGACCAGGTTAGCTGAAGATTCAAACATAACCAGATATGCGTAAGAAATGAGAACCGGGTCAAGTGCCTCCAAGACCTCAACGTCCGAGTCATCGTCATCAGGCCAATCCCTTAAAGAAGAGGCCTTACCAGAGGAGCGTTTGATGGTGTCCGGAGTGGGTAGAAAGGTCTTCGGATCAGGATCCACCTCATCTCCCTAGGCGCGGTCCGGTACCCACTTGCTCGCCAACACCTCTCCATCCTCAATTGGCTACTGGAGGAATTGCTGAGAACCAGACAACAATGGCTAAGTTAAGCACATAATCCGACACACAAGGAAGATCTGGAAAAATAGTAAGGGAGAAATTTACCTTTGGACGAGGGTTATCCCGGGTGAAGGGCTCGAGCCACCATTCCCAATCTTCGGAGAATTCTTTCTCCATGTTGAAAATGGCCTTAATCCAGCGGTAGACGGCCGAGTCATCCAGCTCGAAGGAGGAAGTCCGGTGGGGGTCGAGGGATCCGCTCAAGTAACAAATCTTGTGAGCACGTTTCTGCAGGGGAGAAACTCGGCTACGAACGAAAGTAATCATGATATCCTCCCCCCGGAGTTTCTCCTTGAGCAGCTCCTTGAGCCGACGCTCAACCTGATTCGCCAGGGCAGTGGGTCGTTTGGGGATACTATTCCAAAGAGAGGTATCCAGGGCTCCAAGCTTGAAGGGGGGAGCCGGATCAAGTCCTCGGAAGTTGTATTCCGGACGTAGAAAATAGTCCGGGCCCAGCCTTTGCAAGACTCAAGCCCGGTGACCCGGGGAAATAAGGAGTTCTTGCAGGGAGATATGGAGGCTCCGTCGCACTAAGTCAGACGCTTGTCTTTCGGAGCAAGCTCTGGATCCGGAACAACGTTCTTCCAGAGACTGAAGAACTTGATCCACATCTCCTTAGATGGCCAGAGGCTGATATACCCCTCTATGCCAGAGGCAAAAGAGGATATGGAAGTGATGGAATTGGCAGGAAGGTGATGTGGTTGCAATTGGTATGTGGAGATGAAATCAAAAAAGAAATCAGAGGTAGGAAGGCCGAAGCCGCGCTGGAAGTGAGAAAGAAAATCTACGTACTCCCCTAGATTGGGAGAGGGAGAAATATCGTCGACGGCGAGGCAGCAGGCGACACCAGCGGGGATGCGGCACGTGGCACCGAGCCAATTCATATCGTCCTTGCAAACGAACGCGCCGTTCCAGCAGTCGTGCTCGCGACCCTCTTCTTCCTCCTCCTGTTGAGAGACCACAGCATCTTCTTCCTCCATCATGGCGCAGTCAAGGTCCTTGAGGACAAGATCCGAGTAGAAGTAACAAGTGGTGGGGAGCCTGGAAGCACATGGCCCCGTGGTGAAGACCTTGGCTAGAAGCGGCGGCGCGGGCGCAAGGAGCTGCTAAGCATGGTTGCGGCGGTGCCGCAACGGTGAAGAAGCAGCGGTGGTGGTGGAGTCGTAGTGGGTGAGAAAGGAGGCAGGGGAGCGCGAGAGATGTGGGGAACTTCCCCAAGGATTGCCCCCAGCCCCCTACTTAACCGCACGAGAGAGCGCGTAGTGGGATCTTTTGCGGTTGTCGTGCCGCATGCAATGGGCGTGTACGCAACCGGGTTAACCAATCAGAGCACAGCCACAACAAGGGTGACAGGGAGCAGAGGATCCCATGACATGACGTGGTGTCACAGTTAACGAGGCGCTACAGTGAAGGGACGCGCGCAGCAATTATTCCGGGCATTGCAACAGTAACTGGCGCATTAAATGCGCGTCGCCCTTAAAATGAGGCAAAATGATGATTACCCTCCACGTAGGACGTGGGGAAGCGTACGAGAGAAGAAAATATAACCCAGATAAGCAAGCAAAATACCTGGACAACGAGTAATAACTCGGAATGAGCCAAGGGAGCGCAAGAGAAAAAACTTCGGGTTATGTGGTAACTCGACCAAAGAGGCAAAGATCCGGATATGAGAACCTGCTCTAGCCTTACACAACTAAAGTTGCTAGGACTGCACCAGCTTCGGGGACTAATGTTGGGGGGATACCCCCAGATAGGGTCACGCAGGGGTATAAAGGTCACCTCAAGGCAGGCCGACCTATGGAGTAACCTGGCCCATGGAGCATCTCCCTAGCCTTAACCCAGCCGACATAAATTGTATGTCGGCAACGTCTCTCTGTCTATTATGCAGGTACCCTCGTAGCCGGGTTAGCCATGTGCTAATCCGGACTAACGCTTGGCTTCCAAGAGATGGAAGGAATCTCCCGCTGGTCAAAAGGTGGCTTTGGCTAGCTGTATCGTGAGCGAAGCAAAGCAGAGGGAAGGACCAGCGGGGAAGGGGCGACCAAGGTGACGTGGGCTGTGTCGGCTGACGTAGCCCGTGTCTAGTGACACTTAAAGGCAACGATTACACAATAGGTTACGTTAAAGTTCGGACGAGCCGTTAAAGAGAATAAAGAAGTATCTAGCTATAGTCGAGGAGCATATTTGGGGAATATGCTGCCACGTGTTCCCTAACAATGTATCTCGGGCTCCCCTATATAAGGAGCACTGGGGCCTCCATAGAGGGGGATCGATCATTTTCTCTGTCTAAGGGAGGACTCTAGAGCTAGGAAGAGGGGAGTAAGATACATAGTATCCTTCTCACCAAGAGCTTGAAGAGCACCTGTAGCACCATTGATAGAGGAAATACAAGAACTTCTGCACGTGGAATCACCACGTTTTCCCTCCTTGGATTCCCCCGGCACTCATTGGCCCCATCTTTAGCCTATCCATGGAATCTGCCGTGCCACCACCACGACAGTTCTTTTCACGAACCACATCTAGAGTCATTGCATGTGTGTTCTTCTCACAAACCACATATGGATCCACCAGAGTTCATTGCATGCTTGTTCTTCTCACAAACCACATATGGATCCACCAGTATGATTCCATGTGTGTTCTTCTCACAAACCACAGCTAGAGTCATTGCATGTGTGTTTTTTAACAAACCACATCCATAGTCATTGCATGTGTGTTATTTTCACAAACCACATATGGATCCACCAGTGTCATTGGATGTCTATTCTTTTCACAAAACACATCTAGATTCATTGCATGTCTGTTCTTCTCACAAACCACATATGGATCCACTAGTGTGATTGCATGTGTGTTCTTTTTATTAACCACAGCTAAAGTCATTATTGCATGTCTATTCTTTTCACAAACCAAATATGGATCCACTAGTGTCATTGCATGTGTGTTATTTTCACAAACCATAGCTAGAGTCATTGCATGTGTGTTCTTTTCATTAACCATATCTAGAGTCATTGCATGTGTGTTCTTTTCACAAACCACATATGGATCCACCAGTGTCATTGCATGTGTGTTCTTTTCACAAACCACATCTAGAGTCATTGCATGTGTGTTCTTCTCACAAACCACATATGGATCCACCAGAGTTCATTGCATGTCTATTCTTCTCACAAACCACATATGGATCCACCAGTGTGATTGCATGTGTGTTCTTTTCACAAACCACAACTAGAGTCATTGCATGTGTGTTCTTTTCATTAACCAGATCCAGAGTCATTACATGTGTGTTCTTTTCACAAACCACATACGGATCCACCAGTGTCATTAGATGTCTGTTCTTTTCACAAACCACATCTAGAGTCATTACATGTGTGTTCTTCTCACAAATCACAGATGGATCCACCAGAGTTCATTGCTTGTCTGTTCTTCTCACAAACCATAGCTAGAGTCATTGTATGTGTGTTCTTTTCATTAACCACATCTAGAGTCATTGCATGTGTGTTCTTTTCACAAACCACATATGGATCCACAAGTGTCATTGGATGTATGTTCTTTTCACAAACCACATCTGGAGTCATTGCATGTCTGTTCTTCTCACAAACCACAGATGGATCCACCAGAGTCCATTGCATGTCTGTTCTTCTCACAAACCACAGCTAGAGTCATTGACTGTCTGTTCTTCTCACAAACCACACATGGATCCACCAGTGTGTGTTCTATTCACAAACCACATAAGGATCCACCAGTGTGATTGCTTGTGTGTTCTTTTCACAAACCACACCTAGAGTCAGTGCATGTCTATTCTTTTCACAAACCACATATGGATCCACGAGTGTCATTGCATGTGTGTTCTTTCCTCAAACCATAGCTAGAGTCATTGCATGTGTGTTCTTTTCACAAACCACTTATGGATCCTCTAGTGTCATTGGATGTATGTTCTTTTCATGAACCACACCCAATGTGATTGCATGTCTGTTCTTTCCACAAACTACATATGGAGCTATCACAGTCATTGCATGTCCGTTCTTTTCATGAACCACACCCAGTGTCATTGCATGTCTGTTCTTTCCAGAAACAACATATGGATCCACTAGAGTCATTGAATGTGTGTTCTTTTCATTAACCATACCTAGAGTCATTGGATGTCTGTTCTTTTCATGAACCACATATGGGTCCACTAGTGTCATTGCATGTGTGTTCTTTTCATGAACCACATATTGATCCACCAGTGCCATTGCATGTGTGTTCTTCTCACAAATCACATATGGATCCACCAGAGTCATTGCATGTGTGTTCTTTCAATGAACCACATATGGATCCACCAGTGTCATTACATGTGTGTTCTTTCCATGAACCACAACTAGAGTCAGTGAATGTCTGTTCTTTCACAAACCACACATGGATCCACCAGTCTTATTGGAGTGCCTGTTCTTTTCACAATCCACAGTTAGAGTCATTGCATGTGTGTTATTTACACAAACCACATATGGATCCACCAGTGCAATTGCATGTGTTACCTTCTCATAAACCATATATGGATCCTAACCTTAGGAGAGCCCTAACCTTAGTCGCCCAATGGTGGCCGTTAGATATTTCCTTCTAGAAGGCACACCCTAACACAGTTGTTCTGCATGACGATTGTTACATACCGTTCAGTTGGGGCGCTTGGACGATTGGGATGGTCTTCGTGAGAGCGATCCGCGAGTAGGCTGTTCTGTCGCATGATTGGCCATGCTTGCTATCCTCTTGCTCTGTTCAAACTGGTAACACTGGGCGCTCCCCTTTTGCGAGTGTCACGACTCACAAGTTCAGTGGGCCATATGCTAGTGTCACGTCCCCATTGCTTCTCTTCCTCCCTGTACTTCTCTTCCTTCCCCTCAAAGCCAATTTCCCCACTTCTCTCCCATCCTGCCATAGCTGAAAGCCGACAATGCCTCCATCTATCTCTTCGACAGCCACACCCCCTCCCCTCTTGCCATGGGTTCAAGGGGAGACAACGAGGAAATGCGTCGTGACGATAGGGATGGTGATTTCAATGTGAGTCGTCGCATCTCTATCTCTATCATCTGTGGCCAGTTATCTATTTTGAGCTAGATCTACTCTGTTTACTCATGCACGTATGATGTGTTAGGCCAACCAGATGATGTATGACTCCGACTATCACGGTTTAGTGGATGAACAGACCTCTGCTATGTAAACATGGATATGTGCCTGCTAAATTTATAGCGTTCGAAGGAAGAAACGTAGGCATGAGGTTTTGACGGTGTCAAGGACATCATGCAATGATGAAAGACAGAAATTGCGGTGTTGTCAAATGGGTAGATCTAGAGTGGCCCAAATCGATGCGGAAAACGCTGGACAAACTATGGGATATGACCGTTGAGTTGAAAGAATCTGTAGTCAGCCCACTTCTTGACAGTGTTGAGATGAAACTATGGGAACCATATGACACGACCAAGCTTAACCGAGATCTCAGGAGGGTGCAAGACAAGGTTAGCAAAGTCAAGAAGGAGAGGGATGCGGTGTTGGCCCTGAAGGCTAAAGCAGAGTAAGAACTGACTCAAGCAAGGAATGATCTTCACCAGGCCAAAGTTCTGAAGTTCAGAACTACGAGTATTGACAAGTGCATGAGGAAAAATGCAGAGAAATAATTGAAGTTGTGCAAGGAAGATGCTCAAAGGAAGGACCAGATGATTCAATCCTTGCTCTCGCAGGAAGATGCGCATCGGGCTAAGATTAGGAAGATCAAGGAGATGTGTGATAACTAGTTCTATTTAGCTTGAGCTCCATGCCTTTTTAAGTTGTAATAGTAGTACTTGTTGACCTAGGAGTCTAAACTAGTGGTCCCGGAGTCCTGGTAGGAAAAAATTGGTCGCGCGTTAATCTGTCTTAACCCTGCATTACTTCCTTTTGTTTGATCATGGTGGTATTCTGACATTGGTGGTTTGTTTAAACGTAATCTACGCAGATTGTGCCGCATGAAAATGTCAGAACCACAATTTATAAAGTGGAAGCATGTACACCCGGTTACTGGAGATCCGGGAGCTTCGCTAGATCTAGGGGATGCAGGAGAAGGGAGGCGGTGAGATAGAAGGGATCAAGTTTAGGCCAGAAAGTGGTACCGATTTCCTCCTCATATAGGCATTATCGGTTGCCATTTCTGTTTATGTTGCCATTTGATTGTGTGCAGCAGCTGAAATAAGTTGCTGTTTCGTGGAGTGCAGCAGCTTAAATAATTTATTTCTGTGCCACTTACATTCCATCGAATTTGGAGATATCCTGCCCCTTAGCAATCATGGAACCGGTGCTACGTGTTTTCAGATAGTAGTGGCATAATCACAATTTCGGATTCAACTACTGACTCAGGCGTTTCCAAACCCTAACTCGCGGTACATTTTACTTAGAGAACGTGGGTAGATTGTTTCGCCCAACAAAGTTCCACACACAGAGCTCCATAATTTAACCGAATTACATATATAGGTTCAAGTTCAACACATTACTATGCATCTTCATTGCCAGCAGCCTTCTTCCGCAGCCTAGGTGCCAAGCCTTCACATCCACTCGCTTCTTCATTTCCTGCCTTCTTCCTCTTCCTCGGTGCCAATTTTCTTAGCTTCATGTACTCTGCATCACCGGGACAATCAGCACCAGAATCGTGTCTAGCATCATCTTTCCACTCATTTTAAATTTCTTTGGGTAGCAAAATGACTAACCCAGCAGTCATGTTTCTAACCTTGCAGCGCTTCCTGTCAAAGAAACAAGACTGTTGCTTAACTGCCCAATATCTACAGAGTAAATAAAACAAAAATTACAATTCAGCACAAACATGTGAACCCCAAGAGAGTTTTGCTTACTAGGAGCTAATTGGGTTCAAGCAACCACCCTGTCCAAGAATAGAAGGGAGACTCCCAATTACAGCAACTTCCACATCTAGTACATCACAATTCAGCTCAAACATGCAAGCCAAAGCATACCTTTTCATCAACCGAATTAGCTGACTGTCACACGTTAGAGGAACCATCATGCCACGTTCATCCATGAAGCTGAACTTTGCAGTCTGCTTTGGCCATAATTCATCATGATTACAAAGAGCAGCAACCATAACAAATATAGTGCACATTTGCACAGGCGCTTCTTCCATCGTGATACAATGGTGTCCATACCACTTGCCCTTCACCCTTGCTGATTTAGAGTCGTACATGAAGAGGACTACCGTAACCAGGTAAGGGTGGTCCGCGGAGATCCCACTTGACAGAAAACAGTGGACAAAATATGTTTGTCAGTGTTGGGCTAACAAACAATTTTAGGTTCAGTAGCCAGCTAGCAGTTATAATTAGTGCGAATAGCAAAGAGAAGGGTAGCTCACCCGCATGTATCCAGAACTTCTTCTTCCTTGGTAGTAGGATCTGCCATCCTCCGAGATGCTCGGCTCGTCGTCGGCAGAGGCAGGCTAGAGCCTTGCAATGGCGGCTATGGCATGCGCCATTGGATCTCGGGATCAGCGACTGGGCGCAGCAACATGGCACCAAAATTCAAATCCCCGAAGGGTTCGTCCTCCCTGGAGGGTGGATTTTGACACCGCCGGTGCTAGGGGAAAGGAGGGAATGCATTTGTGAAATTGGTTAGCACATCCAATGCACTTAGTTCCTCGATTTGCCTAAGAGGTTGCCGCGTTGGCACTCGCGTCATGGAAATATGACCGACATGTGGGTCCCGACCGTCTACTTCACGGGGCAATTTAACGGAATGTTTGTATTGGGCAGGTGTGAGATGAGTTTGCCTCGAAATGGCCCCTCTGAGTAGTTGGCAGCCAAACTTTACGAAACAAGGCAATTACAGGGAACTTGGGTACCGCCATGCGCTCTCCTAGGAACTTTCAGGCGGCAAACAAACAATCCCCAAAATGAGCCTCAAGCGTTGAGCCCAGCTAGGAGTATATATAAGTGGAGTGACAAGGGATAGTCCCTAGTCTAGCCATCACTTTCTCAAATCCCATTTCGGGATAGACATGATCTAGTAGTCCTATGCCTGGAGTTCCTTCCTGTACGTGTGGATACCGGTAGAGGCGTTGTATGTGCGACGCTAGAGACAGGGAGGTCGTGGGGATCTGGACGTGTTGTACGTGGGATTGTTCGGCACGGCATCCACTGACGTGCTTCATCAATATTCCGCACCTGCGCGTCTAGTGGCAAATCTCGTGGCTTATCACCTGAGCTAGATCTTGGGAGTATCGCGTAGGGAAAAAGTTTTGTTTATCTTTGCGTTGCCCAACATGTTTCTCCTTCCCGGAACAGGGAGGAACATGTCACTGTTATTACATTCTGTAGAGGTGCACTACTTTACCCATGAGAGATCCTTATCCATGTTGCACAATCAAGCGTACTTTCCCGCACACACGACCTTTGGTGTGGGGCCCAGTATAATAATCCAAGCCAATCACGACCCTTCTTCGCGACCCACATGCCTCCTTGGTGTTCATGGCCACCTCTAGAATTACAAAAATGAGCAGACAGAACATTATAGATGCCAGAACTACCGTGGGACGTTGTGGAATCCCACCCATCTGCTGCATATCATCTACGAATTAAACCATGCTACAAGGATTTCAGCCATGACATGTGCATCCGTCAACATGTGAAATGAAGAAGATCTAGCTAACTTCACTGTCCCATTCCAGATCTCATGGTTAACGCGTATTATACGACGCTATAATCACTTTTTCTTGGGTTATTAAGCCCTATCTGATAACTTCACTGCACATGGAATCCTAGATTCCATTGCTAACTATAATTGATAACCAGCTCTTATGATGGTAACTAATACCTCATATTCTTGTGAAAATATTATTTTCTGTCTCCTTTTTCAAACATAAGTGATTACACAACAAGGTTCAAATACTTTGGAAAACACATCAAAGGACATGAGCAAGTGATGAACTTGCCTTGTGACTGCAAGCTAGTGAAGTCGGATACTTCGACTTGACCCTGAGCTCTTATTTCTATAGAACGCCATCATTGTTCGGTAAGAACAATGTTTAAGTAATGATGAATTATGCATAGTAATGCCATCCACTACTTTATTTTATAATAAAACCCTTCTTTGTGTGTTTTACCCATATTATTAGAACTTAAAGTATTTTTGTTTAACAATGAATAGATAAAAGAGAACTTATTACTTTAAAAATCCTAAAACCTTTTAAAATACTATAATTAGTATTTTTATATTAAAATATACTTATTCAATATCTTAAAAATGATTTTTACTTATTTTTATGTCTTACCCCTATTTTTATAAAATTCCATAAAGTAATTATTGCTTTTAAATATTCAATTTAAGTTTTACCGTTCCCAAAGACAAAGTAGTATTTTTATTAAAGATCTTATATTTTTGTGAACATTTAGTGGTATCATATGTATTTTTAGGAGTTTTATTTATTTTTCAAGAGCCTTAATTCTCTAAGGGGTATTATGGTAATTTTCTATTGTTTTTGAATTTAATTTTTTTACTTAGAACTTTAAAATCTGGACCTGGCCCATTTGATGCCCTAGCCCTAGCTCTGGACAGCTGAAGTGGTTGGGCCTAACCACCCTCGCAGTGCACTGGGCCGGTCAAACAGACCCAGACCTCTCTCTCACATGGATATGACTAATCGTGTTCCTATGATTAGTTACCTTGGTTATATAAAGGCATACGGATAAGGTCCATGAAGCATCCAACAGAAGAAAAGTGTGTCTTGGCAATCGAGGAAAGAATAGAAACTGACGTTGTATTAGTATTGTAATTGTAACTTGTAACCTATGCGTATACCGCTTTGGGACCCAACCTATTATATAAAGGCTGGGAGGATCCAATGGAGAGGTACCAAAGCTTTGAGCAATCTGTAATAATATTTTCCATAAGTAATCAGATGACTTCCACTCCCTTGTTTGTCTAATCAGCTGACAAAATCCCCAATGTTCTCTTTTACACGAAACCCTAAGTCCATAATCATGGGCATTGCCAAGGTTACCCCTCGTCAATTGGCGCCGTCTGTAGGAAATCTGAACGCTCGAGTCATGGATTTGGCACCCCCCTTCACCAAGCAGCAATCCGATAGCAGCGGAACCACGCTCTCCCACCCCTATTTCGGTTCTCGTCGACTTCAATGGCGGATCTGATCTCATAATCGGGAGTTTCCAATTTCACGTAGAGGAACCCGAGAATCTTTGGCTATCGTCCTCGATCTATCCGGGTCCATAGGTCATAATAGTAGCGCCCATGACGATACCTGCATGTTTTTTCAGCTCATCTAAAGAATTCAGGCCCCAGCCGATAAACAACAAAGAAAATTCTAAAAACTTTGCAGATCTAGGGGGATCTGGCCGATCTATACGGTGGTATCTCCTTCGGGTCAGACCCTCACCTAACACCACCACATGGATCAAGTCTAGCAAATATTGAACCCAACGATACCAACAAAAGCATCAACTCTAAAATCAAAAAAGCTGAAACTTATCTAGAGCAGAACCCGTGGGACTTCACTAGTTGCTCAAACAGTGTCTCCTATGGATCCGATGACAACAATAGTTCGTAAATGATGCATCACCAA
Source organism: Avena eriantha (assembly GCA_910589775.1). NCBI lineage: Eukaryota > Viridiplantae > Streptophyta > Magnoliopsida > Poales > Poaceae > Avena > Avena eriantha. Next base: position 221,821,187 of record OU342740.1, read on the forward strand.
GTGTGTGTGATTATCGATGAAGGGAAATCAATACCTTGCTACTCCAATGGTAACCCGATCCTCGATCCCAATGATATTCTATCAGGTGATGATGCAGGAAACCGCAAAAACAAAGCAGACCCTCTCAACAGTCGCTTCACACAAGGGTGAGAAGGAACACACGGCGAATAATGGCTAATGCTTTGGCGGTCAGCAGAAACATGGCAAAAAGAAAGGACATAGTTTCAGGTGCAGTCCCAATGACAGCGGATGCTACACGTGAAGAATTGATGGCGTATTAGTACTTACTCCACCAAAAGAAGAGGGACTTTCTCAAGATACAGAGGCAACTCAATTAAAGAAGAAGTCTAGCTGACGAATCCAGCATCAGCGGGCGCAACTAAGCTCTACCTATGGATCCAGCAGTGTAACAGGAGGCCCACCACCAACGAGAGGAACTTTACGGCTGCAACATATCCTATAAGCCGAAAGAAACAAGATAACTCGAGATCTGGATTTGTCCTTCATGTCAGTGGACCAGGCAGGACACATAAAAGAAAAAACAGTGCAAGCCGCCATTCTCACTGCCCAAACCTACCTGCTCACAACTCAACCGACACCCGACGACCTCCAGGCGACCCTCCATCTCTCTGCTCACATGAACCTTGGTATAGTAGGAGCATCCCTCACACAAGGAGAACAAGGAATCACCTGGCAACTCGACAAAGGACCAAGTCGTCGTATCAACCCTTGGTATGTGGGAGACACCCAACGATCACTGTAACATCCCAATTTCAGCAACCCTGATTAGTTGTCCTGAATGCAAAAATCAGGGGGAACAAAAACTTTTTCTTGTTAAGTGTTGCAGTGTTTCCTTGTTGATTTTCTGTTCTTATGCTTCTGATTGTATAGCTTATGATATACTCCTTACCTCAACATCAGTTGTCAAAAAGCTACTTAACAAAACTATCCTGGCTCATTTTACATTTTCTCAAATGTTCTAGCATTTCAAAACATGGGCCAAGATGCTTATGTAACCAAAACTATTTTAGTAGCTTCTATTGACAAGACTATGAAGAGATATATAATATAATCTCCTTATGTTTTCAAGACAGAACCTTCAAATACTCCTACCTCTAGGATTCTCAAAACCTAGTATAAAACTTTTGAATTCTACTCTTGGTTGGGATCCCAAGGACTCTTACCTTACTCAAACCCCAACCTTTCAAAATTTCCCATCCTTACCTCAAGCTAAGCTTGATGGTAACCCTGGTAATAGTTGATTTGTTTGTAAGATGAGTTGCCTTGCTGTGCTATTTCACTTGATTGCTTAGAAGTAGTATGAGATACTCTAGGAGATCATTCTCTAGGATTAAGATACCTTAAGATCCCCAAACCCTAAGCAAGAATACAAGATGGATCTGATCTCTAGCCATTAGGTGATCATCTAAAACCCTTAACCAAATCAATTCTGAAGTGATCCATTCTAGAAGTTTCCAAGTCAGTGAAGACCAATATCAAGCATGGATCTATTCTACCCAATATACACTTCAACATCATCCACTTGACGATGCTTCGGAACCTTACAACCAATCAAAAACATCAATTCTTGTATTCTAGTCAAAACCACCAGATCTGCCAAATTTGGATAAGTCTGGAAAAAGGTTGTCAAGATCCCATCTTTGGGTCTCCATCATTCCCAACCCTAATGCATTATTGGTAATGCATTTGAACCATCTTGTAAACTCTTGCCCTTGGTTAGATCATTCTCCAACCCACTTGTTCTTGATGGTTTTGCAGGCAAGAAAATAACTATTCCTGCAAATCTATTAACATGCCTACTTTGTCAGAAGCTCACGCCAGCATCCAACCTTCTACTAACCAAATCTTCGCATGGTTGTGATCTACTCATATAGGTGTACCAATAACTACTTCACTTGTTCCAATTGGATCTTGGTACTTCTTAAACCCACATGGTTTTGAAGGATATCTGATAATCAGCTTTGGCAAGCTTATTTTATTCAAAGTTTGAAATCAATTCCTGGTGAACTCAAGCAAGATCAAGCGCAAACCTCTATACCATGTTGTTGTACATCACTTGGTCTATCCATCCATACATCCCATGCTCCAAGGGGAACCTTGAGCTCCAAGATCCAACAAGGTTTTGGTGGCACGAAAATAATCCTACCATAGATCATTAATCTCTATTTATTCACCAAAATCACCTTTGGTTCTCAAATCCCAAGGTTGCAAATGCTTTATACACCTTGTATACATCATCTACCTTGATCATCAAGATTTATAAAATATTATCCATAATTATTATGGCTCCAAAGCTAATTACTCTCTTTAATAAACAAAATCTCCAAAATTCCTTTCCCAATGGAAAGTTTGGTTTTTGCCAAAGCACTTCCCCAACTTTTGGCTCAATTGAGATCCATATATTATACCCTAACCTCCCACTTCAAAAATCAATATTTTTTGAAGGGTTTTATTATTTATTGTTTCCAATTTTCTCAAATGGCAGAAATGGAATAATAATAGTTTTAAATACTTTTAATCCCCAATAAATCATGGGAAAATTCCTCAAAGTATGGATTCATATTTAGAATCATCTCACATAAAAAACCAACTATGTCCGATGTAAATTTATCAAATGAGCTTCTATAAACCACTTCTGCACCTTTTGGGTAATTGATAAAAAATGCACTAAAAACCATTTGAAAAATCTCAATAAATTACTGGAGGTGTATCTTGACCCCACCTACCAACCAGCATCATTACCCCAACTTGCCAAGATCAAGTTTTGAAACTTGTTTCATGATCCAAAGTTTGGCCAACATTTGAAATCATTCAATCTATCTTTCAAATCTCCTTCAAACCCTCATCAAAACTAAACATGTGCCCACCACAAAAACACCCACCACCCCTTGTCGGCATGCCACTGTACCACCCCCACAAACTTGTCCCCTTAAGCTTATTAGGAGAGAGACATGGATAATAAAAGATAAGCCTAGTATTATTGAGGCAGCAGCAGCCACCACCCTCCCCTCCACTCATTGCTCGACTCAGAGCCTCACCTCCTACCTCTACACCATCCCTTAGTCACCAAGATACCTCCCCTCTCCTCCCTTGCACTAGGTCGACAAGGTTCACCATGAACCCATCTCCCCTCAAATAAATATCCCGAGGCCACCCCAACGCCTCCCTTCGCCCTCATTCGCCCCGTACTGCTCCCCCACCAACCTTCCCCTGGCTCCACACCCCTCCCCTTGCTATGGTTCAGCTGAGAGAGAAAGGCAAAGAGCTCTCGGCCATGACAAGGACTTGAGCGTAGCTCCTCCACCCTTCCTCCTCCCCAACTGCATGTCACACCACCAAACTCCTCTAGCTCCTCTACATCTAATGGTACCCTTGTTTTCTCTCAGGTCAGCCTCCACCAGCGTCGCCATCAAGCTCCTGAAGCTACCCCCTCGGCCGACGTTGCGCGAGCTCCTTCTCGGAAGCAAACACCGCCTTGTCGCCCATCTTCGAGGTCATCGTCGTCGACCACGTCCCCTTGGCTCCTCCATGGCCACCGGCGAGCCCCCGGTGAGCCTCACCGCACCCCGCTCCCCTCTGCTAGGGTTCTGCCTGCCGACGCTGTCGTGAGTTGGACGACGGACGTACACCATCGATGCCCCTCTAATCGGACGGCCAACCCGCTTCGATAACCCTTCGTACTCGCCCGGTCATCGATAGGCGGTCCTTGCCCCGGCGGCTTTTTAATCCGCCTCCTGCGCGTGCGCTGCCCATGTGGGCCGATTTCCCCCCTGCGCGGCCCGTTTCCCCTCCAGATCTGGCCCACGAAGCCCTTTTTCTTTTTCTTTTTCATATATTTCCAGATCTATTCAAAGGACGTTTGGTTTAAATCTTTTTGAAAATGAAAACCCACACCAATGCCCAGATCAAAAATTCCCGATGTCCAGGAATGTTTTCTTAAACCTGCTGCATCATGGGTTGCTCCGAATAGGATCCAGAACAAGCCTAATAAAACCCTTACCCAGAGGTATCCTTTTTCACTAATAAAATCTTCCTGTTAGTTTTACATCTCCAATTGGAGTAAACCAAAATGCTTGTCGTAGGTATTTGAAATACCCATCTATGGGAATTTGTTTCATGCCAAGATGAACTATAGTTTGACTGCATGAAATATAATAAAATTAGCCTATTTCTGTTTTTAAGAAATTCTCCAGGTCAAACTAAAGTGTGTATTGACCTGATTCCAACTCTTTGTGATGTGGTACACTATGATCTATCCAAGCCCAGGAGATCTAATTTTATTGATGCTCTGTTTAACTTCGGTAAATTAATCATATCTGGATAGGGTAGTTTCACTAGAAAAATCACTACTAGAGTTTTGGCACTCCAAAGTGGGTGATTTCAATTTTTATAGAACTGTATTCAAAGTACTTATACATTGCCCTTTGCTTCATATCAAAAGTACCTATATATTTAATCTGGTGAAAAAGACAAATTGTCTACAGAACTGACATTGAGAATTTCCTGAGGGTATTCTGGTAAATATTTTGACATGATTCTAGCTCTATTTGGATCAGTGCATAAAAAACTACCAAACCCTCCAAGGAAATAATTTTTGGAGCTCCAAAACTTTTCTAGTGAATTATTTCCTAAAACTAGTGCTTTTATCACTAGAAAATTCATAAGAAATTAAAGAAAAATGATAAAATCTTGAAACCACTTTGGTATTGTTTTGTCAAAACCTATCTGATGGTATTCTGGTTGCACTTTGATACCATACTTACCCAGGCCTTGGTCCCAAATCCCTTCATTAGTGGTTTTGACCATTTCTCGAATAAAAGAAATCACACCACTACAATTAGGGTTTTTGCAATGGTTCTACACGCAACCACTCAAAACCTACTGAATGTTATAATTGTAATGTCCATCTTCTTACTATATGTATGTCCACTTTTATGCTTTTTTTTGATTGTTCTCTTGCTTGTTTGCATGTGTGCTCCCTGACCACGATAGTTGCGATTATCTCGGAGATCAGAAGAAGTGGTTATTCTTGCTATTTTTTGGGTATTCTAAGAAGAAGTCCAGGGACATATTGCCATATTGCTGATAATCAGGCAAGCCACCTTCTTGCTCCTAACACTTTTCCTACTATCTTAGTTATGCATGTTTCATCTACTACTTTATGAAAACTGCATTGTTTTACTATGTGATGATCTCTACTTGGTAGTGGCTTGGCTTCTCCAAACCATTACACTTTTGTATTATTAAGTACAACCCTATTGATGACACCTATTTAACCCTAGTATGATTGATGGTTTATAACACTATAGCCCTTTGGAGACCCTGTTTTAGCCGAAACAAAGCTAGGATGGGAAGACCCCGGAAAAAATTTACCAAAAGTTTTATGATAAAACCTTGGTGAGGTGGGACCTCCCAAGAGATGTTGAGAAAGAAAAAGGTTTTGTTTTACAAAATGCTGAAGGAAAATGGTTTATGAAAATGCACCCGGTTCTTTGCACTTTTGCTAGAACAATTAACCCGTGCAACCACATTACTCTGGAATGGGACAGGGATGGATTTGATGTTTGTCTATTTTGGTATAAGCTGCCTCGCAACTACTACAGGGGATATAACAATCCCTGGAGGGTGGGCCTTCTCTGGCTGAGTCCATGTAAAACATCGACCAGGAGAAGGAAAAAGGGTCTGCGGGCCTCCACGTGTTACTATGAGCCCCTCATTGAAAGCGCTCACTTGGGAAGTGGAAAAAGCGCTCCGGTTGGTCCTCGGTACCCAACATCCCGGTTTTGAGGGGAGTAACAGTCATAGGGTAGGCACTTATATTGGAGTTGGCATCCGGAGAGTCTTGATCGGTTACTTGACCCACGATCGGTGTAGATCAGGGTAGTGTACCCGGATGGTGTGGGTAAAGTGTACAACCTCTGCAGAGTGTAAATCTTTTCGAATAGTCGTGTCCGCGGTCATGGATGGTTGGGAAGGTTGCTGTAGAGCGGTGCTGGTTTTGATTTCAAAAAGGATTTCGTAAAACCAATGGCTTTGGAAATGTTTTGATCATGGGATGGTCGGAAAGGAAGGAAATGAGTTTGGTCGTGGGATGACCTGAATACGGGGACAAATGGGTACCCCAATCCTAGTGTTTTACAAAACTTTTCAAAAAGGTTTCCAAAATGTTTACGAAAGTTTTCAACAAAGATATGTAGATGCCATATCTACAAGAGAAACTATGTGAGAAAAGAACCTCGCTTGGAGCCCTCCTACTACCACAGCCATAATGCATATCCTCTTGTTATTATTGTTATCTTAAGGTGGTTTGCGAGTACATTCAAAGTACTCACTGGCATTGTCGCTGGCTATTAACTTGGTCAGATATCAAGAACAGGGTGAAATTGATGGCTAAGCGAGCTAGGACATTCTCCCAGTCAGTTGCATGTAGGTTAAGGCATGGCTCGGGCTCTACGCTTAATGAAGTTCCGCTGATGTTGATCGTTATGTATTGGATGTTTACTTTGATACTTGTCAGTTATGTGCCACGACTAACTGATCATGGGATTGTGGTTGTATGCATAATAGGGATTCTCGGAGGATTAATCCGGGGGCCCCACAATCACGATCACCACATTAGGTGCACTTTGCAAACTCCAAACCATGACATGATGCAAGAAAAGACATTACACAATGCATGGTCGATAGATCCAGGGAGGAGCGCAGCAACCGAAGATACTACGATGGTGAAAGCAAGGATGAGTATGAATTGTGTGGGGCCAGTTGCTTTACCCAGCGGGTTTGCAAGACCCTAGTACCCAAGGATTTGAAACTTCCTCACGATCGCCAAAAGTAGGACGGTCTCCAGGAACCCAAAGCTTGGTTGGCTGATTACCTGCAAACTGTCAAACTCCGGGCTAGCTCCAAGGCTAACGCCATGCAGAGCTTGCATTTACATCTAAGCGGCGCAGCCCGGTCATGGCTCAGACACCTACCTGAAGAGTCCATCAGCAGCTAGAATGACCTAAAATATAAGTTCATCCAAAACTTCACATCCACTTTCAAGTGACCCCTGTCCTTAGAGCAGTTTCGGGCGTGCTATAAGAAATCTGGAGAGCCAATACCAGCATTTATTCAGAGGTGGAACATCATCAAAAACTCAGCTGAAGATATATCAGATGAAAGGGCGATTGATTCCTTCAACAACGGCCTACTCCGAAGAGAATTCATTGAGGATATGGGACGGGTCAAACCCAAAACAATTTCCTAGCTGATGGACATGGAAAATCGTTGGGCAGACATTAAAGACATAGTAAACAACAAGCGAGGGTGCTCACCCGAGGAAGATCAGGACAGGCGCAATAATGACAGGAGAAGGCAAAGCAATGATGGATACAATGGGACAATCTACGTTGCGGCTGGCTTTTCAGGAGAGGACAACCAAAGAAACTACGATCATGGCAGCGGATACCGCAGTAACCGACACAACGGTACCAGCCAAGGGCTCGGGAGCCCACACTGTCTCCAATGCAAATGCTGGAGGGACCCTGCAATATGCACTTTTATGTCGACTCAGAGGGAAGGAGTCGCTCGAACCATCTCATGAAGGATTGTCGCACGTTCGTAAAAATGCAGGAAGGGCGTAATGCAAAAGCAACCGAAGCAGCAAACCGAGGGTACACCACCGCACCTGGAACCTTAACTCTTGGTGAACCACCTCCGCCACTAGTACAACTGCTAGCAGAGAAGCCACAACCTACAATAGACAGAAACTAGGAGGACGATTTCTCGAGGTCCAAGGGTGCAATGTCATTGATCCAAAAAGGGAGTCCATCCAATAGGATCCAGAAGCTGATCACACGGCAAGTCAACATGGAGGTAAAAATGACACCATCCACACCTGAATATCTCCATTGGTCAGAGCAAAAAATTACATTCAGAAGGGCCAATCGCCCACTTCAAGTCCCACGACTGGGTCATTCAGCTCTAATAGTGGAATCCCAGATTGGTGGGTTTGACATGAGTAAGGTTTTCATGGACGCAGGAAGCAACATCAACCTCATCTATGCCAAAACATTGTGGGCAATGAATTGTTCCTTAATGAGGTTGGCGCCAACGGATACATGCTTCCACGACATAGTCCCAGGTAAAGCCGAAATTCCTTTAGGAAAAATATATATTGACATTGTCTTTGGATCAATGGAAATTTTCAGATGTGAAAGGCTCGAGTTTGAAGTTATGGATTGGCCATCACAGTACCACGTGATCATGGGATGACCAGATTTCGCACGATTCATGGCAGTACCGCACTATGCATATCTGGTAATGAAAATGCCAGCACCTAAAGGAATCATAACCGCGAGAGGAAGCTTCAGCCACTCTGATAACTGTGATCGGGAATTCAACAAAATCTCTGAATCTTTTGGCATGGAGGCAGAGTTCGAGCAGTTAATAATCTTAGCATATGTAGAGCCTCTGCCTACGGCACGGGTCACCCTGATCAAGATTTATTTCGACACCACAAAAGATACAAGAGAAATTTAGGTCCACCCTATGGACCCAAAGAAGACGACCTTGTGGCTTCCAATCTTGGTCCCTGTCGTCGGGTTGAGGACAAGTACGCCATGAGGGGGTCCTCGCGGCGTGCAGAAGAGAGGGGTGTGAGACGTACGGTATTCCGAGACAGTGAGCACACAAGTTTACCCAGGTTCGAATCCACCAGCTTTGGACGAATCCTACTCCTGCTAGCAATCCAGTAATGTGGCAGAGCCGGAATATGGGTTACAAGGGTTTCGCCTGTGCGAGTTGAGATTGTAGACTATTGTGTTGTAAGGTGTTCGCCCTAAAGGCTCTCCCTAGGACGGCTTATATAGATATCCGGCCTAGGGTTTACAGGAGAGATCAATCCGGCTACGACAAAGAGTTGGTTACAGAGTACATCTTGAACTACAAGTAACATTATGGGCCTAAGTCGGTAAGTCTTCTCGGCCTTCCCGTAGCCGGATTGGACTCCGTCTTCTCTCCTGACTGGGCCGCCCGTGAAGCAAATCTCTAACCCGAAGTGGGCCACCCTGGTCAGTGAGGAACTGTGAGGATACCCGGAAAGTATATCCCCAACAGTAGCCCCCGAAGGCCTCCAAGATCCAAAGTCGGATTTTATCATCGTGTAGCTTGATCTTCGGCTTGCAAAATCTTGAAGGGTTCCTGAAACTTCACAAAAAATACGATCCGGGTCTTAAAAATAAGTCGGACCTATCAGTTAGTTACTCGGATTTTCCAGCTCGATTTTAAACTAAGCCGGAACTTGGTTTCTATGCCACCTGACACAAGCATGGTCAAGTCACGTCATTTGACAAGCGTGCGGTCAGCATGACCATTGGTGGGTCCGCGGTTCGCAGAACTGAGGCGTCGTTTCAATGCGAGCGTGGATATCGAGGAGACGCAATCAACCCGTGTGTCCTTCCCAGTTCTTTCCACGACGCGTGGCGGTTACACTGTAGCATTTGCACGAATCTTGGCGCAGGTAGGTGGATATAAGGGGTTCGGATTTCTTCTTCTCCTTTCCACCAGTCCTTTTCCGTTCCTTTCCTCCCAATCCCCCTGCGTGCTCAGAGCCTCCTCGCCCTCCCCCCACAGAGCTCCTAGCGCCGCCCCTTTTAGGTCACTTTCTCACCGGAGAAAACTAGCTTCATCATCTTCTTCCTCTGGTTTGGCGGCGGCAGCGGCGGCGGCGGCGGCGGAAGCAACTGTGGAGAAGGAGAGTTTCCGAGGAATCTGGATCCCCTGCGCCCTTGACGAGGACGGCCTCAAGAACATGGAGAAGGAGGGGCTTCTCGCCGCCGGTGACTAGCGGACTAGCTCTAGCGAAACCGTCCCCAACCCGCGCGAGGGCGAGCGTGTCCACTTCGGCACCCATCTGGACCGAGGTCTATCTTTTCCTCCCTCGGAGTTCTTCTCCGAGGTGATAGATCACTATGGAGTTCAACTCCACAATCTTCCTCCCAATTCTCTTCTAGAAATGAGCGCATATGCTGCGCTTTGCGAGGGCTTTCTCGGCATTAGGCCGAGTTTGCTTCTCTTCCGGTATTATTTTCATGTCCGGAGAAATTCCGTCACTGCCAGTGTTGCTTACATCACTGGCACCATTAGGTTTTCTGTTCGACGAGACCAGGCATATCCCAAAATTTCTTCCAGTGACTCAGTCAAACAATGGCCAGCCACGTTTTTCTACCATAGGGATATTCCGGCTCCCGGCAAAGCTACTGCTTTGCCGGCTTTTGTTGACGGAGCCGCCACAGCCCAGCCTTCCTGGGACGAGGCTGCTCCGGCTCTCACCGACGATCTGATCCTCGCTAAGAGGCGGATCGAATATCTGATCAAACACATGGGTCTGAAGGGATCCGACTTGGTCCAGTGCTGGGTCTCACGTCGGATCTAGCCACTTCAGTACCACGGTGATAGACTGATGCACTCCATTACGTCTTCCAAAAAAGACTCCCTCCGCATCAGCCCCAAATCCTACACTACTCAAGGCTACATCAGCCAGATCAAGTGGCTGATCAAGGAGTGGATCGAGAGGAGGATTCTGGAGATTTCTCTGGATATGTACACAACGGAAAACCCCGTGGTGCCGGTAAGCTTCCATCAATACACCTTTTATGTGTTCCAATCTCTAAGTTATATACTACAGTGCTGCTATGCTTTCTTGTTTTCAGCTTGCTGATCTCCTCGACTCGGAGCTTGCTCCACTCGAAGGATATCCTCCTGAGTTTTCTCAGGAGACTGAAATGGTCCCATTGCTGGACCTTGCACTCAAGAAGCACAAAGCTCCGATGTTGGTACAAAGGAAGTGCCTGTTGTGAAGAGGTAACTTTCATTCACAATTTCCGCCTTTGTACCTTTCTCGAATTTCTTTCTGCGATGTAATGTTTCCGACTTTACTACATTCTCAGAGCAAAGCCTCTCATTAAGGGTAAGGGGAAAGGGATTCCTGCGAAGCCCCTGCGATAGACGAAGCTCACCATATCTTCTCCTGCCGTGGCTCCTCCAACTCCTGCCCCTCAACCTTTTGCATCTCCGGCGATCATTCCTTCTCCGGTGGTCGCAGAAGATCCACCTCCTCCAACGGAGCCTGCGATCCTTGGGTCGCAGACTGACATCACCGTGGGTGCGTCAGCTCAAGATAAGGGTGAACCCTCTTCGGGTAATGATCCCTCGGCTGAAGTCTTCGCCAAAAACCTCCTCAGCAATCCGGGACTTGCCAAGTTTGGCCTATCCCGGAAATCTACAGAGGAAATCCAGCGGCTGGCCAGGCAAGTCCTGGACAAAAGCCATCTATCCCCCGAGGAGGAAGCGCAAGAAGTAGATGACGTCAAGTTCTCTGACCTTCTCGCTCAAGTCCACCTTCGTGACGAGAGGATCAGGACTGGCAAGGTTCCAACAGCCCCAGTAATCCCTCTTACCCTCGCCGAGAAGGTGGCAGCTGAAGTGAACGCGGGTTTAGACAAACTCACCCGCGAGCAATATGTAAGTCGGAATTCCAACTCTTGTTTTTACATTATGTTATATCATATCCTCTAGCCCCCTAGCATGAAGTAGGATATAGAATCCGAGTTTATGCTTCATTAGGATGCCAAAGAATGAACTAGTGTAGCCCCCAAGGCTCGTGCTGATATTTAGCAAAAAATATTAGCCCGAGTCTTAAGTAGCTTTCTGACTTTGGGTATTCTGACTTACAGAAAGTATGTTCCTATAACCAGGAATTATTATCCAATGTTTGTGATAAGCGGAGAGAGATCAAAACTCTCCGGCTTAAAAATGCTGAGCTCAAGGTAGCCAAGGATGAAGCCGAAGGTAAACATTTCGAGATTCAAACCTTGTCTTTTGCTTTTTCAATGTCGAATTTTTCTGAACTGTTGTTCTTTTTGACTTACAGTGTTGGTGAAACAATCCATCGCTATGATTGAAGAGGCCGAGAACCTCAAGACCCTAGTGGTGGAGAACAAGGGACTTCGCCAAGAGCTAGATAAGCTCAAGGTGGATCATGAAACGAGCATAGCTCAAGTCCTGGAATCCTCCTCCATGGCCACTGAAGAGCGCGATCGCAAGATTGCTGCTCAAGATAAAGTTATCTCAGACCTCAAGAATGAGCTTGGCAGAGAGAAGGACATCTCCCAGGAGCTCCGAGCTGAACTCCAGAGTCTCCGGGAGGAGAAGTCCAAGATTGACGACGTCATTCTTGGTATGTTTCCCCTCTCTGACTTATCTTTTCTTCGACTTCTATCATTGTCGGTTTTTTTTTCTTAAATTGTTTTGTGTATAGGTCCTCTGAACTTGACTCTTCCTCGTCCGAGCCCCGCACCCACTGGCTTACCCAAGTCGGTGATCTTCTTCATGACTACCGCCAGTCCCTTGAGAACATTGGCGAGTCCCTCAGGATTCCGGACATGCCAAGCATCTCGGATTTTCAGGTGCGGGAGAAGGCCAAGGAGATGCCGCAGCTTGTTCAGGACTGGAACATGTCCTACGCGCGGACTGCTGGGCAGAACGCTCTCACCATGGTCATGAGCCACCATGGAAACATGGAGATGTGGCAAGTGACCAGAGGGTACTGCAAGGTAGACGAAGATGGCCAGGAGCAAGACCTTCAAGCCATCATGCACTCCTACGCCGGATACGGGTGCCACGTAGCTGATCTGACCAGCTACGAGATCCCCTTCTTCACTCACGTAGCTACTCCGCCACCTCCTCCAGAAGAAACCGAAGAAGTTTCCGACGATGAACGGGCCACCTAGGATCCAGACATCTTGGCACGATATCAAGGCGGAGTAACCAGCGAGCCGACAGCTCCTTCATCTCCTCCTGCATCATAGACCACAAACTTATGTATTATTCTGTGAAAGAACATGATGCGTTTGTAAATATTAAGTACTATTGACTTTTGCTAGTGCTAAGCTTTTAATCTATTCAACACTTTTTGGCTTTTGAAATTTTTGCGTGCCTGAAATGTTCGCATAAGCACTTGAAATTTTCCGTCTCTACTTATCGTTTATCTGGCTTTCCGCCTCGTCCCTTTCGTGAGCCGGCTAAACCTTCAGCCGGAAACTTTGCCGAGCAATGGAGCTCAATTGCTAAACCAGTTTAAGCTCGGAAACAAAGACGACTTCCAGTACCAACAATTCACTACTCGGAAAATACCCGCATCCAGCAATCAGACAAATAACCCAAGTAAAGACTAGAATTTTTAGAGTTATATCCGACGGTAGCAGTTTTAGAATCGGAAATCTAAACTAGAATGAACATGAGCATAAAGTACTTTCACGCATTCTGGGATTTTCGACTATGACATGATCATTAGGAAATAAGATGGTAAAAACTTCTCAGAAAAACTTTGAGGTAACCAAAACTTTTATTTCTCACGGAACATCTACATATATATGATTACAAAGAAGGATAAACTAAGAATAAAAGGGACGTAGCTGAGCAATATTCCACGGTCTGTCTAACTCATCTGGATTTGTACTGCCTCCACCTCTCTTTCTCTTCTTAGTAGCAGGTCTTTCTTTGACTGGCCTCATGTTAGTTAAGTAGTATGATCCATTGTGCAATACTCGACTAACTAAAAAGGGACCTTCCCATACTGGGGAAAGTTTGTGCTTTCTTTGTTGCACAAGCCGGAGAACCAAATCACCATTATTGAAAGATCTAGTTCGGACTCTCTGGCTATGATACTTGCGTAACTTCTGCTGATAGGATGTAGATCCCATTTCAGCAATGACACGAACTTCTTCGACTAAGTCGAGATCATTTTGTCGAGAAATCTCAGCATCCTCTTCGATATACGCGGCCACTCTAGGAGAAGTATGAATTAAATCGCTAGGAAGAACTGCTTCTCCGCCATAGAACAAGAAGAAAGGTGTGTATCCTGTTGACCTGTTCGGAGTTGTTCGTAAACTCCAAATTACAGAGGGTAATTCCTCTACCCAAGCCCCCGCAGCACATCGTAGTGGTGCTTCGAGTCTTGGTTTCAAGCCTTGTAGAATTAAACCATTTGCTCTTTCGACTTGTCCGTTAGCCTGTGGATGTGCGACTGACGCAATGTCAAGCCGGATATTTTGCTCATCACAGAATTCAACCAATTCTCCCATGGAAAAGTTACTCCCGTTATCTGTGATAATACTATGCGGATAACCATACCGGATTATAACATCCTCGACAAATCTTTTAGTTGTTGCTCCATCACAACTAGTGACGGGTTTAGCCTCGATCCACAGTGAATTTGTCCACCATCACTAAGAGGTGAGTGAATCCACTTGGGGCTCGTTTAAAAGGTCCTACCATATCAAGCCCCCAGACCGCAAAGGGCCATGTTATAGGTATTGTTTGCAGCTGATCAGCCGGAACATGAGCTTGCTTGGCGTACTTTTGGCAGCCTTTGCATGTATTGAATAATCGTTCGGCATCTGCCTGAGCTGTAAGCCAGAAAAATCCATGTCGAAAAGCTTTTGCCACTAAAGATTTGGCTGCAGCGTGGTGACCACACTCGCCTTCGTGGATTTCCCTTAAGATTTCCACTCCTTCTTCCAGAGATACACAACGCTGAATACCCCCAGAAACACTCCATTTATGGAGCTCACCTTTAACAATAGTATATGCTTTTGCTCGTCGGATAATCTGTCGGCTCAGTACCTCGTCTTCGGGTAATTTTCCATCTACCAATAATTGAGGTAGGGTTCAGTCCAGCTGGGGATTACAGCCAGAACTGCTATCAAAGGTGAGTCAGATTTGGACGGATATTCCTCATCTACTCCCTTTATCGAGGGAACTTTCAGGTGCTCTAAAAATGCGCCATCCGGGACCTCTTTCCGCGCAGAGCCTATTCGAGATAGTGCATCTGCTTCCTCATTTCTGCTCGAGGGATGTGTTGAACTTCAAACCCCTCGACCAATTTAGATAGATCATCCACGACAGATTTATATGCTGCCATGTGCTTATTTGCATTACAAATATCCGAGACTTGCTGAGCAACAAGATCCGAATCTCCGTAACACATCAAACGTCGGATGCCAATATCCTTAGCAATCCGGATTCCATGTAGCAGTGCTTCATACTCGGCAATGTTGTTTTTCACTGTGAAGTGAATCTGCAACACGTATAAAATTTTATCTCCTTGGGATGATTTGAGCACCCCGCCAGCCCTCGAGCCCCCTCGAGCCTTAGACCCATCGAAAAAGAGGGTCCAATATTTTGACTCAGGGAGGACCATGTTCTCCTTGGTCTCTGTCCAACCAGCGACAAAGTCAGCAAGGATCTAGGATTTGATTTCTGTCCGGGGTTTGTACTCAATATCGAAAGCTGCAAGCTCTATGCCCCATTTGGCGACGCGTCTAGTGGCATCACTATTGTTGATTATATCTCTCATAGGAGCTTTGCTCACCATGGTAATTGGATGCTCCTGAAAATAGTGTCGTAACTTACGAGATGCTAGAAAAACACCGTAAGCCAACTTTTGATAGTGCGGATACCGCTGTTTTGATTCTGTCAGGACCTCGCTGACAAAGTACGTCGGACGCTGCACCAGGTGTTCCTGATTTTCTTCTGGTCTCTCCACTACCATAACGATACTGACAACCTTATTTGTCGTAGCAATGTAGAGCAACATCGGTTCCTGAGGTTTGCAAGGATAGGGATAGATGAGAGTACTTTTTTCAGGTCTTGGAGTGCAGCTTCAGCTTCGTCAGTCCAGACAAAATCCTTGGTCTTCTTCAGGAGTTTGTATAATGGTACGGCTCTTTCACCAAGCCGGCTTACAAATCGACTAACCGCAGCAATGCAACTAGTTAATCTTTGTACATCCTTCAGGCGAGTTGGCCTGGAAATATTGAGAATAGCCTTGATCTTGTCGCGGTTCACCTCTATGCCTCTTTGAGACATGATGAAACCTGACAATTTTCCGGCTGGTATTCCAAAGAAGCAT
Source organism: Avena eriantha (assembly GCA_910589775.1). Classification (NCBI taxonomy): domain Eukaryota; kingdom Viridiplantae; phylum Streptophyta; class Magnoliopsida; order Poales; family Poaceae; genus Avena; species Avena eriantha. The sequence continues at coordinate 221,837,163 of OU342740.1, forward strand.
TTCTTCGGGTTAAGCATGATGTTGTATTTTCGTAGATTGGCGAACGTCTCCTCCATGTCGGAAATCAACGTTTCCTTCTTTTTGGACATGACCGCAATATCATCCACATATGCATGTACATTGCGTCTGAGTTGGTCATGGAGGCAACGCTGCATCGTGCGCTGGTACGTAGCTCCTGCGTTCTTCAGCCCAAAGGGCATCGTAACAAAACAGAAGGTTCCGAAGGGGGTTATGAATGAAGTCTTGACTTTGTCAGATTCCTTCATCCGGATTTGGTGATAACCGGAATATGCGTCGAGAAAACAGAGGAGTTCCGAGCCTGCCGTAGAATCGATAACTTGATCAATTCTAGGTATAGAGAATGGATCTTTTGGAGAAGCCTTGTTCAAGGCAGTATAATCAACACACATCCTTAAATAAGTGGTGTCTTTTTTAGGGACCATTACAGGGTTGGCCGACCAATCAGTATGGATGACCTCTTCTACGAATCCGGCTATCTCGAGCCACGCTAGTTCCTTAGCTATTGCCTTACGCTTTTCATCGCCAAACTGTCGTAAGGACTGTTTGACGGGTTTAGCGTTCAGGTCTACATTTAGAGAGTGCTCGGCAAGTTCCCTAGGTACTCCGGTCATGTCAGATGGCTGCCATGCGAAGATATCTTGATTTGCTTGGAGGAACTTGATGAGCGCGCTTTCCTATGTGCTACTTAGGCCTACGCCTATCTGGGTCACCTTGGAGGGGTCATCATCCTTCAACGGCGTCGTCTTCGTCTCTTCTGATGCTTTGAACTCCGGATTTGGCATTGTGATCTTCTTCCTCGTTGCGGGCATCTCGGACGGATCTATGCTCTTCTTGATCTCCTGGTACTCCTGGGCGTGCAGCACGGCTTCGGCAAAGGCGACATTTCCATCTTCGCACTCTCGCGCCTTCTTCGGGTCTCCCCTGATGGTGATCACGCCGTTGGGACCTGGAATTTTCATCATATTATAAATGTAACATGGACGAGCCATAAAAGCCCAGTAAGCCGGACGCCCGAATATAGCGTGGTATGCGCTCTTGAACGAGACTACTTCGAAGGAAAGTGCCTCCGTCCGATAATTCTTTGGAGTTCCAAAAGTAACATCCAAAGTGATCTCTCCTAGGGAATTAGCTTGTCTTCCTGGGACAACACCGTGAAAGATCACAGAGCTATGGTTCAGCTGTGTTTCCGAGATCTTCATCCAGAATAGCATTTCGACATAGAGAATATTGATGCTGCTACCACCGTCCATGAGGGTCTTGGAGAAACCATAACCGTCAATAAGTGGATTGACGATTAAGGCGTATTTTCCTGTGTAGTTTAGGTGGATGATCAGCACGGTCAAACGTGATTGCCACTTCCGACCAGTCCAGATACTGAGGGACAGCCGGAACTGTTGCATTCAGCTCGTGGAGAACTGCTTTCTTGACCTTTGTTGGTTGAGATCCGAGGAAGGTGATGCAAGTGTCCTTCTTGGTGGGAAAAGTTTTCTTCCCTTCCGGCTTGGGATTTGAAGCATCAGCTTCCTCCATGTCGGAATCTTCCTTGGTCTCCTTGTCTTTTTCGGGATTTTTCTTTCCCTTCTTCCGCTTAGCTTTGTAGCCCACGGTATAATCTCTCTTGATGTCGTCATTAAAATGACATTTAGCGTTGGTGTGGGACGAGCCCCCATTGGCATCTAATTGATGCACACATGGGTTATTGGCAATGTTGACCCAAGTGTAGGTTTTGCCTAGTTGTTGCTCTCCTCTGCCTTGGACCCTTGACGTTCCACGGCCATGCCCGCGGCCTCCGCCACATCCTCCTCGTCCTCCAGACCCAGAAACAATAGTGACAACTGCTGTCTCCGCGTTGGGTTTTTCTTCCGAGGTATTTTTGCGCTTCTGAGCTTGTTGCTTTGGTTGTTTTGCCGACTGAGGCACAGCCAGGACATTGAGTAATCCCTCTGCATCGTCGTCAGCATCTGCATACTTTCTTGCTGATTCTATCATCTCTCCCAGATCAGTAACCTTGTCACACTTCAAGCGATGGCGCAGTAAACCAATTGGGAGACCTACGATGAAAGCTTCAATCGCAGTTTGATCGTTTACTCCTTCGCAGGAGTTCTTTGTGCCGATCCATCGTCCAAGATAATCCCGGCAAGTTTCTCCGGCTTTCTGGGGGTAACGCTGTAGGTCTCCAACTGTAGAGGGCCTCCGATATGTGCCTTCGAAATTCCAAAAGAACGCACTTTGCAAGTCATACCAGTTGTGGATGGTGTTTGCCGGAAGTTCATTGAGCCATGATCGTGCCGTCTTTCGCAACATAAGTGGGAGATATCGGGTTGCGACCACGCCGTTTCCGCCTTTAGCGATGCAGCAAGCTTGAATGAAATCCTGTAACCAGGTGTCTGGCCGAGCAATGACGTCGTAGGCTTGGATGTGTCTTGAGATAGCAAATCCTTCCGGGAATTTTGTAGCTCTGATGCATGGTCCGAAGCACTCTGGGCCCACGTACACGTCATCGTTTTCATAGCGCCGAGCCTCTATGTTGGAGTTGATCTTGTGCCTTGCATCGTTCGGGGATAGAGATTGTCCCGACTATCGGCTGCAGCTGCGGTGCCCTGGAGTCGGACTTCGGCTTCTGCCACCACCTCCTCCGCCATGTCGTCCTCCTTGACCTCCTTGGGGGCCGTTGTGATAACTGTGTGGTGGAGAGGGTGGTGCAGCTTGATAGGTTCCGGCTGATCGCCGGCCTCCGTCCGGAGCGTCATTATTCCGGTTCTGGGGAGGTTCTTTAATATGACGAGCCCCCTGCCGGCTTGTTCCAGCGTGGTTTTCATCGTTCCTTCGTCCGTCGTTCCCACCATGGTGAGGCTCAGCCAGACGGCTCTCATGTCTAGGAGGTGGCATTCTCTGACGATCCTCCTCCCGACGTTTCTCCTTATCTTCTCCCTTTCGATCGCTGAATTCTCGTTGGGGAGGATTCCTCGGATTCAGTGCCGCGATCGCGTCTTTCTCGGCTGCTGGAGCGACATTGTCTAGTTATGTGTAGCTCTGCGATGCTGTCCCGACGATCTGGTTCTTGAATAATTGTCTTCCCTGCGTTCAGGGTGATGGTACTGCGCCCGAATGTAATGGGATCTTACGTCAGCCCATGCCGGATCTGTGCTACATTGGTCAGAATCTGAGACCAGTTTTTGACTTCCGGACAGGGCGACCTTCTGCTGCTCCCGTCCCTTGTTGAGTAGCTTGATACCCAAGCGTATCTCCTCTGGCCCTGGATTAGCTGATAGAATTTCACGAGCTGCCACTGTATTTTGCACTGGTGTTGGGTATACCCAATCTCCGTTGCTGTCCTTCCGTGGCTTCCCCATCTCATCTCCGAAAAGGACGACACGGACACGTGGGAATTGGTTGTCATTTATGTGACGCTTCCGTGTCTTCTGATGTAGACGGGACATGTACTCCTTGTTCGGCATGCGCTTCTTCTCCACCTCGATGTTTTTGGCTTCATCAAGGAGTTGTTGATGACGCGCTTCTAGGGCATGGGCCCTTTCATCCAGCTCATCTGCAGTAAGTTCTGCAACTATAGGGATAGGTGTGGTTAAAGCGGCATCGATGAGTTTACGCGCACCTTCAGTGATCACGTGTCCATCCACCGATGCTTCTTTTTTCGGCTTGTCTGGGATAAGTGCTCCATCCAAGTCTTCTTTGTATTCCTCGGCGATTACCTCCTCTGTTAAGAGGTCTTTTGCCGGGGTCCTGTTCTTCTTGTTCTTCTTCTTTGCCTTCTTGGTAGTGCTGGTAGCAAAAACGGCTTTGGGTCCGTTTCTTGGAGTCAAGCTCTGATCGGTAATTTTGGACATCTGGACTTCGGGATTATCTTCGACGTCCATGTCATCCTGCGCTTTGGGAGAGTGTTCCCCGGATCCTTCATCCATGGCTTCTCCTTCTTCTGCAGCTTTGGAGTTGTACTCCTCTTCATATTCCGCGGAGAACTTTCGGAAATTTGTCGACGTCATGGATTCATCCGAGGATGCAGGAACGTCGGCATTTGTTCCAATTGCCTCCAGCACCGAGTCGGTGTTTTCTCTAGCATCGGCAGAGCCGGATCCGGATTCGATAAACCCGACAAAGTGTGATGCGTGCTTCTTGAGGTACCTGCGGCTTTCATGATTAGCCATATCGAAACTTTTAATGGTTTGGAGGATTGCATCTGCGCTAGTGCCTTGCAGTATCATACGTCTTAGTGTGTACCTGAGGAAAGGCATGTTTGTCCCGGCATCGTCAGAGCCGGGATCAGTGTGGTTGATATGCTCCTCCTGGATTTCGACTTCCACGGGTGGGTCGATCTGGGATTCGGCTTCTCTAGGGAGATCCACTCTAGATTCGATTTGGACCGTGAGGTCTTCTTCAGGCTCAGATTTCTCCACCATCTCCGCAAATAGTGCGGGCTGGGTGGGATTAGGGTTTTCTGAGATCTGGAACTCTGCCGCCTCTGCGGACAAAGGGGACCCAGAAGATTCTTCTGCTTCTATCATCACCGCTGGGGTGGGTTGGGAAGGTTCAGCAAAACCGATGTAAATATCGATCTCGCCAAAAGACATGATTGTATAAGCAGTCACGGTCTCCCTAGACGGAATCCAAGTCTCGTCAAGAACGATGCGAGGGACGTTGCTGGCGTAGCGGATGCGACCGACGGCGATGGTCTCGCTGATTCCGATTCTTGCAAATTCCGCTCGGAACGCAGATCCGAAGCTCACTTGCCCCATGGTGGGCGCCAACTATCATCGGATTAAGGACAAGTACGCCATGAGGGGGTCCTCGAGGCGTGCGGAAGAGAGGGGTGTGAGACGTACGGTATTCCGGGATGGTGAGCACACAAGTTTACCCAGGTTCGAATCCGCCAGCTTTGGACGAATCCTACTCCTGCTAGCAATCCAGTAATACGGCAGAGCCGGAATATGGCTTACAAGGGTTTCGCCTCTGTGAGTTGAGATTGTAGACTATTGTGTTGTAAGGTGTTCGCCCCAAAGGCTCTCCCTAGGACGGCTTATATAGATATCCGGCCTAGGGTTTACATGAGAGATCAATCCGGCTACGACTAAGAGTTGGTTACAGAGTACATCTTGAACTACAAGTAACATTATGGGCCTAAGTCGGTAAGTCTTCTGGGCCTTCCCGTAGCCGGATTGGACTCCGTCTTCTCTCCTGACTAGGCCTCCCGTGAAGCAAAGCTCTAACCCGAAGTGGGCCACCCTGGTCAGTGAGGAACTGTGAGGATACCCGGAAAGTATATCCCCAATAGTCCCACATAGGAATGCTCGCTCATTGAGTTCCTCCATGAGCGCTAGGAGAATTTTTCTATGGGTACCAACGACATGCCAGGAATCCCCAGGGAACTCACTAAGCACGCACTTAACTTTAATCCTGACGCCAATCCGATAAAGTAATCGCTTTGCAGAACCCAAACACAAGGCCATTGGAAAAGAATTCCATCGCCTAATAGATGCCAAGTTTATCATCGAAATCAAGAAAGCAATATGGGTTGCCAACCTAGTATGCGTCCTGAAGAAAATTACAAAAGAACTGTGCATATGCATTGACATCACCCCGTAAAAGAAACATTGTCCAAATGATCACTTCCCGCTACAGCGAATTGATCAAATCATCGATGCAAAATTATCTTGGAAGTTAGATCAGAACGAATGTGCATGTGTATATTGATGATGCCATAGTCACGACAAAGCAAGGGTAGACCATATCGATGATCTTATGGAAACATTCGATAACCTCAATAAATACTGCATAAAACTTAACCCGACAAAGTGCTCCTTTGGAGTCCCCGCCGGCAAACTCCTCGGATACCTCGTAGCGGCAAGAGAAATAGAGGAAAACCCTGAGAAAATACAGGAAATCCTCATAATGAAGAAGCCAAGAAATCTTCAGGGCGTACAACAATTGGCTAGATGAGTCGTGACGCTAAGTCGATTTACCGATCGCCTGGGTGAGAAAACACTCCCGTTCTACGCCCTCATGAAGAAATCAGAAAAATTCGAGTGGACAGACGAAGTTCAGCAAGCCTTTGAAGACCTCAAGAAAACAATTTCGATACCCCCTATTGTCATGTCGCCAAGAGAAAAAGAACCGCTACTACTCTACATCGCCACTACTAATGAAGTGCTAAGCATAGTTCTGCTCGTCGAGCAACCCGAAGAAGGAAAAACTCATGGCGTCCAAAGACCAGTCTATTTTATAAGTGAAGTACTCTCCCCATCCATACAACGGTATCCGCACTGACAAAAAATAGCATATGTTGTTTTTATGACAATAGGCAAGCCGCGCCACTACTTTTCGGAGAACCCAATTGTGGTGGTCAATGAGGCATCTCTTTCAAGCATACTCAACTATCTAGAAGCCACAGGGCGTGTTTTCCTATGGGGCATCGAGCTATCTCCTCGAGATTTCACGTATGATAAATGTAAAACAATCAAGTCTCAGGTTTTGCCTGACTTCCTCACTAAGTGGACAGAACTCAAATGTGTGGATCCACCAGATCTCTCAAGTGCATGGACAATGTATTTTGACGGTTCCAAAAGAATAGAAGGGACAAGAGCCGCAATGGTACTAATTCCACCTCAAGGCGATAAAATGCACTATGTATTTCCGATGAGTTTCCCGAATATGTCAAACAATGAGGCAGAGTATGAACCCTTGTTGCATGGTATGCGTATGGCTAAATCCTACAGTGCAACTCAGCTCAAGATATTTGATGATTCATATCTTGTTGCACAACAGGCAATGAACAAATGTGACGTCGTCACCAACAATATGGTCGCTTATCGGGACATGTAGAATAGCATGGGTGTCCACTTCGACGGGTGCAAAGTATCACACATAGGCAGGGCAAGCAACTAGGAAGCCGACAATTTGGCCAACATTGGATACCTATTCCTGCCCGTGTCACCTGGAGATTTCTGGGAAGAAATAACAGAGCGTTCCATCAAATCAAAAAAGGCCCTGAAGTCAAAACACCTTAGGCACGCAAGAAGGTCAAGACGAAAGTTGACTCGGAACTTGCGCTCGAGTTAGAGAATGAGGTAGACGCCCTCGATGAAGAACTAGAACCCGAAGAAGTCATGATGATATAACCCACATGGATGCAGCCATATATGGCGTACATGATAAGAGGAGAAATTCCTGAAGATGTAATTGAAGCACGAAGGATCACCCATCGATGTAAAGCCTTCTGGATCATGAAAGGAAAATTATACAAAAGAAGCATCTCGGGTGTACTGCATCGGTGCATTACACCCGAAGAGGGAGGGCTCATCCTCAAAGTTATACATGAATGAGGATGTGGCCATCACGCCAGCAGCTGAGAAATTGCGGCCAAAGCCTTTCGGGCGAGATTTTATTAGTTCACAGCAGTACAGGACACTAAGGACATCGTGCAAACATGTGAAGCATGCCAAGCTTCGTGACAAAACCAAATGCACCTACCACAAAACTAAACCCCATACCTCTTGTCTGGCCGTTCACTCAATGGGGACTCGACATGGTGGGTGAACTTCACAAATCTTCACCAGGAGGACATGCCTTTCTACTAGTAGCAGTCGACAAATTTACAAAGTGGATTGAAGCAATGCCCGTCACCAGCCAAGATGGAACTTTGGCTATAAACTTCATCAAGTAAATAATGTTTCGATTTGGGATGCCAAACAACATCATCGCCGACAATGGAACTAATTTTACCTCCAATGAGTTCAAGGAATATCTAAAGGCCATATAATGCATTAAATGCAAATGGCATATTGGTAAGTTTTTTTGCAGTTAAAAATATTATATATATATATATACTAAAAGGTGTATCTTATACTTACAAATTCCTGGAAATTGGATTGACTCATTTTGGAGTCATAAATCAAAAGTTATAAAAGAAATACTAAAATAGAAAAGAATAAAAAAGCCTCTTAATTGGCCAGCCGAGCTAGCCCAAACCTACCTACCACCACACCCGCGCGAGGAGCCAACGCACAGCGCGCAGCAAGCCCAAAGTAGGCCCAACAACTCCCAGGAGAGAGAACCAGCCCACATACCTCCCCCTCTATATTTTTTCTTTCTCTGTCTCAAATAATGTTGACAGGTGGGTATGCCCCCGCTCATCCCCGACCTCCTGCCGGTAGTATGTTTTTCACGAACTGCTCGACTACCCGAGAAAATCTCGCCAAATCTGCCCTAGATCCTTGCCCCTTGTCTCAAGTTACGCCATGTATTTAATACCCACGTATCCCTCTCTGAAATCCCATAAATACCCTAGCAAGTCACGCCACCAGTCTCACACAATTTCTCATCAAAGATCCAATCTGCACCGCTGCCATCACCGAGCTCTGACGCTCGAGGTTGAGCTCGATTCCGTCACTCCCTCGCCCCCTTTTCCTCTAGTTCTATTCCTCGTTTCTCACTGCATCACCTTGATCTTTTCACTCTCTACGTAGATCAACAGGGTGCCAGGGATGCCTAGTTGGAGCTACATCATTGCTAACTACCTCCGTTCGCCCTCAGACGCTGTCCAAGGGGGAAACGATCGAGCACAAGGACACTCATGAGCTCGACATCGTCATATTCTTCTCATCAACAACTGCTTTGTCACGAAGGACTGCAGGACTGCCGCCATCGCTGACCTTCTGTGCCGCTCGCCGCCGTCCACTGCCATCAGCCGGCCTCTCTTGAGGAGCCCGCTGTCACAGCCACCGGATCAAGATCTGATGTTCTAGATCTGATCATGCCGAGCCTAGCTGCCAACCGACTCCGAGCCAAGACTCAACCCACGTTGTTGACGAGTTGACCCTCGCATGCCGTCTGATTCAGATCCAACATGCCCGAACGCTCCACTTAAGCGAAGCGGTATGTTCCAATTAGATCGCATCACGTGCTTGGACGATTTTCTATTTATCTTTTTCTGATTATTTTTTAGACAGAATATATGCAGATTTTGTATATTTCATAATAAAAGGTATACATGTCCTAATTTAGTAAATAATAAACCGTTGGATTCATAAAAATATGGAGATCATTATCATGCAATAAAATGTGCACTTTTCTCAATATATCTATTCTGGAGATTTAAATCTATTTAATGGTATTCAATTCATAGGAAAATATCTATAACTCCAAATCAAGTAAAACAAATTTCTACTATTTAGTTTTGATAATATCTATCCATATAAAATACACAAAAAGTTATTTTGGCACCGTTTTATCAGATGATCTTGCTAAAATCCTAAATTGCATTATTATAGTGTTTAAATCGTTGAAAAAGATCTCTAGATCGTTTTTGGGTGATTCCAATTGCCACTGGCTCTAAACTGACCGTAGAGTGCGCTGCTGTGGACGAATATAATCATACACTTATTATCATAAGGCAAGTTACACCTTCATTCATATTTTTGTCCCAGTTTTGCTACTATGCATGTTTTGATCTTCAAATAGTAGTACATGTGTAGTATGTTTTTAGTAGAATTACTTAGAAATATTTTTCAAGTGCGATGTTGTTTGGTAGTATGACATGAGTAGCTTTATACTTAGGATTATTGCCCCTCCTAATATGTTTTCCCTGAATTTGTCTAAGAATTGTTCCTCTCCTATGCTGTATATATAAAAAACCATTGGGGGTTTCAAATACTGATTTTTTTCTAAATATAAAAGCTCTTTTGAGCGAAGCTTTTCTTCTCAAGTATAATTCATAATAAAACAAAGTTTTTCTTCCGGACGGAGGGTATGTTGGGAACATCTACAAGGGCAACAACAACTGAGGGCTTTGCGGTTGCTCAAGTTTTGGTGGAGGACCGTTGTCCAGGAATCAAAGAAGTCTGCCATGTTCTAGAAGTCAGATGCTTCCAGTGAAACCATAATACATATGGTGTAGCACCCCGCTAAAACCACTACTAGAAAATCGCTTGTTATTTCTGTTTTGTGCATCATCATGACCGCATGCTCATGTCATCATGCCACATTGCATTTGAGCATCGTCATGTCATCATGCATATGTTTTGCCTAAAACTATTTTTGAAAAGCCTACCTTTGTTTTCTAAATACCCCCTCTTTATTTCAAATCCAAACCCCGATCTCTTTCGGATCTCTAGTTTTTCTAAAAACTATTTATAATAGCCTTTCTAAAAATAGAATATAAATAAAAGTATTTTTGTTTTTTTAGTGGGGGAGGTAGCTAGCCGCCATGCCAAAGGCCCAGCAGCCAGCTACCTACCAACCACACACTCGAAAACTCTAGTTCTAGACCCGCACCTAATCTCCTCTCAGCCGCCACCACCCCAACCACCTGCCCCGCGCACGGCCCACTACCTCCCGGCCGCTAAAACGCTCCCGCCTGGCCCCACATCATGTATGTGCGTGGCCCCACCCACCGACACGCTCCCAGCCACGATCCCCATCTCGTCCCCATTGCGACCCAGCGCCCGTCTCTCGCTCGCCTCCGCCTCCCCATCGAGCGAGCCACCGCCGCCAGCGGGCTCTGCCCCGAGCCCCTCCACTTCCGCGCCTCCTCGCGTGGTGTCGCTACCTCAAGCCCAGCAGTCGCCGTCATGGACGTCCTCCGTCTGCACCGCGATGTCGACCCGCCAGAGCTCGCCACCACTGTGAACCCTGTCACCGAACTTCCCTCTCCTTGCTGCCCCGAGCCCCGCGTGCGCGACCTCGACGGCCACCTGTCTCCTCCGACGTGTTCCTCGCCGCTCCGCCCTTTTCCCCTGGAGCACCACCTTTGGCCGCCCTCGCTGCGAGGAGCGCCGCGTCGCCTCTCCCTGTGCCCCTGCAAGCCTCGGTGCCCCCCTGTCCCTAGGCACCTCCACCACGTCCCCAGCTCGCCTCTTCTCTGCCTTGGCATGGGTTTGGTCGAGCATCACCACTCGCTCGTGCATCCTCTTCCTGGCCATCTTGTTCACGCTTTGCTTCCGTCCCTGCGAGCGACATGGTACTGTGTTGAGCCAGTACTCGTGTTGTGTTCTGTTGGCTTGTGTTGGATGTGAGGTGTTGAATCAGTGATACCTAAAGGAAATTGGTGGGTGCAGTGATGTGGTGCCACCGGAAGACACCAACAAAGAAATGGAGGTCAAGATCTTCTTCATGAATTCAATAACCTGAAGATCACCGTGAGGAAACGCCAAGACCTATAGGGCCGTTGCCCCGCGGAAATCTGAACCGATGAACGAAGATGTACCCGGAGGATTCCGAGTAGACACGCAATGTCGCCTTCAAGGAATCGAAGACACGGTGCCCCAATATCGCCTTCCTGGACCCGATGGCCGAGACCCTGAAGACCCCAATTTCGAAGACTGATCCCAAACCCATCCGAGCCCCCAAGATCTTTGATCCGAGATGTGTGACGCCTATCAGAGTCCTTATTTTATAATATGACATCTATCTTGTTGCATTTAAAGTGTTCATGCTCTCATACATATTAATTGTTGGGGGTACTTTGTCGATTCACCATAATTGAATATGGAGACCATATGCGGGCTAATCTAGTCTTATATTGACTCCATTTAAATTTGTGTAGCAAACCGGTGCCATGTTTTGCCTTGTTAAACCAACATTTAAATTGCGGGGTATCTAAACAACTTGAACCATATAATTAATTGTCGGGACCCCGGTTCCGCTTAATATTGCCTAATTGCACCGCATCTTTGCCATGCCATGCATCATATCACAAACATGACGGATCTTCTGTCGTAGTATTAAATAGTGTATCCGGTGTTTCTTTTAGTGCTTTGCTTGTTCATGGATTAGGCTGTTGAGTTGATGCGCGTATCGAGTAGTTCTTCGGATAATGTATCTTCAGCTATGTTTCCGAGGCGAGCATTGTCCCCCTTTCTACCTATTTTGCGTTTATTGTCTTTACTTCCTCCTGTTGATCTATTGCTATCCGTGTTGCGATGCTTTAGTTTCCGTACACCACTTATAGTCCTTGCAGCCTCTATATTGCCTTGGATACATCCTATTGCCTGTTGTTTGATAGATAGTCGGCCTTGCAAGTCGTAGTTGCTTGCTCAGGTGCTGCTTCACGTCGTTGTTGTTCCATCGTTGTTAGAAGGTTGGCACATGCTTAATGGTGGAGATGATCATGACTTTAAATACAATTGTTAAAATGCTGGGAATAGATATTTTTAATGCAGAGGAACCAGTGGGCAATAGCTAATATTTGGTTTTTAACCACTCACTCGTGTCCCGTAGGCCCCGAGTACTTGATACCTGTTCCTTCACTATCACACTATCCACATGTGGGACCATGAATCTCCTTAGCTAGAGCTTGATTCATTTCTTATTTCTTGGGGCCACAAACTAGTTTAGGGTTTTATTACTATCCTGTACTTATGCCATGCTTTACCGCTTTATTTACGATTGTGCGTGGAGCACCTATACTGTTTCGGACCAACTGTGCCATGTTTCCGATGTATCGACAAGCCCAGTCACACTTTCGGGTTCCCAGTCGTTTACAGCCATCGCCACACACCCTGAGTCTGTTGCGAAGCCAGCCGACTTCGTAACGGGTAGCTTATTGGGGGTGCCCTCTGAAATAATTTATAAATCCTGTGATTGCTTTGTCGTGAAAGCCTCGTTGGATTTTTATTTGGTTTTTCCGAGGTTGATCGTGCGTGTGTTTCTATTTGTGCACCCTTGCAGGGTAAATATTTCTGAAAGCCGTGTCCACGGTTATGGACGACTTGGAGCACAGTATCTCGATCATAGACAACTATAACTAAAGTAGTGTTGTGAAGTCGATTTAATATATGTGACTAGTAATCAGCTTCACTACAATGGAATGGATAATAAAAGTGCCACAACTAGTGAATTTGGGGTGTATCAAGTCATGTTATACCTGCCTAGTTAGTATTGCAACTACAACGGAACGGTTAACTAAAACGGCCAACTACTTATGCTATCCAGATGACTCAAGCTATCTGAATTTGACTAGTAAGTGTTGTAACTATAATGGAATGAATAATATTGCCAACTGTGTGAGTTTCCTCGGTATGACTTCTTAGTTTGGTCTTGAAGAGGAAATCTAGGATGGGTATGTTTGGTTTTAGCATCAGGATGGATCTGAATAGGTCTTTCTTATCCCTCTCGGATAGCCGCCAGCTTTACCGAGTCTCTATAGGTTGTTTAGTGCATGATGCGCTGCCGCTTCAATCCACCATACCTATGTAGCCGAGAGCTACCAAATTCTAGCCTCGCCGTGTACTAGCCTCAGTACTGACCGCTTTCTTTTTCTTTTGCCCTTCGTCGGCACCCCTTTTGTTTTAGCAGGTTTAAGTTCGACGTCGTTAGCAGGGTTACCCTTCCGGCTTGGCCTGGGCAGGGTTATGGACGCCATTGATTATTCTTCAGGGCTCTTGGCCTAGTTTGCTTCTTATCCATACTCGGATGTTGTATCGATTTCAAGGTGATTTGGATCTTTGTTCTGTATATCTGTATTCTTGACTCATGGAGTCGTTGTATATATATGTTTCTGTGAGTTCCATCGTGTACTATTGTGTAATGATATTACTTCGTTTTCCACCCTCACGCAATTGCCTGGTGGGCATCTTTGAATCGTTTCTATGCGGGTTTGGCGGGAATCGCTAAACTTGCATAGGGCCGATTCGAGGGTGTTACAAGGTGGTATCAGAGCTCAGCAGTTGCGATACCGCACTGGTCCATCATGTAGCATAACCTAGCTAACAGATGTTGTAGAGTGTCAAACTATTTTGGAAAATCAGTTGGATAGATCTGATTAGGTCTGCTTTTACTCCTTACCCTTATGCTATTCTCCTCTTACCTTCGCGTGTTTTGAATCTGCTCCCTTACCTTTTCTTCAAGTCCAGGTTTTCTCGTGGTTGGGTTTCTGTCGTACCTTTAGGGTTTATCTTCCTCCTTTTTAATGGTGGCGCTACAATCATTAATCTGCATCTCGTTTGGTGTACCCTCGATCCAATCTTTTTGGTCCTTGTATTCTTTATCTGTATTTTCACCTTGACGGATATCCGTATTGTTGAAAAACATATGAGAAGGATGAGCATTGGTTAAGTTGGAGTATACCTTGAGCTTGTGTTGTTCATGCCAATGGAACCATCGCGAAACCTAATCATTCTGTTTTCCATACGATTTCTTTTATATCTTCTGGTGGTTTCCAAAGCGACGACATCATCTACATCATAAGAGTCTACATCAATCCTTTGTTTCTGAACATCGCTTGTGAAGATCTTTAGTCTGAATTCTAAGAGTGGTTGCATAATTCTTCTATTCATGTACGGAGTAATGCTTTGAGTGCGGGATGAATTAGCTACCATACCACTACTCTTATCATTTGCTTTTGTACATTGAATGGGGATCAAGCAATTTTACTTTTTTCCAGGAAGTTGGAGGTGGCCTTATCTGTGGAGACCTCTACCTTCGTCTTTGTTTTCCGGAGTTTTATCTCGATGCACGTGAGCAACAACCTCTTGTTAGTGGTGCCGTCATTTTCAAGATGGAGAAAGAAACCTTGATAGTGGTGTTGCGAGGATCTACACGAAGCGAAAAGATTTAGACCGTCAGCCTTCTTCCCCGTACCATGAGACGGATCTCGAGGGCGAGATTCATTGTTAGTGGTGTCGAATTGTAGCACCCCGATAAAACCACTACTAGAAAATCACTTGTTATTTCTATTTTGTGCATCATCATGACCGCATGCTCATGTCATCATGCCACATTGCATTTGAGCATCATCATGCATATGTTTTGCCTAAAACTATTTTTGAAACGCCTACCTTTGTTTTCTAAATACCCCCTCTTTATTCCAAATCCAAACCCCGGTCTTTTTTGGATCTCTAGTTTGTCTAAAAGCTATTTATAATAGCCTTTCTAAAAATAGAATACAAATAAAAGTATCTTTGTTTTTTTAGTGGGGGAGGCAGCCAGGCCCAGCAGCCAGCTACCTACCACCCCACACACCCGAAAACCCTAGTTCCAGACCCCCACCTAATCTCCCCTCAGCAGCCGCCACTCACCACCCTAACCACCTGCCCCGCGCACGCCCCACCAACTCTCGGCCGCTAACCCGCTCCCGCATGACCTGTACATGCATGGCCCCACCCACCGACACGCTCCCGCCTGCGATTCCCATCTCGTCCCCATCGTGACCCAATGCCCGTCTCTCGCTCGCGTCCACCTCCCCATCGAGCAAGCCACCGCCGCTAGCAGGCTCTTCCCCGAGCCCCTTCTCTTCAACGCCTCCTCGCGTGGCGTCGTTGCTTCGAGCCCAGTTGTCGCAGCCGCGAACGGCCTCTGTCTGCACCGCGACGTCGACCCGCCTGAGCTCGTGTCAACACCTGGATTTTTAATCCTAGATGCCTGTTATGCCATACATCGCAATCCCAAGATTACCATTTTTGCGAGACCTAACAAATTGGATATCACAGTACATCATCCATTACAAACCATAATAAGGTCTTACACAAATAAAGGATCTGATGATCCAGTCTTAATACAAACAAGTAGCGGAATAAATAGCGTAGCGATGGGGTCCATCTTCAGTGTCACAAGCAATGCTGATGATGGGAGATGATCCTCATTGTCATAGCCGTCCTGCTATCCTTCCTCTTGGTAGTCCTCCTCAAAGTCTGGCCACAGGAATAGCTAGGGACAAAGCCATGAGTACTCTTTAAGTACTCGCAAACTATTACTAACAAGTAGGGTAGTTCCAGTAGGAAATGCTAACTCTAAGTTTAATTGTAAAGTTAAGTTTGAAACCTAAGCTGAGTTCAAAAACAAAGAAAGATAAAATACAGTTCTAAAATCACCTAAGTGGGAACTTAGTTGTCATAGTCACAACTCTGTTTTGGTCAAGCCATGTCACCATTCATTTCATAAGTCATTTTTAAAACATATGACAATGGAACAGTATGACCACTACAACTGTCCATAACCGCGGACGCGGCTATTTGAATAGTTTGACACTCTACAGAGGTGGTACACTTTCACCACAAAATTTGATACATCTGTTAGGGATAACCCTGAATCATCATACTTAGTATGCAGATAATCAAACATAACCTTTCCTTTACACACTCTAGTATAAGCACCTCTCCTATGAGCTTGGCCACCCAGCCATGGCCATCTGCCATCCTGGGCACTGCGTAGGTGGAAACCATTGAGAGGTAGCCTCAGCTCAAACCTCTCCCGCGAGGAAACTCATACTAATGCATATAAACTTCCGGCTAAGCCTTACCCAATTCAGGTATTGTGGTTGTATGGTAAAATTGGAATGGTATCGCATCCGAACCCAACCATCAGTTTTTTGTAAAAGGGCCAAGGCTCATGCCTCAACATTTTCATCATAATAAACCATTTGTGTTTTCTCAACACATGTCAAAACATCTCAATAGAATGACTCATCATTCCAAGGTTTTCATAAGTCATTTTCACCAAGTATTCCCATCTAAAGTGATCAAGTTTTTGGTTTGGCTCTAATCACTAAGTTAAGAGTGTTCACTAATGTGGGATGCTAATCTTCATCTCATGCCATAGAATGACATCTAAGTCTAACTAGATAGGCCAAGTTTTATACTCTTTATGCTATCTATAAACAAAGTAATGAACTTTGGTAAAGTAAAAGAAAGTAAAGCTTGTAAGTAAAACTTGGGGTAAGTATAAGTCAAAATATATAACCAAGCATGCCTATTGGATCTTGCTTAGCTTAAGGGGGCAAGGATTAACTTGCTTAGTTCTAGCTTTCCTTGGTTGGTGTAGTGGTTGAAATTCTCTTCTTCTTCCTCGGGGTAGAATTCCTCCTCTTCGTAGACTTGGTTGGTACTATCGTCTATAAATACATACGGAATACACAATCACCAAACAATACTTAACTAGTCTATTGAGTATACTAATGCATACATTTGATGATCTAGTATCATCACAAACATCACAAGATTTAATGATCTAGTTTCATTTATTTTATTTGAGAAAAGTAATTTCTACTCATTTAAATTAATTAAGATTTAATATTCTCAAATTAAAATACGGGATCATGTCGACACATGTCATCACCACATATTCTAATACATGGGAATGTGATGTAAATGTTGGATCACCTTTTATAAAGTTTAAGACTAATATTTAAATGATTTAAAGTGACTAGAAATGCCTATATAGCATTATTTTGGTACTAGTCCAAAGTCACTGCATGTAAACCTGAATATTATTACATATTCAGATAGGTAGGGTCAAATGTGATTTTTGAGAGTTGGAATCAACTCAAAAGCTATTATGGTTGATTTTTGAAAAATGTTTGAATGTATAAAAGTAGCTGTCTTGTTATTTTTGCTATATGTGATTTATAATTCTAATTGACTTATATCCAACCGCCTTGGATAGAGATTTAAATTATTTTTCCAACAAAATTGGAATCATTCGATTTGATTAAGTAAAACTCTCTAAATTGATTTTCAAACTAGTGGACAGAAACTAGATTAAGTTTAAATAGAACAATCTATATTTGAATTCTAGGGCCAGCGCGGGAAACTTATTGGGTCGGCCCAGTTACACTCTGCAGTGCAAAGGACAGCTGACATGGGGGTCCACATGTCAGTGGCTCTTCTAACGCGAAGCGGTACGGGGCGACGTGGACCGCACGATTAGAACCTAGATCTATGGCTCTGGTTCATCATCGACGAGGGACTGGTTGCTGGTGAGACAGAACCCCAGCGGCTCGGTGGGGGTGCAATGGGGGCATCCCAGGGCTCCAGCTAGTGTGGTGGTGGGGGGCGATCGAATGAGGAGACAACGACGGGCTCAGGCGAGGTCGCCGCGGCTCCTAGGGTGGACGAAATCGACGGGGCTCTTCCTCCTCTGTGGCGGTGAACTCCGGTGCAATTCCGGCAAACGGCTGCTCGAGCGGCTCCGGCGATGGGGTGAGGTGGTTCTGAGGGAGAGGGGAGTTGAGTGGTTTGAGGAGTTTGTGCTGGGGAGGGCTCCTTATATAGGCTCAACGAGGGGACCGAGAGGGCGACGGTGAGCTCGTCGTTGACGACGATACAGGGTGCTAGAGGTAAGGGCGGGGTAGGCGGATGGTGGCTTGCCTCTTGGCGGTCAGGTATGGCATAAAGGCGATGCTAGGGGAGGTGGCATGCGGTCGGAAAAGGCTGGCACTCTGCGCGGCAGAGGCAGTGCTCGACGCGGTTCACGGTGGCTGCTGGTCGTGCGCCGGGGAAAGGGCGTGTCTGGCGGTGAGTTGGGGTTATGACGGAGCGGCACACGTGAGCTGAAGGCAAGGCATGGCTTGTGTGGTCCTGTCGAGGACGATGCACTGGCGTGAGCTGGGCACGGCGCAGAGGCGGTGGGCGCGAGCTTTCCTCGGTGGTCTAGGGGTTGGCTGCGTCCATGGGGTGGACAGGGGAGTGCGGTAGGGTTTGGCGGAGCTAGGGACGGTGCTGGATTGGTGCGGCGTTGTCTCTAGAGCGTTGCCCACGCTCAGCCGACGACGACCAAAAACGGGCGGCGCGCCACTGCTGATCCAGGCTTAGGGGTAGCTCCTTGATGACTTGGTTGGAACGAGGGGAGACAGGGAAGAGTAGAGAGGGTCGAAAGGGGGACAAGAAATCAATTGGCAATAGTATTAGTTAGGCCAATATTTTTCTGCCTGCCATCTGTCCGACAAAATGGCCGCATGAAACTTTTATTTGAATTTTGAAATGATTTTTGGTGGAGTTGTTGATCATATGCTTGAGCATCTGTGGTTGCTTGGTATTGTCTAGTCGAACTCATTTGAATGGTTTTTGAAAAAGTGGGATCTAGGTACATACACTTGATTCTATTTCCAAATGCCATTTAAATTTAGTTTTTAAAGGTTTTTGTAATATCACAAAGTTGGCCTTGGTAGATCTTTACTTGTACTAGCAAGGGGTGCAAAGATTTAGAATTGTTTGTGTTTGAATTTGAGTTCTAGGAACACCTAAAGTGACCTAATGGATTAAAATGGCACACATGACCATTTGCATTTATTAATTCTATTTGATTTCTTTTTCTTTGGGGTTTGCTTGGGAATGATCTAGATGATGTGGCATTCACCTTATGATCATTTTACAACCATTAGATCAAACAAACATGGCAATTCAAAACAATTCCCTATTAATGCAACACACATATGAATTCTTAATTATTTAAAGATAAAAAGTTTCTGTTAACCCTAAATTGGGTGATCTGGATCTTAATATATTGGATTAAAGTTTTGGGATGTTACAAACCTTCCCCCATTAAACAAAATATCATCCCGAGATTTAAGAAAGAAAACGAGGAACTAAAGAGATCTGGAAACTCAGTCCTAATGTAATCTTCTCGCTCCCTAGTGGCTTCTTCTTCGGTATGGTTGCTCCATTGAATCTTGATACTCCGGGCCCTGGTGGTTCTGAAGGCTTCTTCCAGGATATGAATTGGCACTTCACGATACGTCAGATCCTTGTTGATATCAACGGCTCGGTGATCGATGTTCTTGAAAACTTCGGTCTTCTCTGGCACTTCCAAGCATTTGCGAAGTAACGAGATATGGAACACATTATGGATGGCGGACATCTCCTCTGGAAGTTCCAGCTGATATGATACTGCTCCTCGACGATTCAGAATCTTGAAGGGTCCAATATATCTGGGGGCTAACTTTCCTTTCAGACTAAAATGTTGCGTTCCCTTCAATGGAGAAACTTTGAGATACACAAAATCTCGGACATTGAAAGTCAGGTCTCTCCTTCTCTTGTCAGCATAACTCTTCTGTCTGGATTGGGCTATCTTAAGGTGCTCACGGACTTTGTGAACCTTCTCTTCGGCTTCTCATAGGATGTCGGGTCTGAAAATATGACTCTCTCCTACTTGCGACCAATTCAAAGGGGTACGACACTTCCTTCCATATAAGAACTCAAATGGGGCCATTTGCAAACTGGCTTTATAACTGTTGTTGTATGAGAATTCTGCGAAAGGCAGACAATCTTCCCATTTTGATCCGTACTCTAATGCACAAGCTCTCAACATATCCTTTAAGATTTGGTTGACTCTTTCAATCTGTCCATCGGTCTATGGTTGATAAGCTGTGCTGAAATTCAACTTGGTTCCTAATCCTTCTTGGACTTTCTGCAAAAATCTCGAGGTAAATTGGGTTCCTCGATCTGATACTATGGTCTTGGGGGTTCCATGCAGGCTGACAATTCTAGCAATGTACAACTCTGTTGGCTTCAAACTCTGGTAGGTTGTCTTGATAGGTATAAAATGGGCTACCTTGGACAGTCTATCAACGATGACCCAGGTAGAGTCATTTCCCCTACTAGAAGTAGGCAAACCGGTGATAAAGTCCATTCCGACGGAATCCCATTTCCATTCCGGAATCTGTAATGGTTGCAATAGTCCTGCGTGCCTCTGATGTTCCGCTTTGACTCTCTGGCAGATATCACACTTGGAGATGTAGCTTCCGATTTCTCTCTTCATCTTGTGCCACCAAAATTGCTCCTTGAAATCCAGATACATCTTTGTTCCTCCTGGGTGGATAGAATAAAGAGTATCATGAGCTTCTTGCATGATAACTTGCTTCAGCTCCAAATCTACGGGCACACAAATACGTCCTTTGTACCACAGAACTCCTTCTTCGTCTTCGGTAAATCCAGGTACCTTTCCTGTACCAATACGACGCTTGATTCCGTCGATACTTGCATTTCCCTTCTGGGCTTCCTTCATTTGGCTAATCAAAGTGGGTTGAAGTTCAATGCTAGCGAAAAATCCTTTGCTAACAGCTCAATACTAAACTTCTCCAACTCCTCATACAAACTTGGTTGCTTTTCCTTGATCATGGTGTTTAGCCTACATGACAATCTGCTAAGAGCATCCGCTACCACATTGGCTTTGCCGGGGTGATAGTGAATGTCAAGGTCATAATCCGTGATTAACTCTATCCATCTCCTTTGCCTCATATTCAGCTCCTTCTGAGTGAAAATATACTTCAAGCTCTTGTGATATGAGTAAATCTCATAGCGGTTACCCATGAGGTAATGACGCCATGTCTTCAAGGCTAAAACTACAACTGCTAGTTCGAGATCATGAGTGGGGTAGTTTTGCTCATGCTACTTCAGTTGTCAAGACAGATATGCTATGACTTTCCCTTCTTGCATTAACACACATCCGAAACCAATCTTGGATGCATCACAATACACATCGAAAGGCTTCTTGATATCCGGCATAATCAATATTGGGGATGAAATCAATCTCTTTTTGAGCTCTTGGAAACTTTCTTCACATTTGTCGGTCCATTCAAACTTCTTATCTTTCTTCAACAGTTGGGTCATGGGTCTTGCGATGCTCGAAAATCCTTCAACAAACTTGCGGTAATATCCCGCTAATCCGAGAAATGCACGGACTTGGGTTTGAGTGGTTGGGGCTTCCCATTCTTCAACATCTTTGATCTTGGCGGGATCAACAGCGACTCCTCCAGGAGAAACAATATGTCCGAGGAATCCTACTTCTTTCAACCAGAACTCACATTTGCTGAACTTGGCATACAACTAATGCTCTCTAAGGGTCTCAAGGATTATTCTTAGATGTTGCTCATGGTCTTCTTCTGACTTGGAGTAGATAAAAATATCGTCGATAAACACCACGACAAACTTATCCAGAAAATTTATAAAGATCTTATTCATGAGATTCTTGAAATAAGCAGGGGCATTGGTTAATCCAAAATACATGAACATATACTCATACAATCCATATATGGTGGTTAAGGCGGTCTTTGGAATATCCGTTGCACGAATCTTAAGTTGGGGATAACCAGTCCTAAGATCAATCTTAGAGAACACACTGGCACCAGTTAATTGATCAGACATATCCTCTATCTTGGGCAAAGGGTACTTGTTCTTGATGGTGACGTCACTCAGCTTCCTCTAATATGTGCACCAATGGTTGCCTCCATCTTTCTTGTCGATGAACAACACGGGCGATCTCCATGGCGATGCGCTTAGTTGAATCAAGCATTTTGCCTGCATAACATCAAGTTGCTTCTTCAGCTCCACTAGCTCTGATGGGTTCATGCTATAGGGTCTCTAAGCTATGGGTCCGGTTCCAGGGATTAGTTCAATGATGAACTCAATATCCCGATCTGGGGGCATACCGGGTAATTCATCTGGGAATACGTCGGGGCATTCACAGCCTACTCTGACTTGGTCTATGCTAGGTAGAGCTAGACTCTTGTTGCACTTGAACTGAAGGGGCAAGGTTTCAGATATATGCTCTATTGATACTCCGAAGCTACTGGTCATGGTGATGGCTTTCTTGGCACAGTCTATCAATCATTTATGCTTCGACATCCAATCCATTCCTAGTACTACTTCCAAACCTTTGGTTCCAAGTACTATTAGATTGGCATAAAAATCTATCCCATGTATTCTGATAGGCACAACTTTGCAAATTTTTCTAGCTTTGGTGGTTGAACCAGGTATTTGAACTATCATAACATGCTTCAAGTTGGTTGGGTGAATCTTACAATTGCATGCAAATTCTTCGATAACAAACGAGGGCGATGCTCTAGAATCAAACAATACTCTTACTAATACTGAGTTAACAGAAAACATACCTAGCAGGACATCTGGCGCTTCTTGGGCTTCTTCGGCGTTCATGTGGAAGAGACGGCCATTGCGGTTGTGAGGGTTCCCTGGGGCGAATCTTCTTCCGGGTTGAACACGTCGTTGCTGCTGAGCTGGGGCATTCACATTGGCAGTGGCGGCAAGCTTCTTGGGACACTCATTGGAGTAGTGACCCTTCACTCCACACTCAAAACAAGTAATCTAAGACTTGTCTTTGGCTGCAACAGGCACGACATTGCTTCCAGTCCTAGGGGTAGTGTTGTTGTTGTTGGACTTGGGAGGTGCACGGTTGAAGTTGTTGGAGTTGCCGGGGTTGTTGTTGTGGTTCCCTCCGATCTTCCCATTTCCTCCGCTACGGTTGGAGTAGCTTGGGCGAGACATTGGGGGTCCATTGTTCCGCGGGGCATATCCGGCAGACGGGTTGGGACGGTACTTCTGGTGACTGTTGGATCCACTCTGGTGCATCATCCTGCGCTTGCGGTTGTCATTCGCTTGGTTGACCTTCCCTTCCATCTGAATGGCAGAGTCGACTAGCTCTTCGAGATCCTCGAAATGGATGATGACTAGTGCCGTTTGCATCTCATCATGCATTCCGTTCAAGAATCTCTCCTTCTTCTTAGCTTTAGTGTTGATCTCATCAGGTGCATACCAAGCGAGGGAGAAGAATCGGTCACGGTACTCACACTACAGTCATTCTACCTTGCTTTAGCTATCTGAATTCATCTCTCATTCGGGTAACTAAACCCTACGGCACATGGGTGTGGCTAAACTTGACTTTGAAGGCTTCCCACGTCATCACTTGACCGTGGTTCATGTTACGGGTGTTGTTCCACTATGCTCTTGCATCTCCTGCCAGATAGTGGGGTGGCAAACATAACTTTCTCGTTTGCATCCACTCTGGTGACTTCTAAGTTGTTCTCCATGGTCTGTAACCAATCATCGGCATCCAGCAGGTCTTCAGATTTGCTAAAGATAGGGGGATTGGTATTTTGTAATTTTTTGAGTTTGGACCCATGATGATCCTGATTTCCATGGCCTTGATTATTGTGGGCCATCTGGGCGATCCGCTGCAAGGTGGCTAGATTTGCTTGGCACTCTGCCCTACTAGCTTCGTGGTCTGCAATGAGCGTATGCAGAATTTGCAGCATTGGGTCCTGCGATGAGCTGCTCCCTCCTTGGTTTCCACGAGTCATCTGAAGATTGAGATAGATAATGGGGTAAGAGGGAAAGTTCTAAGGTTCATGGTTTTGGTTTCAAAGCTAAAACTTTGAGTTTGACTCAGGTTTTGCAAACTAACTTCTTTTCATTCATTCAAGCAAAGCACACGATACAAACTCACACACACCACAACAAAAGTAAAATAGATGGTTTTACGATCCATTCTGTAAGCTAAGATATAATGGGACCGATACTTCTCACTCCTACGATAGTGCCCTAGTGCGTCTTTTCATCATCGATGAAGTCGTAGTCATCATCGTCGGTGTAGAAGTCCATGGCATCATCCTCCAGATAGTCATCATCATTGAGGTACGAGTAAATATGTCCCTAGATGTCTTCACCTTCCTCCTCTTCTTCTTTTGCTGCAAACTGAGCTTCTTGCTCCTTGATGGTCTTCTCGAGGTCGGCCACCTTCTGGCGAAGACGGTCGATGGTGCAATCCTTCTTTGAGCGTTGACAACGAAGTGATTGACGATCCTTGAGGAGCAGTGAGAAAGTCTGGGCCTTCTGGGCCGCAATGGCAAGGTTGTGGTTGGCGTACTCTCGAGCATTGTCCAATTCCTTCCGTCTGTCATACAGCAGGAAGTCAAGGTTCTCCACTTGGCCCTTCAACTCTGGGTGACTTGGCATCTCCAACGGCATTCCCATAGAATCACGCCTTGCATAGTGAGCAAAGCGGATTCCCTGGATCAAGTTGACATTCTGTGCGCAAAGACGAGCGAGAGCTTCATGCATTGCCCTGGCTAATCCATCTAGCTAGTAGTTCTCTCTCACGGTGAATTGAATCTTCTCGGAAAGAGGTGCTTCCAGCTTGCCTCGAAGATCAGCAACTACTATCCATTGTAAATCTCCTCCTGGGGACCATTGAGTTGAGCTCAAAAGAATTCCGGATGTGGGCGCTCCAAGTACTCAGACAGTGCATCAAGATCCCTCTCGAAGATAAGTTGGCCTCCGTTGCCCAACTGGTAGAACTTGCAGTACTGAACTTCGATCTATAAGAAGTTAGGATGAGTAAGTTAGTTAAGTGATCAAGTGTGTCAAATTTTATGTACTAATGCAAGAAATTTTTAGGAACATGTATTTTTTGAGAGAAAGAATCCCAAGGGTAAGAGAGGAAATAAGTTTTCACGAATACTCACTTCTTTGTTTTTGAAACTAAGTTTTTGTTCGCACATCCATTCTAACTAGGGTCTCCTATGGTCAGGATGGCTCTGATACCAACTTGTCAACGCCCGGATTTTTAATCACATATGCCTGTTATGCCATACATCACAATCCTAAGATTACCATTTTTGTGAGACATAACAGATTGGATATCACAGTACATCATCCATTACAAACCGTAATAAGGTCTTACCCAAATAGAGGATCTTGATCCAGTCTTAATACAAACAAGTAGCAGAATAAATAGCGTAGCGGTGGGGTCACAGGCAATGCTGACAATGGGAGATGATCCTAGTTGTCGTAGCCGTCCTGCTGTCCTTCCTTTTGGTAGTCCTCCTCATAGTCTATCCCTGGGAATAGACAGGGACAAAGCCATGAGTACTCTTTAAGTACTCGCAAACTATCACTAACAAGTAGGGTAGTTCTAGTAGGAAATTCTAACTCTAAGTTTATTTGGAAAGTTAAGTTTGAAACCTAAGCTGAGTTCAGAAACAAAGAGAGATAAAATAAAGTTCTAAAATCACCTTAGTGGGAACTTAGTTGTCATAGTCACAACTTTGTTGCGGTCAAGTCATGTCACCATTCGTTTCATAAGTCATTTTTAAAACATCTGACAACGGAACAGTATGGCCACTCCAACAGTCCATAACCGCGGACGCGGCTATTCGAATAGTTTGACACTCTATAGAGGTGGTACACATTCACCAAAAAATTTGATACATCTGTTAGGGATAA
This sequence comes from Avena eriantha, assembly GCA_910589775.1. Lineage (NCBI taxonomy): Eukaryota > Viridiplantae > Streptophyta > Magnoliopsida > Poales > Poaceae > Avena > Avena eriantha. Next base: position 221,862,923 of record OU342740.1, read on the forward strand.
CCCTGAATCATCACACTTAGTATGCAGATAATCAAACATAACATTTCATTTACACACTCTAGTATAAGAACCTCTCATATGAGCTTGGCCTCCCAACCATGGCCATCTGCCATCCTCGGCACTACATAGGTGGACAACATTGAGAGGTAGTCTCAGCTCCAACCTCTCCAGCGAGGGAACTCACACTAGTGCATATAAACTTCCGGCTAAGCCTTACCAAATTCAGGTATTGTGGTTGTACGGTAAAATTGGAATGGTATCACATCTGAACCCAACCATCAGTTTTTGTAAAATGGCCAAGGCTCATGCCTCAACATTTTCATCATAATAAACCATTTGTGTTTTCTCAACACATGTCAAAACATCTCAATAGAATGACTCATCATTCCAAGGTTTTCATAAGTCATTTTCACCAAGTATTGCCATCTAAAGTGATCAAGTTTTTGGTTTGGCTTTAATCACTAAGTTAAGTGTGTTAACTAATGTGGGATTCTAATCTTCATCTCATGCCATAGAATGACATCTAAGTCTAACTAGATAGGCAAAGTTTTATACTCTTTATGCTATCTAAAAACAAAGTAATGAACTTTGGTAAAGTAAAAGAAAGTAAAGCTTGTAAGTAAAACTTGGCGTAAGTATAAGTCTAAATATATAACCAAGCATGCCTATTGCATCTTTCTTAGGTTAAGGGGGCAAGGATTAACTTCCTTTGTTCTAGCTTGCCTTGGTTGGTGAAGTGGTTGAAATTCTCTTCTTCTTCCTCGGGGTAGAATTCCTCCTCTTCGTAGACTTGGTTGGTACTATCGTCTATAAATACATATGGAATACACAATCACCAAACAATACTTAACTAGTCTATTTAGTACACTAATGCACACATTTGATGATCTAGAATCATCACAAGCATCACAAGATTTAATGAGCTAGTTTCATTTATTTTATTTGAGAAAAGTAATTTCTTCTCATTGAAATTAATTAAGATTTAATATTCTCCAATTCAAATATGGGATCATGTGGACACATGTCATCACCACATATTCTAATACATGGTAATGTGATTTAAATGTTGGATCACCTTTTATAAAGTTTAAGACTAATATTTAAATGATTTAAAGTGACTAGAAATGCCTATATAGTATTATTTGGTACTAGTCCAATGTCACTGCATGCAAACCTTAATATTATTACATATTCAGATAGGTAGTGTCGAATGTGATTTTTGAGAGTTGGAATCAACTTAAAAGCTATTATGGTTGATTTTTGAAAAATGTTTGAATGTATAAAAGTCTTTGTCTTGTTTTTTTGCTAGATGTGATCTATAACTCTAATTGATTTAAATCGAACGGGCTTGGATAGATACTTAAATTATCTTTCCAACAAAATTGGAATCATTCAATTTGGTTAAGTAAAACTCTATGAATTGATTTTCAAACTAGTGGATAGAAACTAGATTATGTTTAAATAGAAAAATCTATATTTGAATTCTAGGGCCAGCGCAGGAAACTAATTGGGCCGGCCCAGTTACACTCCGCGGCGTAGAGGACAACTGACAGGGGGGTCCACATGTCAGCGGCTCTTCTAACACGAAGCGGTACGGTGCGACATGGACCGCACGATTAGAACCTAGACCTACGGCTCTTCTTCATCGTCGACGACGGACTGGTCGCTGACGAGACAGAACCCTAGCGGCTCGGTGGGGGTGTCATGGGGGCATACCAGGGCTCCAGCTAGTGTGGCAGTGGGGGCGATCGAACGAGGAGACGACGGCGGGCTCAGGCGAGGTCGCGGCGGCTCCTTGAGTGGACGAAATCGATGGGGCTCGTCCTCCTCTGTTGCGGCGAACTCCGGCGCAATTCCGGCGAACGGCTTCTCGAGCGGCTCTGGCGATGGGGTGAGGTGATTCTGAGGGAGACAGGAGTTGAGTGGTGTGAGGAGTTTGTGCTGGGCAGGGCTCCTTATATAGGCTCGAAGAGGGGACCGAGAGGGCGACGATGAGCTCGTCGATGACGACGATATAGGGTGCTAGAGGTATGGGCGAGGCAGGTGGACGATGTCTTGCCTCCTGGCGGTCAGCTACGGTGTAAAGGCGATGCTGGGGGCGGTGGCATGCGGTCGGAAAAGGCTGGCGCTCTACGCGGTAGAGGCGATGCTCGACGCGGTTCACGGCGGCTGCTGGTCGTGCGATGGGGAAAGGGCATGTCTGGCGGTGATCTAGGGTTACGGCGGAGTGGCGTACGCGAGCTAAAGGCAAGGCGCGGCTTGTGCGGGCCTGTCGGGGTCGATGCTCTGCTGTGAGCTGGGCACGGCGCAGAGGCGGTGGGCGCGAGCTTTCCTCAGTAGTCTAGGGGCTGGCTGCGTCCATGGGGTGGATAGGGGAGTGCGGTAGGGTTCGGCGGAGCTAGGGATGGTGCTGGATTTGCACGGCGTTGTCACTAGAGCGTTGCCCACGCTCGGCCGGCGGCGACCAAAAACAGGCGGCGCGCCACTGCTGATCCAGGCTTAGGGGTAGCCCTTGATGACTTGGTTGGAACAAGGGGAGACAAGGAAGAGCAGAGAGGGTCGAAAGGGGGACAAGAAATCAATTGGAAACAGTATTAGTTAGGCCAATACTTTTCTGCCTGCCAACTGTTCGACAAAATGGCCGCGTGAAACTTTTATTTGAATTTTGACATGATTTTTGGTGGAGTTGTTGATCATATGCTTGAGCATCTGTGGTTGCTTGGGATTGTCAAGTTGAACTCATTTGAATGGTTTTTGAAAAAGTGGGATCTAGGTACATACACTTGATTCCATTTCCAAATGCCATCTAAATTTAGTGTTTAAATGTTTTTGTAAGATCACAAAGTGGGCCTTGGTATATCTTTACTTGTACTAGCAAGGGGTGCAAAGAGTTAGGATTATTTCTGTTTGAATTTGAGTTCTAGGAACACCTAAAGTGACATAATGATTAAAATGGCACAAATGACCATTTGCATTTATTAATTTTATTTGATTTCTTTTTATTTGGAGTTTTCTTAGGAATGATCTAGATGATGTGGCATTCACCTCAGAATCATTTTACACCCATTAGATCAAACAAACATGGCAATTCAAAACAATTCCCTATTAATGCAACACACATATGCACTCTTAATTATTTAAAGATAAAAAGTTTTTGTTAACCCTAAATTGGGTGATTTGGATCTTAATATATTGGATTAAAGTTTTGGGATGTTACAGCTCGCCACCACCGCGAACCCTGTCACCGACCTTCCCTATCCTCGCTGCCCCGAGCCCCGCGTGCGCGACCTCAACGGCCGCCCGTCTCCTTCCCTGTGTTCCTCGTCGCTCCGCCCTTTCCCCCTGGAGCACCGCCTTTGGCCGCCCTCACTACGAGGAGCGCCGCGTTGCCTCTACCCGTTCTCTTCCAAGCCACGCCGGGCCCCTGTCCCTAGGCGCCGCCACCACGTCCCCAACTCGCCTCTTCTCTGCCTTGGCATGGGTTTGGTCGACCATCACCACTCGCTAGTGCATCCTCTTCCTGGCCATCATGTTCATGCTCTGCTTCTGTCCTTGCGAGAGACATGGTACTGTGTTGAGCCAGTACTCATGTTGTGTTGTGTTGGCTTGTGTTTGATGTGAGGTGTTGACTCGATGATACCTAAAGGAAATAGGTGGGTGTAGTGATGTGGTGCCACCTGAAGACACCAACAAAGAGATGGAGGTCAAGATCTTCTTCATGAATTCAATAACCTGAAGATCGCCGAGAGGAAATGCCAAGACCTCTAGGGCCAATGCCCCGCGGAAATCTGAACCGATGAACGAAGATGTACCCGGAGGATTCCGAGTAGACACGCAATGTCGACTTCATGGAACCGAAGACACGGTGCTCCAAGATCGCCTTCCTGGATCCGATGGCCGAGACCCTGAAGACCCCAATTCCGAAGACTGATCCCAAACCCCTCCGAGCCCCTACGATCTTCGATCCGAGATGTGTGACCCTTATCCGTGTCCTTATTTTATAATATGACATCTATCTTGTTGCATTTAAATTGTTCATGCTCTTATACATATTCATTGTTGGGGGTACTTTGCCGACTCACCATATTTAAATATGGAGACCATATGTGGGATAATCTAGTCTTATATTGACTCCATTTAAATTTGTGTAGCAAACCGGTGCCATGTTTTGCCTTGTTAAACCAACATTTAAATTGCGGGGTATCTAAACAACTTGAACCATATAATTAATTGTCGGGACCCCGGTTCCGCTTAATATTACCTAATTGCACCGCATCTTTGCCATGCCATGCATCTTATCACAAACATGTCGGATCTTCTGTCGTAGTATTAAATAGTGTATCCCGTGTTTCTTTTAGTGCTTTGCTTCTTCACGGATTAGGCTGTTGAGTTGATGTGAGTATCAACAAGTTCTTCGGATAATGTATCTTCAGCTATGTTTCCCAGGAGAGCATTCTCCCCCTTTCTACCTATTTTGTGTTTATAGTTTTTACTTCCTCTTGTTGATCTATTGCTATCTGTGTTGCGATGCTTTAGTTTCCATGCACCATTGATAGTCCTTGCAGCCTCTATATTGCCTTGGATACATCCTATTGCCTGTTGTTTGATAGATAGTCAGCCTTGCGAGTCATAGTTGCTTTCTTAGGTGCTGCTTCGCATCGTTGTTGTTCCATCATTGTTAGAAGGTTGGCCCATGATTAATGGTGGAGATGATCATGACTTTAAATACAACTGTTAAAAATGCTGGGAATAGATATAATTAATACGGACGCACCAGTGGGCCATAGCTAATATTTGGTTTTAACTGCTCACTTGTGTCCCGTAGGGCCCGAGTACTTGATACCTGTTCCTTGACTATCGCACTATCCGCATGTGAGACCATGAATCCCCTTAGCCAGAGCTTGATTCATTTCTTATTTCTTGGGGCCACAAACTAGTTTGTCATTTTATTACTATCATGTACTTATGCCATGCTTTACCACTTTATTTACGATTGTGCGTGGAGCACCTGTACTGTTTAGGACCAACCGTGCCACGTTTCCGTTGTATCGACAAGCCCAGTCACACTTTCGGGTTCCTAGTCGTTTACAGCCGTCGCCACACACCCTGGGTCCTACGTGGAGCTGGACGACTTTATAACGGGTAGCTTATTGGGGGTGGCCCCCTGAAATAATTTATGAATCCAGTGATTGCTTTGTTGTGAAAGCCTCGTTGAGTTTTTATTAGGTTTTTCCGAGGTTGATCGTGTGTGTGTTGCTATTTGTGCACCCCTGCAGGGTAAATCTTTCTGAAAGCCGTGTCTACGGTTATGGATGACTTGGAGCACAGTATCTCGATCATAGACAACTATAACTAAAGTAGTGTTGTGAATTTGACTTAATATATGTGACTAGTAATCATATTCACTACAATGGAATGGATAATAAAAGTGCCACAACTGGTGGATTTGGGGTGTATGAAGTCATGTTATACCTGCCTAGTAAGTATTGCAACTACAACGGAACAGTTAACTAAAACTGCTAACTACTTATGCTATCGGGATGACTCAAGCTATCTGAATTGGACTAGTAAGTGTTGTAACTATAATGGAATGAATAAAATTGCCAACTGTGTGTGTTTCTTCGGTATGAATTCTTCGTTTGGTCTCGAAGGGGAAATCCATGATGGGTATGTTTGGTGTTAGCATCAGGATGGATCCGACTAGGTCTTTCTTATCCCTCTCTAATAGTTGCTAGCTTTACCGAGTCTCTATAGGTTGTTTAGTGCATGATGCGCTGCCGCTTCAGTCCACCATGCCTATGTAGGCGAGAGCCGCCAAATTCTAGCCTCGTCGTGTACTGCCTCAGTACTGACCGCTCTCTTTTTCTTTTGCCCTTTGTCGGAACCCCTTTTGTTTTAGCAGGTTTAAGTTCGACGTCGTTTGTAGGGTTAACCTTCCGGCTTGGCCTGGGCAGGATTATGGACGCCATTGATTATTCTTTAGGGCTCTTGGCCCAATTTGCTTCTTATCCGTACTCGGATGTTGTATCGATTTCAAGGTGATTTGGATCTTTGTTCTGTCAATATGTATTCTTGACTCATGGAGTCGTTGTATATATATGTTTCTGTGAGTTCCATCGTGGACTATTGTGCAATGATATTACTTTGTTTTCCATCCGCACGCAATTGCCTGGTGGGCATCTTTGAATCGTTTCTATGTGGGTTTGGCGGGAATCGCTAAAACTTGCATAGGGCCGATTCAAGGGTGTTACATATGGGCTTTATCTTGGTCTAATACATAGTGGGAAACCTCATCTGGGTACCACCACTTGGAGGATTTTTGGGACTGGTGGATCTAAGAAAAGGTAGAAGGGGTACTAAGCGAAAGCCTTGCCATGGGTCTTGTTTGTAAAAGGACTTGATTGTGGATTGTGGGTAAAGTGCGCAAACTCTCGAGAGTAATCAATCTGATTGATCAGCCATGTTCATGGAAAAGAACAACTTTGAGCATCTGAAGGATGGGGCTCTAAAGGATTTCCCCTATCTTTTTTAAAGAAAAATGTTTGTAAAACCTAAGTTCATGAGTTGCATCCCGAGGGCTCTGTGGGCTTAGACTTAGTGGGATTTTGGTTCAAATAAAAATGGTTGTGAAACCTAAGTTCGTGAGTTGCGTCCTGAGAGCTATGTGGAGTCAAACTTAGTGGCTCTTTTGGTACCATGTGTTTCAATTGGGGGATGGTAGCCTGGAGGACCCAGTGCAAGCGACTCAATCTTATTTTACTTATCAAAGTTTTGCAAAGTAGGATAAAAGATTTTCCTGACTTCTCTCTTCTACTTAGCGAAAATTGGCTTGATGCAAATAAACCACAAAGCCATCTCTGAGCCCTGCATGTAGAGATAGGCCCAGTATTTACCTTGATGGTGTAATTTTTCAATACATTCAAAGTATTGACCAACTCATTTGGATGCACGTTTCATGTGTAGAATCCGGAGATCGTTGAAAGGTGTAATAGGATCACGGGTCTTCACTCAACCTTCCTATGGTGTTGATGGGACTCAATTTGTATTTATTATGCTTCCTGTAGTAATAAAGTAAACTCTGGATTATTTAATTCATGTAATAAAGACTTCTGTTTTACATGATATTCCATTGACTATGAGTGCTAGCTAATGATCTAGGGACTAGCATGTTAATCACAAGGACTTAGGATCTCTTCCGATCCAAGGTCACTACAATACGTTTCGGAAGCCATATATATATTATTTGTTAAATTTGGACTTACAAATGTTTTTGTACGAATTTACAAATATTAAATGCTTTTTTGTATTTTGTATTTTTATTTATAACTAAATAGTTGACTAGCAAGCTGACTGTACCTGCTGACTCAGCCTTTCTACTGACCTGGCCACATGTGGCGAGTGACTAGGCTTGAGCACTGAGGAGAGCTCCTTACTGGGCGACATGTGGAATGTGTTGATAGGATGATACCCATTCACGACAATATAATCTTGACCGCAGATGAAAGATCGGATGGCTGGGACCAAAAGTTTCCCTGATTACCGATGAGCAGCAGCTGCCAGCAACACTGCACTCAAAAGTCGACGATAGTGTTGTTTTCAGTGGTATTCACAGGTGGGGGAGTGGCGCACACGGTGCGCATTGTCATGATGATCCGTTAGGCATCACTGGTGACATCCGTTGCTTCCTCGGGCTGTTGTTCTAAATGGATGGAGGCGTCAGTCTCCAATGTGGCTCTAACGAGGAATCCCTAGTGGTTCGGTTCTGCTACGAGACGGGAAAGTAGAGTGAGGGTAAGCGGGCGAGGATCGATGGCATAGGGGTGGTCAGGGACGACAAAATATATGGTGGGGTTCACCTTCCGAGCTCGGCGTCGGACACCATATTCCGACGAGATAGAAATTTACTAGGATGGCGTCTACGATTCTTTTTTTTGAAAAAATTGAAGAGAAAGATGTGGGTGGTTTATGGAGGAGGGGCCGGGGACTGCATCGAATCGATTGGGATTTTGGTTCGGATTTGATATCCTGCTCGTGCCGGTTCTTGGCGAGAGGAAGGGGATGGCCCAGTGGGTCCATCCTATCAATGGAAGAGAGAGGGGAGCAAGCTGCAGGTTGGGGCGCTGGACGCGGTGTTTCTTTGGGCCGGCCCATCGGCAGTGGCTATTGCTGCTACGCGTGGGTGCAATAGATTAGGATCGCGCTAGCTTGGGTTGGCTCATTAGGTTACCTATAGTTTTTTCTCTTTTTCTCTTTTTTCTGGTTTCTTTAATATCTTTTTCAGTTTAATCAAATTGATATGCTTTTAGTTTCCAAATATTTCTAAAAATTAGGGGGTCATCCTAGGATAAGTTTTGTAATCTTTTCACCAGTTTTCAAATAGTGGATTTATAAATCCCTACATATTCCTTATAGTAACATTTTGGGAATTCAAATATATGATTTTTAACCTAGGTTTTGAATTAAAAATTTGAAAACTTTGCATAGATGCAATGCTCATGAATGCTTCATGATTTTAATTTTTTGTGACCTTTCACACCAATATTAAAAGTAAAACACAAAGCATACCCTTTTTCCTATATGGATACTTAGGTCATGTAAAGATTGTAGGCTTTTATAAAGCCTCACTCTAAAAACAAGCCATAAAATCCTCAAACACAAAATGTTCATATCTAGAACAACGATGAAAATATAAGAAGTCATGATATCTTCTCTCATTAAATCAAGGGTGAAACCATTTTCTATAAATCCAAAAGACAAAGTAGAGTTTTTATGAGTCAATAAAATTCTTTTAAATACTTGCCACCATAATCCGGAAAGTCATTTTCTTCCCTCTCTTCAATAATTGAAACATGGTTGTTTTAATATTTAAAATTTGGTTTGAATGCAAAAAAATTGGATAGTCATGTTTATCCACTCTCTTATAAAGTTTTTGAATTCAAGGTTTGAGAGAAACTCAATTTTATACAGCAAAAGGTTTCTTTTCCTTGAGAAATTTCAACAAAGATAAACTAATAAAAATTTACTTTAATATTTTAAGATTCTAGAATTAGGAAAATTTTGTGATGAGACAGACTACCACACTTAAAAGGAATCTCATCCCGATATTCAAGAAGGCTAGAAAGAAAGATGGGTTAAGAATCCACTAGGGAGCTACAACCCTTAAAATAAAAATTGACTTGATTGCATCTTGAGAGTTCACTTGGCTCAGATTGATTCCCCTCTAGATGTTTATTGGCACAATATCTCTTGCACGTCCTAAACTTCATGATTGGCAGATTCTCAGAAACCACTTCCCGAACTAGCGGAACTCTCATGGTGTGCTAGTTGGGATTGTATTCTTCACAATACACATTTGATATGATTGAGGGTTTATCCTTATAGTATATTACACGCTTAGCAATGAATGCTTATATAAAGGTGCAAAATCATATATTCTAAGGTCTAGGCTCAGTGCCAGCTCTTTGCTAAGTTTGAAAACACACTCAAGATTCGCAAAGCCAGTAGTACAGGAGCGAATAATAAGAGTATTCGGTATGGGGCTAATCCATCCTGTACCCAAACTATTACTCTGCATGAGGATAGGTGAATCATGTTTTTTCTATCACTCGGGCATGCTCACTTTACTTGTAGAAATTTCCACGGGTACGAATCAAGGTTCAATGTAGATTCCCATGTATCCAATCCACAATGCTACTATTAAAACTAAGCTACCGATGCTCCAAAACATCCAGGTTGCTTAATCTACTACATAAAATCCTTTGCAACACTTCATACTTCTACATCCTTTTGTTGAATTAGATGAACTATTCTCCTTCGTATATGCATTATGTTGTAAAACTTTCCACTTAAATTCTCCATGTCTTCGACACATCATTCTAGCTCCAAGAGTTTAAGATAGGCAAGAATATATTCTAGAGGAAAAAGAAACTACATATACCTATACAAACAACATTAGATTATGATATAAGTTTCATTTGTAGTTGTCATGAAAACAAGGAAGGAATGACACCTAAAAGATCACCACATTAGATGTTTCTAGATAAGAGAAAGCGAGTTGTGATTTCTAATGGGTTGTCTTCAATAAATTAGAGTCTTTGGGCTTCTATTTAGCTGGCATAGTATAGTTAGTGGTCTAGGGGAAACATTACCCCTATGCTAACATAATAACATAATACTCAAGGAAAAAAGAAACACAAACAATGCAATTTAAATCATGATGACATCAAATTCAAGATCCAATCAAACATATCACACGATAAGGTTTAATTAGTCAAGGAAGCAAGCAACTAGTATTTCCTATATCACATAAGTTGGTAAAGCCACTACACTAATTAACACGATAGCGATAATATCCTAAAGAGATAAAACATGGTGGTCCAGATCTAATCAAACATGGCGAGATAGTCATTTTTGTCATCTTATTCATTCTGCTACTTGTAGTCCTACTCACATATAGGGATATCTTTTATAGACTACTTATATTGATATTTTTAATTCTTGGAGTCTTCACGGTAGATCATCTGTGGTAGCAGTCAAAGGAATGGACATCTATAAGTTTTGAACAAGAAGAGGTTTTGGAAAAGATAGATAAGGATTACAAGAACTGGTAAGTAGAAAATATGATTTTTCTCTCAAAATGGTCTTCCTATTTCTAATCAATTTATAAGGTCATGATCCTATAGTTCACACATAGCTATCATACCATCTAATACACCCTCGCCTGATAAGGCTGAGTTCTTGTCTATAGTGCTAATCCCTGGATCGGTTCACTAGCACACAGAGTACAGATATGCACCAAATATAACAATGAATCATAATATAATGAATATGATCCATAATTTACATTATGTTATAGTGGAAAGCAATACAAGGTAGTCTCCATCCTTCAAATGTGCAACAGGCAAATAATTGTTGAGCGGAGTCTCACAACCTATGAACAATCACACATAAATGGAATAACCTGCAACATGAAAGGTTGCAACCACGAATGGTCAATACATTAAATATATTGGCAAGTATCACTAAGAAACTATAACATACAAATAATATACTAGCATATTTTATAAAATACACACATCTTATGTCCTACTTTCCCAAAACAAGTTCAAAACCTCCAAACTCCAACTCTGGTTCAATACTCCATCTTTACTAAAGAACATGTTAGTAATTTAGGCTCAATGCCCTTACCATGCCACTCACTATTCAACTGAACTATAGTGCACATAGCTCAATGCCCTACCATGCCACTCTCCAAATAACTCGGCTATGCTCATGTTAGTAGTAAGGTTCATCAACCCTATCATGGCACTCAAACAACGGGCTATGCTCATGTCAATAGGCAGGGTCAACGTCCCTGCCATGGAATTCAACTTCTACTAGTGAACATATCAGTAAGTCAGGTCTTGGCTCTTACCATGACACTCAAACAATGTGTTCCATTCCATCCATCTGAACAATTTTCTTCCTTTCAGAAAATCAAAATGCAATCTCTCCCACTATCATACCATAGCATACCAAAACACACCCTTCCCCTACCATGGTCATACCATAAAACAATTATGTGTACGCATGTAGATCTACTAATACACACCGCATGTATAGAAAAATAAATGGAATATAAAGAAGCAAGTTTCACTTGCCTTGCTTGTTCACGTTGTTCACACCCTATTTTCTAGAACAATCTTTAATCTTCTTACACTCTAAACGATAAAATAAGTCACATTCAATAACAATATAAAACAATAAAAGGCATATGCAACAATACAATAAAACAATGATGAACATATGCATGATGATAGTTTAATAGGTCACAATGTTTGTATTTATTTCTCTGAACATTATTAGAACACACGATGCATGTAGAAAATCATTTAATGCAATAAAGCATTTATTATTAAAACTATATCTATTTTAATAGGGGTTTAGTCACTTTAATTCAACTTCTAATGTTTTTGTCATATTAAATTGTGAAACAAATGCTTCTAGATAGGTAATGCAATTTCGAGTGAGTAGAAATTGGAATCAACCAAAAAGGAGCTATAAATATTTTCCTATGATTTAGTTACTTTTGCAATCTGGTTTATATCTTTGTATAAAACTGTCTATTAAAATAGTGCAAATATTCTTGTTCGCAATTTCTGCTAATTGGCCTTATCAAAACAAAGTAGTAGCAATTGGTTTCAATAATTAGTTTTGGATAATTATTTGTGATTTAAATACTAACTAAAAGTTTTTAAATCATTTAAAATATTTGCTTTGACACAAATTAGATCGAAGGCCATATTAATGTCCAACATGAATCAAGGATTTGACAAACATCTTATTTGTATTTTTCTTATTGATAAATTATTCATTATCATTTATTTATTCCAACAAGGCCATTAAACTGAATAAAATACTATAGTAAATCTATACAATAAAAGTTGGATCTAACAAGATATTAATATTCTTCATATGCTTCTGAATACATAGATATATTATTTGCTAAGTTTGGACTTCCAAATCTTTTTTATGAATTTGCAAATATTAAATCCATTTGTATCCTTTTTATTTATTTATAACTAAACTATTGACTGCCACGCTGACTGTACCTGATGACTCAACCTTTCTGCTGACCTAGCCACACCTGACGAGTGACTAGGCTTGAGCGCTGACGACTGGGCGGCATGCGATGTGTGCTGATATGACGATACCAATTAGCGACGACATAATCTGGACCACATATGAAGGATAAAATCGCCAGGAACAAAAGTTTCCTAGTTCACCAACAAGCGATGGTTGTCAGTGGTTCTTCACTCGGAAGTCAATCACGGTGGTGGTTTCGGTGGTCTTCAGATGTGGGGGAGTGGCGCACGGAGTGCGCATAGTCACGACGATTCTTCAGACATCATCGACTACATTTGTTGCTTCCTCGGGAAGTTGTTCTACATGGATGGAGGCGTCGGGCTCCGATGCGTCTCTGGTGAGGAATCCCCGATGCTCCGGTACTCCTACGACAGGGAAATAAGCGTGAGGGGAAGTGGTTGAGAACACGGAAGAGGATGGAGGGAACAGGGGTGGTCGGGGATGATGTTGTTGCGACTTAGGATGATAAAGATCCTAAGTCCCTATGATTATCATGCTAGTCCCTCGATCAATAGCTACCACTCACATTCTATAAATATCATGTAAAACACAAGTCATTATTACACGAATAATCCAGAGTTTAATTTATTACATCTTTGTATAGCTTATACCTAGATTAAAATAAATAGCGGAAACTTGATAAAATTTGAGTCCATCAACGCCTCAGGATTGTTGAGTGTAGACCCGTTAATCATATGCACATTTGAATCATCGGATTGTTCACAAGAAACGTGCAGCCAAACGAGTTGGTCAATACTTTGAATGTATTGGAAAATTACACCAAGGAAAGAATTTGACTATCTCTAGGCTAGGAGAGGGCTTGAGGTTTATTAGCATAAAGCCAATTTTCTGAAATTAGTAAGGAGATAGGAAATTCTTTTATCCTACTTAGTAAACATTTACTTAGAAAAATATAGGGTCGAGTGGAACACGAGGATATTACACACCAAGTGTCCAATCCTCAAACTAACACTTGGATATTACACACCATGTCCCAAAATCCAACGCATGAGCGATATTACACATGCCACGGGGTGTTATAAAACTTAAGTTTGAGTGAGAGAGGAAGATCCTTCGGAGGCTCCATCTTTCAGATGCTCAAGTTGTTCTTTTTCATGAACTTAGCTGATCGATCAGATTGAATACTCTCGAGAGGTTGTGCACTTTACCCAGAATCTATGATAAGGTCCTTTTACAGACAAGACCATGGTGAATCCTTCCCTTAGTAGCCCCTCTACCTTCTGGATTCGCCCATGCCAAAGTATCCTTCAAATTACGGTACCAAGGTGAGGTTTCTCACTAACTACTAAGCCAAGACAGAGCTCATATGTATAGTGGTTGCACTCGAAGCTTCAGACTTCTGGAGCATCTCAGACCTCTTTGACTTCTGGGCGGCCGCTCTACACCAAAAATCCACTCGTTGTTTCGACAAAAAAATCCGCCCAAAAGAAAACTTAGTTTTTATTTTGAAGTATACTTGAGAGGAAAAATGTTTGCTTAAGGGAGAAAATTTTCAGTCTTTGAACCCCCCCCCCCAAAGATATTATATATATAGCATAACACAAGCAATACTTAGAAAAATCAGGGGAAACCTATTAGGAAGGGAAAATCCTAAGTATATAGTTACTCATGGCATACTACAAAAGAACATCGCACTTGCAAAATATTTATAAGTAATTCTACTAAAAACATCCTACACATGCATACTACTATTTTTAAGATAAAAATATGCATAGTAGCAAAACTAGGACAATATATGAACAAGAGGTGTAACTTGCCTTGATCCAAACATCACTCTACGCAACAATACTCCGCAACGCACTTTGAGCAATCTAACAAAAACACAAACATTGATCTAATCAAAAAATTGCACAAAACAAGCTATAATGGTATATATGCATGCATGCAACATGATAATATGCCAAGCATGAATTTTATTCAACCAAGAATATTATTCCGGGGTCGTATTATGTTGAGGATGTCTTTAGTGTCCATTTCCCACAAATTTCAAATAATTTGGATTATTAAAATATCTATTATGCGCATAAAGAGATATACTCTTCCAATGTACCGTAAGACAGATCTAAGACCTCTGAGTAAATTATTCCAGTGACACACTACATGTCTCGCAACTACAAAGCCAACACAACAAGAATCAACTAAAATGGATGAGTAGGTCTTTTTCAAAAATTAAAATACACTAATTTAGAATTTAAATTCCATAAAATAATACTTTGGCAAACTAGTAATTTTATTACAGATCCGCAATCTAAAAAAATTACGAATCCAATGGTATATTATTTGTAATTTTTGACTACGTGAATAAATTCATATGTTTTTGCGAGTATAACATATATTCTGCCTATTTAAAACTATTTGCTGACTGGAGGTGACTGGCCTACTGACGGAGCGTTGATGTGGCGCTGACTGGAAGGCAACATGGCTGACACGCAGCGTTACAGGGTTGGTCAATACCAATTATGTTTTCCGATCTAATCTACATCGTAGAGAGATGATCAGACATGCTCACCTTGGTCGGCGATAGTGGCTGGTGGCGAGGATGGTCAGGTGGCGGCTGTCGGTGGTGCTCTGGTGGCTATCCGAGGCAGCAAAGTGTACAACGGTGTGCGACTCCTCCTCATGGTCATTTTCGCTTTATCAGCGTCGTCCCTCTCCTCCTAGAGCGATAACAAACGGTGGCTGCTCCTCGCGGACTCCGGCGTGGCTCCCACCACCAATTGCTGGCGTCTCGAGGCTCTTCTCAAGGGGAAAATGGCTTAGGGGGTTCGGTAGAATGACTTGGAGGGTTTAGGAACAAAAGGTGGGTGCCAGGGGTACCGCAGCCTTTACTTCCTAGTTCGATGGTGAGGAACTCCGGCGAGAGCCGATTCAAGCTCAACTGGTGGCTAGGGTTTGCGATTTTTATAAAACAAGGAGGGCCACGATGCGGGTTGGGGGTATATGGCCGGGTTTACATGTGTAAGTGGTCCTATTCGAGTGGATTTGATTGGGAATCTTTCTGATTCGGTGCTGGATCCTCGTGTTCGTTCCGGACCCAATGGAGGAGGCGACGGGGAGGTGGTCCCCACCTGTCACTGACCGAAGCATCGCTAGTTCTCCTGGGGTGGGCCTTGAGAAGGATTGGGTTGACCCAAGGTGTGTTTGTGGCATGCACGCTGCTCACTCCGTGACACCAGCGGCAGATAGCTTTGGGCTGGATTCGGCTGGCCCGCTTAGTTTAGGTTTCCTATTTTTTATTCGTTTGTTTGTTTATATTTTCTTAATAACTTTCTCATTCTAATTCCAAATTCAAAGATTTTTGTTTCTAAAATTTTGTAAAAATAAGTAGATCACTATAGGATGATATTTGCAAACTTTTATACAACTTTGAATGTTGGGTTTCAAAACCCCCTTTTGTCTCTTATAGGACTATTTAGGGAAAACTAAAATAGTGTTTTGTGGGCGGGGTTTTTGATATGGAACTTTTGTATGATGCCATGATGCAATGTGATGAATGAATGCTTCTAGTAACATCTAGAATTGAAAATTTAGGATGTTACAAACCTACCCCCTTAAGAAGAATCTCGTCCCTGAGATTCAGGTTGGCTAGCAAATAGGTGTGAGTACTCCGTCTTCAAATCCTCTTCACGTTCCCATGTGGCTTCTTCCTCAGAATGATAGTTCCATTGAACTTTGAAAAATATGATGGTCTTATTGCGAGTAACCCTCTTGGTTGTCTCTAGAATTTTGATGGTATTTTCCTCATAAGTGAGGTCGTTTTCTAGCTGAACATCTTCTAGCAGAACGGTATCCCTCAATGGTGTTTCAGCTATCTCTGGTGACACTTCTTGAACTATGAGACATGGAATACATCATGAATAGCCAGTACTTCTAGGAATTCCAGTTGATAGGCAACTTGTCCTCAACAACCTAGAATCCTATAGGGCCCTATAAAATGAGGTGTCAACTTGCCCTTGATTGCAAATATCTTAACTCCACATAGTGGTGAAACTTGCAGATGAGAGCGGTCTCCTACTTCATAGATTACCTCTCTACGCTTGGAATCATTATAACTCTTTGACCTGGATTGCGCTACCTTTAGCCTATCTCGGATTTGCCTTACCTTTTCATCGACATCTTTGATCAACTCAGGCCCAAACAAACTCTCCTAATCCTTTCCATAGCAACGGAGTTCTACACTTCCTTCCATACAGAACCTCAAATGGAAAGTCGTCGTCCCAACTAGACCCATAGTCTAATACACAATCTCTCAACATATCTTCTAGGATGTGATTAACTCTTTCTGTTTGTCCATCTGTTTGTGGGTGGAGAGCAGTACTGAACTCTAGTCGGGTTCCTAGAGATTTGTGTAATTGGAGCCAAAATTTTGAAGTGAACTGTGTACCTCTATCAAAAGAAGTTCATTTAGGAACACCTTGTAAACTTACAATCCTTGACATATAAATTTTGGTGAGCTTAGAGCTTGTATAGGTGGTATTTACAGGGATGAATTGAGCCACTTTGGTGAAATGATCGACTAATACCGACATAGAATCATATCTATAACAAGTTTGGGGCAATCCCGTATAAAGTCCATGCCTACCTTATCTCACTTCCAATTAGGTACAAGCAATGGTTGTAGTAGTCCTACTAGTTTCTAATGTTCTTCCTTGACTTTGTTGCACACATCGCATAGGGATATGTACTTAGCAATTTCTCTCTTCAAATTATTCCACCACAATCTATCCTTCACTTCCATGTACATTTTTGTGTTACCAGGATGAATTGAGTAGGGCAAGTCGTGAGCCTCCTGAAGAATTAACTTCCTTATATTAGGGCCATTGGGTACGCACAAGCGCTTCTCATACCATAGTGTTCCCTGTTCATCCACATGAAAACCTTTTTCTTTACCCTTTCTCATATTAGCTTTTATTTCCTGTAACTCTTTGTCCTTCTTATAGGCTTCTCCAATTATATCTAGAAGCATAGGTACTATCTCCATAGATGCTAAGTATCCTTCTGGAACTATCTCCAACCTGAGATATTTGAATTGCTTACACAAGTCCTTCGGAAGTTCTCCCGTGGTAAGTCTGTTTACATAGACTTTATAGCTTAAGGCATCAGCTACAACATTGGCCTTCCCAGGATGGTACTGCAGATCCAAGTCATAGTCCATGATGAGTTAAATCCATCTCCTTTGCCTCATGTTCAACTCCTTTGGGTGAAAATGTATTTCAGCCTCTTGTGATCCTTGAATACATCACAATGCTTGCCCATGAGGTAATGTCTCCATACCTTGAGCGCATGCACAACTAACGCTAGCTCTAAGTCATGCATGGGATAGTTATTCGCATGGTTCTTAAGCCGGCGAGAGGCATAGGTCACTACCTTAACATCTTGCATCAGCACACTACCAAGTAATTGGCGAGAAGCGTCACAATAGACTTGGAAATTCTTTTGGATATCTGTAACAAATAAGACTAGTGCGGTTACTAAGTGTTTCTTCCACTCCTAGAAACTGGCTTCACAAGCATCTATCCAATCAAACTTATGTTCTGTCTTCACAATTCTGTATTAGGTTTTTCTATCTTGGAAAAGTTCTCAATTAACCTTTTGTAATATCTTGCAAGACCTAGGAAACTCATGATATCACCCACATTCTTAGCCAACTCCCATTCTGTTACAGAAGCTACCTTACTAAGATCCATGACAACGCCTTTCGCTGACACTATGTGTCCAAGAAATCCCACTTCATTTACCTAGAACTCGCATTTGCTGAACTTGCCATATAATTTGTGTTCTTTTAAATTTTCCCATAATTAGGCATAGATGCCTTTCATGTTCCTTGTCATCCTTAGAGTATATAAGTATATCGTCAATAAACACAACATGAAACTTATCCAAGTATTCCATGAACACCTTGTTCATCATAGTCATGAAGTATGTTGGGGCATTGGTTAGACCAAACAACATCACAGTGTACTCATACAGGCCGTATTTTGTGGTGAATGCTGTTTTTGGTACATCCTATTCCCGAATCTTCAGTTGTAAGTAACCTGACCGAAGATCAATTTTGGAGAACTCACTTGATCCCTTCAATTGGTCAAACAAGTCACTGATATTGGGTAGATGATACTTGTTCTTGATTGTCACCTTATTCAACGAGCGAGCATCCACAACTAGCCTCTTGGTTTTATCCTTCTTCTCCACGAATAAGACAGGTTCTCCCCTGCACTTGGTTGAATGATTACTTTGTCTAATTGCTCCCTAAGCTACTTCTTAAGTTCCTTCAACTTATCGACATCCATCTTCTACGGTATTTTTGCTATTGGTCCGGTACCAAGCATCAAGTCAATGAGAATATCAATGTCTTGGTCGGGAGAAACACCTAGTAATTCTTCTGGAATGACATCTAGATACTCCTTCATAACAAGTACATCCTCTAAATTAACCACCTTAAGAGAGTTCGACATATTTCCCTTAAGGGAAAAGGCTGACTTAAAGAGGATTCTTTTCTTTTTTGGAGTTGTGAGTGAAACGATTCTTTTGACACAATCTATGACTCCCTCATATTTAGTCATCTATTTCATGCCAAAATTATGTCTAAGCCTTGTGATTCCAAAACAACTAGACTTATGGGAAAGATGTGTGTTCTAATACTTATTTCTAACCCACGACATCTTGAGTTTTTCTACCATCTCCCCTCCAAGAGATCTTACCCTAACAGGAGTACTAATAGTCTCCGTAGGTATCTTGCCTGTATCCACAAATACCCTTGGTATGAATGAATGTGATGCACCAGTATCGAACAGAACAATCAGGGGGATGGAATTTAGCTTGAACTTACCAATCACGGTGTCCGGTGCATTGTAAGCATCATTCACGAAGACATGATTCACTGTGGCCTTGATGAACGGATTCGTCTTGTTCCCATTCCAATTTCCATTGTTGTTCCCATTGCCATTTCCAGTTTTCAGCCCCACAGGACAATCAATGGCATAGTGCCCAGTCTTTCCACACTTGAAGCATGTCACCTGACTTAGATCCTTCTCATTGTTTCCACTTCCATTGCCATCGCGGTGCTTATGACCGGTGTGGTTATGACCACCATAGCGATGGCCATTATGGTTGTGGCCATTGTGATTGTGACCATTGTGGTTATGGGGTGGTGGTGATGAAGTGCGTTGCTTTTGGTACAGAGCAGAATTATGCTTGTGTGATGTGGACTTCCTCTTACGGTTCTCTATACTTCTCTGCTTAGCTTCAACCATGACTACAATGTCCACAAGTTCCTGGTAGTTATCAAACTTTAAAGCCACAAGCTGAATGGATATCTCACCATTAAGTCCCCTCATGAACTCTTCCTTCCTATTGGCATTAGTGGAAACATCATCCGGTGCATAATGTGCCAACTTGTTTAAAAGATCTCCATACTCGGAGACAGAGCGGTGCAGTTGATTTAATTCGCAAAACTCACGCCTCTTCAATGATAGGACACCAGCAGCTACATGATGAGTGCGGAAAGCTCCTTCGAACTAGTTCTAGGTAATAGCATCAATATCCGGATCAGTGACTTGATAGTTATCCCACTAGTCAACAGTAGGTCCTTAGAGTTGGTGCATGGCAAAACACACCCTTTCAACTCCAATAGCTTGGACAATGTATAACTTCTTGTTGATGGTGTGGAGCCAGTCATCTACCACAATTGGCTCAAGGCTGTGTGAGAATCTAGGAGGGTTCAAGCTCAAAAACCGAGTCAAGCGATCTAGTTGAGGTAGTTATTGTTGTTTATTTGTTGTTGTTGTTGTCCTGCATGTTTCGAGTGAGGAGTTGAACCAACTGGTTCTGGGTGTTCAGAAGTTGTGCAATATCTGGAGGGAGATCATTATTCGCATGTCTTGGAGGCATCTGTGGGGTTTGGGCAACGGGTTAAGAGATAGATTGAAAGACTAATGAATTGTTGGGGGGATACCCCCGTGTAGGGTCACGCCGGGATATAAAGTCCGAGTTAGCCGAGGTACGGCAAGGTCAAAGCGAATGCTGGCCGGGTGACCTCAAGGCAGGCCGAATCACGGAGTAACCCGGACCGGAGGATGTCCACCTAACTGAGTCCCGACCGGCGTATGTCGTATGCCGGCAGGCTTCATGTAACTTGTATGCAGGTACCCGCGTGGCCGGACTAACCAAGCATGATCCAGGTTATATCAGGCTTGCAAGAGAAGGAAGGTATCTCGCTGGTCAAAAGGTGGTCACTGTATGCTGGAGCATGAGCGAAGCGGACAGAGGGAAGGACCACCGAGGCGTGGCCGACAAGGGTGACACTGCCTGTGTCAGATGGCGCTGGTGTCACCGAGGCTCGCGTAGCCTCTGCATGGCTTATGTTGATGAAAAGTGATCCGGTCGGTTTGCTATTTTGGGAAGAGGCATATTCCATGGAATATTCCTCCACGTATACCCTAATTGGAGACCTAGCCACCCCTTTATAAGGAGGGCTAGGGCATCTGTAGAAGGTTTGATCTTTTTTAGTTGGCATTTTGGTAGTTGGTTCCTGGGAGCTAGCTAGTGGTGAGAGTAAGAGCGCTCCTTCTTCCTCCTCTCCCCAATACAGCTCGAGGAGCATTGTAAACCTTGAGAATACAAAGTGTCTGTGTGTGGAATCACCACACTATCCCTCCCTGGATTCCTCTAGTGCAAATTGGCCCCACCTTTAGCCTATCCATGGCATCTGCCGTGACACCACCACGATAGTTGGCGCCCACCGTGGGGCTAGCGGCGCTAGCAGGAGTGAAGATCCGGACAGGAAACCTCATCGGCAACGGCGAACTCATCGTCTTAGGGCTCGTTCAGCACTTTGAAGCGTTGGACTACGTCAGCGACAACGCTGGCTGCTTCAGCACGCGACCTCTTCCGCGCAATGGCATATTCGTCAAGCTTGGCGCTCACAAGATCTACGTCGGCGTCGATGTGTCGTGCGTTCACCCGCGGCATGTCGTTGAAGGAGGCGAGCCACCCCTTAGTGCGGCTCACGGGGCGCGTATGACTCGCTCCCCTGACCGCGCCGAAGTGATGATGACTGCGCCAGGCGCTGGCATGAGCAAGGATCCGGCGCTAGATCCGGAGGTAACACCTAAGGCACCGAGGAAAAGTAGGGGTCCTCCGCTAGAGAGGCCAGAGAATGTGTTGCAGCAGGCGATAGATAGCTTAGCAAGCCCAGTAGCAGAAGTGGTAGATCTGGCTCAGGCGCATGCCGAGTTAGAGGAAACTAGGCAAAAAATACTGGAGGGTGCAAAAAAGATAGCCGCGGCTCAGCAGTCGTTGAACATGACACTGCGCGAGTACGCAAAGGCAAATAAGTTAGATGCTGTGAAAGTGAAGGGGAGAAACCTCATTAGTGAAATGAACAAAGAAGGTGATACTAGGATTGAGGAATCAGAGAACATTGTGTCCATAGGGCTGCCAAAGTATAGCACCCCGGCAAAGAACCTCAGAGAAGCAGATGCAGCTACATCCCAGTTAGAGGGCTTGACGGGTGAAGCCCGGCAAAGACAGCAGGAAAGGGTCAATGAGTTAGTTCGGATCGCTAACAGACAAAATGAGGAGTTGCTCAGGGCTAACCCAGAAAAAGCTGGGTCTTCCAAGATTGTTTATTTGGCAGTGGGTAAGCCAGAGATATCCACTAGAGCTGCATCATCTCCTCATGGTGGTCCTAGGAGAGAGGAAGTGGTAACCTCGACCAGGAGGAACAAACAGATAGTCCCATATGACCCAGCAAGGGTAGGGAAAGGAAAAGAAGTGGAGGGAAATGAGGATCAACGAAGTATCAGCCGAGGTGAAGCTGGCTGAGGTAACCGCGACCTAGGCAATGCCGGTCAGAGAAACGTTGTAAATGGCAATGCTAGACAGCGCAACTCGGCGGGTGCAGGGGAACCACAGCAGCGGAATATACCACGGCAAGAGCGAAGTGCCGGCCAAGGTATGCAACAGAGGAGCGCTCCACAAGAGAAAGATAGGTACAATGATGGAGATTCAGAAATGGTGAACGCAGGATACCCTAGGCCGGATTATCATGTGATAGGGTCTAAGCTAGGAAGCAGGAACTTGATGCCTGATGACGACAGGTTAAAACTGGATCAGCTTTATAGGTCGGAGCAAATTGAGTATCAAGGTCCTCCGGGTCCAACGTGCTTTGGGCCCCGGATCATGAAAAAACCTCCAGTACCAAGCTGGAGGATTGGTTGATTAATTACGCAACAGCAATGAAAATCGCCACAGGCAATCTGAGATGGGCGGTGAGATATGTACCCCAGATGCTGGAGGGGCCAGCGAGGGTATGGTTAAACAATTTACCACCCGAAAGTATCAACTGCTGGATTGATTTTGAGGAAATTTTTGTTAGTAACTTCTCGAGCACGTATCAAAGGCCGAATACGCCATAGACCTTAGCAATGTGCAAGCAAAGACTGAATGAGATAGACCGGGAGTTCTTAACCCGCTGGTGCACTGTGTGAAACTCATGTGAGGGCGTGATTGAGTCGCAGGCTATAGCTTGGTTTGCGCAGGGGTGTAGGTATGCGAGCATGCTGTAGCAAAGGTTACAAAGGGATATGCCAACTACACTGGCGGAGACAATCCGGATTGCTGATTCGTATGGTTTTGGTGATCCGACTCAACCCCGCCTTATGGCAAACGAGTCAAGTGAGGAGTACTACCAGCGAGATGGAGCCGGATCATCCCGGCGAAATGATTACCGGGCTAAAAGAAGAGATGATAGACCGGATTACTGTTACAGTTTGCAACAAGTTGCTGCGGTAAATCAAGACCAACCTGGAGCAGGGAGTAATCAGCGTCAGAAAACTGGAGGGCAACAATGGACTCCAAGAAATGATGGCAAGAAAACATGGACGCCCGAACAAAAGAAACAGTGGCAAGAGAAGAAAGACAGACCGAGGTATACATATGAGGCAAGAGGTATACGTAGGAAACAACAATTGCTCTCCGGAGCACGCAACAGTTAATGTTGCCACCACCTCCACC
Organism: Avena eriantha; assembly: GCA_910589775.1. Lineage (NCBI taxonomy): Eukaryota > Viridiplantae > Streptophyta > Magnoliopsida > Poales > Poaceae > Avena > Avena eriantha. The sequence continues at coordinate 221,886,581 of OU342740.1, forward strand.
GAGGTATGAAAAACAGGAGAGAAGGGATGCGGTGCATCAGGTGGAAAACCAACATCAGCCAGATCAAAGATATCCCGGGAATGAGGGGAGAAACGAATACAGAGAGCATCACCAAAGTTACTGCGTGTTTACCATGGAAGAAATGGATAGAAAGAGCTTGCAACGCTTATGCCAAGTCCTGGTTTGTATGCGCTAGTGCTGGACCCAACGTTCATTGGGCCAAATATCAATGTGAGATTCTCAAAGGTACTGATCGATAATGGTAGCAACATCAATATTATGTACCTAGACACAATGCGCAAGTTGGATATCTCGGAGAACATGCTCCAGGCTACAAGGACAACTTTCCATGGCATTGTGCTTGGGATTTCCTGTGAACCCATTGGTAAAGTCCGGGTTGACGTGTTATTCGGCACGAGAGATAACTGCGGAACTGAGAATTTGGAGTTCGAGGTTGTTAATTTGGAGAGCCTGTATCACGCGTTACTCGGCAGGCCAGCCCTGAACAAATTCATGGCAAGTACTCACATCAGTTACTTGAAGATGAAGCTGCCTGGGCCAAATGGAGTAATTACTATAGCAGGAGATTTCTGATGTTCCATTGAGTGTGCGTCAGCCGGGTGTAACCTGGCTGAGTCACTCGTAATCGCGCAAGAGAAAAGAAAGATCCAGGAAGTGGCGGTATTGACTCAATCCGTGCAGCAGTATATGCCGGCGCTGAGTAACCCGCATGGCAGTGTCTCGTTTCAAGCAACAAAGGATACCAAGATAGTGCTTGTTGATGATCTGTTCCCAGAGCGCACCATAACGATTGGTGTCGGGTTAAATGACAAATAGGAAAGCGAGCTCGTCAACTTCCTCCGTGAGAATCGGGATATCTTTGCTTGGTCCACACAGGACTTGCAAGGTGTTCCGAGGGAGTTGGCCGAGCACTCTTTGAATGTGAGACCCGGGGCAAAGCCGGTGAAGCAACCTCTCCGGCGCTTCGCCTAAGATAGGAGAAAAGTCCTTGGAGATGAGATAGCTCGGCTCCTCGCGGCCGGGTTCATCATGGAAGTGCTTTACCTGGATTGGCTATCTAATCTGGTGCTGGTGGAAAATAAGAAAGATGATCCGAATGTGGCAGTGGTTTGGCGTATGTGCATCGATTACACGAACCTGAATAAGGCGTGCCCAAAAGATCCATTCCTGCTGCCAAGGATAGATCAGGTCATAGATTCTACTGCTGGGTGTGAACTGTTGTCATTCATAGACGCATATTCTGGTTTCCACCAGATACCTCTGAACCCAAATGATCAAATAAAGACTATGTTTATTACCCCATACTAGGCTTATTGCTATCGCACCATGCCTTTTGGTTTACGTAATGCAGGGGCAACGTACCAAAGATGTATGTAAAAATGTCTACATGATCAAATTGGTCGAAATGTGTAGGTGTACATAGATGATGTGGTTATAAAAACCAAGGAAAGCAAAACGCTCCTTGACAATATCCGGCAAACGTTCGCGAACCTAAGGAGGTTCCGAATGAAGCTTAACCTAGAGAAATGTACCTTCGGTGTCTCGGCTGGAAAATTACTCGGATTTCTTGTCTCCAACCGAGGTATCGAAGTTAACCCAACTAAAATCCAGGCCATAGAGCGAATGGAATTGCCGAAGTGTCTTAATGATGTCTAGAAGTTCACTGGTTGCCTGGCATCCTTAAGTCGGTTTGTATGTCGGTTGGGAGAAAAGGCACTGCCTCTCTAACAACTTATGAAAAAGGCAGACAAGTTCATTTGGACGCCGCAGGCAAATGAAGCCTTTATCCAATTAAAGAAAATGTTAGCCACAGCACCAGTGTTAGCCTCTCCACTATCAAAGGAGCTAATGTTGCTCTATATAGCCGCAACCAACCGAGTTGTAAGTGTAGTGATTGTGGTAGAGCGCGACGAGGAGGGCAAGTCAGTGCAAAGGCCAGTATATTATCTGAGCGAGGTATTATCAGCTTCAAAACAAACTATCCCCACTATCAGAAGATGGCATATGGTTTGTATATGGCGGATAAGAAGCTAAAACACTACTTTGAAGAACACCCCATCAAAGTAATATGCGAAGCCCCCATATCTGAGATAATGCGCAATAAGGATGCAAGTGGTCGGATTGCAAAATGGGCAATTGAGCTAGCCCCTTATGCTCCACAGTACGACAAGAGAGATGCGATCAAGTCTCAGGATGTGGCCGACTTTTTTGTGGATTGGGCCGAGGTGCAATACGAGCCACCATTGCCAGATCTGAACTATTGGAGAATGCACTTTGACGGATCAAAACAAAAACCGGGTTAGGCGCCGGAGTTGTGCTTACCTCGCCCAAGAAGGACCAACTGAAGTATGTGCTGCAAATCCATTTCGCAACATCGAACAATGTGGCAGAATATGAAGCGCTTGTGCGTTGGCTCAAAGTGGCAAAAGAAGTTGGAATACGCCGGATCCAATGCTTCGGTGACTGCGATCTGGTAGTCCAGCAAGTCTCAGGGCATTGGGATGCTTTGGATGTGAATATGGCATTATACAGATTTCATGTGCAGAAGATATCAGGATACTTCAAGGGATGCGAATTTCACCACGTACCCCAGCTGGAAAATGAGGCTGCCGACGTACTGTCGAAACTCGGATCAACCCGACAAGAAATACCGCTAGGGGTAGCGCTAGAGCACCTCAGAAAACCATCTATCAGGCCATCCCCAGAATCCGAGTCAATTTATATCCCAGCAAATCTGGAATCGGAAGCTGTGCCCATGGACATTGATGTGGGAAGTGGTTCATGAAACCCGAGGACTGCTTCGGCAAACCTGGGGACTGCTTCAGCAAACCCGGGGACTGCTTCGCAAGACCCGGGGACTGCGCAGCGAGATCCGGCTGAGGTTATGCCGGTGGATCACATGGAAGTTGGCGAGGAAGTGTTCCCGCTGCGAGCCATACCAGCTTGGGCACTGCCCATATTCCAATTCCTGAAAGATGGAACTTTGCCCAGCGAAGAAGTGCTTTCAAGGAAAACTCAGAGGAGGGAAATGGCATACATGATCATCAATTCTGAGCTATACAAGAGAAGTGTCACAAACATTCTCCAACGATGTGTTGACCCGGAGGAAGGGCTTGACATCCTCCGAGATATATATCAAGGGGAGTGTGGGCATCACGCCTCGTCTAGAGCCTTGGTAGCAAAAGCTTTCCGGCATGGGTTTTATTGGCCAAGTGCCTTGGAACAAGAGAGATCTGGTAAGAAAATGCAATGGTTGTCAGAGGTATGCTACCAAGACACACATGCCAATGTTGGAGCTCAAGACCATACCAATCACATGGCCATTTCCTGTATGGTGTTTGGATATGGTTGGCCCATTCAAATCGGCAAGAGGAAATATGACCCATTTCTTGGTCATGGTTGACAAGTTTACGAAGTGGATTGAGGTGAAGCCGATAAGAAAATGTGATGGAGCTACAGCCGTGACATTCCTCAAAGATATCATTTTGAGATGTGGCTATCCTCATAGTGTCATAATAGATAATGGCGCCAAATTTGCTCAAGGAGCATTTGCGCGATTCTGCCGAGATAAGAAGATCCGGCTGGACGTTGCCTCGGTAGCCCACCCTGCATCGAACGGATAAGTGGAAAGATCAAATGGATTAGTATTATCCAGGATAAAACCCCGGCTCATTGAGCCGCTGCAAAGGTCAGCGGGGTGCTGGATAGAAGAACTACCAGCAGTACTGTGGAGTTTAAGAACAACTCCTAATCGATCAATAGGCTATACGCCATTTTTTCTAGTATATGGGGCAGAAGCTGTATTACCAGCCGACATAGAGCATGATTCGCCTAGAGTCACCCTATACACAGAAGCCGAAGTGCGAGAAGACCGGCAAAATGATGTTGATCTGCTGGAAGAAGCGAGAGAATTGGCATTTTCCAGATCCGCCATATATCAGCAAAATCTCCGACGTTATCATAGCCGGAAAGTAAACCCCCGAGTTTTCCAGGAAGATGATCTGGTACTCAGGCTGGTACAACGTACTACTGGCATGCATAAATTATCACCCCCATGGGAAGGGCCATTCATTGTGAGCAAAGCATTGCACAATGACTCTTATTATCTCATCGATGCAAAACCACAGGAGAAGAACATGGCGGACAGGTCTGGCGAGGAATCTAAGCGTCCATGGAATGTAGCTCTACTTCGTCCTTTCTACACTTAACAAAGAAGTGTGTGTATCCGGGTCCCTCATATGTTAGTATGTATGCCGGAAATGAGTTTATCAATGAAATCTTGGCACTTCGAGCAGTAACTCGGGGACTGCCTTAGCAATATTATTCTTCCTTTGTGTTAGTTATTTCTATGTCGGCTGGCTTAAGTTGCTTCTACCTAAGCCGGATTAGTAGTGTGTGAGCACCAAAAACTCAACTCTTCGACTTGCTGCTGTCCAAGAAGAATTGGCTTCATGGCAAGCAAGAGAACAAGTTTTGAAATGCGCAGCACACGAAAAGCGACTAAGGAAAGGAACGTAATTGAGGCGACATTTATTGTTCGGACTAACCCCATGTTTATTTTACCTTTACCGTGTTAGATTATATTGAGCTAATCCTAAAGTTTCCAAGTATTGTTAAGTCAATTGTTTAAACTCGGTATCGTAAGTCACAAAACCGAATCATGGTAGACACGAGCCGAGCTAAGAAATTGGAGGAACAAGAAAATGAAACTTGGGGACTATGCCTAATTTAATATTGCATAAAAAAGTTAGTAGCAAAATATGATCTGTGTACTCAATACATCTGCACCCGGAATACCAGGGATCTGATAAAATTCAATGTGTTTTTTAAGCTCAAGGAGCAGCAGCAGGTGGAACACCGGCCTCAGCTTCATCGTCTTTATTTTCGTCAATATCAGAAGCTTTGTCCCCTTCATCATCGCCCGAGCCATCTTCGACATATTCGTCATCAACAGCGTCAAGGAATCTTGGTCCTTCATTCCATTGATGGACGGGGGCAAACTGGATGAGGTTGTGAGCGCAAGCCTTGCGCCAAGCTGCCCAATCCGGGTCAATTGACCACTATGATCCGGTGCGCGGGCGCTCAAGAAGCTTCAGGTCCAACTTTTCGTACCACGAGAGAACAAAGTGGAGGACAGTCTCAGCTCTGGCGCGTGCGGCAGATTCCCTCCAAAGGTCAAGCTAGGTCTCGCACTCCATTAACTTGGCAATCAGAGCTGTGGATCCCTCCGGAATATCCTCACCAGGCCAGAGTGCACGGAAGATCTGGACAGATGAATCTAGGAGGCTCGAACCATAGTTCTTCATGATTTCAACCCGGGAGGATAAACTGAATATCAGATCCTCCAGGTCAAGAGGAATAGAGCCAGGACCAGATGGAGTACCCCTCTTCTGACGGAACTTGGTAACGGCATTGGATGCAATGGCATCGCCCTGTGGGAATTTATCTGTAGACAAAACAAGTAGAATAAGTAAAAGAACTTAACTCGGAGAAAGTCACGTTAGCTTAAGGAAAAGAGTTTACGGGAGACGTGGCTATGGATCCGAGTCAGCTCCTTGGTGCAATTATCACGTCTCGTCCGGAGCTGCTCAAGTTTAGCATTTGCCGACTCAAGCTTGACATCGGTCTGCTTCAACAGTTCTTGATCCTTGGCAAGTTGGAGGTTGAGGCGCTCTTTCTCCTCAGTGAAATCCCAGCCAGCCTTGTCCATCTCAGCCTTATGGAGTGCCTTGAGCTTTTTCATTTCAGCCTTGAGCTTGGCGATTTCATCATCTTTGGTCTGGAGAATGGCAAGTTCAACGTCCTTCTTCTTGAGCTCGGCCTGATGTTGCCCTGCTTGTTCAAGAAAATGCAGCATCATATCAGGCACGGGCACACTATCTTCAAGAGATGCTGAAATAGTTTGTTGACCCGGCAAAGCCGAGGTATGAATATCTGCCAAGCCAAGAAGAAAAGGAGAAAGAGCACAGAAGGAGATTAGCCAAACCTAGTTACCTTTTATTTCATCCAAGTTCTTCCTCATGATTTTGTTTTCGGCCTCTACCCCGGCTGCACAATCCAAATGACAAATTAGTCCGGCATGGAAGAAAAGGCAAAGAGGAAGCTTACCCCTTTTGTCGAACTCAGCAAGGAGTGCAGAATGTTTCGAGCGCAGCCCCTTGTGTGTGTCCAAGAGGCGCTGAAACTCAGCACTCCGACGATTGGTGGTAACCTGAGAAAAGAAAAGTTGACTTAGTTGTGTTCATATTCGAAGTGTACAAGATCTAGGCCAAGTGGAACTTAACCCGGCTCTAGGTGTGTGCATATTCGAAGTGTACAAAATCCGGGCCAAGTGGAACTTAACCCGGCTCTAGGTGTGTGCATATTCGAAGTGTCCAAAATCCGGGCCAAGTGGAACTTAACCCGGCTCTAGATGTGTGCATATTCGAAGTGTACAAAATCCGGGCCAAGTGGAATTTAACCCGGCTCTAGGTGTGTGCATATTCGAAGTGTACAAGATCTGGGACAAGTGGAACTTAACCCGGCTCTAGGTGTGTGCATATTCGAAGTGTACAAAATCCGGGACAAGTGGAACTTAACCCGGCTTTAGGTGTGTGCATGTCCAAAGTTAGTAAGGAGTTATGCTAAGTTCTCTAAAGAGCATCCGGCCGAGTAACAAGTTACTCCCCTGGAGGCTCGGGGACTAATGGTCATATCTCTAAGTACTTGTGCATGCTAAAGAAAAGACAAAGTAGCGTACCTCCATCATCCGGCCGACGAAGTTAATAGCCTTAGCTGTTGTGTTCATTTGCGCGCTAAACTCTGTAGGCCCAAATTTCTCTTGAAGATCGTCGGTGGGATTGACGAACTCCACGTTGTTCCAGTTATTGACATATTCAATTAGGGACGGGGGATAGCGCTCTCCGCTAAGCATGTGGGGTGCGATCAAACCCTTGGCATGGGCCTCCCTCCTTTCAACTTGGGCAGCAGCAGGGCTGGTGTGCAATGCAAGTTGCGTGCTAGGTGACTCGGGGGCAACATCCTTCTTCGGTGGAGTTTTCTTCAGAAGCATGGACGCGAGCGTGCGCTGTCCAGCCTCGATGGATGCTGCCCTGGCGGCGTCAGAAGTTTTCTTGGCCTTAGGCTGCTACTGCGAGGTGGAGGTTTGAGCTATGGACTTGGTCTTGGGTGCAACCTTGGTGCTAACTGGGCCTTCTCACCGAGTCTTGGAAGACTCCGACGAGGCAGAGGGACTTGGTGCTGCTGCTGGTACTGGTGCTGCTGCTGTTGGTGCTGGCGCTGATGCTTGTGCTGTTGCTGGTCTTGGCGGGGGTGCTGTTGGTACTTTGCTAGTGGCAGGTTGTGGCTGAGCCGATGAGGAGCTAGGAGCATCCGCTGCCTCGGCAGAGCCACATCCCCTTGCTCCAAGGTTGCCCTCCTCTAGATGAGGTAGGCTAGAACCTAGAGCAGCCACTGAACCCTCCTGAACGGGGCTCAGCGGGCATGTATCGTCGCCACGAGGGGGAGAAGGGCTATGCCGGAAGGAGGAGGAGATGCTCGAGCCGCTCTGAGGAACCTCCACCGCAGCCCTGCCGAACCAAATGACGAATGATAAGTTAAAACAAAGGAAAGCATGCGAATAGCAAAGCACGAAGCATCGGATTGGGCAAAGAGAAAGGTGACTTACTTGTCAGAATTTAAGGGATCTTTGGGCTTCCGAGCTCTCCGGGTCGTGACCTTAGTCGGAGGCTTCGTGGCGGCCTTGTCTGCGGATTTATTCCGCCTCTTGGTAGTCTTGGCAGGTCCGGAGGGAGCAGCAGAAGGAGCTCCCCTTTTCTTCGATGCGGCTGGGACAGGCTCACCCGTGGCAAGAGGAGGGTCTTCATGGATCTGCCCAGCCGGGTTAGCTGAAGCTGTAAAGGCGTAAGACAGGGGTACAACGTCAAACGCTTCCATCACCTCAACATCAGAATCATCTTCATCATCAGGGCAATCTCTTAAGGAAGAGAAGTTACCGGTGGGCTGCTTGGTAGCATCTGGGAACGGCAGTAACATCTCCTCATCCGGCTCCTCCTCGTCGGAGACAAGACGATCCTTCTCCCATTTGAGGGAAGCCTCGGGGCCGTCCTCAAGGGTTTGCTGAAGGAACAACTAAGAAGGAAATGAAAAAGGATCAGATAAACATCATACTCTGACATAGAATGTAACTCGAAAAGAGATCGAATCACAAAACTTACCACATGAGGAGGCTTGTCCCGGCAGTAATGCTCTATCCCCCACTCCCAGTCAGCGGAGAAGTCCTTGTCGGTCGTGAAAAGGGCCTTCACCTGGCGGAATATCTCGGTGTTATTTAGTTCGGAGGAGGAAGTCCGGTTGGGGTCAAGACACTAACTCATATGGCAAATCTTGTGCGTGCGTTTCTGGAGAGGGGAGATCCAGCTACGGATGAAAGTGATCATTGTGTCCTCGTTGCGTAGCCCCAAGTCCTTCAGCTCCTGGAACTTCTTGTTGACTTGGTTCGCTAGAACGGTGGGTTTCTTGGAGACCCGGTCCCACAAATCCGGATTAGGAGGACCCGGAGCATAGGGGCGCAACGGGATCAGATCCTCATTCATGCTGTTTCTGACATAAAAAAGGTTAGGGCCTAGCCCTTATTGGAATCGAGCCCTGTGACCCGAGGGAAGACATATAGTTTCCGAGGCAAAATGGAGGTAGCACCGAACTGTGTCAGCTGCTTGTCCTCCGGGTCAAGCTGCTTATTCGGAATCATGTTCCTTCGTAGACCGAAGAAACGAATCCAGAGCTCTTTAGTGGGCCCTAATCTGACATACCCTTCTATGGTGGAGGCGAAGGAAGAAAGGGAAGTGATGGCATTCGTCGGGAGATGGTGTGGTTGAAGTTCATAGATATCAAGGAAATCATGGAAGAAGTCTCTGACGGGAAGGCAGAAGCCGCGTTGGAAATGGGAGAGGAACACGACGAACTCACCCGGATTGGGTGAGGGAGCGAGCTCCTCAGATGCGAGGCGGGCAACCACACCCTCCGGGATGCGGCGTGTGTGGTAAAGCCAGTCGAGGTCATCCTAGCATACCCAGGAGCCTGCCCAGGTGCCGCGTTTGGCGTTCTCTGCCCCGTCCTCCATCTCCTCCTCTTCAGTCATATCTAGGTCGGTGTCCTCACCGGCCCTATCGGAGGTGGGGGCAGTACCTTGGACTGGTGCGGACCCGTGGCCGTGGTGCTGCACGGGAGCGGCAACGATGCAGAAGTGAAAAGGCACGGTGTGGCGGCGGCGCTGCTAAGCAGATGCGGCGGTGGCGGCGCTGACGCTAGGAGGAAGAAGAAGAAGAAGAGGCAGAGGGGCACGTGAGGGGGGAAAGACCAAGGGGTGCGCCCCTCCCCTATTTAACCACGCCCCAGCGGGGGTAGTGGGATCGCACGGTGTGGCAAGGCCACACGGTGTAGCCGTGTATCTGCCGGGTCAGCCAATCACAAGCAGGCCAGAGGAAGGGCCACAGGGCGCAGGCGATCCTACGACGCGACGTGGTGATACAGTTAATGAGGAGACAGACGCGACGTGACGTGTGCAACACTAACACCTGACATTAACTGCGGCAGTAACTGGCGCAGGCCTTTAAAATGAGGCAAGGTAATGATTACCCTCCACGTGGGGAAGCTTATGAGAGAAGGAAATATAACCCGGAAAACGGAAGGGTGACCCGGCCAGCGAGTGAAAACTCGGAATGTGCCAAGGGAAAAGCTAGCCAAGGAAATCCGGGCTATGAGGTAACTCGGAAAAGGGAGCAAAAGGCTCGGTAAATTGAACCTGTTGTGGCCTTAGCAGCTGAAGCTGCTAAGACCGCACCAGCTTCGGGGACTAATGTTGGGGGCATACCCCCGGGTAGGGTCACGCCAGGGCATAAAGGCCGAGTTAGCCGAGGTACGGCAAGGTCAAAGCGAATGCTGGCCGGGTCACCTCAAGGCAGGCCGAATCATGGAGTAACCCGTACCGGAGGATGTCCACCTAACTGAGTCCCGGCCGACGTATGTCGTATGCCGACAGGCTTCATGTAACTTGTTTGCAGGTACCCACGTGGCCGGATTAACCAAGCATGATTCGGGTTATATCAGGCTTGCAAGAGAAGGAAGGTATCTCGCTAGTCAAAAGGTGGTCACTGTACGCTGGAGCATGAGCGAAGCGGATAGAGGGAAGGACCACCGAGGCGTGGCTGACAAGGGTGACGCTGCCTATGTCAGATGACGCTGGTGCCGCAGAGGCTCACGTAGCCTCTGCATGGCTTACATTGTCGAAAAGTGATCTTCTCTTCCAAGTCCGTCTTTGTAAAACGTATCTCCTTAATGATGTTGCAAAGGGTCTCAAACTCCACCTCGATGTTCGTGAGTAGCGCCTTATGTTTCCTAATCTTCATGTTCTTCTCGTGCACTATCCTCTTGGTTGAAGAACCTCTTCTCTTGGGCTTGGAACTTCTCTTCTTGAGCTTGGATCGCCTCATCTTGCTCTTGGATCTTCTTGTCCTTCTCCTTTACTAGTGCACACCACTAATCATGACTTAGGATCTCAAACCAGCTACCCTTGTCAAGGTCATTGATATGGCACTCTAAATCTTGGTAGTGGATCCTTCGGCGCTTGGCGGTCTCCCTGTCTTCCGAGCTTAACTCGATTGGAACTCCTTCCTCATTACGCCTCCCAAAGGTTTGGGTGTAATGACCTTCAAGCTCTTGGATATGACGTCCACATAGGCATCCAATAAGCTCTTGCATGCTCAAGCTAAGGCCTTTCTCCTTGGAGTCGCTAAAAAGGTTGATCTTGATGTCCTCCGTATTGGGCTCGGTGCTTCTCCTTGGTTGGATGACCTTGACTCCCGAACAGCCTTCACTGTAGAACTTACTCAAAAGGTTTCCTTGGATTGATTGCATGGTTAGCTCCAATGGCTCGATGATGTCGAGTAGGCATCTCCCGAAGCGAATGTACTTGAAGTCCTCAGCGGTGTCGTAGTGGAAGCTCATTGTCTTTGAGTTGCAAGAATGGAGATTAGATACATAAAATAAGTAACTAGGAAAGCAATTACTAGAAGTGCGTAAATAACTTAGAAGAAAAAAGAAGCATCAAGTCCTAATGTCTAAGGGTGGTTCCAATTCTAAGGTCATGTCCTACAATCAAATTTGCGCTCTAATACCATTGGTCGTGTCTTGGGATCGATAAAGATCCTATGTCCCTGTGATTATCATGCTAGTCCATAGATCAATATCTAGCACTCATAGTCAATGAAATATCATGTAAAACACAAGTCATTATTATATGAATGGACCAGAGTTCAATTTATTACATCTTTGCATAGCTTATAGCTAGCTCAAATGAACATCGGAAACTTAATAAAACTTGAGTCCATCAACGCTTCAAACTTGTTGAGTGTAGACTCATGAACCCTACACACCTTTCAATCTTCAGACTCTGTACATGAAACGTCAACCAAATGAGTTAGTCAATACTTTGAATGTATTGGAAAATTACACCGAGGAAAGAATTTCACTATCTCTACATGCAACACTAGGGGAGGGCTTGAGGTTTATTTGTATAAAGCCAATCTTTTACGTTAAGAATGAGAGAGGAGATTAGTTTATCCTACTTTGTAAACATTTACTTAGATAAATATAGGGTCAAGTGGAACACGGGGATATTACGCACCAAGTGTACAATCCTCAACCTAACACTTGGATATTACACACCAAGTCCCAAAATTCCACCCATGAGCGATATTACACACGCCATAGGGTTTTATAAAACTTAAGTTTGAAAATAGAGAGGAAGATCCTTTAGAGGATCCGTCCTTCAGATGCTCAAGTTGTTATTTTCCATGAACTCGGCTGATCGATCATATTGAATACTCTCGAGAGGTTGTGCACTTTACCCACAATCCACGATCAAGTAATTTTATAAACAATACCAAGGTGAAACCTTCCCTTAGTATCCCATCTACCTTGCGTATCCGCCCTTGCCAAAGTATCCTCCAAATGACAGTACATAGGTGAGCTTTCCCACTAAGTACTAAGCCAAGAAGATTCCATATGTATTGTGGTTGCACTTGAAGCTTCTGACTTCTAGAGCATGGAAGACTTCTTTGATTTCTGGGTGGCCATCCTCCACCAAAAATCCACTCTTTGTCCCGATAACCAATCCTCCCAAAAGAAAACTTAGTTTTTATTTTGAAGTAGACGTGAGAGGAAAAAGGTCACTCAAGGGAGCTTTTATACTTAGAAAATTCTCAGTCCTTGAATCCCAATGATATTTTATATATATAGCATAGCACAAGCAATACTTACAAAAAATCAGGGGAAACCTATTAGGAAGGGAAACTCATAAGTATAGAGCTACTCATGGCATACTACAAAACATCATCACATTTGCAAAATATTTATAAGTAATTCTACTAAAAACATCCTGCACATGCATACTACTATTTTGAAGATCAAGACATGCAAAGTAGAAAAACTGGGACACCATATGAACAAGATGTGTAAATTTCCATGATCCGAACAACACTATACGCAACAATACTCCTCAGTGCACTCCGAGCAATCTAACAAAAGCACATACATAGACCTAATCACAAAATTGCACAAAACAAGCCACAATGGTAAATATGCATGCATGCAACAAGATAATATGCCAAGGGTGAATTTTATTTGACCAAGAATATTATTTGGGGGTTGTATTATGTTGAGGATATAATTACTATCGATTTCCCACGGAGTTCAATTATGTTGGATTATTAAAATATCAATTATGCTCATAAAGAGGTCTACTCTTCCAATATACTATGAGATAGATCTAAGACCTCTAAGTAAAGTATTTCAACTCCACACTACATATCTCATAACTACGAAGTCAACCCGAAAAGAATCAACTAAAATGCATGAGTAGATATTTTTCTAGAATTAAAATACACTAATCTAGAGTTTAAATTCCATAAAATATTTACTTTGGCAAACTAGCAATTTTATTATAGATATGCAATCTCCACAATTTTATGAATCCAATGGTATATTATTTGTATTTTTTGACCGCACGAATAAATTCCTATGATTTTTCATCTTAAACATATTTTTTTCCTATTTAAAACTATTTGTTGACCAGTGCTGACTAGCCTGTTGATGGAGCACTAATGCGGCGATGACTAGCAGGCAACGTGGCCGCCGCGCAACATTATAGGGTTGGTCGATACCAATTCATTTTTCAGATTTAATCTACATCATAGAGCGACGATCATACGGAGAGGGTGAGTCATACATGATCACCCTGGTCGACAGTGGCGGCTGGTGGCGACAACGGTCCGGTGGCGGCGGTCAGCGGTGCTCCGGTAGATATCCAAGGAGGCGAAGTGGACGACGGGGTGCTGCTCCTCTGCATGGTCCTTTTCTCTTGATTGGTGTCAACCCTCTCCTCCTAGAGCGACAACAGAAAATGGTTGCTCCTCGCGAACTCCGGTGTGGCTCCCGCGACCAATTACTGGTGGTCCGAGGCTCAGATCAAGGGGAAAAAGGGGTTAGGTTGTGCGGTGGAACTAGTTATAGGGTTTAGGAACAAAAGAAGGGTTCTAGGGGTACCGCAGCCACGACATCCGACCTCGACGGCGAGGAACTCCGGCGAGATCCGATTCGAGCTCAACTGGTAGCTAGGGTTTGCAATTTTTAGGAAAAGACGAGGACCATGATACGGCGGGGGGGGGGGTATATGGTGGGTTTTACATTCGGGAGTGGTCCGATTCGAGCTGGTGCCGGATCCTCGTGTTCATTCCAGACTCAATGGAGGATACAACAGGGAAGTGGTCCCCACCTATCGGTGACCGAAGCGTCGCTAGTTCTCCCAACACTACGACAAACTCGTTAGCTAGAGACTATGCACTCAAACGGTTTTCCCCAAGTACGAAAAAACCTGCATCTATTCGTCACCCTCTGCAGATTTTTTCAAGACGACCGCCTCTACTAGTCTTTGAAGCGGTTGTTTATCATAGCCGACTCAAAAAAATGGGCCGATGGAAGGCAAATAATAAAAAAAAACACCTCAGTGTATGACCTTAGACGGTGGGAAAACTCAGTTGTCTCTAATACTCAGCGTGGTGAGCCGGTTATTATTACAAGCCACCTCTATTTGGTTACCTGACACGTGCAATTACGGCACAACTGGTTGCCCTGCCACGTGCAGCCCCGCGAGTGCACCCCAAACGGATGATAATAACACCCGCCTCTAAGAGTGGTAACCAGGAAGAGGTTAGGGTTTTGTGCCACCTCCTAGATCTATACTCGGCGCAAACTAAATCTGCGCACTCAACAAACAGTTCTAGAGGCAGAGTATGGAGGAACTCTCTCATGTAGGTTGTCCTTCCTCTCTACTCTTCTTTCTACTTGATTTCTTTATCTGGATTTAGTCTAATCATACGCAGGCACTTGTTCATAAATGGATCTCGAGTTGTGAAGATTGTTCATACGCTTCTCCAGATATGTATAAATGAGATTTTCTTGCTCTATTTTCCCCCACTCTGTCTAATGTACAAATGGGAATTTAGTTCGTTCTGAATCTTTTCTTTGATCATTTCTTTTTCAGTACGCAGAACCAAGCTGCAGTGATGGAAATCTATCATTTATGCAGCCAGCCAACACATAACTGTGGTTGTTCAAATAGGACTTCAGATTCCTTCATCATCGTCCTGAACCAGCCTAGCTTTTGGGAAGAAGTGATCAGTAATTTTAGCCTCAGTCTATCTACAAAGTCCGTCACTATCAGTTAATTAGCATGCCTACGCGTGAACTAAAGTTATTGTTCCGGTCCTTGGTAGCTAGGAATTTGAGTTTTTGTTGTCTGAGGAATTAGAAACATTAATGGGCATATCTTGGAAAGTTTCCTTCATATTTTAGGAGTGATAAGTCATATATGCATCTCTGTTTCCTTCGGATTTTTTAGATAAACATCAATCAATTGTTTTCTATTTCTTCAATATATGCATCTCTATTTGCATCTGATAAGCCACACATGAGGACATGCATTTATGTTTTTTATATTGGTTGTAGTGATCCAACATCATCAAATTTATTTGGTTAGTATTAAATTTTCCTACTAGAAAATAATTGTACCATGTGTATGTTTCAAATAAAATATAAATAGTTTAGGAGTAGTGGAAATATTTTTGTTTGGGAAATTAGAAACATCATCCAATGGTACGGTCTTCTTCCATATATGCATCTCTATTTGGATCTGATAAGCTGTTGGTGCATGGTTGACTTGGGAAATTCTTCTTCAATCCCTGGTCAACGATGCAAAAAAGATAGCTTGTTGGCCCAAAATATATCGAGCTCGTTGGGGAACCCCAAGAGGAAGGTATGATGAGCACAGCAGTAATTTTTCCCTCAGTTATGAAACCAAGGTTATCGAACCAGTAGGAGCAAGGAAACACCTCCAAGGTGTTGTTTCCAACATGGAATCCTGCACAACACAACCAAAAAACTTTGGCCCCAACTTACAGTGAGGTTGTCAATCTCACCGGTTTTGCTAAACACAAAGGATTAAACGTATTGTGTGGAAGAAACTAATAGCTTGCAGAACGTAAAAAAGAAAACAGTAAACAGTTGTAAATTGATGGTAAAAGAAAGGACCGGGGTCCATAGTTCACTAGTGATGATTCTCCTTAAGATAGATGACATGTTGGGTGAACAAATTACATCGGTGCAATTGACAAACATCGAGAAAGCATACATGCATATACTAATCATCTTGAATCCTTTGATATTCGATTGGGCATTACAACATTATACATAGACCGTAATCCAACTGCATCTATGACTAATAATCCACCTTCAGGTTATCATCCGAGCCCCCTCCAGTATTAAGTTGCAAGCAACAGATAATTGCATTAAGCATTGCATGTAAAGTAAACAATACGATTGTTCTATGAAAAAAGGATTGTTGTTTTCTCCCTAGTAGCAACAGCATATCTAATACCTTAGAGATTTATGCCACTTCCCTCGATTACTAGAGGCATCAACCCACTATCGAGCATAAATACTCCCCCTTGGAGTTGCTAGCATCTACTCGGCCAAGATAGCTAGTAACAACGGAAAGCATGCAAGATCACAAATAACAAAGACATGATAGAATCAATAATCAATCTTAAATAGCATCTCAATATCCATCGGATCCCCGCAAACACAACATGTATTATTACAAATAGATAATCTTGATCATGAATGGAGCTCACAAGATCTAAACATGATATCATAAAGGAGAAGAACCAACCATATAGATACTACATGGACCCGTAGTCCAAGGATGAACTACTCACGGATCACACTGGAGGCTTGCATGGTGATGAAGAAGGCCTCCAGGGTGAATTCTCCCCTCCGGCAGGGTGCTGGGAAGAGCTTTAGATCCGTCCCGATCTAGGGATGGAGATGACGGTGGCTACAGACTCTTTCGTGGAATTTTGATTGGGTACTTAGGGTTTCTGCATCGGAGGCAATATATAGGCGAAAAGGGAGGCCGAGGGGGTGCCCTAGGCAGCCACACCACCCCTTGGCGCGGGCCAGGCCTGGCCGCGCGGCCAGCTGGTGTGGCCAGCCTCTGGCCCCTCTCCGTCTCGTCTTCTGGCTCCATGTCCCCATCAGTGAAATATTGAGTTTGGCTTTTGTCCCATCCAATTCCGAGAATATTCATTTTCTGACTTACCTCGAACCAAAAATAGCAGAAAACAGGCACCTGGCACTGTGGCATCTTGTTAATAGGTTAGTCCAAGAAAGTGTATAAAAATACTCCAAAGTTGGGATAAAACATAAGAAAGTAGATATAAACCAAGCATGGAACATCAAAAATTATAGATACGTTAGCAACGTATCAACATCCCCAAGCGTAACTCCTACTCGTCCTCGAGTAGGTAAGTGATAAAAAAAAAGACTATTTTTTGAGGTGACATGCACCATCATAATCTTGATCAAGGCATTTATAACATTGATAGCTGAGATCATAGTACTTTAACATAGCATGAAAGATATAGTTCTAACAATAAGACATAGCAACTATGTTGTAACATGAAAAAGGCACAACTAAAATATTCATGAATAACAATGCTTTGCAAGACGTTTGTTTGTTTCACATAAAGAAAGCATAATAAGAATGGTATTCAGCTTGTCCCTCATAGTGTAGCAAAACATAAATGCAAAGGACACCTTCAAAGTTCATAAGGGTGACTAGATACAAATAGTTTAAGAACAAGAAATATCAAAGTAATGGATCAATCAACAAGTCTTGGGACAATGCACATTAAAATAAGAATGGCCACTATGCTCTCTCAATAGGTGCATAAAGATAGAAGATGGGGACTCAACATAAAAGTAAAAGAAAGGCCTTCATAGAAGGAAGCAGGTATTCAAGTCTCATAAAGAGATTCCAAAAATTATGGTACTTATTAGCTTTCATCTCCCATTGCGCCTACCATAAGCATCTTTAAGTGATTAAGGTTAAAGTGACACAACTAAGAGGATATGCTTGACAAGTTATAAGCTGAAATCTCATGCCCCTTACTTACGAGTACCGAACCTCATGCTACTCAACTTCAGTCACAAATAAGCTCTTGTCATTGTAAGTACATATGTATCATAGAGAACCGCCAACGGGGTACCCCTTGCCCCATGACACAGGAGCTATCCCATATCAAAATGACAAGGCAACAGACAATGAGCATCTCAGTGATCTTTTTATTTGCTATTCGCATAGGTTTTTATTGAGGATGCTTCAGAGAATGCTCATTATGGTTATGCTGCAAGTTCCACCACGATTAGGCATGGCTTAGGCTAGCGTCCCAGGCGTTTCTCTAACACACATACAAACTCCATGATCTTACAAGTTCCACTTGTATTTCACACCGTCGCGATCCATAAGCATAAGAATCATGATATCAACAGAATAATAAGTGCAATGTTGAAAGCATTCCCCATGCTCCATGGTTCTGCTAACTTCAACTTATAAAACGCAAGCATATACACAACAAAGATGGACATAATGGTTCAAGTTTATTAAGTGCGATAAAAGTAAAGTGTGCCATCAAGTTCGTGAGAGGTTTAATCACTAGTTTTCACATAACAAGCTTAATTCGGAAGGTAGATAAAAACATGAATATACTTGGAATAGAAAAGGCTAATAGGTAGGTATGGTGGGCACTTTGGAACAACTTTTTTTATTTGGAGTTGGATGCATGAGTGGGACTCATACTTGGTTATGGAGGCTAGCAAAAGACTGGGAGCGACCAACTAAGAGAGCAATAATGGCCATAATCATGCAAAGTGACAAAACATCATTGATTAAAGCATAAAGTGATATTACAAGTCGAAAACTAAAGGATCATCAAGGTTATGGCGACTTGGAATAGTCATAACATGGTGTGAGCATGCACCAAGTCAACCCAAATAAAGCATCAAAGCAGAATACCACAATACTATGCTTTAATATGCTAAAACAACGCATGATTCTTTCAAGGCACATTAAGCAATCTGAATTGTTTATAACATGTCATGCTACAACAATGATCACTAAGCTTAAAGCCAAACAATATCAATCATGACATGACAAAGCCTAGGCCACAGTCAAAAATAAGCTCCTTTTACCACTTAAGCATGAACTTTTCCTACTCTTTTCCAATCCAAACCAAACTTATTTGAAAACTAATGTATGAATGAGGGGGTCCAACCAATTTATTCAAGCAAACAAAGCTAACGAAAACCAAAAAAAAATGAATAGAAGATCCAAGAACAACACAATTGTGTACGAAACAATAAAAATGAACTTCTTTAGAACTTCTTTTGAACTTTGTCCAAGTATGTACTTTGTGAAAGCGCTATTAGGCGTCTTGATCTATCTCTATAAATCTTGATGCCTAGAATGTATGCCGCTTCGCCAAGATCCTTCATTGAAAAACTATTATTCAAATAGGTTTTGACGCTATTAAGAAGTTCTATATCATTCCCAATCAACAATATGTCATCTACATATAGTACTAGGAATGCTACAGAGCTCCCACTCACTTTCTTGTAAATACAAGCTTCTCCATAAGTTTGTATAAATCCAAAGTTTTTGATTACTTTATCAAAACGTTGATTCCAACTCCGGGATGCTTGCTTCAGTCCATAAATGGAGCGCTGAAGTTTGCATACCTTGTCAGCATCTTTAGGATCGACAAAACCCTTGGGTTGTACCATATACAACTCTTCCTCAATGTCACCATTAAGGAACGCCGTTTTGACATCCATCTGCCAAATCTCATAATCGAAATGTGCAGCAATTGCTAACAAAATCCTCACAGACTTTAGCTTCGCTACTGGTGAGAAAGTCTCATCATAGTCAACTCCTTGAATTTGTCGGAACCCTTTCGCGTCAAGTCGAGCTTTATATACGGTAACATTACCATCAGCATCTGTTTTTCTCTTGAAAATCCATTTGTTCTCGACAGCCTTACGGCCATCCGGTAAGTCCACCAAAGTCCATACTTGGTTTTCGTACATGGATCCCATTTCGGATTTCATGGCTTCTAGCCATTTGTCGGAATCTGGGCTCACCATAGCTTCTTCATACGTCGCAGGGTCATCAACGTTGTCCACCAACATGACGTTCAAGGCAGAGTCATACCAATCAGGAGTGGTACGAACCCTCGTTGACCTGCGAGGTTCAGCAGTAACTTCATTTGAAGTTTCATGATCATTATCATTAGCTTCCTCTCTAATTGGTGGAGGCGGCACAAAAACATCTTCCGGTGCTGCGCTACCTTCAAATCCGAGAGAAGGTTCAATAACCTCATCGAGTTCTACTTTCCTTCCAGTCACCTCTTTCGAGAGAAACTCCTTCTCAAGAAAGGATCCATTATTTGCAACGAAAACTATTCCTTCGGATCTATGATAGAAGGTATACCCAATTGTTTCTTTAGGGTATCCTATGAAGACGCATTTCTACGCTTTGGGTTCTAGCTTATCAGGTTGTAACTTCTTTACATATGCCTCGCAACCCCAAACTTTAAGGAACGACAACTTAGGTTTCTTACCAAACCACAATTCGTATGGTGTCGTTTCAACGGATTTAGATGGTGCCCTATTTAAAGTGAATGCGGCTGTCTCTAATGCATAGCCCCAAAATGATAACGGTAAATCTATAAGAGACATCATAGACCGAACCATATCTAAGAGAGTTCGATTACGACGTTCGGACACACCATTACGCTGTGGTGTTCCCGGCGGTGTCAACTGCGAAAGTATTCCACATTTCTTTAAATGGATGACAAACTCATAACTCAGATATTCACCTCCGCGGTCAGAACGCAGAAATTTAATCTTCTTGTTACGATGATTTTCCACTTCACTTTGAAATTCCTTAAACTTCTCGAAAGTTTCGGACTTATGTTTCATAAAGTAGACATACCCATATCTACTCAAGTCATCCGTGAAAGTGAGAACATAATGATATCCACCACGCGATGCTACATTCGTTGGACCGCACACATCGGTATGTATTATTTCCAATAAGTCTGTAGCTCGCTCCATTGTACCAGAGAATGGAGTCTTAGTCAATTTTCCCATTAGACATGCTTCGCATCTTTCAAGTGATTCAAAATCAAGTGATTCAAGAAGTCCATCAGAATGGAGTTTCTTCATACGCTTCACTCCAATGTGACCAAGACGACAGTGCCACATGTATGTAGAATTATCATTCAATTTTATTCGTTTAGCATCTATGTTGTGAACATGTGTATCACTACTATCGAGATTCAGTAAAAATAAACCATTCATCTCAGGTGCATTACCATAAAAGATATTACTCATATAAATCGAACAACCTTTATTCTCGGACTTAAAAGAGTAATTGTCTCGCAATAAACAGGATCCAGATATAATGTTCATGCTTAACGCAGGCACCAAATAACAATTATTTAAATTTAAAACTAATCCCGAAGGTAGATGTAGAGGGAGCGTGCCGACGGCGATCACATCAACCTTGGAGCCATTTCCAACGCGCATCGTCACCTCGTCTCTTGCCAGTCTTTGTTTATTCCGCAACTCCTGTTTCGAGTTACAAATATGAGCAACCGAACCAGTATCAAATACCCAGGCACTACTACGATTACTAGTAAGATACACATCTATAACACATATATCAAATATACCTTTCTTCTTGATGTTGCCGTTCTTCAGATCCACCAGGTACTTGGGGCAGTTACGCTTCTAGTGACCATCTCCCTTGCAGTAGAAGCACTCAGTTTCAGGCTTAGGACCAGCCTTGGGCTTCTTAGCAGGTGCGGCAGCTTTCTTGCCGTCCTTCTTGAAGTTGCCCTTGTTCTTAGGCTTGCCCTTTCTCTTGAAATTGGCGGTCTTATTGACCATCAACACTTGGTGCTCCTTCTTGATCTCCACTTCAGCAGTTTTCAGCATGGACGATAGTTCAGACAACGTCTTGTTCATGAAGTGCATGTTGTAGTTCATCACAAAGTTCTTGTAACTTGGTGGTAGTGATTGAAAGAGACGGTGAATCCCCAATTCATTAGGAATCGATATTCCCAACTCTTGGAGCTACTTTGCGTACCTAGACATGGTGAGCACGTGCTCGCTAACGGAGCTTCCTTCTTCCATCTTACAGTTAAAGAACTTTTCGGAGGCCTCATAGCTCTCCATGGCCGCGCGAGTCTCAAAAATTAGCTTGAGCTCCTTAATGATCTCGAACGGGTTGTGGTGCTCAAAACGCTGTTGGAGCTCCGCTTCTAAACCGTACAGGATGGCACACTGAACTGTGGAGTAATGATTTTTCCGAGTGGCGAAAACATTCTTTTCGTCATCGGTGGCATTATCTACAGGTGGGTCACCTAGCAGTGCATCGAGCACATAGGTCAACTGACCAGCCCTGAGGATGATCTTTAGTCCACGGAACCAGTCCGTGAAATTGCTTCCATTGTTCTTAAGCTTTTCTTTCTCTAGGAATGCATTGAAATTGATGGAGGGGGTCGCCATAATCTACAAAAATCTGCAAGTAGTTTAGACTAACTTTATGATAAATTGAGTTCTAATTTAATTCTTAAACTAACTAGGTGAACTCCCACTCAAAACAACATCCCTCACATTGTCTTAGTGATTACACGAACCAAGTCCACTATACCAAGTCCGATCTTCACGAGAGAAGATGTAGTTTCATCGGCGAACAATCTTCATGTTCATCATATCATTTATATGACTCATGCTCTACCTTTCGGTATTCCGTGTTCCGAGACCATGTCTGTACATGCTAGGCTCGTCAAGATAACCTTAGTTTCCGCATGTGCAAATCTGGCTTGCACCCGTTGTATGCACACGTAGAATCTATCACATCTGATCATCACGAGATGCTTCGAAACGACGAGTCTTAGCAACGGTGCCAACTAAGGGTGAACACTTTATTACTTGATATTTAGTGAGAGGGATCATCTTATAATGCTACCGTCGCGATCTAAGCAATACAAGATGCATAAAGGATTAACATCATAGGCAATTCATAATTAGTCTGATATGATATGGCCTTTTCTTCTTGCGCCTTTGATCTCCATCTCCAAAGCACGAACATGATCTCCATCATCACCAGCATTGTGTAAAGGTCAGTGGCGCCGCTTCATGGTTGTCCATCATCACCAGCAACTACTACAACTACTTGGAATAAAGCTATTACAAGATGAATAGACACGCAGGTCTTAACAGAATTAAAGACAACCATTAGGCTCCTGCCGGTTGCCATATTACAACAAGGATCATTGCATACATCAAATACAATCACAATCACATGATGGCCATATCACATCACAAAACCCTTGCAAAAACAAGTTAGACGCCTCTAATTTTCTTTGCAAGTTTTACGTGGTTTGGGGCTTTCGCATAAGACCGATCTTACCTACGAACATGAACCACAACGTTGATACAATTGTTGTCAAGATGCTCATTGTAAATTGAATCTTAACTATGGTGGGAGAGACAGACACCTGCAAAGCCACTTGTGCAAAGCAAGTTGCACGTCAACCGTGGAGCAAGTCTCATGTGCGATGACATGTAATGTTAGCCCGAGCCGCTTCATCCCACCATGCCGCAAGATGCAAAGTACACGCTAAGACACCGACAAAAAAAGCATCAACGCCCACAAAAACATTGTGTTCTACTCGTGCAACAGATCTACGCATAGATACGGCTCTGATACCACTGATGGGTTCGTAGCATGGAAAACAAAAAATTTCTACCGCAAGAACGAACAAAACCCAGATCTAATCTAGATAAAAGCCAAGATCTAATCTATTAGACATGAGCAACGAGATAGATAGGAACTAACCCTCGTAGATCCGAAAGCGTTAACGAGATTAGATCTCGTGGTTGATGTAGTCGATCACTTGCCGACCTCGAGATCGTGTGGACGATCCTTCCGGTGTCGCGTTCCGGCAGCGGTTCCGTAGTCATTCAAGTGGACGATCCTTCCGGCGCCGCGTTTCGGCAGCGCTTCCGCAGTCGGTCACACGTGCGGAGTCGAAGCAGACCTTCCTCTCCCCGTTACAGCGAGCAGCGGAGGTAGTAGATCTTCTCCACGGAATCCCAGCAGCACGACAGCGTGGTGGTGGTGGTGGAGTAGAGAATTCTGCAGGGCTTCGCCTATGCCTGTTCATAAGAAAGGTGGAGGAGAGAGGCGGCAGAGATTGGGAGTTATGAGAGCAGGGGAGGAGGGGGCGCCCCTGCCCTTCTATTTAAGGGGGGGAGGGCGCCTTGGGGAGGGGAGTCCTTGTAGGACTCCCCTTCCTCTATGGCCGGCGGGTTGGGGAGTGGGGGGAGGAGTCCTCCTCCCCCACGACTCCTTGTCTTGACCCACCAGGATTTCTTGATCCCTATCTTGATTTTCAAGCAAACTCCAAGATATCTTCTAGAACCTTCCGGAACATTCCGAAACCTTCTAGAATCCTCATACAAACACTCCGGAACATTCCCTAACTCAGAAAATGATCCCCTATATATGAATTTTATTCTTCGGACCATTCCGGATCTCCTCGTGATGTCCCGAATCCAATCCGAGACTCCGAACAACATTCGGTCTCCAACGCATATTCCATATCTACTTAAAACAACTTTGAACCTTAAGTGTGTCACCCTACGGTTCGTGAATATGCAGACATGATAGAGACACATCTCCTATCAATAACCATCAGCGGGACCTGGAGATCCATAATGGCTCCCACATACTCAACGATGACTTCGCGATCGATTGAACCATTTACATACGAAACCAATTCCGTTTGTCTCACGATACTATACTTATCTGAGGTTTGATCGTCAGCATCTCCATACCTAGTTCTACCTCATTACCGATAAGTACTCTTTACTCGTTCCGTGATATGTCATCCCTTGTGACCCAGTCACATGCTTGCAAGCTAACTAGATGACATTCCACCGAGAGGGCCCAGTGTATATCTATCCGTCATATGGATGGACAAATCCCAATATTGGTCCATGCGCTTCAACACATACTTTCAGAATACCCAATGACACCTTTATGACCACCCAGTTACGAAGCGGTGTTTGATGTCATCAAAGTACCCATCCGGTGATGGTGATTAACACAACCTCATGGTCGAAGGATTAGGTTACTATGCATTGAAAAGCTTACAGCAATACGAACTTAATGACTTGATCTTATGCTACGCTTACTATGGGTGTGTGTCCATCACATTATTATCCTAATGACATAACCTTGTTATTAATCACATCCTAATGTCCATGATCAGGAAACCATGATCATCAATTAATCAACAAGCTAGTTCAATAAGAGGCTTACTAGGGACTCTCTTATGTTTACAAAACACACATGTATTAGTGTTTCCTAATAATACAATTATAGCATGGGATGTAAAAATTCATCATAAACACGAATATATAATAATAATCACTTTTATTATTGCCTCTTGGGCATATCTCCAACAATATTGTCCAGATGTAGCATGTAGGTACAATACAGTTCCATATAGCGTGCCAAATAGGTAGTTACAGTAAAATAATGCCATCACATAAGAAAAGAAAATATCAGGCTGACAACACAAGGAAAGTCATCCTCATTATTAGAAATAACAATCTAGTTGCATGACGGCTCTTGCGTCACCCTTCGAAAATCATCAGCCTGTAAAGAAGCTCGGAGAATCTCTGCTCGTGCTTTCACCTATTCCAAAACCATCACGTTGAGCTCATTGACATCTACATCAGCCGAATTGGGAACACGATTTTCAGTGACTAACTTCTGGAGATCAGCGGCAGAATCAAGTCCATCTTCAATAGTAGAAATCCATCCTCTATTCAATTCTCTAATCCGCCGAGTGGCTGTGTCCAAATCATTTTGAAGAAGCCTAATCTTAGCTTCGGCCATGCACCATACTTCGGTTTGGTTCCTAGAAATGGATGAATCACTAGCACGCTGAATATTTGTGCTGCGAACCTCCTTAGTAGGGACATGATCATGCACTTGCTTCTTCAATTTGCAATGTAGCAAATCAATTAGTAAATAACACAAGCAAGATACAACAAATAGCCATGTTTAGGGTACTCGATCAGGCCATGTTTTTGTACCAGTTGTGCTGTCCCGAGCGGGGCTAGATATTCATGTCCAAAAGTCTTCAGGATTCTTTGGCATCGATTCTCTATGTACTCATTCGGCAGTACATCATCTTCCATGCCTTACATAAAATATATACTAGTATGACAAGATAGGGCAAGCAAAGGATGAACTAAACTCAAAAATAAAATGCATAACAACAACGCGCATATATGCAAAATGGAGGCAAACCATTGTCTGGGGAGGATTGTTGGGGGTTATCATTGGGCTGGCGAGGTTTCGAACTAGTGCGAGATAACCAATTTTCCTTGACGACTAGTAGTTGCCTTCTTTTCTCTTTGAACTGATCCCGCAGTATTGCAACTAGCATGCATTAGAAATAATTGGTAACGAGAAGGCACAGCAAGGATACGATGAACTACATTCAGAAGTACTCCCTCCGACCCATATTAGTTGACTCAAATTTTTCTAGATTCGGATGTATCTAGATATGTTTTAGTACTAGATACGTCCGAATATAGATAAATCCAAATCAACTAATATGGGTCGGAGGGAGTAGTAAAATGCAAGGAAAGTGGGCATAGGAAGTGGGCATAGGAAGTGTGCATAGGAAGTGGGCATAGAAAGTGGCCAAAGGGGGTATGCCCAGCAGGACGTTCCGATTGGGCCGAAAGGCCTGTGAGTGCGCCTGGAAGATGGCGACTAAACTACAATGGAAGAAGAAGCCCGGCGCCTGGCGACTGGAGGCCCAGGATTAGATCAAAACGTCCGAATCCTTATCTTGTTCGGTTGTAGCTTGTAAACACTAGCGAGGTGCCTCATATATAAACCTCCCTAGGGTATCCTAGAGACTCACGTTCCATCATACACCCCCTCAAGCGACTCGCTGCATAGCCGCTGAGCTCGCCACCCCTGTAACTCGCTCTCCAATAATCTAATCTACCAGGAGTAGATCTTTACCCTCCGGGGGGGCGAACCTGGGTAAACCCATGAGCATCCGCACCCATCTCGCACCGCAGATGGCCGCCAACTCTTCCTCACGAAACACTCAATAGCTGCCAATGGCAACGACTGCCGTGGCCATTTCCACGACAGTGGCGCCCACCTTGGGGCATAGCGGGACTGGCCAGAGTTCTGCGGCGAGACCCTACTTGCCGATCGGTCGGCCGCTCGCCACCGGTCGCATGATCGCCGTCGGCGGGATCTTATAGATCCTGCCCGGCAACTACATCCCGGCGTCACGCCCGGTCACTCACGGTGCAGTGATGCCGGTTGGCTCCATCAACCTCTTCGTCGGCTTCACCGGCGTGGTCGGCCTAGCTGCAATGGTGATCGTTGGCGGATCGCCGCCACACCGCGATCTGCTTTCGGAAGAGCAGGTCCGCTCCATTGGAGCCTCGTCACCGAGTACGACTCGGCCGCCAGCGACACGGTCGAGACTAACGCCGCCACCAACGACGACGCCCTGAACGACAACGCTGACTCTGCGACTCCTGCCTCAGTCGATGGATCCATCACCGCCGCATCACGGGAGGACTCCATCACGCGAGTCTCCAACCCTGAGGACTTTGAGGACTCCTCCATCATGGGGATCTTCGACTCCGATTCGGGCTCGGAGTCCCTCGAGGATTTTCGTGCCAGATCCAATCGCTTCAACGCGATCTACATGGCGGGCAGCACAGCTGCCCCGCCAGATCCGTTCGCCACTCCCGCCGACTGCGACAGCCACGGAGGTGGAGCAAGCCTGCCTGTGGCTCGCGGAGGCGCAACGCAACGAACTCGCTGAGCGCGAAAAATACTGCCTCGAATGAGAGACGGCGCGGGAGTTTTCGCTCTATCATCACCGCCGCATCAGGACCCGCCTGAACTCCAACGTCTAGGGCCGCGTCCTGAACTTAGACGACGAGAGCGACCACGCACACGCCACCGAGCGCGAATACTGCGAGAACACGCCGCCAGGTGGAAGCAACGGCGCAAGACCACCACCTGGTGCACCGGCAACCGGAGCCCCCCACCACCTATGGGTCGCGTGCCCCCGCCGAACCAACCACGGAGCATCATCTCGCCTCAAGCCCGCGACGCCAATGGGCTACCACTATACTCCACCCCGATGGACAACGTCGTCGCGGCTGACGCCGCGATCGCGAACCTCGATGTCCAAGGCGACGACGCGCTACAGATCCAGTACGCCAAGGCCCTACTCATCAGGGCCGTCGAGCAACAAGCCACGGGAGTCGACCCACGCGGGCGGATGTACTCCCGCTCATTAGCAAGCAGGGTGGCATCAAGTGGCCACCCCACCGTGGCATTAACTTGCCCACCACCCCAGCCCCTAGCGAACCAACCACGAGCTGCGACCGGCGAATAACACGGTCGCCGCCAACGGGCAGCCCCTCGACACCCGAACAAACATCATCAACAACCAGGCGTGGTGGTCGCGCTAGCCTAACGACCTGAGACACACCCTCACCAACCGCGGCGACCCGGGACCAAGAGGGTCGCTCAGTCGAGTCAGGCCGCAATTCTTCGGGCCCATGATTCGTTGGGAAAAGTACCCTGCCAACTTCAAGGCCCCCAAGGAGATCGAAAAGTACGACCCGACGTACGATCCCACTGTCTGGCTAGACACATACCTCATGGCAATGGGAATCGCAGGCCACACCGACCTGCTCGCCGCTCGCTACCTCCCCCTGATAATGGAGGGTGCGACCCGGCAATGGATCAACACGCTCCCCGCCGACAACATCGATTCCTGGGAAGAAATGCGGGACGCCTTCGTCAGGCACTTCGGGGGCTCCTACACCCGCGCCACCACCATAGAGGACCTAGAGCGATGCATCCAGGGACCATGCGAGTCGACTCGCCACTGGATCCAAAGATGGCAAGAACTATGGAGCAATGCCTCCGGCATCGACCCAGACACGGCGATACATTGCTTCAAGAACGCATGCCGGTACGAACCCCTGGTCGCTAAGATTAAGAGGGTCTACCGGACGCTTGAGAACATTTCGAGATCGCCAAGCGCTACGCGGAGGAGGACCCCAACCAAGACTCCGATGACGAGTCGGGAGGAAGACGTCGCACCAAATTCCATGACAACGGGCGCCTATGCGACATGCGCTACAGTAACACCCGCATCACCGGCAAGCAACGCACGGACAGGCGAGTCGACTTCGTCGCCAACGCCAGCTACGGCCAGCGCGACTCCAAGAACTACCGCCATGATGGAGTAAACTACCGCGAAAGAATTACGGAGGGGCCAATCCCATCTTGGTAATCCATGTCACGCAACTTGCTTCACAACCAACCCGAACTCTACCTTTATAACTGCCCATTTACAAAACAGTGTTTGATCGAACCTAAGTTGGTGATCCACAACTCGGATCATGCAGTCACCTCAGGTCAAAGGATTCCATTGCTTGAGACTGCAAATGACAACATGCTCGTTGCATATCAACTGTGGGTCAGTCCGACTCGCTAAACTCTTTAGCCGAATCAGTGTAAGTTGGAATAGCATCACCATGCCCATGACAAGTGGAACCGTGTCATCAGCCATCTTGCACATTGGTCTAAGTTGTGTGTCTAACACAACCTCAATGACCAAGGACAATCTAGTATGAACAATCATGAATATATAGTTCCACAACTGAATCACGTATTCAGTGATACATATCTGATGTTCATACAAGGAAAACTTTACTTTATGAATACTTTGGGAAATATCATCAACCATGATTGCATCTAGGGCATATTCCCAACAGTCTCCCACTTGCACTAGAGTCAATCATCCCGACATCACATGTCTAGGCATCTAATACCCATGGCTCTTACGTGCGCCTCATGCTTAGGCTGTGGAACTGGCTTTGTCAACGGATCTGCAACGTTTGCATCCGTGTGTACCTTGCATAACTTGATATCATCATGATCCACGAACTAGCGAATCAGGTGGTATCGCATGAGTATATGATTTTTCTTCTGGTGTTGTCTAGGTTCCTTGGCATGTGCAATAGCACCATTGTTGTCACAATACACGTCTAACCGATTGGACGAGCCCTGAACAACACCAAGATCAATCAGGAAGTTCCTGATCCAAACAGCTTCCTTTGCCGCCTCCGTGGCAGCAATATACTCAGCCTCTGTTGTAGATGCAGACACCGTCTCTTGCTTGGAACTCTTCTAGCTCAGAGCCCCTCCGTTCATTACGAACACGTACCCATATTGCGAACGAGAATCATCAGAGTCAGTAAGGTAACTCGCATCCGTGTAACCCCTTACACTGAGTTCAACGTCACCTCCATAAACTAGGAACACATCCTTAGTCCTTCTCAAGCACTTAAGAATGTTCTTAACTGCTGCCCAGTGGATTTCTCCAGGGTCATCCTGGTATTTTCTCACAACACTTAGAGCATAGGAAACATCTGGCCTAGTACAAATCATGATATACATGATGGACCCGATTGCCGAAGCATATGGAATCACACTCATCCTACTTTGATCATCAGTTGTCGAAGGACACTGAGCCTTGCTAAGTCTTATGCCATGGGGTATCGGTAAGAACCCCTTCTTAGATGATTGCATGTTGAACTTCTTCAACATTTTTTCCAAATATGTACTTTGGCTCAATCCAATGAGCCGCCTGGATCTATCTCTATAGATCCTGATTCCTAGTATGTAAGTTGCCTCACCCAAGTCCTTCATTGAGAAACTCATTTCCAATGACTTCTTGGTTTCTTGCAACATCTACACATCATTTCCAATCAATAATATGTCATCCACATATAAGATTAGAAAGTTTACTTTGCTCCCACTAAACTTCTTGTATAAACAAGAATCATGATCACTCTTGATGGAGCAAAACGATTTGACTACCTCATCAAAGCGAATGTTCCAACTTTGAGATGCTTGCTTCAACCCATAAATGGATTTCTGAAGTTTGCATACCTTGTCAGCATTAGCCGGATCGACAAAACCCTTGGGTTGTATCATATACACGTCCTCGATTAATTTTCCATTAAGGAAAGCCGTTTTGACATCCATCTGCCATTTCTCATAGTCGAAATAGGCTGCTATAGCAAACATGATCCGAACTGATTTAAGCATCGCTACGGGTAAGAAAGTCTCATGGTAGTCAACTCCTTGAACCTGCCGGAACCCCTTCGCAACAAGCCGTGCTTTATAGATAGAAACGTTTGCATCCATATCAGTTTTCTTCTTAAAGACCCATTTGCACTCGACGGGTCTTGCACCGTCTAGAAGATCAACCAAGTCCCAAACTTGATTTTCATCCATGGACTTTAATTCGGATCTCATGGCTCCAAGCCATGACTCAAAATCAGAACCCACCATCGCTTCTGAATAAGTTGTCGGTTCATCACTGTCTAATAGTAATACATCACGAACACTTCGCAATCTTGCCGATCTTCGCAGTGGAGGTGCAGCTGCCGGCTCAGCTACCACGACTAGCTCAACCTCCAAGGCTTTCACCAAATCACTACTGACTGGTTCCTCTCAAACTTCTTCAAGCCACACCGTACTCCCACTGACTTCCTGACTGAGAACCTCTTTCTCAAGGAACACACCGTTCCGAGTGACAAACACTTTGCCCTCTTCTCGGTTGTAGAAGTAGTAACCCAAAGTTTCCCTTGGATACCCAACAAAAATACACTTACCCGACTTGGCTGTAAGCTTGTCTGATTGAAGTCGCTTGACAAATTCTTCACAACCCCAAATCTTAAGAAAAGACAAACTCGGCTTCTTGCTTGTCCACCTCTCATGTGGCGTCTTCTCTACCGATTTCGATGGTACTCTATTTAGAGTGAATGCGCCGTTTCTAGACAATAACCCCAAAATGATAAAGGTAGATCTGTCGGACCCATCATTGATCGTACCATGTCCAACAAGGTCTGATTCCACCATTCCGACACACCGTTCCTCTGTGGTGTACCCGACGGAGTGAGCTGAGGAACTATTCCACAACTCTTCAGGTGGTCATCAAATTCGTGGCTCATGTACTCGCCTCCTCGGTCCGACCGAAGAAACTTTATTTTCTTGCCGAGTTGATTCTGTACATCATTCTGGAATTCTTTGAACTTTTCAAAGGCTTCTGACTTATGTTTCATGAAGTAGACATATACATATCTACTCAAATCATTAGTGAAGGTAATGAAGTACTCATAACTACCCCTGGCGGTCGTGCTCATTGGACCACATACATCACTATGTACTAGTCCCAACAAGTCAGACGCCCTTTAACAACTCCTTGCAAAAGGTGTCTTGGTCATCTTGCCCAGAAGGCAGGATTCGCATGTCTTGAACGACTCCAAGTCGAACGAAGTTAGGAGTCCATCATCATGGAGCTTATTCACGCGTTTCCAACTTATATGACCAAGTCGACAGTGCCAAAAGTAAGTCATATTCAGATCATTTGGTTTTAACCTTTTCGCATTTATGTTATAGACCGACCCACCATCAAGATTTAAAATAAATAACCTGTACTGAACGGGTGCAAAGCCATGAAACATATCATTCAAATATAAAGAACAACCATTGTTCTTAATATTAGACTCATAGCCTTGTCTCATCAAACATGAGGCAGAAATGATGTTTCGACTAAGCACTGGAACATAATAACAATTATTTAGTTCCATTAAGAATCCTGAAGGTAAATGAAGTTGCATCGTGCCGACTTCCAACGAAGCCACTCTTGCTTTGTTGCCAACCCGAATGTCAACCTCGCCTCTCTCTATGCCCCTAGTTCTTACTAGTCCCTGCAACGAGTTGTAGATATGAACGACTGATCCGGTATCATATACCCAATAACTACCGGGTGCATCAGCAAGATAAAGTTCTATAACATTGCAAACAAGTGTACCTGAGTTGGAAGTCACACCTCCTGTAACATCCCAAAACTTAATCCAAAGTTAATCAAGATCAAATCTACCCAATTTAGGGTTAACAAAAACTTTTCCATTTAAAATAATTAAGCATTCATTTGTGTGTGCATTTAAATTAGGAGTTGTTTTGAATTGCCATGTTTCAGTGATCCTTTGGTTGTAAAATGATTCTAAGGTGAATTAAACATCATCTAGATCATTCACAAACAAATCCCAAAGAAAAAGAAATCAAAAAGAATAAAATAAAGAAATGGTCATTTGTGCCATTTTAACTAACTGGGACACTTTGGGTGTTCCTAGGACAAAAATGCCAACAGAGACAATTGTGGTTCTTTGCATCCCTTTCTAGTACAGGTAGTGTTGTGCCAAGGCCCACTTTGTGATCTCCCAAAATCATTCAAACTCTATTTTTAAATGACAATTGAAAATTGAATCTAGTGTATGTATCAAGATCACACTAATTCAAAAACTACTCAAATGAACTCCATTTTAAAATCCCAAGCAAACCTAGATGCTTAAGCATAAGATACATCACTCAACCAAAAATCAACTCAAAATTCAAAAAAAAGTTTCTTGCGGCCATTTGATCGAATACCTTGTAAGCAGAATCATTATGGCCTAACTATTACTGTTTTGGACCTAATCTTGTCGAGCCATTTGGTGTGCATTGACCACCCTGGTCTCCCCCAGGTCCAACCAGACCAAAACCAACCCTATCTCTAGCCCCTGGCGCCAGTGCCATGCCGCCCCGACGCCATGATCGCCGGCCAAGCATGCACCAGCTACGGGCGACCACCAGCCCCTCTCCGCCGCTCCAGGAAGCAAGGCGTGACCTCACCACTGCCCACGGTCCACCCCTCGATCAACCCCAGCAACTGGACCACCCCATAGCATCGCCACCCTTTCTCTCTGTGACGTGCGCAACACACGCTAGAGTGCGATCGCTGCCAGCACGCCACAAACCAAGCCCCGACACCAAATCACGCAAGCAGCTCCGCCTTGAACCCAGGAACCCACAGGACACGGTCGTGCACCGCCACGCGACCCACAGTCGCCATGATCTCCGCCGAGCATCGCCTCTGTCTCCTAGAGCGCGTGAAGCCCCCGACCACATGCCATCGCCCCTAGCCGTGCCATTGCGCCATAGCTGACCGCTAGCAGACCGCCCACCGTCTGCCTACCTCGCCCACGCCGGTAGCCCTCTGTACTGCCCTCGCCGGAGACGCCAGCCCACACCCATCGGTCCCCTCGTCGAGCCTATATAAGGAGGCCACCCCAGCACCATTTGTTCACACCATTCCACTCCCCTCTCTCCATTGACCATTTCCCCTCTCTCGCCGGAGCCACTCGAGCCACCGTTCGCCGGAATTCCACCGAAGGTAGCCGCTGTAGAGTAGGAGAAGTTCCCGTCAATTTCGTGCACCTCAGCCCGTGCCGCGACTTTGCCTGAGCTCACCGTCGCCATCTAGTTCGATCGCCCGCCTCACCGCACTAGCTGGAGCCCTGGTACATCCCCAGTAGACCCCCACCAGCCGTTTAGGGTTCGGTCTCGCCGGCGACCAGTCCGTCGTCGACGACGACCGTGAGCCGTCGATCTGTGTTCTAATCGTGTGGCCTAGATCGTCCCATACCGCTTCAGATTTTATGTGCCACTGACATGCGGGACCAGCCTGTCAGTCGCCCTCTGCACCGCTACCTCTCAATGTTGTCCACCTATGCAGTGCCCAAGATGACAGATGGTCATGGTTGGGAGGCCAGGCTCATAGGAGAGGTGCTTATACTAGGGTGTGTAAAGGAAAGGTTATGTTTGATTATCTGCATACTAAGTATGATGATTTAGGGTTATCCCTGACAGATGTATCGAATCTTGTGGTGAAAGTCTACCACCTCTACAGAGTGTCAAACTATTTGAATAGTCGCATTCGTGGTTATGGACTATTGGAGTGCCCATACTGTTCCGTTGTCAGTTGTTTTCAAAATGACTTATGGTATGAATGATGAATCTTGACTTGACCACAACTGGGTTGTGACTATGACACTAGCTTACCAACTTCAGTGATTCTAGAACTTTATTTTATCTTTCTTTGTTTCTAAACTCCACTTAGGTTTCAAACTTAACTTTACAAATAAACCTAGAGTTAGCATTTCCCACTAGAACTACCTTACTTGTTAGTGATAGTTTGCGAGTACTTAAAGAGTACTCATGGATTTTGTACATGTCTATTACTATGGCCAGACTATGAAGGAGACTACCAAGATAAAGGACAGCAGGACGGCTATGATAACTAGGACTATCTTCCATCGTCAGCATTGCTTGTGACCCTAAAGATGGACCCCACCGCTACGCTTATTATTTATTCCGCTGCTTGTTGTATTAAGACTGGATCATGAGATCCTTTATTCGTGTAAGACCTTATTGTGGTTTGTAATGGATGATGTACTGTGATATCCAATCTGTTATGTCTCGCAAAAATGGTAATCCTGGGATTGCGATGTATGGCATAACAGCATCTGGAATTAAAAATCTGGGTGTTGACAAGTTGGTATCAGAGCCATCTTGACCATCGGAGACCCTAGTTAGAATGGACGTCCGAACAAAAACTTAGTTTCAAAACCAAAGTGAGTATTTATGAAAACTATTTCCTCTCTTACCCTTGGGAATTCTTTCTCTCAAAAAAATTCATGTTCCTCCAATTCTTCCATTACTACATAAAATTTTGACACACTTGATCACTTCACTAACTTCCTCATCCTTAATTCTTATAGGTGGAGACTCAGTTCAGCAAGTTTTACCAGTTGGGCAACGGAGACCAGCTGATCTTCGAGAGGGATCTTGACGCACTATCGGAGTACATGGGACGCCCACACCTGGAATTCCTTGGAGCTCAACTTCCTGGACCCCCAGGAGGAGTTTTACAATGGCTAGTCACCGCTGATCTTCGAGGCAAGATAGAAGCACCAAAGTCCAGGAGAATTCAGTTCTCCGTGAGAGAGAACAACTGGCTAGATGGATTAGCCAGGGCAATGCATGAAGCTCTCGCATGTCTGTGTGCCCTGAGTGTCAACCAAATCCAAGGAACCCGCTTTGTTCACTATGCAAGGCGTGACTTCATGGGAATGCCAATGGAGATGCCAAGTCACCAGGAGTTGAAGCGTCAAGTGGAGAACCTTGACTTCCTGCTGTACGACCACCAGAAGGAATTGGACAACGCTAGGGAGTTTGCCAACCACAACCTTGCCATTGCCGCCCAGAAGGCCCAGACTTTCTCACTGCTTGTCAATGACCTTCAGTCTCTTCACCGCCAGCGGAAAAAGAAGGATCGCACCATCGACCGTCTTTGTAAGAAGGTGGCCAACCTCAAGAAGACCATTAAGGAGCAAGAAGCTCAGCTTGCAGCAAAGGAAGAAGAAGAGGAAGGTGAAGACATCCAAGGAGATATGGACTCTTACATCATCAATCATGATGACTTTCTGGAGGAGGATGCCGTGGAGTTCCACACTGATGATGATGAGTCCGACTTCATCGATGATGAGTAGATACACTAGAGCACTATCGTAGCATGAGGAGTATCGGTTCCATTGTATCATAGTTCATAGAATGGTTCTTAAAACCATTTGTTTTCCCTTGTTGTTGTGGTGTGTGTGTGTTTGTATCGTGTGCTTGTTTGAATAAATGAGAAGAAGTTAGTTGCAAAAACCCGAGTCAGACTCAAAGTTTTAACTTTAAAATCAAAACCATGAACCTTAGAACTTTCCCTCTTACCCCTTTATCTACCTCAATCTTCAGATGACTCGTGGAAACCTCGGAGGGAGCAGATCATCGTAGGACCCAATGCTGCAGATTAAGCAGATGCTGGTTATAGACCGTGAAGCAAGCAGGGTAGAGCGCCATGAAAACTTAGCAACACTGCAGCAGATTGCCCAGATGGCCCAAAACAACCAAGGCCATGGAAATCAGGATCATCAAGGATCCAAACTAAAGAACTTCTAGAATACCAATCCCCCAATCTTTAGCACTTCAGAGAACCCACTATGTGCTGATGACTGGTTGCAGACAATGGAGAACAATTTGGAAGTACCAGAGTTGATGACAACGAGAAAGTTCTCTTTGCCACCCACTATTTGGAAGGAGATGCAAGATCCTGCTGGAACAGCATCCGCATGATGAACCATGGTCAAGTGATGACATGGGAAGCCTTCAAAAATCAAGTTCAGCCGCACCCACATGCCACAGGGCCTAGTCAGCAGAATGAGGGATGAATTCAGAGAGCTAAAGCAAGGCAGAATGCTGTAGTGGAGTACCGTGACAGATTCCTATTGCTTGCCAGGTATGTAACCGATGAGATCAACATGGAGGCCAAGAAGAAGGAGAGATTCCTGAACGGACTGCATGATGAGATGCAGACTGTCCTCGTCAACATCCGCTTTGAGGATCTCGAAGAGCTAGTCGACTCTTCCATTCAGATGGAAGGGAAGATTAACCAAGCCAACGACAACCGCAAATGTTGTATGATGCACCAAGCTAGATCCAACAGCAACCAGAAGTACCGTCCCAACCCGTCTGCAGGATATGCACCAAGAAACAACCGACACCCAATGTCTCGCCCAAGCTACCCCAACTGTAGCAGAGGCAATGTGAAGTCCGGAGGAAACAACAACAACCCCGGCAACACCAGCAATTTCAACCGTGCACCTCCCAAGAGCAACAACAACAACACTACACCCAGAACTGGAAGCAATGATGTGCCTGTTGCAGCTAAAGACAAGTCTCAGATCACTTGTTTCGAGTGTGGAGTGAAGGGTCACTATTCCAATGAGTGCCCCAAGAAGACTGCCGCCACTGCCAATGTGAATGCCCCAGCTCAACAGCAGCGTCGTGTTCAACCAGGAAGAAGATTTGCCCCAAGGAACCCTCACAACCGCAACGGCCGGCTCTTCCACATGAACGCCGAAGAAGCCCAGGAAGCTCCAGATGTAGTGCTAGGTATGTTTTCTGTCAACTCGGTTTTAGCAAGAGTGTTGTTTGATTCTGGAGCATCGCATTCATTTTTCACCGAAGAATTTTCATGCACTAGTAAGATTCACCCAACCAACTTGAAGCATGTCATGATAGTTCAAATTCCTAGTTCAACTACAAAAGCTAGAAAAATTTGCAAAGTTGTGCCTATCAGAATATATGGGATAGATTTTTATGCTAATCTAATAATACTTGGAACCAAAGGATTGGAAGTAGTACTAGGAATGGATTGGATGTCAAAGCATAAAGGACTGATAGACTGTGCTAAGAAAGCCATCACCATGACAAGTAGCTCTGGAGTCACAGTAGAGCATGTATCTGAAACCTTACCCCGTCAATTCAAGCGCAGCAAGAGTCTAGCCCTACCCACCATAGACCAAGTCAGAGTAGTCTATGAATACCCTGACGTATTCCGAGATGAATTTCCAGGCATGCCCCCGGATAGGGATATTGAGTTAATTATCAAACTAATCCCCGGAACATGACCAATAGCCCAGAGACCCTATAGCATTAACCCCTGAGAGTTAGTAGAGTCGAAGAAGCAGTTGGATGATATGTTAGCAATAGGTTTGATTCAACCAAGCTCATCGCCATGGAGATCACCAGTGTTATTCATCGACAAGAAAGATGGAGGCAACAGGTTGTGCACCGATTACAGAAAGCTGAATGACGTCACCATGAAAAACAAGTACCCTTTGCCAAAGATATAGGATCTATTTGATCAGTTGACTGGTGCCCAAGTGTTCTCAAAGATTGATCTCGGGACTGGTTATCACCATCTTAAGATTCGTGAAACGGATATTCCGAAGACCGCCTTTACTACTCGTTATGGTTTATACGAGTATACGGTCATGTCTTTTGGATTAACCAATGCCCCTGCTTATTTCATGAATCTCATGAATAAGATATTTATGAATTTCCTAGATAAGTTTGTCATTGTGTTTATCGACAACATCCTTATCTACTCCAAGTCAGAAGAAGAGCATGAGCAACATCTGAGAATCATCCTGGAAACCCTGAGAAAGCATCAGTTATATGTCAAGTTCAGCAAATGTGAGTTTTGGCTGAAAGAAGTAGGATTCCTAGGACATAATGTGTCTGTCGGAGGAGTCTCTGTTGATCCCGCCAAAATTAAAGATGTCGAAGAATGGGAAGCCCCAACCACTCAAACCCAAGTCCGTGCATTTCTCGGATTAGCGGGATATTACCGCAAGTTCGTAGAAGGATTCTCGAGCATCGCCAGACCCATGACCCAATTGTTGAAGAAGGACAAGAAGTTTGAATGGACCGACAAATGTGAAGCTAGTTTCCAAGAACTGAAGAAGAGATTGATTTCAGCCCCAATATTGATCATGCCAGATATCAAGAAGCCGTTTGATGTATATTGTGATGCATCCAAGATTGGCCTCGGATGTGTATTGATGCAAGAAGGCAAACTCATCGCTTATCTGTCTCGACAACTGAAGCAGCATGAGCAGAACTATCCGACACATGATCTTGAATTAGCAGCCATAGTCTTGGCCTTGTAGACATGTCGTCATTATCTTATGGGAAATCGCTGTGAGATTTACTCAGATCACAAGATCTTGAAGTATATTTTCACTCGGAAGGAGCTGAATATGAGGCAAAGGATATGGATAGAGTTAATCAAGGATTATGACCTTGACATTCACTATCACCCCAGCAAAGCCAATGTGGTAGTGGATGCTCTTAGCAGATTGCCGTGTAGGTTAAACACCATGATCAAGGAGAAGCAACCAAGTTTGTATGAGGAGTTGGAGCAGTTTAGAACTGAGCTAGTTAGCAAAGTATTTCTAGCTAGCATTGAACTTCAACCCACTTTGATTAGCCAAATCAAGGAAGCCCAGAAGGGAAATGAAAGTATCGAAGGAATCAAACGTCGTATTGGTACAGGAAAGGTACTTGGATTCACCGAAGACGAAGAAGGAGTACTGTGGTACAAAGGACGTATCTGTGTGCCAGCAGATTCAGAGCTAAAGCAAGTTATCATGCAAGAAGCTCATGATACTGTTTATTCTATCCATCCCGGAGGCACGAAGATGTATCAAGATTTGAAAGAGCAATTTTGGTGGCACGAGATGAAGAGAGAAATCGGAAGCTACATCGCCAAGTGTGACATCTGTCAAAGAGTCAAAGCAGAGCATCAGAGACCCGCAGGACTGTTGCAACCATTGTAGATTCTGGAATGGGAATGGGATTCTGTCGGAATGGACTTTATCACCGGCTTGCCTACTTCTAGTAGGGGAAATGACTCAATTTTGGTCATCATTGATAGACTATCTAAGGTAGCTCACTTTATACCTATCAAGACTACCTATCAAAGTTCGAAGCTAGCAGAGTTGTACATTGCTAAAATTGTTAGTATGCATGGAACACCCAAGATCATAGTATCAGATCGAGGAACCCAATTTACCTCGAGATTTTGGCAGAAAGTCCAAGAAGGATTAGGAACCAAGTTGAACTTCAGCACCGCTTATCACCCACAAACTGATGGACATACTGAAAGAGTTAACCAGATCTTAGAAGATATGTTGAGAGCTTGTGTTTTGGCGTTTGGATCAAAATGGGAAGACTGTCTGCCTTTCGCAGAATTCTCCTACAACAACAGTTATCAAGCCAGTTTGCAAATGGCCCCATTTGAGTTCCTATACGGAAGAAAGTGTTGTACCCCTTTGAATTGGTCACAAGTAGGAGAGAGTCAGAATTTTGGACCCAACATTCTCCGAGAAGCCGAAGAAAAGGTTCAAAAAATCTGTGAGCACCTCAAGACCACCAAATCCAGACTGAAGAGTTATGCTGACAAGAGAAGGAGAGACCTGACTTTCAATGTCGGATATTTTGTGTATCTCAACGTTTCGCCATTGAAGGGAACGCAACGCTTTATTCTGAAAGGAAAGTTAGCCCCCAGATATATCGGACCCTTCAAGATTCTAAATTGCTGAGGAGAAGTATCGTATCAACTGGAACTGCCAGAGGAGTTGTCAGCCATCCACAATGTGTTCCATATCTCGTTACTTCGCAAATGCCTAGAAGTTCCGGAGAAGACTAAAGTTTTCAAGAACATCAATCACCGAGCTTTTGATCTCAACAAGGATCTGACGTATCGTGAAGTGCCCATCCGTATCTTGGAAGAATCTTACAGAACCACCAGGACCTGGAGTATCAAATTTCTCAAGATTCAATGGAGCAACCATACCGAAGAAGAAGCCACTTGGGAGCGGGAAGATTACATTAGGACAGAGTTCCCTGATCACTTTAGTTCCTAGGTTTCTTTCATATATCTCGGGACGAGATTTTGTTTAAGGGGGGAAGGTTTGTAACATCCCAAAACTTAATCCAAAGTTAATCAAGATCAAATCTACCCAATTTAGGGTTAACAAAAACTTTTGCATTTAAAATAATTAAGCATTCATATGTGTGTGCATTTAAATTAGGAGTTGTTTTGAAATTCCATGTTTGAGTGATCCTTTGGTTGTAAAATGATTCTAAGGTGAATTAAACATCATCTAGATCATTCCCAAAAAAATCCCAAAGAAAAAGAAATCAAAAAGAATAAAATAAGGAAATGGTCATTTGTGCCATTTTAACTAACTAGGACAGTTTGGGTGTTCCTAGGACTCAAATGCCAACAGAGACAATTGTGGTTCTTTGCACCCTTTGCTAGTACAAGTCGTGTTGTGCCAAGGCCCACTTTGTGATCTCCCAAAATCATTCAAACTCTATTTTTAAATGACAATTGAAAATTGAATCTAGTGTATGTATCA
This sequence comes from Avena eriantha, assembly GCA_910589775.1. NCBI lineage: Eukaryota > Viridiplantae > Streptophyta > Magnoliopsida > Poales > Poaceae > Avena > Avena eriantha. The sequence continues at coordinate 221,927,915 of OU342740.1, forward strand.
AGATCACACTAATTCAAAAACCACTCAAATGAACTCCATTTTAAATTCCCAAGCAAACCTAGATGCTTAAGCATAAGATACATCACTCCACAAAAAATCAACTCAAAATTCAAACAAAAGTTTCTTGCGGCCATTTGATCGAACACCTTGTAAGCAGAATCATTATGGCCAAACTATTACTATTTTGGAGCTAATATTGTCGAGCCATTTAGTGTGCATTGATCACCCAGGTCTCCCCCAGGTCCAACCAGACCAAAACCAACCCTATATGTAGCCCCTGGCGCCAGTGCCATGCCGCCCCGATGCCATGATCGCTGGCCAAACGTGCACCAGCCACAGACGACCACGAACCCCTCTCCGCCGCTCCAGGAAGCAAGGCGTGACCTGACCTCCACCCACGGTCCACCCCTCGATCATCCCCAGCCACTGGACCACCCCACAACATCGCCGCTCTTTCTCTCTGCGCCATGCGCAGCGCATGCTAGAGCGCGATTGCCGCCAGCACGCCATAGGACAAGCCCCGACACCAAATCGTGCATGCAGCTCCAACTTGAACCTAGCAACCCGTCAGACATGGCCGTGCACCGCGGCACGACCTACAGTCGCCATGATCACCGTCGAGCATCGCCTCTGTCTGCTGGAGCGCCTGAAGCCCCCGACCACATGCCACCACCCCTAGCCACGCCATTACGCCATAGCTGACCACCAGCAGACCGCCCACCATCCGCCTACCTCGCCCACGCCAGTAGCCCTCTGTACCGCCCTCGCCGGAGACGCCAACCCACACCTGTCGGTCCCCTCGTCAAGCCTATATAAGGAGGCCACCCCAACACCATTCCACTCCCCTCTCTCTACTGACCATTTCCCCTCTCTCGCCAGAGCCGCTCGAGCCGCTGTTCACCGGAATTCCACCGGAGGTAGGCGCTACAGAGGAGGAGAAGTCCCCGTCGATTTCGTCCACCTCAGCCCCTGCCACGACTTCGCCTGAGCTCGTCGTCGCTGTCTAGTTCGATCGCCCACCTCGGCGCACTAGCTGGAGCCATGGTACGTCCCCAGTAGACCCACCGGCCGTTTAGGGTTCGGTCTCGCTGGCGACCAGTCCGTCGTCGACGATGATCGTTAACCGTCGATCTGTGTTCTAATCGTGTGGCCTAGATCGTCCCGTACCGCTTCGGGTTTTATGTGCCGCTGACATGCGGGACCAGCTTGTCTGTCGCCCTCTACGCAGCTGAGTTTTACTCGGCCGGCCCATTTAGTTTCCCGCCCTGACCCATTTAATTCAAATTAAGTTTTTCTATTTAGACTGAAAATCAATTATGTCCCTTAGTTCAAAAATCAATTCAAAGAGTTTTGCAAATCCAAATGGAGTGATTCCAATTTTGTTGGAAAGGTAATGAAAATCTCTATCCAAGCCCGTTGGATTTAAATCTGTTAGAGTTAGAGATCTGTCCTAGTAAAAATAACAAGACATAAGCATTTGCACATCCAAACATTTTTCTAAAATCAGCCATAATAGCTTTTGTGTTGATTCCAACTCTCAAAAATCACATTTAAGCATACCTATCTTAATATGTAATAATATTAATGTTTGCATGCAGTGACTTTGGACTAGTACCAAAATAATGCTACATAGGCATTTCTAGTCACTTTAAATCATTAAATATTAAACTTAAACTTATTAAAATGTGATCCAAACTTTAATCACATTCCCATATGTTAGAATATGTGGTGATGACATGTGTCCACATGATCCCATATTTTAATTGGAGAATATTAAATTTTAGGTAATTTCAATGAGTAGAAATTACTTTTCTCAAATAAAAAGATTAAAGCTAATTAATTAAACCTTGTGATGCTTGTGATGATAATAGATCATCAAATGTGTGCCTTAGTGTGCTAAGTATACTAGGTAAGCTGTGTTGATGATTGTGTATCCCGTATGTATTTATAGACGATAGTCCCGACCAAGCTTTCGAGGAGGAGGAGTTCTACCAAGAGGAGGAGGAAGAAAACTTCAACCACTACACCAACCAAGAAAAGCCATCACTAACAATGCAAGCTAGACCTTGCAAACTATATAACCTAAGTAAATGCCTTAGGCATGCTTTGGTTATACCCTTGGACTTATACCTACTCTAAATGTTATTTACAAGCTTTACCAAAATCCTTTACTTGTTTGAAGGTAGCATAAAAAGTATAAAACTTGACCTATCTAGATAAACTTAGATGTCATTCTATGGCATGAGATTGATCTTAGCATCCCATATTAGTGAACACTCTTAACTTAGTAGTTTAGATGTAACTAGAACTTGAGTCACTTTAGATGGGAATACTTGGTGAAAATGAATTGTGAAAACCTTGGAATGATGAGTCATTCTATTGAGATGTTTTGACATGTGTTGAAAAACACAAATTGTTTATGATGATGAAAATGTTGAGGCATGAGCCTTAGCCCTTTTACAAAACTGATGGTTGGGTTCGGATGCGATACCATTTCAATTTTACTGTACAACCACAATACCTGAATTGGGTAAGGCTTTGCCAGAAGTTTATATGCATTAGTATTAGTTCCCTCATGGGAGAGGTTTGAGCTGAGGCTACCTCTCAATGTTCTCCACCTATGAAGTGCCCAAGATGACAGATGGTCATGGTTGGGAGGCCATGCTCATAGGAGATGTGGTTATACTAGGGTGTGTAAAGGAAAGGTTATGTTTGATTATATGCATACTAAGTATGATGATTCAGGGCTATCCCTGACAGATGTATCGAATCTTGTGGTGAAAGTGTACCACCTCTGCAGAGTGTCAAACTATTCGAGTAGCCGCGTCTGCGGTTATGGACAGTTGGAGTGGCCATACTATTCTGTTGTCAGATGTTTTCAAAATGAATTATGATATGAATGATGAATCTTGACTTGACCACAACCGGGTTCTGACTATGACACTAGCTTCCCAACTTAAGTGATTCTAGAACTTTATTTTATCTTCCTTTGTTTCTGAACTCAACTTAGGTTTCAAACATAACTTTACAAATAAACCTAGAGTTAGCATTTCCCACTAGAACTACCTTACTTGTTAGTGATAGTTTGCGAGTACTTAAAGAGTACTCATGGCTTTTGTACCTATCTATTACTATGGCTAGACTATGAAGGAGAGTACCAAGATGAAGGACAGCAGGACGACTCTGATAACTAGGACTATCTTTCATCGTCATCATTGCCTGTGACCTTGAAGATGGACCCCACCGCTACGCTTATTATTTATTCCGCTGCTTGTTGTATTAAGACTGGATCATGAGACCCTTTATTCGTTTAAGACCGTATTGTGGTTTGTAATGGATGATGTACTGTGATATCCAATTTGTTATGTCTCACTAAAATGGTAATCCTGGGATTGCGATGTATGGCATAACAGGCATCTGGGATTAAAAATCCGGGTGTTGACACCTCCACTCTTGGCTTTATCCGCCAAATACTTGTTGCAATTCCTCTTCCAGTGGCCATCCGTCTTGCAATAGAAGCAAGCGGATCCGGCTGAAGGAGATGACTTAGTCCCTAAGGAAACGCTTGGGATCTCATCTTGAGCATTACCTCCTGACTTAGCCTTCTTCTTCTTAGTCCAAGAACTCTTCTTAAACTTAGCCTTATTATGTACCACCAACACTTGGCTAGTACCTTTCTTGAGATCAACCTCTACCTGCTTAAGCATCCCATGTAATTCAGTGAGCTTATTATCCATACCATGCATGTGGTAGTTCGATATGAACTGACCATACACACTAGGAAGAGAGTTTAGAATTATATCTGTAGCAAACTCTTCGTTAATGGGGTAGCCAAGCCTTTCCAGAGACTGCACATAACCAACCATCTTGATTACATACGGACTGAGTGGATCACCGTCCTTAAGCTTACAACTCAGCAAAGCTTGAGACTTGATACCTCTCGGTCTTTGCCTGAGCTTGGAACATACTTTTGAGGCTTTCGATCATATCATAGGCCTCAACATTCTCGAACTGCTGCTGCAAGTCCGGTTCCATGTGAGCAAGCATAAGACAGCTAATTTCTATATATTCATCACATGTTCTACAGTAGGCATTGGTTGCTGTGACACTCGCATTCTCATCCGGCACATATGGAAGCGGGTTGTCTAGAACATGGTCCCTATTTTCTTGTTTGAGAACAATTCTCAGATTACGATACCATTTGGTGAAGTTTGTTCCATTAAGTTTATCTTTCTCTAGGATGGTCCTCAACACAAAACTGGATAACTGAGGGAGACTGCTACTAGGTGCCATTATCTACAACAGAAATATGCAAAACACTTAAGACAAGTATTCATAAAAGAGCAGGCGTATTAAACATTTTAATATTTGTGCTCCCACTAGAACCAACATCCCTCTGATGGTTACTTAGTGATTCAGGACCCTAAATAAGCAAGATGACTAGTGAGATTTAGCATCACCGCTAGCTGTCAAGTGATCTAGGTAGGCAACTCCTTGCCAATCGCATCTCATGCGACTCCTGTTGGTCGGGTGGCATCTCATGCCCCGGCTCCCGACCGCCCTCTCCCCGAGCCCCACAACCGTTGTGATAGACCCGTCTAGCTTACCAAGTCCTTCCGCTGTAAGAGTCCGACTCGAACCCATCTAGTCGAAAAGAATTGGTAGCACCTCAATTTTATGAGCCCACTACCAAGAATGTCCGACTTGTGATGGTGCAGTACCAGCAGGGACACCGACTAGACCTTCTTTGAGGGATTAAAGTTCTACCAACTATCTCATAGAGGTAAAACTAGAGACATAACAATTACACAGAATAATCCAATTATAATGTGAAATGGTATGGCTCTCTTCATGGTGATCTCCATCTCCATGAACCTGTTCGTCATGCATTTGGCTGCAGTGTCCTTCAAGTCCGCCAAACATGCTACTCTAGCACTAAGGAATATACAAGAAGATGGAATCTCATGCCGACACGTAGGTCGTTATACAATAACAGTGACAGCACTTTGGCTCCAGCCGACTGACAAACCCGTGATAAACAGATCATGTATGGATTACACACATCACATGCACATAAGCCATACCATTCACAACTTCCTACAAAAACAAGTTATGCATAGATACGATATCTACCGGTGTTGTGAACCTCGCAACAACATCTAATGCGCTACGACAGGGCGAAGCCGGCTTTCCGAAATCACAGATCTAATCAGCATTCCGAACCATGGATTCCGTCATTGGATAAAACACTTTTACCCAAATCTGATCCCTGTGCAGATCTGACCAATCTCATTGATCATCTGCACCTTATCTTCCATGCACTCCCGAGTGCGATTGATCCAATCAATCTTGCACAAAACCGATATATCTCATAGATCGACCACCGAAATCCTAAGTGGATCCTATCCACCACCTCGTGCATATCACATACGCACAGATCTAGAGCCTAAAACCAGAAGATTTCGCTCTGATATCACATACGCACAGCCCTCCGAATCCTACGGACAGCTACAACGGATCCCACAAACTCCTTCGCCAGATCCCCACGAGCTTCCCCGTCTCCAGCGCCGCACGTGCAACGCCTCTACCAGTATCCACACATACAGGAAGGAGCTTTGGACAGAGGATTGCTAGATCCTGGCTAGCCCGAAATGGAAGTGGAGAAAGTGACGCCTAGGTCAGGGACTATCCCTTGTCTCTCTACATATATACACTCCTAGTTGGGCTCAACTCTTGAGGCCCATCTAGGCTGTACTCCAATCTCTATATGGATCTATGAGCTCCTTACCCTTAAGTGTGTGACCCTGTAGGTTCACGTACACCTAGACACGACATGAGCTACTCCTCCAAGTATCCCATCATGGCTTTGAGTCCAACTCACTCCCATGAACACTCGGTCTCAAGTCGATAGATGGTAGCGGCCTCTAGCAAGACGTGCCAACTCCAAAGTGCCATAAAGTCAAAAGACGAACCTTCAATGTGACTTTCATCCAAGTCCCTTTGCCTCATGATATATCTGTTAAGCTATAGGCGAGTAGTTGCCATCTCTTTAATAGCTTAACTCTCTTCTCGTACCATGAGATGTGATTCACTGGACTAACTCTTAGTCCGACTCCTCAGTTAACACCTAACTGAGTAGCGCATGGCCATGCTTTTGACTCATATCACACGAGAGGGCCTAGAGAACATCTCTCCATTACGGAGGGGCAAATCCCATCTTGGTAATCCACGTCACGCAGCTTGCTTCACAACCAACCCGAACTCTACCTTTATAACTGCCCATTTACGGAACAACGTTTGATAGAACCTAAGTTGGTGATCCACAACTCGGATCATGTAATCACCTCAGGTCAAAGGATTCCATTTCTTGAGACTGCAAATGACAACATGCTCATTGCATCTCAACTGTGGGTCAGTCCGACTCGCTAAACTCTTTAGCTGAATCAGTGTAAGTCGGAATAGCATCACCATGCCCATGACAAGTGGAACCGTGTCATCAGCCGACTTGCACATTGGTCTAAGTTGTGTATCCAGCACAACCTCAATGACCAAGGACAATCTAGTATGAACAATCATGAATATATAGTTCCACAACTGAATCGCGTATTCAGTGATACATATCTATGTTCATACAAGGACAACTTTACTTTATGAATACTTTGGGAAATATCATCAACCATGATTGCCTCTAGGGCATATTCCCAACATCGTAGACTCGAGTGGGGACTATAAGTGTTTTCGACTGCTGTTGTCTTTTGTTTGTTCAACCGAATATGCTTCAGCGCTCCCTATGGGAGTAACCCTGAATCTTCAGTCGAATCATTGATTTGAGTAAAGGGTTTTGAGAGGAAATACATTATCATAATGCTTTGGAAATCTATAAAGTTTATCAGGTGCATGGCCAGCGCTCCTGTTAGGATTAGGCCTCGAGTGCTTTGTCAAGTCGAAGACTTGAGTAAGGACTAGAGTAGTCAGAAAATGCTCCTGCTGGAGTAAATGATGTCAGTGCTGACAAGGAGATGATCTCACTTGCCCGCGTGAGCGGTTTGTATGGGACGTGACGAAAGTGGGGCCCCATTTCTGACATTGATTTGACCTGGCATGTGTAATCTTTGATTTTAACCGCGTCTCCTTTATTCTCGCGCGTAATGGGAGGAGTGGAGCGACGGTTCGTTGTTTGCTTTGCCACGCGTCTATACCGATTTGCGCCATGGGTCTGGCCGGTTTTCTGCTGGCCGTTGGATGGCATCTGCGGGGAGGTTAAGTATGGATTTGCTGTGTGGTAATTTCCCCACAACTCATCTTCTTCCTCGCGTGCTGCCTCCATTGCTCCTCCTTGTCGTTCCAGTGCTCACACCCTCTACACTAGACGGTCTTCGCACTTTTCTCAGCTACTTTCAGCGCTCCCACCACAAGCGCCAGATGTGGAAGAAGAAAGGTACCTCTTCCGCTAGATCTTTGTCCCCCACTATTGCAGCCAAGAAGGAGGGCGCCGCCGCCACGGGCACCAGCACTATCGCCGCGACTAGAAAGAAGAAAGGCTCGTGCACGCGCATCACGAATGGGTCATGGCGGCCAACCACCATCAAGGGTACAAAGCTCTTCAACCAGCGCCAAGATGGTGCTCTATCTGCTGTGGAAGATGACTACCGAATTCCCGGCGATGAGGTAATCCCTAGTCCTCCCACCAGATTTCAGGTGATGTTCCTCGCGTTTATCATTAGCGATCTTTCTCTCCCCCTTCACAAGTTTGTGAGGGGGTTGCTCTGCTTCTACGGGCTCCAGCTGCATCAGCTGAACCCAACCTCCATCCTTCACAGTGCATGCTACATCACTCTTTGCGAGTGCTGGCTTAGAATCAAGCCACACTTTGGGCTCTTCAAAAAATTCAAACTCAAACGCCAGTCGGGCTCTGGGTCGGTAGTCTATGATATAGGAGGCTATGGGATCCATGTCAACTCCAATGTCACATATTTCGCCATCAACTTCAATGCATCTTTCCAAGGGTGGAGGGATAAGTGGTTCTATATTCGTGACTAGAAGGTTGATGAAGAACACTACAAACTCTCGCATTTTGATCCGACGATAGTATGCAAGAGAAGGAGGTCGTGGAAGAACATGGTGATGCCCGACAAAGACGAGGAAACTGAGGCTCTGTACCGACGTGCCTGCGACCTTGAGCTCCGCATAGGCAAGGAAGTAGGCAGTGCAGACCTCATTCGCACATGGATGCACCGTCGAGTGCAGCCACTGCAGGCTAGGACGCATCCGATGTGTTGTTGGACTAGCATTGATGCTGTGACTCGCATCTCGCGATAGAGCATCTCTTCGGGCAAAGTAGACATGAGGTTTCGACTGCTGACCAAGCACATCGCCAAGGAGAAAAACCCTGGTGACTCAGTTGTGCCTCCCTTCTGTGCGAGTCATCCTCCGCCTGAGGTGGATTTCTTTAAAGTTCTTCTTGTTTTTTGATTGCCTGTTGGGTGTCCTTTATACTGATGTTTGTTACTTGTTTCAGGACTGGAAGGGACCATTGTGATTCCTCCTCAGCCCGAGGGAGTAGTCCCTCATGAAGCCAAAGAGGAGGACGAATCAGAATCCACCATCCTTGCCGAGGGAGAGCAGGAAGCCCCCGAGTCTAGCGAGAACGGCACTCACAAGCATTCTCGAAGCAAAAATTCAGACTCCTCCTCGCCGATGATGTTGGAGGGTCCTCCGACTGTGTTAGAGGAGCCGATTCCTGCCGTTCATGTGCGCGTCATGGCTCCTCCTCCACGGAAGAAACTGAGGACCCCGAAGGAGGAATCCGAGGACTCCGTCGACATCGACAATTTGATGGGTATGTTTTATATTCTTGCAAGTTTGCCCTTGTGTCCAAAAATCTTCTCTACTGAAGTTGCACTATTTGTTTTGTAGCCAAACCACATCATCATCATCCGATGATTGTCTTTTCGTGAAGGACACTGGAGTCGCAGACTCCAAAGACAACGAGGTGGCGGCACGGTCTCCTTCTCCTCTAGTGGCGGCCTACTCCAGTGCTCATTCTTTGAGTTCCCCTGATACATTGCAAATGTATCTATAATTTTTGATGTTCCATGCTTGGTTTTATCTACTTTCTTGTGTTTTGTTCCAACTTTGGAGTACTTTTCATATGATTTCTTGGACTAACCTATTAACAAGAGCCATAGTGCCAGTTGCCTGTTTTCTGCTGTTTTTGGTTCCAGGAAAGTCAGAAAATCAATATTCTCGGAATTGGATGGGACAAAAGCCAAAGTTCCTATTTTACCGGAAGACTCAAGGAGCCAGAATACGAGACAGAGGAGGGCCAGGGCCTGGCCACACCCCCTAGGCACAGGCTAGCCCTACCTGCGCCACCAGGTGGTGTGGGCCCCTGGCACTCCACCGACCTTGCCCTCTGGCCTATAAGAAGCCTCCCGATACCAAAACCCTAAATTGTCAAGCCTCCAGCCACGAAAAGTTCTGCAGCACCGCCACCACCGAAGGGGAGATTCGGGGGACAGAAAGTCTCTGTTCCGGCACCCTGCCGGGACGGGGAAGTGCCCTCGGAGCCATCTCCATCGATCTCCACCACCATCTCCATCATCGTTACTGATTCCCATGATGAGGAGGGAGTAGTTCTCTCTCGAGGCTAAGGGTTCTACCGGTAGCTATGTGTTCATCTCTCTCTCTATGCATGATCATATTGTGATCATGAGCTTGTAATCTATAGATCTACCTTGCTACTCAAGTGCTTTAATAGATCTCTGCTCTCCCTATGTGTGTGAAAGTGACAACATGCACACCATGGTGGCACTTAGGCTAGAGATTACAAATACTTGTTATGAGTTATATTTGGAGTTGGATGTTTCTATGAAATTGTGGTGTTTGTTGGACTCATCTAGTGCTCAAGGTGATAGTGTGGGGTTTTCTAGATGGGAAAGACTTACTTTGAGGTGTGCTGTTATAGCCCTACCATCGATTAGAGTGTCCAACCGGAGAGTAGTTAAGAGTAGTATCATAAAGAGAAGATATTTATGAGAGAGTTTTCACTAGTGAAAGTATGATCCCTAGGCCTTGTTTCTAAGCATTGAAACACCGTTTGCTATTAGATATGTTACATGTTTGCTTGCTTCCTTCTTTATTTTAGTTTTAATTTAGTCTTTTCCACGCCATCAAGTTATCTTCTATCAACGTTACCACTTATAATTATCCATACCACTTGCATTTCACTATCTCTTCGCCGAACTAGTGCACCTATACACCTGACAAGTGTATTCGGTGTGTCGGGGACACAAGAGACTTCTTGTATCTTGATTGCAGGGTTGCTTGAGAGGGAATACCTTTGACCACTTCCTCCCTAAGTTCGATAAACCTTGGGTGATCCACTTAAGGGAAAACTTGTTGCTGTTCTACAAACCTCTGCACTTGGAGGCCAAACAACTATCTACAAGAATAGAAGTGCGTAGACATCAAGCTATTTTCTGGCGCCGTTGCAGGGGAGGAAAGGTAAAAGGTATTCACATCGGAGGATTAAAGAAGAACCTGCCACGACAAATGCCTATTTTCTGGCGCCGTTGCCGGGGAGGTAAGGTAAAAGGTATTCACATCCTCCGGTGTGAGTGCTCGAAGTTATTTCCTTTAGATTCTGCAATTTTGTCTTTTTGTTTCTTGTTTTCACTAGTTAGGCTTAATGGAAAACAACAAACAAATTAGAGAGCTTTATAGTATTTATCTTGAGTTAGGAAATGAAGTGTTCGAAGAGAAAATTAAAAAAGCCATGGAACTTTATTTGCATGCTAATAGCAATGTTATTAGTATGAATTCTTTGAACACCATTATTGCTAATGCTATGAAAAAGTCTAAGCTTGGGGAAGCTAGTTTTGATGAGAATGATCTTTTTAGTCCCCCAAGCATGGAGGAGAAAATTTACTTTGATGATACCATGCCTCCAATTTATGATGATTACAATGATGAGTATGTTATTTTCAGTCCACCTACTATTGAGGAGGAAATTAATTATTATTAAAATATGCCTCCTATATTTGATGATTATGGTGATGAAAATAATAGTGATAGCTATTTTGTTGAATTTGCTCCCACTACAATCAATAAGAATGAATATGTTTATGTGGGGAGTATTAATTCTTTTATGCATGTGGCTCATGATAAGAATGTTTTATGTGATAGTTATATTGTTAATTTCATTCATGATGCTACTGAAAGTTATTATGAGCGAGGGAAACATGGCTTTATGTATCTCAACAATATTAAGTTTCCCCTCTTTATGTTGAAAGTCTTGAAGTTGCACTTGTTTTGCTTTCTTATGCTTGTTGCTTTGTGATTTCATGACTTCTTTCTTTACAAGATTCCTATGCATAGGAAGTGGGTTGGACTTAAATGTGTTTTGAATTTTCTTCTTGATGCTCTCTTTTACTTCAATTCGTATGTCTTATGTGAGCATCCTCTCAAACTATCATGCCTAACTTAAAGGAATTAAAGAAAACTACTTATTGGAAGATAACCCAAAAGTTTTAGATGAGTCTTAGAAGTTATTACCATGCCCATGACAAGTGGAACCGTGTCATCAGCCGACTTGCACATTGGTCTAAGTTGTGTATCCAGCACAACCTCAATGACCAAGGACAATCTAGTATGAACAATCATGAATATATAGTTCCACAACTGAATCGCGTATTCAGTGATACATATCTGATGTTCATACAAGGACAACTTTACTTTATGAATACTTTGGGAAATATCATCAACCATGATTGCCTCTAGGGCATATTCCCAACATCGTAGACTCGAGTGGGGACTATAAGTGTTTTCGACTGCTGTTGTCTTTTGTTTGTTCAACCGAATATGCTTCAGCGCTCCCTATGGGAGTAACCCTGAATCTTCAGTCGAATCATTGATTTGAGTAAAGGGTTTTGAGAGGAAATACATTATCATAATGCTTTGGAAATCTATAAAGTTTATCGGGTGCATGGCCAGCGCTCCTGTTAGGATTAGGCCTCGAGTGCTTTGTCAAGTCGAAGACTTGAGTAAGGACTAGAGTAGTCAGAAAATGCTCCTGCTGGAGTAAATGATGTCAGTGCTGACAAGGAGATGATCTCACTTGCCCGCGTGAGCGGTTTGTATGGGACGTGACGAAAGTGGGGCCCCATTTCTGACATGGATTTGACCTGGCATGTGTAATCTTTGATTTTAACCGCGTCTCCTTTATTCTCGCGCGTAATGGGAGGAGTGGAGCGACGGTTCGTTGTTTGCTTTGCCACGCGTCTATACCGATTTGCGCCATGGGTCTGGCCGGTTTTCTGCTGGCCGTTGGATGGCATCTGCGGGGAGGTTAAGTATGGATTTGCTGTGTGGTAATTTCCCCACAACTCATCTTCTTCCTCGCGTGCTGCCTCCATTGCTCCTCCTTGTCGTTCCAGTGCTCACACCCTCTACACTAGACGGTCTTCGCACTTTTCTCAGCTACTTTCAGCGCTCCCACCACAAGCGCCAGATGTGGAAGAAGAAAGGTGCCTCTTCCGCTAGATCTTTGTCCCCCACTATTGCAGCCAAGAAGGAGGGCGCCGCAGCCACGGGCACCAGCACTATCGCCGCGACTAGAAAGAAGAAAGGCTCGTGCACGCGCATCACGAATGGGTCATGGCGGCCAACCACCATCAAGGGTACAAAGCTCTTCAACCAGCGCCAAGATGGTGCTCTATCTGCTGTGGAAGATGACTACCGAATTCCCGGCGATGAGGTAATCCCTAGTCCTCCCACCAGATTTCAGGTGATGTTCCTCGCGTTTATCATTAGCGATCTTTCTCTCCCCCTTCACAAGTTTGTGAGGGGGTTGCTCTGCTTCTACGGGCTCCAGCTGCATCAGCTGAACCCAACCTCCATCCTTCACAGTGCATGCTACATCACTCTTTGCGAGTGCTGGCTTAGAATCAAGCCACACTTTGGGCTCTTCAAAAAAATTCAAACTCAAATGCCAGTCGGGCTCTGGGTCGGTAGTCTATGATATAGGAGGCTATGGGATCCATGTCAACTCCAATGTCACATATTTCGCCATCAACTTCAATGCATCTTTCCAAGGGTGGAGGGATAAGTGGTTCTATATTCGTGACTAGAAGGTTGATGAAGAACACTACAAACTCTCGCACTTTGATCCGACGATAGTATGCAAGAGAAGGAGGTCGTGGAAGAACATGGTGATGCCCGACAAAGACGAGGAAACTGAGGCTCTGTACCGACGTGCCTGCGACCTTGAGCTCCGCATAGGCAAGGAAGTAGGCAGTGCAGACCTCATTCGCACATGGATGCACCGTCGAGTGCAGCCACTGCAGGCTAGGACGCATCCGATGTGTTGTTGGACTAGCATTGATGCTATGACTCGCATCTCGCGATAGAGCATCTCTTCGGGCAAAGTAGACATGAGGTTTCGACTGCTGACCAAGCACATCGCCAAGGAGAAACACCCTGGTGACTCAGTTGTGCCTCCCTTCTGTGCGAGTCATCCTCCGCCTGAGGTGGATTTCTTTAAAGTTCTTCTTGTTTTTTGATTGCCTGTTGGGTGTCCTTTATACTGATGTTTGTTACTTGTTTCAGGACTGGAAGGGACCATTGTGATTCCTCCTCAGCCCGAGGGAGTAGTCCCTCATGAAGCCAAAGAGGAGGACGAATCAGAATCCACCATCCTTGCCGAGGGAGAGCAGGAAGCCCCCGAGTCTAGCGAGAACGGCACTCACAAGCATTCTCGAAGCAAAAATTCAGACTCCTCCTCGCCGATGATGTTGGAGGATCCTCCGACTGTGTTAGAGGAGCCGATTCCTGCCGTTCATGTGCGCGTCATGGCTCCTCCTCCACGGAAGAAACTGAGGACCCCGAAGGAGGAATCCGAGGACTCCGTCGACATCGACAATTTGATGGGTATGTTTTATATTCTTGCAAGTTTGCCCTTGTGTCCAAAAATCTTCTCTACTGAAGTTGCACTATTTGTTTTGTAGCCAAACCACATCATCATCATCCGATGATTGTCTTTTCGTGAAGGACACTGGAGTCGCAGACTCCAAAGACAACGAGGTGGCGGCACGGTCTCCTTCTCCTCTAGTGGCGGCCTACTCCAGTGCTCATTCTTTGAGTTCCCCTGATACATTGCAAATGTATCTATAATTTTTGATGTTCCATGCTTGGTTTTATCTACTTTCTTGTGTTTTGTTCCAACTTTGGAGTACTTTTCATATGATTTCTTGGACTAACCTATTAACAAGAGCCATAGTGCCAGTTGCCTGTTTTCTGCTGTTTTTGGTTCCAGGAAAGTCAGAAAATCAATATTCTCGGAATTGGACGGGACAAAAGCCAAAGTTCCTATTTTACCGGAAGACTCACGGAGCCAGAATACGAGACGGAGGAGGGCCAGGGCCTGGCCACACCCCCCCAAGTGCGGGCTAGCCCTACCCGCACCACCAGGTGGTGTGGGCCCCCTGGCACTCCACCGACCTTGCCCTTTGGCCTATAAGAAGCCTCCCGATACCAAAACCCTAAATTGTCAAGCCTCCAGCCACGAAAAGTTCCGTAGCGCCGCCACCACCGAAGGGGAGATTCGGGGGACAGAAAGTCTCTGTTCCGGCACCCTACAGGGACGGGGAAGTGCCCCCGGAGCCATCTCCATCGATCTCCACCACCGTCTCCATCACCGTTGCTGATTCCCATGATGAGGAGGGAGTATTTCTCTCTCGAGGCTAAGGGTTCTACCGGTAGCTATGTGCTCATCTCTCTCTATGCATGATCATATTGTGATCATGAGCTTGTAATCTATAGATCTACCTTGCTACTCAAGTGCTTTAATAGATCTCAGCTCTCCCTATGTGTGTGAAAGTGACAGCGTGCACACCATGGTGGCACTTAGGCTAGAGATTACAAATACTTGTTATGAGTTATATTTGGAGTTGGATGTTTCTATGAAATTGTGGTGTTTGTTGGACTCATCTAGTGCTCAAGGTGACAGTATGGGGTTTCTAGATGGGAAAGACTTACTTTGAGGTGTGCTGTTATAGCCCTACCATCGATTAGAGTGTCCAACCGGATAGTAGTTAAGAGTAGTATCATAAAGAGAAGATATTTATGAGAGAGTGTTCACTAGTGAAACTATGATCCCTAGGCCTTGTTTCTAAGCATTGAAACACCGTTTGCTATTAGATCTGTTACATGTTTGCTTGCTTCCTTCTTTATTTCAGTTTTACTTTCAGTGTTGCGGACACAAGAGACTTCTTGTATCTTGATTGCAGGGTTGCTTGAGAGGGAATACCTTTGATCACTTCCTCCCTGAGTTCGATAACCTTGGGTGATCCACTTAAGGGAAAACTTGCTGCTGTTCTACAAACCTCTGCACTTGGAGGCCCAACAACTATCTACAAGAATAGAAGTGCGTAGACATCATCCCCCCCATGCCGGGGGCACCAGATTGTTGCCCGGACGACTACTCAGAAGGAAACTTCTGAGTCCTAGGAGGAACATGTAAGTTTTCTTGTTGTTGATAGTCTAAGTCTTATCGATGCTCATACTTCCCTTTTCGCAGCCTATCATCAAGGAATCCACTCGCCTCGCCGAACAAATTATTTCCCTAGGCCGCCAGCATGCCTCGCTGGAAACCTGCCATCGCACCTTTGAAGGTGAGTTTGCACTCTCTTATCCATGCTGTTATGTATGAAAATTGGTGATTTTGAGTTGTATTGTTTCCACTTGTAGGTTAGCATAATGAGCTTCTGCGCCGTGTCGATTGCCACTAGAAGGGTCTTGCTGCTGCAGACAAAAAGTGCGACGAAGCACTCCAAGCGATGGAATGCTCTACCTAGGAGTCGGAGACTCGCGAGGAGGTCCTGCTGGCAGCTGCGACGGACAGGGAAAAGGTGTTCGTAGAATAGCTTTTCTCTATTGCTAAGGCACTCTCGGGTATGATACTGCATTATTTTATTTGTTGTGTACTTTGCATGTACGTTGTTGTTCTCATGTGTATCTTTTGCAGATGTTGCTAGCATGCACTTCGACGCATGGGCTTTGGCCCGCTCAGATGCTTTGGCCGGTGCTGTGGCTGCAGTCGAAGACCGCAACATCTCCGTCAAGGACTCACTCGAGAAGGCCAAGGGCGTGCTTGGGTGTCTTCGAGAGGACATGATTCACAAGGCCAAGCTGATCGAGGATCTCAATGGCTTGGTGGAGTCCTTCCCTGGAGGTGTGCCCATGTACTTTAAGAATGCTCAAAGGAGGGTTGGAGCAGCCATGGGACTCTCCAATCTCCTCGGTGATGCCGGCCACTACGGATGGCTAGTAGGTAGTGTTTGCTCCCTTTGCCACTAGTTGTAATAAATATGGGCCTCGGCTCATTGAAACACTCGCCAAGTATTCGGCGGTGCTGAGGTGGTTGAAGACAGTGAAAGTCACGCCATCAGAGGCTGTAGCCGAAAAGGCGGTGGCATCGGAGACTGCCACAGACTCGAGGAAGCCCCCAAGTGCCAATGCGTAGCTGTAGTCTGCTGCTTAATCTCCTTTTGTAATAGTCTAGATTTTCTCTTTTGAATTGTACCTTGTGGGGGTATCCCTTTTGAGACTTACTGACCCTTGATGTTTCTTCTGTTGGCATTTATTTATGAATGGTTAGTCTTATTTGCTTCTTACTTTGCTTGTAACGGTGTCCTTCGAGTGGTCCGTCTGGCTCACCTCCCACCTATGGCGTAACCACATTCAAAGGTGGAGGAGCTATCGCTGCTGTCGCGATTGTGTGACCGCATAAAACATTTGGAGCGAGGATTGCCCATGATCCGAGGCAGCACGGACGTGTGGAAGTCAAAGGCTGAAAAATCCAGTGCGCACGAGAAGTACCTTCTAGGTGAGGTGGCAGAATTGAATGAGCAATTTAAGTGTTAGTTCTCTAGCTTCTCATCCTTTCCTAGCCACTCGTGGTGACACTTTGTCTTTACGCTTTGTACTGCCTTTTATAGTTGTTAGTGCTCGTCACCCGCAGGATGAGAGGGATTGAATTGCCATTTGACTGAATTGCCTGGCCCAGGAGCAGCTGGAAGCTAGTGGGTACTTTTGGGTTGATCGTGATCGCGCAGTCGCGTTGGCGACGCTGCAGGACCGTGCATCACAGGTGCTTCTTTATTTGAAGAAATCACGTTCATGCCTTAAGCATATTTTCTAGGCGATGTTCCCATTGGATGCCAAGCCCTCTAGCTTGTTATCTTTACTGAAGAAATTTCAGGATGCCAGCATAGTCCGCGAGTGTGTGCGTCAGTAATTAGTTGCGGGTGCCATGGCTGCATTGGCACTTGTTCGCCTGCATTATCCTGATCTAGATTTCACAATTGTTGCCACTGGACCGCCGCCCCCACTAGAAGGAATGGCATGGAACTTGGTGCCTCATTATCGGGCGGTTGATCAGCCAGCCGAAGATATCATCGACTTCTTCGAAGAATGTACCAACATTCTCCTTTTACAGTAGTAGGGTATTTTTGAACCTGCACATAGATGCGTAGGTTTTGTAAAGTTCGTATAAGTACATCATGTGGTTTTTGTTACCCGTTTATATGTAAGAGCTTGCTAGCTTATGTATTTTCTAGTAGCTTGTACTCTGTAGTTCCTTTTTGTTAGATTGATGCATATTCATCTCAGCACCTTGTCAACCTGTCAGGTGCATTGCAGCTAGGTTTGTTTTACTAAGGGTTCGATTGATAGTACATCATCTACTCAGGCTAGTGCGTTATTCGTGTAACGAGGTGTAAAGGGTGCCATAGCCCTCGAGTGATACAATTGTAAATAAAATAGAAACACAAAGTTGGAGGCACTTAGCTTTATGTATTCATAGAATATCAGGAGATACAGTGTGTGGCTAAGTAGCCTGGCTGAATAGCCTTATTTGTAAAGTAAAAACATCTAAGGGTACAAGCGATGCAGCTGCGTGATGTCCTAGGGATTGGAGCATGCGACTCCGCTTTCTACGTCTTTAAGGCGGTAGGCGCCACCTGGGATTACTTCGGTAATCACATAAGGTCCCTCCCAAGGGGACTCGAGCTTGAGGTGCCCTTGTTGCTTTAGTCGCAACACCAGGTCTCCTTCGATGAAGGACCTTGGGCGTAGCCTTCTGCTGTGGTAGTTGCGGAGGTTTTGCTGGTAGATTGTAGAACTTTCTGCTACAATCTCCCGTGCTTCGTCGAGGAGATCAATGGAGTCTTCAAGTGCGAGGGTTGATTCTGCCTCGTTGTATGCTACGAACCGCGGGGCTTTGTAGTGTACTTCTGCGGGTAGTACCGCCTCAGCGTCATGTACCATGAAGAATGGAGTATAGCCTGTGGCGCTATTTGGAGTTGTGCATAGGCTCCATAGTACTAAATGTAGGTCCTCAGGCCAGCACCCAACAACCCTTTCGAGTGGCTGGAGAAGCCTTATCTTGATGTGGCCGCAGACAAGGCCGTTAGCCTTTTTGACTTGGCCATTGGTCTAAGGGTGTGCCACCGAGGCGTAGATGATGTTGATTCCCAGGTTTTCGTAGAAATCCTGGAAATCCTTGGAGGTGAAATTCGTTCCGTTGTCCGTGATGATGCTGTGTGGCACCCCGAACCACAAGGCGATGGACTCGAAGAATTTTATGACTGCTGCCCCTGATTGGGTCGTTACCGGCATGGCTTCAATCCACTTTGTGAATTTGTCGACTGCAACGAGGAGGTAGACGTATCCTCCAGGTCAAGATTTGTGCAGCTTGCCGACCATGTCAAGTCCCCATTGCGTGAAGGGCCAGGCCACAGGTATAGGCCTGAGTTCTGTGCCAGCTACGTTCGGTTTATCCACGAAACGTTGGCAAGCATTGCATCGCTAGACAATGTCCTTGGCATCACGCATTGTAGTTGGCCAGTAGAATCCAGCTTTTAGAGCTTTGGAGACGAGGGTGCGACTGCTAGCATGATGGTCACATGTGCCTTCGTGTATGTCGAGGAGGATTGCACTTTCGTCCCCGCTGGATACGCACCGTTGAAGAACTCATGTGATGATGCGCTTGTACAATTTGCCATTGTTGAGGGCGAAAGCCTTGGATCGTCGTGCTATATGGCGCGCATCTATCGGGTTATCTGGCAACTTTTTGCTGAGAAAGTATGTGATGTATGGTTGTGTCCAGGATGGCTCGATCATCATGACCTCCATGGGCCCCTCGAGTCTTGTATCTTGCTCCATGTCCTCAAGTGCCTTTGGCTCATCGGGTGGCGTAGCCCCCGAGTCCTTTGCCGTGCAGGTTTTCTATTCTAGAGTCTTTGGCTTGATGGAGCGTTCACAAATTTGCTCGAGGAATACTCTAGGTGGCACTAGGGCAAAAGTGGAGCCAATGTTGGTGAGTGTATCTGCCTCCTCGTTGCTCTCGCAGCGGACGTGCTGTATTGCGCAGCCATCAAAGTCCCCTTCGAGTGCATCATAAAGGTCGCGGTAGGTGATCATGTTGTCGCCCAGAGCATCACACTGGTTCATCGTTTGATTCACCACCAATTTAGAGTCACCGTAGATGATGAGTCGCTTTGCGCCACAGGCTTTGGCCATCCGCATCCCGTGGAGTAGGGCTTTGTATTCAGCTTTGTTGTTGGAGGTGGTGAACTGCATTCGCAGAACATACCTCATCTTATCGCCTTGTGGCGATGTCAGGATGACGCCCGCGCCACCTTCTTCTTTGCGTTTGGATCCGTCGAAGTGCATTGTCCATAGGTAGGACATGACTGGCTTGGCGGGGAGCTGGTTTTCCATCCAGTGAACAAGGAAGTCCACGAGTACTTGCGACTTGATCGCATCTCGCTTCTCGTATGTGATGTCTCGTGGAGACAGTTCTATCCCCCAAAGCGCGACTTGTCCTATGGCGTCGGGGTTGTTGAGGATGTGCCCTAGCGGGCCATCGTTCAACACAATGATCGGGTGCTCCTGGAAGTAGTGGCGCAGTCGCCTGCCTATCATGAAGATGCCATATGCTAGTTTCTAATAATGCAGGTGCTACTGTTTGGTCGGTGTGAGCACCTCACTGAGTTAGTAGACTGGGCGTTGTACCCCATGGACTTTATTTTCCTCGGCTCTTTCCACTACGAGCACTATACTAACCACCTGGTTCGTGGTGGAGATATATAGCAACATCGGCTCCTTTCTTGAGGTGTCACCAACACCGGTGAAGTGGATAGTAGACGCTTGAGGTCTTCGAATGCTTCTTGTGCTTCGTTTGTCCACTCGAATTTGTCAGCCTTGCGGAAGAGTTGGTAGAAAGGCAATGCCTTTTCACGCATCCGACTGATGAATCGAATGAGTGCCGCGATTCGCCTAGCTAACTACTGGACGCCTTTCACGTTCTTAGTCTTCTCCATGGCCAGTATAGCCTTTACTTTCTTCGTATTGGCCTCGATCCCTCTCGCGAAGATGAGATATCCAAGTAATTGCTCGGATGGTATGCCGAAGGTGCATTTATCCGGATTTAGTTTGATCCGGTAGTGGTCCGGATTATCGAAGGACTAGCGGAGATCTTCGAGTAACGAGGTTTTATCCTTGGTTTTGACGATGATGTCGTCGACGTAGACTTGGATGTTACGGCCAAGCTGGCTCTTGAGGTAGGCCTGCATACACCGCTGGTAGGTGTCTCCTGCATTTTTCAGCCCGAAGGGCATCGTTCTGTAGCAGAAGACGCCAAAGGGCATGATGAACACCGTTTTATCCTGGTCTTCCTCCTTCATTCGAATATGGTGATAGCCTGAATAGGCGTCAAGGAAGCAGAGGCGCTTGCATCCTGCGGTGGAGTCGATTATCTAGTCTATCCGTGGCAATGGGAAGTGATCCTTTGGGAAATTCTTGTTCAAGGAGGTGAAGTCCAAACACATCCGTAGGATATCCGTGTGTTTTTTAGGAACGAGCATGGGGTTTGCTACCCAGGTGCTTTCCTTGATATCGCGTATGAAGTTAGCGTCGAGGAGTCTGTTGACTTCCATACCGACCGCTTTTTCCATTGGCTCAGATAATCGACGTATTTTCTATTTTACTGGTCTTACTTCAGGATTCACATTGAGTGAGTCCTCGGCGAATTCCCTGGGAACTCCTGGCATGTCCGCTGGACACCAGGCGAAGATTTCCCAGTGTGCATGGAGGAATTCGACGAGCTCGAGTTCCTATGTGGGACTCAAGTTGTTGGCGATGAGGGCCGTCTTGGTCGGGCATGTTGGGTGGACCTAGACTGCCTAAGTGTGGATCGACGTGTTGAAGGATTGGTCGGGTGAGCTTGGCTTACTTAGAGGAGGTAGGTTGTTGTCTATCGATTCCTTCAACTTCAGCAGTTCCTCCCGCATGCCGAAATATTGGGAGATTCTGTTGAATTCCCTGTCGCAGCTATCGGACCTCTCGAAGCTTCCGTTGACTTTGATAATACCATTGGGGACCGACATCTTCATCTGCAGGTAGGCGTAGTGTGGCACCACCATGAACCTTGCGAACACGACACGTCCGAGGATGCAGTGGTATTGTGAGGGCCAGTCGACAACTTCAAATTCTATGCGCTCTCGCTGGAAGTTTGCTAGCATTCCGAAGATGACGTCCAAGGTGATCTTGCCCAGGAGGTATACGCCCTTCCCTGGAACAATACGGTGGAAGGTTGTGTCTGAAATTTCCAAGCATGACAGGGGGATTCGCATGACATGCAAGGTACTTGCGAACATGAGGTTGATGTTGCTGCCGCCGTCCATGAAGACGCGACTCATCTCGAAGCCTCCAATTTGTGCCTCGAGCACCAAGGGACAGTGGCCTAGGCGAGGTACTTGCCACGGATGATCGCGCTTGTCGAAGGTAAAGCAGGACTCGCTCCCACTGAGGTACTCACTGGTGGAGGGTGGTGAGTTCATCGCGAAATTAACTTGGCGAGTGATTGATTTTTGAACCCGATTTGATGGGCACCCTTTTTGGATCATCCCCATGTTTCCCAGTGCTGGTGGGTATGGCTTGCCTCCATGGTTTTGGATAGGCACAGCTATAGGTGGTGATGGCCCGGGTGGTGGTGGTGGTGCTCCATCAGACACAGCGCCCGGGGCAGCTCCATAGCCCTGGTTTATCGTGTCGCGATTCATCTGGGCTAGGCCTTCGTGGAGCTTCAGGAACTCGTGGCAGTCCTTTAGAAGGTGGCTAGATTTTTTCTTGCTGTCGTGCTTGTCGATGTAGAAGAGTATGTTGCATGGCCTGAACAGTTTGTCCTAGATGGATGTTCCAGGTGCCTCATCGTGAGTGCGGTGTTGCCATACTTGCCTGGTTTTCCCGCTATCACGGTATCCACTGTTGTGGTTGTTGTCGTCGCGTTTGTCGGTGTAGAAGCCGCGACCATGTCAACTTCCTCACGGTCCTCGTAATCGTGCATCCGACATTTTCCTCGGCGATCGCGTCTGTGGCCGAGGTCATCGTCGTCATCGGATGAACACGGTTTTTCACCGAGTCCTCTCCATCGGCCCACCTGTTCGTGATGTCCATCAGGTGGTCGATTTTTTGGGCTTCGAGTGGCCCAGCTCCTCTCTGAGCTCTCTACGGCGCATGCTGCCATTGAACGCATCGATTGCGCGGTCTTCAGAGATTTCTTATGCAGAGTTTTTGATGATGGACCACCTCTGGATGTATGACCGCAGCGACTCGCTAGTCTTCTGGTAGTAGCCTCTTATTTTTTTAATTGATGCGGGCCTTTTGTAAGTACCCATGAAGTTTCGCACGAAGCTATAAACCAGCTCGTCCTAGCTACGAATTGATCCGCGCGGGAGGTTATTGAGCCACGCACGAGCGACACCTTACAGCTGTAACTGGAGGCATTGCATTGACGTGCTCGTGGTTCCACCGTGCAGCCTGACGGAGGAAATGTGATCCTCTAGCCAGATCTTCGGGTCTTGGAGGCTGTCGAATTTTGGGTTCTCCGATGGGAGTTTGAACCCTTTTGGCATTCGCTTTTGGTCGTATGGCTCTACCGAAGCAGCTGGCGCCACAGAGTTCTATCCCGTCATCTTCCGTGTCAGTAGAATGGGCACGCCTCGCGCGCATCTGGTCGACTTTGCGCTGTGTGATGTCATCACGCGCGTCGTAGTCATAGTTGTTCTGCCATGAGCGACATCATCACGACAAGTCATGGATTTTGTCGCTGGAGGAGGGGGAAGTGTGGCGATTGGCCAGAGCCTTGTTCTTCTTTGGCTCCAATGCTGGATCCTTGATGATGGTAGCTTCGACTAGCCCTAGGCCTACGATCGTGGATCGGTGCATGGCGGCTTGCGGATCCACAGCCGGTGGCTGGTTGTTGAGCAGGTAAATTGTGGCTGCTGCTAATGCTGCCTATGGTGTTTTTGGGAGCACATTGTCCCGCGTATCCACCGTCATATATGAGAAGTCGAGGACACGTGCGGCCTCGTCTCGCTCCTTATTGGTGAGGTGAGCTAGTCGAGAACGTCTCTTGGCGGCTGTATGATCGTTACCCTTGGAGGAGGATCCTCCAATGGAAGAGAGTTGAGCCTGCCAAAGGCTCGACTTGTCAGCCGCCTTCCTTAACGGATTGAGCAGGGCGATTACTTGTTGTTGGCGCTTGAATACCTCCTTGAGAAGCCAGTGATAACCCATCAGCATGTCTTGTGTTGAGTTTGGTGGAAGGAGGCTGCCCCATAGGGCTTCTCGTCCGCAAGCCCACTCGGCGTCGTTGAGCTTGATCAGCACGCGCTCTTGGGTATGTTCATTCGCAGTAAGGTGGGGATGACCTTCCGGCCCGTTGTTCGTGGGTGCTTGTCGTTGTATTGGGAACGACAGTACCTAAGAAGGTTAGATAGAGGTGTGGGGACTAGCAGGGAAGCTATCGACGGCGTCCACAGGCGAGATTTGATACAAGCGAGCGTAGCGGGACGCAAGAAGTACCCAGGTTCGGGGCCCTCGTGGTGAGGTAAAGCCTCTACTCCTGCCGGATATCTGACTATGTGAGATACACGAACTACATGTGCTCCTCGAGTTGTATGTGCTAGCTACTGCCTTAAATGCTAAGAGACCAACCCTTTCTACTGAAGCCTTGCCTCTCCTTATAGAGGCAGAGAGGCAACGGTCTCCCTGGACAATCCGACTGGCAGGCCCCACACGCGGGCCCCAGCCGGCTGGTCATCCATAGTGTCCGGTATGGTAAGTCTTATCGGAGTACGAGCGGTATGGTTATCGTAGGCACAGTGGACGCCATGCGAACCCGTCGTCCGCACAAGCCACTGTTCTTGTGTCACCCTCGCAAAGTCTTCGGTATGGCCGGGTGGTTTCCAGTCTTGTTATCGTACATGGCGTACCGTGCACTGATACGCACGTCGTCTTGTCGCAATGATTGGGTCCGGCTACGTCGCCGTATCCAGCTGCCTCTTGCTGATCCGGCTACCGGGTGATAGCCGGCCTGTCTTACCCTGTCCGGCTACATCTGGCCAGCCGGACGCGATCAGACTGCCTGGCTTCTTGTCCAGTTTGGGTACCTGGGGATCATCCCCCCGACACTAGCCCCCGAGCGCGTGTGGATTCCGCCCTTAGGCGAAATGTGCGCGCGCTCCTTCTTGTTTTTTAATTTGTATCCGGCTGAGCTTGGCATTTGTGCTACCCGTGGCGTTAGTACTGATGCCGCCATGCGCGCACGCGCCATCATTGCTCTGCGGCGGGCAGCGTAACGTCTCGTCGCACGTCGCCTCGGGAAACCGCTGTCTGGCGCTTCGGTTCCTGCTCCGGAATATTCTGCGCATCCCACTTCGGCACACCGGATCCTGGGCGGCGGTTGGGGTGTGGGTTGCCTGGATGCGCGCCACGTGGCTCCGTCGACGGTTGCCCTTCCGACCCTTTAAAGGGAAACCGCGGGGGAGGCAGTTCCTTTCCTTCGCTCCCCCACTGCATCCTCCTCCTCCCCCGTGTGCTCGTGCTCCTGCGCCCTTGCCTTCTACGCCATAGCCCGCTGCGCCGCCCGCTCGTCATCGTCGTCGCTACGGGCCACTGCCAGTCTTCTGTCGTCGCTCCCCCCAGTCAGCCGGAGATGGCCGCCGACCGCGGGGCTTGGTGCGGCTCCTCCGTCACGGAGGACCACATCACGAAGTACCGCGCCACCTGCGTTCTTCCGTCGGCAGAGGAGCTGGCGGTGCGGTTGGTGCCGGCGGGGGAGGTGTCGCCGCACCTGGCGGAGGGGGAGCGCGTCATCTTCCTCTCTCATCTGGCGCGCGGGTTCGCCCTTCTGGTGAATCCCTTCCTCTTGACGTTTCTCGCCTTCTTCAACCTCCATCTTCACCACCTCAGCGCCAACGCCATCGGGACGCTGGCGCACTTCATGGCGTTCTGCGAGAGCTATCTCGGGATCCAGCCGGATTTCGGGCTCTTCTGCCGGCTCTTCCGAGTCCGGCTGCAGGTGCAGTACACGAAGGGGCCGCTAGTCATCTGCGGCGGCGCCTCCATCTACTCCCGCTCCCAATCCGGCTAACCCAAGTTCTTGCTGCAGGACACGGTACGGCTGTGGCAGCAGTCGTACTTCTATGTCAAGAACGTCACCAACATCGACCAGATAAATCTTCCGACCTTCCAGGATGTCGAGTCTGGCCGACAGAACTGGGACTTGAAGTTCCACGGCGACAAGGCAGAGGCGGACGCGATGCTGTAGCGCATGCGCTCCCTCGTCACCTACCGGCTAACCGACCTGGACATCACTCTTAGCTAGATGTCCTGGCTAATGATGTCGATGCAGCAGCGGGCGCACAAGATGTACTCTTACTCTGGCCGGCTAGACCCGACCCGGCTGTCGCGTCGCGATCCCTGGTACCACAACTTGAAGGAGTGGTTATGGACGATCAGCAAGGAGCGGCTGCCGTAGAACTGGAAATTCAGTCTGGCACCCTACAGCCGAGAGAACCGCGCGCCCCAGGTAAGTTGCTGTAGCCGGAAACTTTATTTGCTCTTTCTGTGTTGTTTTCCTATTCTGTCTGACTGACTTCTTGTATTCGGCAGATCTTCGCTTGCATCCTTCGCGAGGAGGGCGAGGCTCCCCTCGAGGTATTCACGCCTGACTTGCCCGAGCCGCGCACTCAGCGGTCCGGCGAGGAACCGGACGGGGACGGTGATGCCTTCCCCAGCCGGAATGACGAGCCGGTTGCCGACCCGCATGCGGAGGTGCACGAGGAGGAAGAGGCCGTGCCGACTGTGGACCCGGCGACGCGCTCCGCGACGGATGGCGAGGCAGGCGGGAGCAGCTCCAGTCGTTCAGGCTCCCGCCGGCCTGCAACGGAGGAGCCGGTCCGGTGCCCTGCCGCCAAGCCGCCTTGGCCGGAAGAAGGGGCCACCCCCAGTTGTGCCGGGTACGTTCCTTCTCCCCCTTTTTCTTTCGGCGCTTTCTGTCTGCATGTCCTTTTTCTTCTTTTTCTGACTTTGGTTTATTTTCCCTTTGCCTTCTCCTCCTTCTCTTTAGCACGCTGGTCTCTTTCGGAGCCACGAGCTCGGCACGAGCGTCGGCCGGGTCGCCGCTCCGTGCCCCGACTGCGCCAACCGGCACCCCTCCTTCTTCTGAGGCGCAGCCCTCGCCTCCCCCTTGAGCTGAGCCGACCGCCCCCGCCCAGCCGGAAGAGGAGCCCTCCCAGCCGGAAGGCTCCTCCGCAGGCGCGTGGGGGGCTGCCGGCAAGGAGCTCGTCGTTGTTGGTGACGACAACTCCGACGAGGAGCCTGAGGAGGAATGGCGAATGGCAGTGGTCGCAGCGAAGGAGTCCTTGGCCGTCAACACCGTGGACGACGACGCTTCCTCCGCCGCCTCGCCGTCGGACCTTGCCGCCACGCTCGAGCTGGCGGTGAAGGAGATCTGGCTGCTGGAGGCCGCAGCCGGCAGGAACCGGACGTTGGAGCAGAAGCTTGCTGCCGCGAACGGGACTTCCCAGAGTAAGTTCGCCTCCCTTTTTTTTGCTGATAGCCGAAATTTCCGTAGCCATCCTCGTGTGCGCTCAGCGCGAGATAAATCGCTTGAAGAAAGCGAATGACCGGCTGAGCAAGTCCAATTCCACTCTGCAGCTATAGAACAAGGATTGGCACGCGAGGGTGGACGGTCTGGAGGCCACCATCAAGGAGCGCGATGCCTCGCTCGCTAGCCGGGCCGAAGCCTTCACCCTTCTCGAGGCCCAGAACAAGGACCAAGAGAAGGAGATCAAACGGCTGGCGATCAAGGAGAAGGCCCTGGTGGAGGAGCTGATGCAGGTCGGCCACACTGCCAAGGGTGAGTTCCTTTCCCGTCTTCCTTTCTTTCCGGATCCGGTAGCCGGATCTGACCCCTCTATTCTGACAGCCTTTTACCCCGGCATAGACCTTCTGGCCTACAACCGGCTGTAGGAGAACTGGCCGAGAGCGCAGCCGACGGCCCAGGAGCTCGTCGTCCTTCTTGGCGAAGAAGCTACCAAGCTTCGTCAAGCGGCGTGGGATGTCTTCTCCTTCATGTGGCCGGAGGCTCCAGTTCCGGAGATGATGGTGCAGTTGGCCGCGAAGGTGGGAGAAGTGCCGGCTGCGATGGACTGGCTACGGGAGTTGGCGGTGCGGGCCAGAGCGGAGATGGCTCTAGCCCTCATGCTCTCCTGGTACAAGGATGCCCGTGTCGAGAAGATCGACGGTGGCTTCCGTGCCGGAGCCGATCTTGCTGCCATCCGCCAAGCCCATCCAGAGCTCCACAGATCCGCCATCAAGATTGCCGACTACGTGGATCCCGACGAGGCGCTCACCGACTCGGAGTCCGTTGATACTCCCGACGTGGAGGGCCCGATGCCACCGCCCGCAGGCGCCGGAACCGGATCAAGCTCTGCGCCTCCTCCGCCGCCCGAAGCTTCTGCTGGCCAAGATCCCCCTCACGGCAAGGGTCCTGCCATCTAGTTAGTGCCCCAGGATGCCGAGTGTATTTTTCTTGTCTTGCATGTTCATGAACCTTGTCTGTTTGTACCGGTTGTCTTTGATGCCGGGTAACTTATGGGAGCTTCGTCTCCCTTTTGTTTGTTAACGTTGAAATTCTTGAGTCTCCCTTAACTTGTGCGTTGAGTTTCCTTTTGATATTTTGCCGGCTTGCTCTTCCCGGCTAACCTTGTTCGGCTACACACTCTTAGCCGGACAAACTACACCTCTAGTGGGGGCGCGCTAGCGCACCCACTGGGTGTAGCCCCCGAGATTCGGAGTAGCTGGCATAGCCAGGTGCTTCGAATCTTCCTTATTTCTCCCAAGTCTTCTAACTTTATCCGACTGGCCTCGTCCCAGTCGGCTGCTTTCATCGGCTGAACGCCTTCAGCTGGGGGAACTAACATTCCAGTGGGGGCGCGCGCGCGCACCCACTGGGTGTAGCCCCCGAGATTCGGAGTATCTGGCGTAGCCAGGTGCTTCGAATCTTCCTTATTTCTCCCAAGTCTTCTAACTTTATCCGACTGGCCTCGTCCCAGTCGGCTGCTTTCGTCGGCTGAACGCCTTCAGCCGGGGGAACTAACATTCCAGTGGGGGCGCGCGAGCGCACCCACTGGGTGTAGCCCCCGAGATTCGGAGTAGCTGGCGTAGCTAGGTGCTTGGAATCTTCCTTGTCTTCTCTTGCTCCAGCCCTTGCCCTCACCTGGGCTCCGAACGGCCGGCTAAACGCCTTTAGCCGGTCGGGAACTACAAGATTCCACTGGGGGCGCGCGAGCGCACCCAGTGGGTATAGCCCCCGAGATTCAGAGCGCTTGATGAAGGCAAGGACTTCGAATCTTCTTTTCTTCTCCTGAATTCCGACTCGAGGTAGTCGGACAAAAATGTACATACGCATACACACATGTCCACATAGGTTAGTAGGTTAGTCTGCCAAATTGTAGCCGGAAAACGGCTTGTTTTTTCGAAAACTGGCTTGTCCCTTTCTAGACACTTAGTCGCTTTCCCGTGCGCTCTGTTGTTTTTGTTGCATCCTTGCCGGGCAGCCGGGTTGCGGTCTGCAGCCAGAATCGAAGGGAGCTGACAGTACATTGCACACGGTACTAATGGCTTAGCAGCTGGATTGGTTCGAATCAGTCGCAGGGCCGGGACGCCCGGTTTGCTGCGTTTCCTCCCTGTTTTTCGTGTGGGATGCCTCGGGCTTTTGCTCTTGCTAGCCGGACAGCCGGGTTGCGGTCTATAGCTAAGACGAAGAGTGGGCCTCTGACATCGTCACACACTAATCAGCCCGTTTGTTGACTTAGCAGGCCGGGCCAGCCGGCGAGCCCCCGGGTAGGGGTTGCCGGAGCCGGAAAATTTGAACCGGAAAACAGGTGCACACACATTTCTAGTAAGGAGCCCCCGAGATTCTCGTGGGGGTCCACATTTTCATTCATGGGGTTTTCGGGATACATACACTGCCTGGCGACTAGGTGTAAAATGGGCACGGCAGGGCCGCGTTCCAGGGACGCTCGGTCTCCTCGTCTGATTTGTCCATCTTGTTCTTGCGCGGCTGCTGCGCGTCGATGAGGTAGTAGGAGTCGTTGGGCAGTGCCCGACTAATGATGAAGGGGCCCTCCCAGGGTGGTGATAGTTTGTGCATGCCCTTCGTGTCTTGCACCAGCCGGAGAACCAGGTCGCCCTCGCGGAATGCGACTGGGCAGATCCGGCTTGAATCGTAGCGACGTAGTCGCTGCTGGTACAGGGCTGATATGGACAGGGCCAGCTCGTGGGCCTCCTCCAGGAGGTCCACTCTGTCCTCTCGCGCCTCCCTGTTGGCTTTTTCGTCGTACAGGAGCTTGCGAGGGGAGTCGAACTCGATGTCGGCGGAGAGGACGACATCCGATCTGTAGACCAGGAAGAATGGCGTGTAGCCGGTTGACCTATTCGGCGTGGTGCGGAGGCTCCACACCACAGCCGGAAGTTCTTCGATCCAACATCCGGGTGACCGTTCTAATGGCTCGATGAGGCGTGGCTTTATGCCGGCTAGCACCAAGCCGTTTGCTCTTTCGACTTGCCCGTTGGGTTGCGGGTGCGCGACGGAGGCAAGGTCCAGTCGGATGCCCTTGTTGCTGCAAAACCGGCGAAGGCCCCCTTGGCGAAGTTCGTGCTGTTGTCGGTGTGATGCTGTTGGGGTAGCCGAAGCGGTTGATGATGTCGGTGAAGAAAGTAACAACCGTTGCCCCATCCAGCTTCTGGATAGGCTTGGCCTCAATCCACTTTGTTAACTTGTCCACCGCTACCAGTAGGTGGGTCATGCCCGTGCGTGCTCGCTTGAAAGGACCGACCATGTCGAGGCCCCAAACCGCGAAGGGCCAGGTGATTGGTATGGTCTTGAGTACTGAAGTTGGCATGTGCCTGAGCTGCCCGAAGCGTTGGCACCCATTGCATGCGCGGACCAGCTGCTCAGCATCCTCGAGGGCGGTGGGCCAATAGAAACCATGGCGGAATGCCTTGGCAACTATCGCCCTTGACGAAGCGTGGTGCCCGCACTCACCCTGGTGGATATCTTTGAGTAGCCGATAGCCCGTGTCCACATCAACACATCTTTGGAAGATATCGGATATGCTGCGCTTGTACAACTCGCTGTTTATGATGGTGTACGTGTGCGCGCGGTGCCGGATTTGCCTGGCCTCCACCTCGTCGTCCGGGAGTTCTCCATTGGCGATGTAGCTCATGAAGGGCTGTGCCCAGGATGGCACTTCCCGAATGACGAGGACGCTCCTGTCCTTCGGCTGATGGATGTCGGGGGGTCGTCCGGGTGGCGTACTCGGGACGGCAGCCCCCGAGCCACTAGGCAAGCCAGCAGCCCCCGGGTCTTGCGAGCCGGAATTGGTGCGGGTCTTCTTCTTCGGTGGTTCTGCCGGCTCCGCTTCTGCCGTTCCGTCAGCTAGAACGCTTCCTACCTAGACGATGGAGTCTGATTCTGGTGACGGGTTGATGGATGGCTTGCGTAGGTGCTCCAAGGAGACCCTTGGTGGGATGGCCTGCCTGGTGGATCCGATCTTGGAGAGCGCATCGGCCGCCTCGTTGTTGATGCGGGGGACGTGGTGAAATTCGCACCCGTCGAAGGAGGCGCTGACCTTCTGGATGTGGAATCGGTAGAGAGCCATGTTTGCATCTCTGGCGTCCCATTCTCCGGACACCTGCTGCACCACCAAGTCCGAATCACCGAAGCACAGGATCTGGTTGACACCGATCTCTTTGGCCAGCCGGAGCCCGTGCGCCAGTGCCTCGTATTCGGCTACATTATTGGAGGCCTTGAAGTGGATCTGCAGCACGTACTCTAGCCGGTCTCCTTTGGGCGAGGTGAGCACGATGCGGGCTCCCAAGCCCCCGAGCATCTTTGACCCATCGAAGTGCATCCGCCAGTGGTCTGAATCCGAAACCGGTCGGAGATACTGGGTCTCGGCCCAGTCGACGAGGAAGTCCACCAGCGCCTGCGACTTGATCGTGAGCCGGGGCTCGTACTGGATGGAGTAGGCGGCGAGCTCGATGGCCCACTTGGCGACTCGGCCAGTGGCGTCCTTGTTGCCGATGATTTCCGAAAGGGGTGCAGTGCACACGACCTTAATCGGGTGCTCCTGGAAGTAGTGCTTGAGCTTCTTGCATGCCAGGTACACACCGTAGCACATCTTTTGGTAGTAGGGGTAGTTCTGCTTGGAGAGGTAGAGAACCTCGCTGAGGTAGTAGACGGGTCTCTGAACCGGTAGAGCCTTGCCTTCCTCGGGGCGCTCCACCACCAGGACGACGCTGACAACCCGGCTGATGGCTGCTATATAGAGAAACATCGGCTCCTTGCTAGCCGGCGTGGCTAAGACCGGTGTTGTGGATAGCATGCGCTTGAGGTCGTGAAACGTGGTGTCGGCTTGCGAAGTCCAGGAGAACTTGTCCGTCTTTTTCATCAGCTGGTACAACGTGCATCCGGTGAACTTCTAGACCCCAAGCAGGTTCCTGGGCGGCTGCATCCTCTCGATAGCCGTGATCTTCTCCGAATTCGCCTCGATACCTCGTTGTGATACGAGGAAACCGAGTAGCTGGCCGGACGGTACCACGATGACGCACTTCTCTGGGTTCAGCTTCATCTGGTACTGGCGGAGGTTGCCAAATGTCTCTCCCAGATCCTCGAGGAGGGTGCACTTCTCCTTGGTCTTGATGACCATGTCATCCACGTAAGCGTGCACGTTTCGGCCTATGTGCGAGTGCAAGCATTTCTGCATACATCGCTGATAGGTGGCGCCTGCGTTCTTTAGGCCGAAAGGCATGGTTACATAGCAGAAAGCCCCGTAGGGGGTGATAAATGATGTCTTAATCTGATCAGCCAGGTTTAGCCGGATATGATTGTACCCGGAATAGCAATCTAGAAAAGACAACAAATCACAGCCGGCCGTGGAATCGATGACTTGATCGATACGGGGCAAGGCGAAGGGGTCTTTCGGGCATGCCTTGTTCAGGCTGGTGTAGTCAATACATATGCGCCAGGTCTTGTTATTCTTCAACACCAAGACTGGGTTCGCAAGCCAGTCCGGGTGGTACACTTCCATGATGAACCCGGCTGCAAGGAGCCGGGTGATCTCGTCACCGATTATCTTTCTCTTCTCCTCTGTGAACCGGCGCAGGGGTTGCTTGACCGGCTTGGCATCCGGACACACATGAAGTAACTGCTCGGCGAACTCCCTCGGCACACCCGGCATGTCCTTGGGGGACCATGCGAAGATGTCCCGATTCTCACGGAGGAAGTCGACGAGCGCGCCTTCCTATTTGCTGTCCAAGCCGGCACCAATGGTGACGAACTAAGTCGGATCGGAGGGGTCAAGCAGGATTCTCTTTGTCTCCTTTGTCGGCTGGAAAGCTCCTTCTCCAGCCGGTTTGCTGCTAGCCGGAATGTCCTGCTGGGCCATGGCCACATTGCGCATGATCACGCATTTTGCTTTGGCTATGATGAGGGACTCTGCCAGTTTGGAACCGGCTGAGGCGCACTCCATCCACCGCCTGAAGCAGCCGGCGATGGTGATCACGCCATGGGTTCCCGACATCTTCGTCTTGAGGTATGCGTAGTGGGGTATGGCCATGAACTTGGCGAGGGCAGGGCGCCCGAGGAGAGCATGGTAGGAGCTCGTCAGATTTACCACCTCGAACCAGATTGGTTCGCGGCGGAAGTTCTGCTCGGTCCCAAAGATGACGTCGAGCTAGATTTTCCCAAGCGGGGCGCAGGCTGTCCCCGGCAGTACGCCGTGGAACGTCGTGGTAGTCGGGCGCAGGTCGCTTTCGTGAATGCCCAGCTTCTCCAGCGAGGACTGGTAGAGGAGGTTGAGGCTGCTGCCTCCGTCAATGAGGCGCGCGAGAATCGGCAGGTGCGCGCGTTGGAGACGATGAGAGGGTCGAGCACCATGGCGTAGCCCCCGGGAGTCGGCAGATGCTCAGGCTGATCCGCTCGGCTCCAGGTGATGGGGGTTTCCGACCAGTTCAGGTACTGGGGGACCAGAGAGACGATGGCATTGACCTCCTTGGAGCATCCCATGCGGCGGTGCTTGTCGTCCTTCTCCGTCTCGAAGATGTGGTAGGCGGCATGCGGCTGGGGGTAGCCGTTGTGGTTGTTGCCGCCGTTACCATCATTACCGGATCCCCTAGCCAGTGGTGGAGGTCCACCCGGTGGGGGAGGCGGGAGACGAGGCTGGTTGCCCTGGTCCTTTAGCTGGCGGGTCCAGCTGTAGTTCTGGGTGGTGTGCGTAGCCGGTTTGAAGGGACCTCTATGCCACTTGCACGGGCCATCAAACATCTGGTCGAAGGTGAGCCGTGGCTTCTGCCTTCTTGCCTCATTAGCCGGTGCGTCGGGCGCGCCCTCCACGGCATTGACCTGCCGCGCGTGGTAGCGAGACTTCTGCTGTCCAGCCTGGCGGTCCCCATGGAACCGGTTGTCGTTGTCGTGGCGTCTGGAGGATCCGGCTTCTCCTGCCGGGTTGCTTGGTCGATCGCGAGCCGGCTCCGTGGGAGTCGGACGGCCGTCTGCGTTTACTCGGAGGTGCTTCTTCATGGCGGCATCCACCGTGGCGTACTGGTCCGCAACCGTCATGAGCTCCGCCATGGTTTTCGGCTCGTCACACAGTAGCCGGTGGCGAAGCATGGTGCCCTCCCGGCAACCTTCGATCAAGAAACTGATGTCCTGGCTCTCCAAGATGCCCTCGCAAGTATTGCGCAGCTCCGTCCACTTGGCGAGGTACTCGCGGTCGGTCTCGCGGTCGCCTTGGGCGCACAAGGCCAGGTCTTGCGGGCGCCCTGGACGTTTGTACGTGTCGTTGAAGTTGCGGACGAACACCTTCTCGAAGTCAGGCCAGGCATTGATGCTGTTGGGCGCAAGGCTATTGAGCCATGTCCTTGCCGACCCGATTAGCATGA
Organism: Avena eriantha; assembly: GCA_910589775.1. NCBI lineage: Eukaryota > Viridiplantae > Streptophyta > Magnoliopsida > Poales > Poaceae > Avena > Avena eriantha. The sequence goes on from OU342740.1 coordinate 221,962,274, forward strand.
GGGGGACGTAGCGCATGGCTGTGCGCTTGTTCCCGTGGGTGATGCCGACTGCCGTAGCGCAGTCGGTCAACCAGTCTTTCGGCTTCATGCTGCTGTCATACTTGGCGGTGTCCCTGGGCAGGGAGAATTTATCCGGAAACGGCTCATTCCGGATGCGGGGTCCGAAACAAAATGGGCTGATCGAATCTTCCTCCTCCGTGACGCGCGCTTGAGAGAGGAGCTTGATGCGGTCACGGGCATCTGGAAAATCTGGGTTGGGCGCTCCCACCCGGCCCGATTCACGGGAACCGGCTGGTCTGGGCGCTCCGGCTGGCGGAGGGGGAGGTGGCGGGTGCTATTCAACGTCTGCTCCTGGCGTGGCTGGCCCCTGTTGCCAGAGCTGCGATGCCTGCTGTGGGCCCTGGGCGGCAGAGGGAAGGACGCCTGCTGGGTGTCGCACGGCGCGCCCCTGCTGTTGGCAGGTAGCTTGCTCCCCCTGGAGTAGCTGAGGTCTTCCTGCATCTGCCGGTTGGCGCCGGCCTTCTCGTCTGCGACGCGGAGGAGCTCCTGCACGCGAGCGTGCTGGCGGGCCCACTCCTCGCCCTCCAGGCTGGGTAGTTCCTCTGCCGCGGCTCGCGCCGCGCGCAGGTTCTTGATGGGCGTGCTGTAAGTGGGCCGTGTGAGGGCAGGCACGGGATCTAGTTCCCCGTCCTTTTCCATTCTACCGCCCAGCTCGCCGCCTCGACGCCGTACCTGGCCGCGCCGGCTCAGCTCCGTGGTAGCCGGAGTAAGGTCGTGCGCGTGGTCGTACTCGCACCGGGTAATCTCAAGTTGCTTGCGGGCTGCCGCCAGCTCCATGGCCTCATGGAGGAGGATCTGTCTCTCCATGCTGAAGTTGGCCTCCGCTTCCTCCGGGTTATCCCCGTGGTTAACTGGCGTCAGGAGCCGATCAATGGCATCCTCCACCGGGTTCCGAGGCTGCGGTGGAGCGGAAGTTCCGACCTCGTCCGCGCCTCGCTCCCGCGGCTGGCGGGGATGGGAGCTGGAACCGGCCATCATGACCTCCACGCCGCGGGATGCGGCGGAGGCGTTGCCGCCTGAGCACGGCAGCTCCGCGACAGAGACGATTTCCCTAGGGAAACGCTCCAGGACGGTGGCAACGACGGGGAGATCGCCGAATAGCAGGACGGTGCCGTTCGCCGGGAAGGAGGTTCCGGCGAAGCAGGAGGCGTTGTCGATGACGCAGTCGAACTTGCCAAGCGTGAGCACCAGCCCGGAGGCCACGTGCTCACCGGCTGAAGTGCGGGGTCCCGTGCGGAACGTGACTTCGGTCAAAGCCATCTTGCCCCACGGTGGGCGCCAACTGTCGTTGTATTGGGAACGGCAGTACCAAAGAAGGTTAGATAGAGGTGTGGGGACTAGCAGGGAAGCTATCGACTGCGTCCGCAGGCGAGATTGGATACAAGCGAGCGTAGCGGGATGCAAGAAGTACCTAGGTTCGGCGCCCTCGTGGTGAGGTAAAGCCCCTACTCCTGCCGGATCTGACTATATGAGATACACCAACTACAAGTGCTCCTCGAGCTGTATGTGCTAGCTACTGCCTTAAATGCTAAGAGACCAACCCTTTCTACTGAGGCCTTGCCTCTCCTTATATATGCAGAGAGGCAACGGTCTCCCTGGCCAATCTGACTAGCGGGCCCCACACGCGGGCCCCAGCCGACTGGTCATCCACAGTGTCCGGTATGATATGTCTTATCAGAGTACGAGCGGTATGGCTGTTGTAGGCACAGTAGACGCCGTGCGAACCCGTCGTCAGCACAGGCCACTGTTCCCGCGTCACCCTCGCAAAGCCTTCGGTATGGCCGGGTGGTTGCCAGTTTTGTCATCGTACAGGGCATACCGTGCACTAATACGCACGTCGTCCTGTCTCACTGATTGGGTCTGGCTATGTCGCCGTATCGGGCTGCCTCTTGCTGATCCGGCTACCGAGTGATAGGCGGCCTGTCTTACCCTGTCCGGCTGCATCTGGCCAGCCGGACGCGATCCGACTGCCTGGTTTCTTGTCCGGTTGGGGTACCTGGGGATCACCCCCCCGAACGTGCTCTATTGGAGGGACCACCGTTCGCGACTGGGATACCACCGCTTGTACCGGTGTTGTCCCGAGTGCCGCCGTTGTCACATGTGTTGATGACGGTGCACATGTAATGGCTAGGGAAATTGTTGCTTCCGCAACTTTTAGATCCAGAGCCAGAGGCTCCATCCACTCTGGCTAGATCGCCTAGATCGGACTCATGACTGTTGTCACTATCCGTATTCCCAACTATTGTCGGGGCGTTGAGTTTGCTCAGGGTGCCGATCGCCGGTGCAAACCACGATGCTGGAGCAATCACAGGAACCTTCGGCTGGTCAGGAAGGCGAAGTGTTCCTAGCTGACCAACTTGGAAGCGTAAGCTCCCAATTGCTAGGCCGATTCCAACGCCCACAGACTCGAAATCCTTGATGGTATCTGGCGTGTGTAAGGTGAATTCGAAGGCACCGAAGAGGATGAAAATCTCCACTGCTATGGAGTTGTAGATCGCGGTTTATGGGGCCGAGGAAGCCGCCACATCAACACTCCCTTTTCCCACAAATGGCGCAATTTGACGAGGGGTTAACTCATCAATGCCCATCACATATGGACTTAGGTTCGATGAAGTGGGGAGCGCTAGAGGCATCTCGCCGCAAGAAAACAAGCACAGAGGGACGCAAGGTTTACCCAGGTTCAGGCCTCGTAGAGGACCCTACTCCTGCTTGTCTGCTCTTGGAATTATCGAGTAGTCGAAAGTTACAGGGGTGCGCAGATGCAATCTAGCAATGGTGCGGAAACTAGGGTTGTGTGTGTTCTTCTCCTCTCCACCCCTCCTAGCCTTTATATAGATGGCCTAGGTCTCGGGATAGCAGGCCGACTCGGTTACAGATTAGGGTTTTTCCTTTAAATTATATCCTATGTTTGTCATGTGCTACAAGCAGTCGAAGTCTCCTGGGCCATCTGGGTCTTGACTGGGCCTCAGCAAAATTGTGGGCTTCTTCTAAGCTGGATCGTATATACCAAGCTCGAGTACCTATGAGGTATGCCCATGTCAAGTACAAAAGGGATTAGTTTGCTTTAAAGAAAAAATATTTCCATCGCTTAGAAAGTTGGAGTTGTTACTTTTCCTAGTATTTGGAAATTCCCATTGGCAAAGCTATTTACCGGTGCCAAGATGCGCACATCTACTTTCTTGTAGTACTACCAAATTACCATAAACTATGATGTGGATATGTCCATGACCATGCTTGGTCGCTCGGCCTAAAACTTGTTCATACTTATACATGGTAGGCCATTTTTGCGAAGAAGGTTTTTTTCAGAAGTTGTGAAAACTCATGTTTATTATTTTCCATGGCAGGTAATACAAGCAAAAGGACGCCATGCATGAGTCCCCCTGTTTGTTTATTTTATTTTTGCCTATTTCTCTCTCTTTTTTTAAAGCAGGGTCAACTTTGTCGGCATGCAAATTTTAGAAAGAAGTTGAATCTTTCAAAACTCTTGGTCATGTTCTCGATATATTGGCCGTCTGGTGGGTACCTTCAAAAGATTTTTGTGAAATTTTAAGAGCAATCAGTAGCTCACATGTGGTTCGAATTAATTTGACCTAATTTCAACAGACTCCCTCCGATCTATAGTAATGTTCATAGATTCATCAAGATTCAAATGTATCTTGTCGTGTTTCTGTGCTAGATACATATACCCGAATCTACACAAATTTGAGAACATTAATTTGAATCGGAGACAGTAGTGTAATTTAAGTGGGTTAATTTATCTATGAACCTTGAAAACTCAAAGAACCTAGGAATCACAAGTAAAGAATGCATGGTTCGCTATCTCCGAAAACATGAAGCACTTCTCGCATTCGGAGCCACATTCTTCTAATTTTCTTTACTGCTAGTACAGAACATCCTAGTAATCACTTGGAAAAGTGTAAAATGTTTTTCTAATTGTTTGAAACTCCTACGGGCAACATTGTTTACTAGGCCAAGACGCACTCATCTACCTAATGTTAGAACCCTATCTAAAAGTGTAGCTAGGGTATATATCCATATTGAAGGCCATGACCTTATTGGTCCTTCGTGCTGAAAACCAAGAATAATGTTACATCATGGTGGGTATAATGTGAATCCATTTTTCCTAAAGTTGTCAAATCTCATGTTTATCATTTTTCTTGGAAATTAATAATACTAGCAAAAGAACCCAAATCGTAACAAAGTCTCACATTTTTGTTTTACGCTTTAGATTTTTTGAATTTTTTCCATACGTGGTCAAATTTGTCGGCATGCAAATACTAATCAATAATGGCATTTTTTAAAATTATTCTTGGCCCATGATATATTGGCTGCCTGGGTATCTTCAAAACAATTTTGGATATTTTCAAGAGTAATAGTCTATTGCGCTCACATGTATTCATGTTTGACCTAATTTTGTTTAATCGACATAGAGTAATGCATTTAAGTGTGTGGAGATTTAGCTTGGATGTTTGAAAAATACTTAAACTTGGGAACTGTAAGAACGAATTGTCCACTTTGTACGAAAATTTGGTGGGGGCATTCTTTATTCTTTTTTCTACCAGTAAAAGTACTTGAAAAGCTCACACTTCTGGTATGGCCTCCTATATCATGTAGTCCCTCCGTCCAGAAATAACTTACTTAGGTTTATCTAGATTCAAATATATCTAGACATGTTTTAGTGTGTAGATACATTCAAATCTAGACAAATCCAAGTCGGTTATTTCTCGACGGAGGGAGTACTATGTACGAACTTTCTTGGGTTTCAAGCCAAATGACCAAGGTCATGGACATACTCCGTCTTCATCAACAGAATGACAGTGTGCCCATATTTTGGCATAGGTGGTGCATGTTAGCATGGTAGAAAAATAAAAGTAATTTTGGAAGGAAGTGCACTGATTAATATGGCTTAGAGTTCATAGGATGTGCCCTTTATTTACTATAGTACATAAAGTGGTTGGATAAATTATGTGTTATATTTTTCTAGCTTAATTTTCTAGCTAATTTCACCCACTCACATGACTTTCCATTGATTTGTCAAATTAGGTATATATTATTATTCTACAAGTGTGTGAGAGCTAGTTCAATAGTATAATCGAGTGTTAGGTATAACAAACTGATACGTCATCTATTGGCGGCCTTATATTAGCATGTACAATACCTAACAATTGAACTATAGAACAACAAGAATTACATGCAACAACCTCATCAAAAGCAAGAAGATTAAACAGGAATAAAATGAAAAACATTTCTATGCCCTCTTGAAAAATCCTAAAACTTGGGAATTGTAAGAAAGCATGGTACACTTTGTCTAAAAATTGGGGCAGTGGCATTCTTTATTTATTTATTGGAACGAGGGTACCGTAGGTCCTGAAGGAGCGAGACACTCCAATTAGCACACAAGGGTTTGTAGTCATCGCAAGGTGGTCTGAGGACATTTTTGTACTTATTATTATTACTTTTGAAACTTTTTGTATTGGTGTAGATGATTATTAATCGAGTACTAGATCGCTTGAATTTTGGGGGAAAATAGTTGCGCAAAGTAGATCGGTGTGCCGTAGCAAGGCACACGTGCGCAACGCCACGCTATGGATGAGGAAGAGACAAGCCGTACTATGCACCCGCAGCTCCAGAGAAGAGATGGATGGAGGATGGATGGTGAGAGGCAGGAAAGGAGAGAGAAAACACAACTTATTTTGCGTGCATATTACTAGTAGTAGGTCCATACATTTAATACTAGTGGAGTGTACCCTATACATCATGTCAGCAACCCATCATAGCTTTGCTCTGACATCGCACCGCCCTCGACTCCTCCTCTTGCTGCTGTCACGCTGCCTCCATTTCTTTTTTTTGAAAGGAGTTGCCTCCCTTTTGGAGTAGTAGTACGGAAGTGGAGTACTTTGCATTACAGAAAAAATATTTCCATCGCTTAGAAAATTGGAGTTGTTACTTTTTCTAGTATTTGGAAACTCTCATTGGTAGAGCTGTTTACCAATGCTAAGATGCGCACATCTAGTTACTTATAGTACTACGAAATTACCATAAACTATGTTGTGGATATGTCCATGACCTTGCTTGGTCGCTTGGCCTCAAACTTGTTCATACTTATACATGGTAGGCTATTTTTGTGAAGCTGGCTTTTTCAAAAGTGTGAAAACTCATGTTTATTATTTTCCCTAGCAGGTAATACAAGCAAAAGGACGCCATGCATGAGTCCCCCTTCTTGTTTGTTTTTTTGCCTATTTCTCTCTCTTTATTCAAAGACGGTTCAACTTTGTCGGCTTGCAAATTTTAGAAACAAGTCGAATCTTTCAAAACTCGCAGTCATGTTCTCGATATATTGGTTGTCTAGTGGACAACTTCAAAAGATTATTGTAAAATTTTAAGAGCAATCGGTAGCTCACATGATGTTCGAATTAATTTGACCAAATTTTGACAGACTCCCTCTGATCAATGTTAATGTTCATAGATTCGTCTAGATTCAAATGTATCTAGTCATGTTTCTGTGCTAGATACATATCCCCGAATCTACACAAATCTGAGAACATTAATTTGAATCGGAGACAGTAGTGTAATTTACGTGGGTTAATTTATATACGAACCTTGAAAACTCAAAGAACCTTGGAATCACAAGTAAAACATGCATGGTCTGCTATGTCCAGAAACATGGCGCGCTTGTCGAATTCTGATTCACATTCTTCTGATTTTCTTTATTGCTAGTACAAAACATCCCCGTAATCACTTGGAAAAGTGAAAAATGTTTTTCCTAATTGTTCGAAACTCCCACGGGAAACATTGTTTACTAGGCCAAGACGCACCCATATCTACCCTATGTGAGATCCGTATCTAAAATTTGTCGGTATGCAAAATCCTAATCAGTAATGGCATTTTCCAAAACTATTGTTGGCCCTTGATATATTGGCTGCCTGGGTACCTTCAAAAGAATTTTGGAAATTTTCAAGAGTAATAGTCTATCATGCTCACATGTATTCAAGTTTGACCTAATTCCATTTTATCGACATAGAGTCATGAATTTAAGTGCATGGAGCTTTAGCTTGGTAAGTATGAACTTTCATGGGTTTCAAGCCAAATGACCAAGGTCATGGACATACTCTGTCATCATCTCTACTACTATAATGGAGTAGTTTTAAATAGGATCCATAGCACCAATCCTGACCGTTGGGATGTTAGATCAAATGGTTCAGAGTAGCTAGATTCGTGTTCAGTAGTACCTAGAGCAAACTCTACCATGTTCTAGAACCATCATGTCACCACCCCCAAAATTTCATAGCACTTTAGGTTGTATTCTCAATATGTGTAGATAGTTATTATTAATAGACTTAATGTATGCATTTTTTCTCTAACAAGACTTAAAGTATGATGGTTCTAGAACATGGTGGAGTTTTCTCTAGGTACTGTTCAACATGAATCCAGCTGCTCTGAACCTTTGGATCTTATAGCCCAATGGTCAGTATTGGTGCGATGTATCTAATTCAAAACTACTCCATTATAATACTACCTCTGTCCCAACATAAATGACTTGAGTTTTTCTAGATTCGCAAGTATCTAATATTAAAACATATCTAGATACATACGAATCTAGACAAATCCAAGTCACTTATTTTGGGACGAAGGGAGTAGTAGAGATAATGGAGCAATTTTGAATTAGATCCATAGCACCAATCCTGACCGTTGGGTTGTTAGATCCAATGGTTCAGAGCAGTTGGATTCGTGTTGAATAGTACCTAGATCATACTCCACCATGTTCTAGAACCATCATGTCACCACCCCCAAAATTTCATAGCATAGTAGGTTGTATTCTCAATATGTGTAGATAGTAATTATTAATAGACTTCATGTACGCATTTTTTCTCTAACAAGCTATTAACTTAATGTTTGTTCAATCACATTTCATACAGTATATACGTGTGTGGCACATGCCTTTAACTAGTCAAGATAATGATGGTGTGCCTATATTTTGGTATAGGTTGTTGCATGTTAGCATGGTAAAGAACTAAAATTATTTTTAGAAGGAAGAACGATTAATATGGCTTAGAGTTCATAGCATGTGACATTTGTCTTATCTTACCTCTTGCCACTATATATTGTACGAATAACTTTGAATATTGACTGTTGGATCAAGACTCGCGAATCCCAACATTACAAGCCGTTGGATCTTCTTTTCCATTCTCGCATCTAGAAGATTCTATTGATAGTCTTCATCATAATGAATGCTATGCACAAAACTCAAAACACTTCTCCATCATTCTAGAATCTTCTCCCTCGTTTCTCTAAACCATGTTACCAAAAATTTCAAGTTTTAGATAGCTAATAATCATTCACTTCTACATGATATACAAAGTATAAGAACCAAATATCGACCCATACTTTATAGATGTTGATCAAATGTATATTTATTTCTGCTTTATCTATTATAATTTTATATAGTCATGATATGTCAGATGTCTATTATCTGAGTCTCACATGAAGGGCACGTGAAACTTACTAATTTACTATAGTACTACATGAAGTGGATGGATAAATTACATGTTATATTTCTCAAGCTTATTTTTTCAAGAAAATAGTACTACATGGAGTAGCTAATTTCACCCGAAAGTGCATCATGCTTCAATCAACACGGTCGGTCGAATTAAAGGTTACATCAAGGACATCGAAAAATAGAAAATTACATCCAAGTCCATACAATTGCTATAAAGGCCCCTAAAATTTAGCTTGGAAAGGAAGTCGGGCCCGTCTCAATTTTAACCGAGTTGCTGAGCTATACTCTTCCTACTACTGTTTGCTTCACACACAAAACACAACACTCTCATGTGTGTTGATCATGGTCGAAGGGACGAGATTGCTCGGAACGAGTAGAGGATCAGACCCAAGAATATGGTAAAACCAATTTGAGGACTGGAGTCGCTGTTGTATGTGGTTAACGTCAGGCAAAGGTCCGAAGAGGTCAACCTGCGCCCCTACCGAGTCGATTCCCCTAGCCGCACCTTGGGTGGCCGTAGGTTCCTCGTGCTCAAGCTCGAACTCGAGCATGTCCTGATGGTAAGCAAGGGCTAGCATATGATCGATAGGCTCGAGGGGACCCAGGATGGCATTGTCTGCCACGGCCACAGCGACCTGGCGCCCACCCGAGTTGTCTGCCCCGGTCGCATGCTCGTTGGCCGTAGGTTCCCAGCGGAAGGATTGGCTGCTGTCTCTCACGGGATTAACTTGGCCACGGTTGATGTCCAGCCAGAGCGCCCCACCTCCCTTGACGCAACTCCGTCACAGTCGAAAGGGAGGCACACTAGGACCGGCGCTTTGTTGTAGAGGTCCACTTTTCTTCGCTTGCCGTGTTGACGCCTCCGTGATGTAGACTGCGCAAGATCGGTAGCCTCGAGGCACCCAAAATCACGTCGTCAGCCGGCCGGGCCAACGCACGTTTACTGCGGGCGACCAGACTCTCTACAGAGGTAGTTCCAACGGTGGCATGTTCCCACCAGATGAACTGTTCCCGGGCCTGGCCTCGAGCCAAAGCAGACCTCCGAGGATGACGTAGCCAATCCACTGATGTTCCTTCAAGTATTTGTGAGGGTAACATGCCTTTCATCGCCAGAGAGTAGAATGAAGGAGAAGTTGAACTGCTTTTTGCGAAGGAATAGTATACTAGTATTCTACTAGCGGTGCTACTCAGTTTTACTCCCACCGCTACAATGAATAAATAATAAGGGGACCTCGTTTTCAGTGTTTTTTCTTTGACCAAGCATTTATCCAAGGAGTACTTCTTTTTAGATGCTCCAAGGAGTATACAAGGGCAACATGCAGAGTGACCGCTTGGCTGCGCATGAGGTTTTTTGCAGTCGGTAGTGGTCATGGGCATTAACACTCAGAAGATAAATGTCATATAGGTACTTGTAGCGGCCGTACTTTCAGCTGGCTGCAGTCTATCGGATAATAGGACTACTATACACTCTCGAAACAGAGGTGGCGAGCAGCTGGCAGATCGTGCAATGAGTCTGGTATACTTACTAGTCATAATAAGTTGCACATTCCTTAGTACTCCTGGAGGTGAGACTTAGATAATAGAACTATGGAAGTATGTCATATTGTCACTATAAAAATTGCCCAAAAAATAATTATAACTTTGTCACCAGAAAATATAGGTTTGCCATTGTTCATGGTCTGGCTCGTATCCTTGAACTATCTGGTGTATATTTGATTCTTGTTCTTTATATCATTGACAAATCAGCCTTTACTATAGCTACCTAATACTCATTTTTTCTAACCTACTCTAGAGAAATGACTGGAGGTTATAGAATGGTGGATAAGTGTGCTTGAGGTTTGTGCATGGCAATCATTGTGCTAAAGACTATCAATACAATTTTCAAGATGCTAAAATAAAAAAGAAAATCCAACAATTAGCAATGTTGGGATTTGTCGTTCTTGATCTAACGGTAAATGTTCAAAGTTATTCGCACACTATATAGTGGTAAGATAAGATAATATAAGATAGGAGATATTACTATCTAATCTTAATAATTGTTAACTAGTCTGAACAGTGGCTCATCATGCATCACTGAGCCACTTGCACTATGCTCTAGAACCATCATGTCTTCCATATTGAAAAAATAACATGCCTACATTATCTATGTTTTTAGCTAAAGAAAATTGCAGATAGCCTTCAAATGTTAATACATGCATTGCACATATATACATACTAGTCTTACCACTGTAGTGTGCGATAACCTTTGAACGTTAACCTCTAGGAGATCAAGACTGACAAATCCCAACATTGCTAACCGTTGGATATTCTTTGCCATGATAGTATGTAGAAGATTTTATTGGTAGTCTTAAGCACAATGAACGCTATGCACAAACCTCAAAACACACTTCTCCATAATTTCTCTAGAGCATGTTATAAAAAACAAACTATTAGTTAGCTAGTAAAGGTTGATTTCTACATGATATAAAGTACAACAACCAAATATACACCCGATATTTTATGGATATGTTGTGGCTCAAAATTATAATTATTTTTCGAGCTTTACCTATTACATGTTTATGATATGTCATACTCCTATTATCTTAGTCTGACAAGCATGGTAGATGCAACTTACTACTAGTACACACTACTGACATTTAACGCAGATGAAAAACATGAAAAGTCGTCTCTCATGTCCCCTTGTGAAAAATTCAAGAGAAACCACATGTTTAAAAGTATGGCATACCAATTAAACTTCTTACTAGGAATATCCATGCCGAAAATTTGATCACCATTGAAAAATTTCAATGAAAAATAATTTCCACAAAAAATGCTAAACGTTAATTTGGAAAACATTTGAAAAAACTAGTTTAATAGTTTGCCTTAGCATGTGCAAACATTCTTGTGTTTCAAGCCAAAAGACCAATGGTATGCCCATATATCCACATCATCATAGTTTGTGGATCTACAAGTAATTCCACCAAACCAGGGCCAACGTCTTGTTATATCGGGTGACTAGGCTAAATGCTAGATTAGATAACTAATTTCTGGTGGAGTAGGATATGGGTGAAAAATTTATTCACGATAGGTGTAAACCCGCTGATGTCGTTCCCATATCTATCTAATAGACAATGGTGCATCTTGGTATGTTAACTAAATAATGTTGGTTCCAATAGTTTCCAACTTTTATGAACATAACATTTTTTTTAATTTCATCCTCTTAAATGATTTTATGTTAATTTAACAAATCTTGATCTACAAGTGTGTGATATCTTCCTTTTAACTTTTTCCAAAACATTTTTATTTACCTAAGCAGTCACTCTATCTAGAAACTCTGAAGTTTTATAGATTTCAACTTCTTGCTAGGAATTTTCATGCTGGAAAATTTGTCCTTGTTTTGGAAAAATAAATAAAACTAACAAAACAAAACATTTTATCGGGAAAACTAGCACGTGGCATTATCTTACATGTATCGGTTCCATGAAAAATTCTAGACACGAATTTTACATTATTTTTGAAAAACCATGCTTCAAAGTATGGCCCCATTCAACTTCTTGGTAGGAATACTACTCCCTCCGTTCAGAAATAACTCTATTATATTTGTCTAGATTCAAATGTATCTAGACATGTTTTAGTGTGTAGATAAATTCAAATCTAGACAAATCCAAGTCAGTTATTTCTAGACGGAGGGAGTATATTATGATACTAGTATGTGATACCATCTCCACAATGCATAGTACTACTATCATGTACTGTACAGTACTTAGTACTAGTAGTATCATAGTCTTAGTGTATTTAATGTTTTGTAATCTCAAGGTAAAATTGTGTACAAGATTTATTTGAGATTATTTTTTCTATGATACTATATCTCCCTGTGATACCAACACAATCTCTTTCATCATTAATTGCTGTGACACATAAGCATTTTCCATGCATGTAATAATAGATGATACGTAGTACCATCTGATACCCCCTTGGGACTAGTCTCATCCCAAACAGAGGTAGAGTAGTACTAGTACCTCCATCTCGGAGTAGTATTGGAGTATAGTATTTAGTGTTCGACGTAGCCCTAGATCATCAAAGCGACATGTACACCGGCTCAGAGGGAGATAATTACTCGGGGAACACGCTTCCCTAGTTTTCCTTATGCCAGTCTCTTGCCAATGAGATAAGGTATCAGCTCATGGCCATTGAATTTGCATGGACGGACCATATTGCCTAGAGTGAGCTGAGGAGTCTAGTACTCCTAGTATTTAACTATAGAACAAGTCTCTCTCACTCGCTCTCATCAACCCACTCAGATCTACGCTCCTCCCTCTACTCTCTTGCTCGGTCTCAAAATCCCTCTCAGATCCGTCATAGTTGAAGAAGGTGGCTCTATGGCGGATGAGTGGTTTGAAGCTATGATTGACCTAAGTGCAATGAGGTAGGTCTTCAACTATAGGCTGTGTTCTTAAATTATTCGGCGTCATGTGTACATGGTTATTACTTCTTTCTTCATGATGTTTCCACACTGGTTCGATACAACTCTTGTTTTTGGGCTAAATCTATTTTCCTTGCACAAATAGTGCTTTGGCAAGGCCGCGGCACACATTGCATGCGCACAATGTGTTGGAAAATTGTCTGATGGCCGGTGCCCGGGATGTGAGTACGGAGGAATCTTCAAACCAACCACTACTGTGGATCAGATGTCATCAGGAATAAGGCTCAAGTATAGCAACAAAGGGTGTGACATGGCTGGAAGCTTCTTCGAGTTCATCAAACACCAGAAGGCGTGCCTGCACAGGCAGAGGGCGACATAGGTTCTTGACAAGAAAGAACCATATGATATTCGGGTGTCTACTGTATGTGTGTGTTCATTATATCTAGAATATGGTTTAGTTTATGTCGTTGTTGTATTCTACCTATACTAGTTATGTTATATAAATAAATTGAATCATCATCACATCCACATAGTTTCTCTCTTTTACCGATAACAAGGGGAATGTCGTGGTATTACCGACAAGTACGCCATGGAGGGGTCCTCACAGTGCGTGTTTATTGACGTGGGGTAAGGCGGAGAGTTGGTGGGTACAAGGTAACACAGCTTACCTAGGTTCAAGTCCCACAACGGGGCGGAACTCTACTCTTGCTATAAATCACTATAATGGCAATATGTTGAGTTACACAGATAGGTTCGTTGTGCGAGGTGTTGCATGTTGTACGTAGCAATCTGATAGGTTCACTACAAGAAATATGGTGATACATGACCGTCCATATTGGTCACTGAAAGGTCATAATTTTTAATCTGTGACTTTTTTGTGACCAAATACAGATGGTCAAAAGCTGAGTGTCACTAGTTAAACACCACGACCTTTTTTCTGAATTGGTCATAGACGTCTACGACCAATAAATATGGTCACAGATTCTATGACCAACTGTATTGGTCACAGACTATCTGCCATGTCCACGTCAGGTTCTATGTGGTGATCCTACGTGGCAAATCTATGACCAAATGGAAAGGTCGTCGATCAGATTTGGTCCGGTCCAGTTAGCTCTTTTATATAGGCCAAGCCCAAGAATTTCATCTTTTTATATGGCATGCTTGGCTATTTCCAATCCACTTTTATTTGGGCCTTGACCATTTTATGATCCATATCTTGTTTGGGCCGTAGCCTTTGTATGATCCATTTTTATCCTATTTATTGTGCTTCTCTAAAACGTTTCTATCAATATAATTTCGGTTATTATTTGGGCTGTGGCCCTTTTAGAACCCAAAAGGTACTTTGGCCTGCTTGACAGACTATTTTCATGCCCCACTTGTCATACATCAGTTATCGACATTTTCTTATTGAATAACCAATAGTTCATTCAAAAAAGAACACATTAATAATAGCTACAAAATACATGCTATGATGATGACAGAACATATGCCCAGGTTAAGAATGCAGCAACACACTACAGTAATCAACAACACAGAATATAGATGACCAGGACTAGGTGTGAATGTCACTTGCCACATGCCCAGGTCAAGCATTGCACTCTACATAGATCTTCTAGGATGAGAAACATAAAGAAAAAAATATGTCCTTCTAGCCCATAGCAGCTGCACTTCTCTGATCCGCGAGGGGCACAACAATCTACTCTATCGTTGACCACCATTTGAACAGCTGGCTCATTCATCACCTGCGAGACAATAGAGCAAGAAAGACTCAGCTCCAACGACACAAGAAACTACTATTGGAGACACAATCTAAACATTTTCATACATCTAAATCATAAAAAGAACAGTCAAATAGAAAGGTAGTGTTAATATATTATTAATTATTGGATCACTATCTTGCAAGCAATAGTTGTTTTTTAACATCTGATCAAGAAATGGATAAGCTAAGATGATATCTTAATTAGCTCACAGTTTATATGCAACAGCCAGACAACAATGAAGAACATGGGAGAACCATCTATGCAACATCCTGACAGTAGTGAATACATTAGCTCACAGTTTATCTGCAATAGCCAAACTAGGGGGAAGTGGAGTAAGACATCTTCTATATTATATGCAACAACAAGGAACAAAAAAAGAAAACTGGGAACTATCTTAAGCTTGACTATACATTTTATGTATCATGGATAAACATAAGTACAAGAAGTTAGCCAACTGAGTCAATATTACTTAATTTATAGATGGTAAGAATTTGCATACAGGGAACATCATCAAAATAGCATTATTATGACATCTTCTTATTAAGATATCACACTTTACAGAGGGTACGAGTGAAAAACATTGCTGTCAAAAAACAGGGCAACTGTAATTCACACATAAACATGGTACCATGCCACAAAAAGAAATACAATAGCTACCAAATCAAATGGGGAATCAACAGAATAATATATAACACGACATCATGCCACATCAACCAAGTAATAAAAGAAAGAATGGGGTAGACTAAAGACTTATGAAATCCGCGAACTAAGAATGTGCGACATGGTCCGAGTTCAAGCGCTTGCACAGAGGTAATCCTAGCTCCATCGGGACTGCTAGAACAACATAGCAAACTAGGCATCAGTAAGCATGAACGAGTGTATCAATGCTAGAGTATTAAACTAGCAACAAGATAGCATATAAACATATATGGGAAGAGTTGCCTTCAATCCGACATGTGTATTCAATCACAACATGTAGCAATTCGAAATCTGCACATATTATAGAATTGGAACATCAAATAAATCTAAACAAAAGAAGAAGTACAGGAAAAAAGTAGGTATTTTGAGTAACTATTAGCCGCCAAATATCACTCCTAAAAAGGAATCGAGGAATCTTAGATGTAAATAAAAGACTAGATTCAAGAACTACTTCTATGATATTGTAAATCACTTCTGTGATACTGTAAACCACTCAAGAGAACATAGACTAGCAACAAGTTCGAGATATATCATAGAACCTACCAGATCGAACAATAACTAGGAAAAATCTACATACATCTACACAAAGGACATAGCAATGTAAGAGAAACCCTGGGATTTGGTTGTGGACGGGATGTTGACTACCTTCTTAATGAGGCCGAGGAAGACTATGAAGTCCAAGTCCCTAACGGCGGTGTGGGGGTCCTCGCAGTTGGGAATGCGGGTGAGGTCGCGCTTGACGGTGTCCCATATACAAGCGCGGTCAGCGTGTTGGGAGGGGCTGTGGTGCTTGGTGCCTGTGGATCTCGTCCATGTCGGAACCTCCTCCTGGGCTGGACCGACCTCCTCCCTCCGATCAGCTCCCTCCACCCCCCCCCCCCGAAAACCACATCCCTCCGGTCGCCGAACACCTCCTCATCGCGGGTCAGTGCGTCGCCGACCTCTCCGTCTGCCGACACCGCTAGGCGGCGGAACCACCAGCTCTGGAGGCGGGTGAAGGCGGATGGATGGGCGAGGAAAGAGGATGGCCGTGGGTCACGAAGAAAGAGGAGAGGAGGGGTTTGTGGTGGTGCCGTTGGATGGGTGGTGTGGGGAAAGGAGGCTATTTGTGGGAGGGTTAGGGTTTAGGTGGATGTCCCTCTCGATCTGCCCGGATGGTGTGGATAATTTCCCAAAACTGCCCCTAGTCATTTATTCGCTGCTATTGTGGAAACTATGGGGCGTTTCGGTCATTTCGTGTTAAAAAATGTGGGCGAGGGGGAGGCGAGAGAGCTGGCTAGAGATGAAATTTGGGTCGTTGGACCCTATGTGGACGGCTCAGATCTATTTCTATGGGGTGATCCGTGGATAGTCTGTCTCTCTATTCTTATTGGTTGACTCCATTTTGCGAGTGCTAAAAAGAGTTGTTTTGTGAATCAACCACAAAATAAAAGTTTCAAAATGGTATCACCCTATTTTTCAAAAATACCAGACCGCGTTACATGGAGAATGTACTAACCGGGATATCTCAAACCTTTCTTTCCACCCCTGGCAAAAAAGACAAATGTCTACCGAATCGGCAGGAAGCGGATCCGATTTGAACTACAGGTACATTATCTGATGCTCATGATTTTTTGAAAAATCATTTTTAGACTCACAATATGTTGTTTTATCAGAGATCCAATGCAAGTTTAGCTAGGCTCATCCCCTAGCTAAGACCCTTCATGCCCGCCATTTTGACCATATTTTGAAACGGGCATAAGAAATTTAAAAACTTTTCCAAACAAGGTGAATCCTTTGCGTGGCGTCATATTATGTGACATAGTTGCAAGGAAAAATACCAAACTTAATATATTGTAGACATCTCAAAAAACCTTCTCAGAAATGACCTATCATGTTCGAGGTTTCATGACTTTCGGGTCAAATGACCAATGTTATGGCCGGAATCATGGCATAGTTTGTGATAATGTGCCCATATTGTGCACACATGTATATCTTGGTATGAAGAACAATGTTGTAGGAGGAAGATTTCCTTTTCGCTGCAAAGAAAAGTCATTTTCTATTTTCCGAGTAAGAAAACGGGGCATTTTGTTAAGCAACTACCAAGTGTCAGTTTCAAAATGGTACCACCCTATTTTAAAAAATACTATACCGCGTTACATGGACAATATCCCAACCGGGGTATCTAAGACGTTTCCGTCCACCCCTGGCAAAAAAGACAAATGTCTGCCAAATCGGTAGGAAGCCGGTTTGATTTGAACTACATGTACATGATCTGATGCTCATGATTTTTTCCAAAAATAATTTTTAGACTCACAATATGATGTTTCTTCAGAGATCCAATACAATTTTAGCGAGTCTCATCCCCTATCTTTATGCCCGCCGTTTTGACCATAGTTTGAGATAGGAAAATTTTGAAACGGGCATAAAAAATTTAAAAACAGTCTGAACAATGTAAATCCTTCACGTGGTGTCATATTAGGTGACATAGTTATAAGAAAAAAATACAAAACTTGGTATATTGATTGCATCTCGAAAAAACATTCACAGAAATGACCTATCATGTTCGAGGTTTCACAGCTTTTAGGCCAAACGACCAATGTTATAGCTAGAATCTTGGCATAGTTTGTGATAATGTCCCCATATTGTGCATGCATGTGCATCATGCGATGGAAAACAAAGTTGTAGGAGGAAGTTTTCCCATTCGTCGTATGAAAAAGCCATTTTCCATTTTCTGAGTGCAAAAAACAGGGCGTTTTGTGAAGCAACCACCAAATGATAGTTTAAAAATGGTATCACCATATTTAAAAAATACTAGACAACCTTAAATGGACAATGTCCCAACCGATGTATCTAAATCCTTTCCTTCCATCCCTCGTGAAAAAGACAAATTGCTACCAAATCGGCTGGAAGCAGGTCCGATTTGAACTACACATACATGATCTAATGCTCGTGATTTTTCGAAAAAATCATTTTTACACTCACAATATGCTGTTTTATCAGAGATCCAATGAAATATAAGCGAGGTCAGCCGCTAGCTAAGTACCTACATGCCCGCCATTTTGACCATAGTTTAAAACGGGCATAAGAAATTAAAAACGGTCTAAACAAGGTAAATCCTTCGCGTGGTGTCATATTATGTGACATAGTTACAAGGGAAAATTCCAAACTTGATATATTGATTGCATCTCGAAAAAACCTTCACGGAAATGACCTATTATGTTCGAGATTTCACAGGTTTGAGGCCAAATGACCAATGTTATAGCCAGAATCTTGGCATAGTTTGTGATAATGTGCCTATATTATGCATGCATGTGCATCATGTGATGGAAAACAATGTTGCAGGAGGAAGTTTTTCCATTTGTCGCAGGAAAAAGCCAATTTCCATTTTCCGGGTGCCAAAAACAGGGCGTTTTGTGAAGCAACCACCAAATGATAGTTTAAAAATGGTACCACCATATTTAAAAAAAATACTAGAAAACCATACATGGACAATATCCCAACCGAGGTATCTGAAACCTTTTCTTCCATCCCTCGTGAAAAAGACAAATTGCTGCCGAATCGGTTGGAAGCAGGTCTGATTTGAACTACAGGTACATGATCTAATGCTCGTGATTTTATGAAAAAATCATTTTTACACTCACAATATCCTGTTTTATCAGAGATCCAATGAAATATAAGCGAGGATCAGCCGCTAGCTAAGAATCTACATGCCCGCCGTTTTGACCATAGTTTAAAACGGGCATAAGAAATTAAAAACGGTCCAAACAAGGTAAATCCTTCGTGTGGTGTCATATTATGTGACATAGTTACAAGGGAAATACCAAACTTGATATATTGATTGTATCTCGAAAAAACTTTCACAGAAATGACCTATCATGTTCGAGATTTCACAGGTTTTAGGCCAAATGACCAATGTTATAGCCAGAATCTTGGCATAGTTTGTGATAATGTGCCTATATTATGCATGCATGTGCATCATGTGATGGAAAACAATATTGCAGGAGGAAGTTTTTCCATTCGTCGCACGAAAAAGCCATTTTTCATTTTCCGGGTGCCAAAAACGGGGCTTTTTGTGAAGGAACCACCAAATGATAATTTAAAAATGGTACAGCCATATTTTAAAAAAAATACTAGACAACCTTACATGGACAATGTCCCAACCGAGATATCTGAAAGCTTTTCTTCCATCCCTCGTGAAAAAGACAAATTGCTGCCGAATCGGCTGGAAGCATGTCCGATTTGAACTACAAGTACATGATCTAATGCTCGTGATTTTTTGAAAAAATCATTTTACACTCACAATATCCTGTTTTATTAGAGATCCAATGAAATATAAGCGAGGCTCAGCCGCTAGCTAAGAACCTACATGCCCGCCGTTTTGACCATAGTTTAAAACGGGCATAAGAAATTAAAAACGGTCCAAACAAGGTAAATCCTTCACGTGGTGTCATATTATGTGACATAGTTACAAGGACAAATACCAAACCTGATATATTGATTGAATCTCGAAAAAACCTTCATAGAAATGACCTATCATGTTCGAGATTTCACAAGTTTTAAGCCAAATGACCAATGTTATAGCCAGACTCTTGGAATAGTTTGTGATAATGTGCCTATATTATGAATGCATGTGCATCATGTGATGGAAAACAATGTTGCAGGAGGAAGTTTTTCTATTCGTTGCACGAAAAAGCCATTTTTCATTTTCTGGGTGCCAAAAACGGGGCATTTTGTGAAGCAACCACCAAATGATAGTTTAAAAATGATACCACCATATTTAAAAAAAATACTAGACAACCTTACATGGACAATGTCCCAACCGAGATATCTAAAACCTTTTCTTCCATCCCTCGTGAAAGAGACAAATTTCTGCCAAATCGGCTAGAAGCATGTCCGATTTGAACTACAGGTACATGATCTAAAGCTTATGATTTTTTGAAAAAATCATTTTTACACTCACAATATGCTGTTTTATCAGAGATTCAATAAACGTTTGGCACAAATCAACCTCTAGACCAGGACGGTTAACCCCGTCGTTTTGACCATGTCTTGAAGCCGGCAAAATTAATTCAAAAAATATTAAAAACATAGAAGACCACCGCTTTTCAAAATTTTATATGACAATTATGTTATGCATGTCCTAAATGTAAACCAAATTGATTTTTATATCATCCTAAACCGAGATCATATGCAAAAATTATGGAAAAATTATGTTTTTGGACTTTCTAAAAACAATAAAGTCTGTCCATTTTATTTGGGCTCAAACTTTACAAGAAGTCAATAATTTCTAATAAAATTGACCCGCTAATGGTTTATTGGGCTGCTGGCCCGGTCGCTCAGCTAAAATTCTGAGGAGAAAAAAAAGAGGAGTCATCTTCGTCTGTAGCCGGCCGGCCCAGGCCCAACATGGGAGAGCCTCATACAAATAGGCGCATGCAAGCATAACTAACAAACAAGTCATATTGTTGTAGTGGTTTGGTTACGTCGGGAGAATAAGGAGGTTGCGGGTTCAAGTCCTGCTGGCCATTGTCGGCTCTCCTTTTTTGTTTATTATTCTGAACATGTGCTGCCAATGTAGGCAATATTGTTAAAAGAGGTCAATCTCCTAATTTTGTAAGAACATGTAGGGTGGTGCAGTGGTAATGTGTACGTGTTAGACCTGTGAGGTTGTGAGTTCGATTCCCATAGAAATATTTTTGTTGGAATATTTGCCAGATGACACGTAGACCTGACAAGTAGGCAAAAAATAACACGTGGATGTGCCACGAAGATGATACTGCTGAGTTGGCGATTCTGTCTTTTTTTTTCTTGCAATTTAACCATAACGACCATTTAAATTGGTCGTAATCTGTCAAATAAAAAGATCTACACCAAGGTTGTTCGTCTATGACCATTCCATGTTACAAAACAGTGACCTTCTTGAGTAAATTGGTCGTTATTTGTCAAGGTTTCGACCCTCCCAAATTTCCTATGACCAATTGGCTCAGAATGGTCATAGATTTATGACCAAAAAATGCATGGTCGTTAAGAAAAGGTCACTAGTGAGCAGATTTCTTGTAGTGGTTGTGCCCTAAAGGCTCCCATAGGTCCGGTTTATAAAGGCACCAGAAACTAGGATTACAGGGAAAGGACCTTGTCGGAGAAGGTAAAGAGTCCTACACTAATACGAACTAGTCATTCGTGTCTTGCACTCCAAGGCTCCAACTACGTCGATGAATCCTGTGTAGCCTTCCTTTATCTGGCATCGGACTCCCTTCTGGATCCGTCTAACTGGGCCGTCCAGCAGGCCATAGGCCTTGCTACCAACTATGGGCCACTCAGGTTATCCTGAATAAGGACGTGCTATGGTGATACCCATTTAGCATATCCCCAATAGTAGCCCACGGAGGACTTTGAAATCTTGCGCCGTCTTGCCTATTGATCTTGAATGCTCCATCGAGGTGATTCCGGCAATCCGTCAAGCAATATATCAAAGGTCTCCCAAAGAACCCTGCAATCCTCTCCGACTTTGCAATGTAGCTGGAGATTCCTTGAGTCTTCATTTCTAGAGCCGGATAGTTTCCGCCTTCTATGGAATCTTTAGACATGACCCTTCACTTCAACTGTCAGGAGGATGACTAGGGTACAGCCTATGCTACCTTGAAACTCACGGAAGGTAGGGAATTCATCATTAGCTATTTTTACGCGCGCGAAATCTGAAATAGTAAAGCGGCAAAGATGGAGGACGTGGCAAAATTACCGTGCACGTTCGTCTCCACGTCGGCAAGGCTCCATCCATTGGACCTCTTTGCATGAATCTTGACGCTGGGTCTATATATTTTGACTGTGGCTAGGTTATTTTCTTTTACCTGCATTCGCTCCTATGTATTCGACTTCCTCCAGTCGTGCGCCTGTTTGAGCTCCTCCTCGGAAAACCCTAGCTAGAGCTTCCTCTTTCTCCACTCACCCCCAGCATCGCAATGTCCTCCAGCAGCTCTGCCCCTCCGACGATGGCGACTCCCGAGGCTACAACAGAGCCATCTCAGGGAGTGACAGTCCCACCGGAGAGGGTCGTTGTCCCTATTACTACTGTGGTGGAATCCACCAGCATCGACCAAGAACGGGCGGCACCAGAAGCCCTTTAAGAGGACAATGACTCCCACAAGGAAGTGTGGAGGGGCTCCTACCTCTCCGCCGAAGATTTGCAAGACCTCATAACCGAGGGGTATCTCCCCATGGCGGACGGTTTGGTCTGGCGGCCGGCGCCGGCCTGCGAGGTGACACCTTCTCTCCAAGCCAGAGAGAAGGTGTACCACAAAGCTCAGATGGTACGAGGCGTTAGCCTGCCAGTCTCCAACTTCTTCCTAGACGTCCTTCGGCACTTCCGAGTACTTCCCCACAACCTCTCCCCTAACGGCATCCTTGTCCTTAGCAACTTTGTAGCTTTGTGCGAAGGATATCTAGGAATCAAACCTAGATTAGATTTGTTTGTATACTTCTTCACCGTCAAGAGAGAGTCTGTAGAGTCCAAGGAAAAATTGTGGACTTGTGGAACCATTAGCTTTAAGATCTGGCCTAGCCATCGCTTCCTCGTCATCGTAGGGCATGAGTCATGCAAGAACTGGCAGCGCACATATTTCTACGGCCCAGATATTCCCATGCCTGACTACTTGAGACATATCCCGACTTTGTCGATGGATCCACCGCCGAAGTACCTTCCTGGAGTACCCTAGCCTCCCTTCCACCTGACGATGAGGCCAACCGTGTCGTAAGGTGGATTGAGTGGCTCGTGGACGGAGGTCTGACGGGTTTGGACCTAGCCATGTGCTGCTTTGTTAGGTGGATCTAGCCTCTGCATCATCGTGCCGAGTTGATGTGCAAGTACTCCCAGGATAGAAGGGATCCCATGCGAATTTCACGGAATAACTTATCCACAAACTCTATCAAACTCCGGCTTCAGGACATCATCAAGGTGAAGGACAGGAAGCGTGGGTTCAAGATCACCTATGACATGTTCGACTACGACAAATGCCCAGAGGTAGATTTTCTTTCCTTTATTGCTCGTTATATACTCTAAGGCTTTTCTGTCTTGAAGTTATCAATCTAACACACCTTTGTTTCCCAGCTGGCGAACTTGGCGGAAGATCAGATGGCCTCCCAGGTCTATGATCCCAAGCTGAAGGATATCCAGGTGGTGTCCGACGATGACACCCCCAAGGATCACCTAGCTCCAGTAGCGCGAAAGCAGAAGAGATCCACCTCTGATTCTAATGTCGCCACCAAGAAAAAGAAGAAATCAGAGAGTGGAATCTCCATACAATCCACCACCACCTTAAAGGCGGAGAAGAAGAGATCACGGGCATTCCCCTAACCAAGGCTCCTGCCGTGGAGTAAGTACATACATTCTCCGGCTTGTATTTTTAGCTCACACCTTTTTCAACTCATGTACTTATACTTTGTACATTTCAGGAGGAAAGCCGGTGTTATTGTTGAAGAGATCCTCCAGAGATGCTGGAGGGTCAAAACACATTCGTGATATGCTAACCAGGGATGTGGCCGCCAAGCCCTCTCCCACTATTGCTCCCCTCACTCTTGCCACAAAGCCTTCTACTAGTCCCACTGGGCCCTCGTCCCCCGTCATCCCTGAGATCTATGCCATGGAGACATATGTCAATCCAATCCTTGATATCTCAGGCTCTGTCAAGGTGGACATCGCTCCCAGCGGTTAGGCTATGCAGGAGAGTACCTCCTCTAAAGTGGCTGAAGCTCTGGCTAAGGATGGCACCGAGAAAGGGAAACATGTAATGGAAGGAGAGAAGGCGGAGGTAGTTGTGGCGACAGACAAGGCGGGAGCCTCTGAGCCATCAACTGCTATGGCAACATAATAGGCGGCTAGGGCATCATCCATGCCTCTGGCTTCAACAACTCCTCCAGCCGCGACTCCTCCGACGTTGTGCCTAGATGACCTCATTCCACAGGCAGATGCCGTGTATAAAAATGTCGGCGTCTTCCATACTGCATATGCCAATCTGGCCAACAATCTCAAAGTTATTGCCATTGTAAATCTTTAAATTTCACTTCTTTTTACTTTGAACCGTATGCCACTGTAGCCCCCGAGCTCTTAGGCAAAAGCTTGATAAGTTCGGCCTAAGTGCTCCAAAAGAACTAAGTTTAGAATTTGTCCGTGTAGCCCCTGAGTTTCTAGCCCCCGAGTGCTAGCTTATCCATTATTCTAGTTCGTATGCTTGACCTTTTGTGAGACGGAAGACTCGCAGCACAGAACTATGGCCTCTGATGATGATGCTTAATAGCACCGTCAAGAACCTAAGAGCAAAATCGTCGGCTTTGAGTGCCGAGAAGTCACTACTCCAGAATCCACATAAAAATTTCAGAAAACGTGTAGATCAGAAAACTTAAGCTAACGCCCGTAGGCGGAATTTTCACAAGTGCAAATGCAAACTTGCGCATAAAGGGTTTATATGATCAAAAAATGAACAACTAAAGGAGGTAAAAGACTCAGAGAATATGAGTGAACTAAATGCTTTATTTCATTGATCATATAAGAAACTTATTACATAATATAAATGTGCTAAGTGTAAAAGGGACCTTTATGACCATCACTTTGGGTGCTGCAACAAAACTTCTGGACAATATGATGGTTAATTATTTTGAATGGTATACTGAGAGAGCTCCACAAGGTAAGAAGGTAAATTCTGTTGAGGAAACCTCCTCCTTGAGTGATAAGATTGATATTATTATGTCTATTCTTGTTAATGGGAATGCCCATATTGATCCAAATAATGTTCCTTTAGCCTCTTTAGTTGCTCAAGAAGAGCAAGTTGATGTGAACTTCATAAGAACTAACAACTTTGGCAACAATGCTTATGGTAATAATGCTTATAGGAACAATTTTGGTAACAACAATTATAAGCCATATCCTCCCAACAATGGTAATACTTATGGAAATTCTTACAACAATAATAGGAGTGCTCCCTCTGAACTTGAAGTTATGCTTAAAGAGTTTATTAGTAAAAAAACTATTTTTAATGAAACTATTGAGGAAAAACTCTCTAATGCTGAAAGAAATATAGCATCTTTGGCTGAAGCTCAATCTACTTTGAATAAAATGGTTGCTAAACCTGAAACTAATGAGAATCCCTTTGCAGCTACTAATGCTATACAATTAAGAATTGATGAAAATGTTAGACTATTAGCTGAATTACATGGTAAGTGGGAAAGAGAAGATGAAATTGCTAGAAACATTAGTGTTTCTACTATTACCACCACTAGTTTTGACGCTAGTAATAGTTCTAATACTTTAGATGGTAAAGTTGATTTTGATCTTGATGGTTGCAATATCTCTGAAGTTATTAAGTTCCTACAAAAGCTTGTTAAGAGTCCTCATGCTAGTGCTATGAACATGGCTTTTACAAAACACATTACTGATGCTCTCATAAAGATTAAAGAAGAAAAGATGAAACATAAAGCTTCTATTCCTATAAAGCAAGAAGATGGTTGGGAACCCATCATTAATATGAAAGTGAATGACTTTGATTTCAAAGCTTTGTGTGATCTTGATAGTAGTGTTTCTATTATGCCTAGAAGGATTTATGATATGCTTGATTTGCCTCCTCTTGAAGATTGTTATTTGAATGTCCCACTTGATGCTAATGCTAAAAATAAACTCATGGGGAGTCTTAATGATGTTGTTATTATGGTTAATGATTCCTATGTCCCCGTTGATTTCTATGTTTTGGATGTTGAATACAATACTTCTTGTCCTATTACGTTGGGAAGACCTTTTCTTAGAACTGTTGGTGCCATCATTGATATGAAAGAAGGCACCATTAAATATGAACTCCCACTCAAGAAAGGTCTAGAAAACTTCCCTAAAAAGATAGAAAGGATTTCTTTTGCTTCTCCTAAGAAAACAAAATTTGGTCTTAATGCTTCTTCATTTGAGAACACTTGATTCTTTCTTTGCTTCTTATGCCTAACTTAAAGGCGTTAAAGAAAAGTACTTGTTGGGAGATAACCGAAGAATTTTAGATGAGTATTGGAAGTTATTACCTCTGTAATAACCCCTCCTTATCCTTTTTATTTGTTTTTTGTGCCAACAGTAACCTCTAATGAGAGTGAAGAAATTGTTGGGAAAGTTGCTATCCCAAAACAGATTTTTGTGCTTCACCGTAAATATTCGTGAGTGATCTCTGTATGTCAGATTGAGCTGTAATGTTTAGTGCTTCTTCCCCAGGTTCTTATATAACTTTCTTTAGTTCAACACTTTTTGATTTGAGGAACATAAGGTCTTCGAAAAAATTCGTCTTTACCTGCTGTTCTGTTTTGACAGATTTCTGCCATTTTCTGCATTTGCTTCTTGTTGGTTTCTTCTTGAGTTCTTTTGGGGAATTGAGCTTTTTGAGGGAAGTGCTACAGTAGCTAGTGCTATAATGGAAGTTTATTTGGTGTTACAACTGAACCTTGAGACTTATTATCTTATGTGCACTAATGTTGCTAATGAGATTGTGTGATGTTTTGTATGAAGGAAAATTTTCAGGTGTATGGAAGGAATGAGTAATGAGATGAAGGATGGACTAAAGTTCAAATTGGGGATGCCACGCGTGTCACCCCAAGAAATATCCAAGAAGTACAAGAGTCAAAGCTTGGGGATGCCCAAGGCATCCCCTTCTTCATCAATAAAAATCCCTCGTTTCTTCCAAACGCTTCATTTTTATTGTTTCATGCACAATTGTGTTTTTCTTGGAGCGTCTTATTTTTCGTTTTTGGTTTGGTTTTTTTTTGCCTTGGTTTTCTTAGTTTTCTGAATAAATTGTTTGGACCCCCTCTTTCATACATTGGTTTGCAAATAGTTTGGTTTGGTTTGTAAAAGAGTAGGAAAGTTCATGCTTATGTGGTGAAAAGAGCTTGTTTTTGACTATGGCCTATGCTTTGTCATGCCATGCTTGATTTTGTTTTTTCTTTGTGCTTAGTATTCTTTGTTGTAGCATTACTTGTTATAAACAATTGAGATTGCTTAATGTGCCTTGGATGAATCATGCGTTGTTTTAATATATTAAAGCATAGTATAGTGGTATTCTCCTTTGATGCTTTATTTGGGTTGACTTGGCGCATGATCACACCATGTTATGACTATCCAAAGTCACCATAGCCTTTATGATCCTTTAGTTTTCAAATTTTAGTATCACTTTATGCTTTGATCAATGATCTTTTGTCGCTCTGCATGATTATGGCCATTATTGCTCTCTTAGTTTGTCGCTCCCAGTCTTTTGCTAGCCTCCACAACAAAGTATGAGTTCCACTCATGCATCCAACTCCCTAAACCAAGTTATTCCAAAGAGTCCACCATACCTACCTACTAGCTTATGCTATTCCAAGTACATTCATGCTTTTGTTTACCTTCCACTTGTTATGAGAAAACTAGTGATTAAAGCTCTCATGAACTTGAAGGCACACTTTACTTTTTGCCTCTAATAAACTTGAACCATTGTGTCTTCTATGTTATATATGCTTGCACTTATTTGTCGGGAATTAGCAGAACCATGCTTTCATGGGGAACGCTTTCAACATTGCACTTGGTACTTGTACCTAGTTGATATCATGCTCTTTCGTATATGGATGTCGTCGGTGTGAAATGAAAGGGGAGCTTGTAAGTCCATGGAGTTATGTATATGTGTTAGAGAAACGCTTGGGCCACTGGTCTAATCCATGCTAACATGATGGAAACCTGCAGTGTAACCATAATGAGCTGTCTATGAAGCATTCTTCTTATAAAAAAGAGTCCTATATTGAGAAAAAAAAGAGAAAATAAAAAAAGAGATACTATGAAAAGAGGAAAGAGAGAAAAAAGCACCATATTCCCATGGTAAATAAGAAGAATGCTGAGATGCTCGTTGTCTGCTTGCCTTGTCATTTTGATATGGGGATTCTTCCATATCATCGGGCAAGGGGTACCCCGTTGGCGGTTCTCAATGATACACATATACTTACGATGATAAGAACTTACCGGTGACGAAACTTGAGTAGCACGAGGAGCGTCCCTCGTATACAAGGGACATGAGATTTCTGACTTATACTTCGTCTAGCATGTAACCATAGTTTGTTCACTTTAACCTTAATCACTTCAAGATGCCCATGATAGGGGCAATGAGAGCTGAAAGCTATAACTACCATAATTTTTGGAAGCTCTTTATGAGACTTGAATCCCTACTTCCTTTTACAAAAGGCCTTTCTTCCACCATTATATTGAGTTTCCACCTTCTAACTTTATGCACCTACTTTGAGAGCATAGTGGCCATTCTTAGTTCTATGTGCATTGTCCCAAGACTAATTGATTGATGCATAACTGGTTATTGCTTGTTTTAAACTATTGTATCTAGTCACTCTTATGAACTTTGAAGGTGTCCTATGCATTTATATTTGCTACTCTATTGAGGGACAAGCTGAATACTATTATGCTATGTTTTCTTTATGTGAAACAAACAAACGTCTTGCAAAGCATTGTTATTCATTAATCTTTTGTTTGTGCCTTTTCATGTTCCATCATAGTTTCTTTTCTTATTGCTATAACTTTGTCTTTCATGTTTTGATTAAAGTACTATGATCCCAGCTTTGAATGTTTTGAAAATACTTTGATCAAGTCTTTGATGGTGCATGTCACCTCAAAAATTATTCTTTCTTTTTATCAATTACCTACTCGAGGACGAGAAGGAGTTAAGCTTGGGATGTTGACACATTGCAAATGTATCTATAATTTTTGATGTTCCATGCTTGGTTTTATCCACTTTCTTGTGTTTTGTTCCAACTTTGGAGTACTTTTCATATGATTTCTTAGACTAACCTATTAACAAGAGCCACAGTGCCAGCTGCCTGTTTTCTGCTGTTTTTGGTTCCAGGAAAGTCAGAAAATGAATATTCTCAGAATTGGGCGTGACAAAGCCAAAGTGCCTATTTTTCTGGAAGTGATCAAGTGCCAGAATAAGAGACGGAGAAGGGCCAGGGAGCCACCACACCACCTGGCCGCGCGGCCAGGCCTGGCCCGCGCCAGGGGGTGGTGTGGCCGCTCCCGGCACCCCCACGGCCTCTCCTTCCACCTATATATAGCCCTCGGGACGAAAACCCTAAGTACCCGATCAAAAATCCACGAAAGTGTCTGTAGCCGCCGTCATCTCCATCCCTAGATCGGGAGGGATCTGAAGCTCTTCCCGGCACCCTGCCGGAGAGGGAAATTCACCCTGGAGGCCTTCTTCATCACCATGCAAGCCTCCGATGGGATGCGTGAGTAGTTCATCCTTGGACTACGGATCCATGTAGTAGCTAGATGGCTGGTTTCTCCTCCTTTGTGCTTTCATGTTTAGATCTTGTGAGCTCCGTTCATGATCAAGATCATCTATTTGTAATTCATACATGTGTTTGCGGGGATCCGATGGATATTGAGATGCTATTTCAGATTGATTATTGATTCTATCAAGTCTTTGTTATTTGAGATCTTGCATGCTTTCCTTTGTTAGTAGCTATCTTGGCCAAGTAGATGCTAGAAACTCCAAGAGTTAGTATTTATGCTCGATAGTGGGTTCATGCCTCTGGTAATCTGGGGAAGTGACAGAAATCTCTAAGGTACTAGATGTGTTGTTGCTACTAGGGAGAAAACAACAATCCTTTGTTCATAGAACAATCGTGTTGTTTACTTTACACCCAGTTCGTAAAGCAATAATCTGTTGCTTGCAACTTAATACTAGAGGGGGTTCGGATGATAACCTAAAGGTGGATTATTAGTCATAGATGCAGTTGGATGGCGGTCTATGTATTATGTTGTAATGCCCAATCAAGTCTCAGAGGAGTCAAGATGATTAGTATATGCATGTATTGCTTTCTCGGTGTTTGTCAATTGCCCCGCTGTAATTTGTTCACCCAGCATGTTATCTATCTTAAGGAGAGCCACCTATAGTGAACTATGGATCCCGGTCCCTGTCTTTTACATACAATCTACAATCTTTTACTGCTTTGTGTTTACTTTCTGAAAACTTTTACTTCTTTCCATTCGATACGTTTAATCCTTTGTTTTCCGCAAAACACGATGAGATTGACAACCTCATCGCAAGTTGGGGACAAAGTTCTATGGTTGTGTTATGCAGGTCTCCACGTTGCTACTAGCACCTGTAGTGCACCCTGCCAAAGCTCAGCTAGGAACACCTTTGGGGTGTTTCCTTGCTCCTACCGGTTCGATTAAACCTAGGTTTCATAACTGAGGGAAACTTGCTGCTATGCTCATCATACCTTCCTCTTGGGGTTCC
Source organism: Avena eriantha (assembly GCA_910589775.1). NCBI lineage: Eukaryota > Viridiplantae > Streptophyta > Magnoliopsida > Poales > Poaceae > Avena > Avena eriantha. The sequence goes on from OU342740.1 coordinate 221,992,964, forward strand.
CAACGAGCTCTACATCAACCACGAGCCATCAACACTGGGCGCCGTGCATTGAGCCATCAGTAATCATCATCAGAGTCATGTTCCTTGCGCTTGCAATTTTTTGGCCTATATTTCAACTCGCGAATATCGATGAGGTAATAGGAACCATTGAGCAATGTTTTGCTTATGACGAACGGTCCTTCCGAAGGCAGGGATAGTTTGTCTGATTCCTACTACTTGCCCTTCTTTAAACGAGCGATGCTTAACACGGCGACTATGGTAGACATGTAGCTTCTGTTGGTAGACGGTGGACCTCTAGCATGCCAGCACGTGCTCTTCCTCGAGTAGGTCCACAGATAGGCGTCTAGATTCTTCAGCGTCATCCTCCTTGTAGGAAGTGACTCTTGGTGCATCATGGAGGATGTGAGATGGTAGGACGTCTTCTGCTCCATAAACCATGAAGAAAGGAGTCAAGCCGGTGGATATGTTGGGTGTTGTGCATAAAATCCACAAGACAGATGGTAATTCCTCCGCCCAGGCTCCAACAGCTCTACATAGTGGTGCTTATAAGCATGGCTTGATTCCATGATAAATTAGTCCATTGGCCCTTTCAACTTGCCCATTTGATTGTGGGTGTGACATATGCTAGGTCAAGGCAGATGCCTTTTTCATGACAGTACTCCTAAACTTCTCTGAGAGACAATATTCTGCCATTCTCGGTGATGATGTTGTGTGGGAGACCAAATCTCACCACTAGATCCTTGACAAATTTCAGGGATGTTGCCCCATCAAGCTTTTTAATGGGTTTAGCTTCAATCCATTTTGTGGACTTATCCACTTTTGCTCTGCGTACTATTTGCTGGCTTTCAACTTCATCAGCAGGCAAAGTTCCATCTTGTAGATAGTCCATGAACGGTTTCGTCCAAGCCGGAGAGGTCACTATTACTGTGTTAACGAATGAGTGCACTCTATCCGGGTTGTCGGGGTCCGCTCCCTTCACGGATGGGGTCCGTAAATGTTCCAGGAAAATTCCTGGTGGAATTGGCCGGCGAGCTGATCCAAGCTTTGACAGCAGATCTTCCTCCTCATTTTCCTCCCTTTTGACGTATTTGACTTCGTAGCCATCAAAACACTTGGCTATTTTGTCTAGTTTGTCTCGATATGCTACCATCATAGGGTTCTAGGTGCCAGCTACTTGCTGGGCAACCAAGTCAGAATCTCCATAGCAAACTATGCGCTTGATGCCAATATCCTTGGCTACTCATATTCCATGAATGAGGTCCTCATATTCCGCCATGTTGTTGGTAGCATTGAAGTGGATCTACAGGACATATTGCAACTTCTCCCCTATTGATGATTGTAGTAATACACCAGCCCCCGAGCCATTGAGTAACTTTGATTCGTCAAAGTGCATAACCCTATATTCTGGCTCTGGCACAGGAGTGTCTTCTGGCAGTTCTGTCCAATCTGTAATAAAATCCACCAATGCCTATGATTTGATAGCATCACGTCTCTTGTAGGTGATTTCAAAGGCGGCAAGTTCAATGCCCCACTTTGCCACTCTTCATGTAGCGTCGCTATTGTTGATGATGTCGGACAGTGGAGCTTTGCTCAATTCTGTGATGAGGTGCTCTTGGAAGTAATGCCTTAGCTTCCGTGAAGCAAGGAATACTCCGTAGTCTATCTTCTGGTAGTGCGGGTAATGCTTCTTGGATTCCTCGATGACGATGCTGATGACTCGGTTGGTTGCCACCATGTAAACTAGCATAGGCTACCTTGACACTGGTGCTGCAAGTATTGGTGGGGAGGAGAGTATTCTCTTCAACTCCTGAAGTGTTGCATCGGCCTCGTCTGTCCATATGAATTTGTCCGCCTCCTTGAGCAACTTTTAGAGAGGCATAGCCTTCTCCCCAAGCCGGCTAATGAACCGGCTTACTGCTGCTACACAACCTATGAGACTTTGTATGTCATTCAGGCATGTCGGATGCTTGATGTCAAGGATGGCCTTGATTCTCTCTGGGTTCACCTCGATTCCGTGGTGCGAAACAATGAAGCCCAACAGCTTGCCGGATGGTACCCCAAAGACGCACTTCTTGGGGTTTAGCATAATGTCGTATTTCCAGAGATTGTCGAAGGTTTCCTGCAAGTCGGTAATAAGATCGTCTGATTTCTTTAACATTACCGCGACATCGTCCATGTAAGCGTGTACGTTGCAACCTATTTGGTCGTGTAGGCAGTGTTGCATTGTCCGCTGGTAAGTGGCACCAGTGTTTTCAGCCCAAAGGGCATCGTGACATAGTAATATGTGTCGTAAGGTGTGGTGAACGAAGTGGCCAATTGGTCCGACTTTCGCATCCGGATTTGGTGGTAACCTGAGTAGGCATCAAGAAAACACAGAAGTTTTGAGCCAGACGTAGAGTCAATGACCTGGTCAATGCGAGGCAAAGCAAACGGATCCTTCGGACACGCTTTGTTCAAGTCAGTGTAATCAACGCACATTATTAATTCATTGGTTCCCTTTTTGGGGACAAGTACAAGATGTGCCACCCATCGGGTGTGAATAACTTCTCGGATAAAGCCAGTCTTAAGTAACCTAGCTATTTCTTTGCCTATAGCCCTTCGTCTTTCGTCAGCAAAGCATCATAGAGGTTGTTCCACCGATTTAGCATTAGGATCAATATTCAAGCTATGCTCGGCAAGTTCCCTAGGTACACCTTTCATGTCGGCAGGTTGTTAGGGAAAGATGTCCCTATTATCACGGAGGAACTTGATGATCACTCTTTCCTATTTGGTATCCAGGTACGTGCCAATGGTGATGGTCTTGGAGGAATCTCCTTCAACAAGCTCCACCTACTTGGTCTTGATGGCGGCCTTGAAGGTGGGTTCAGCAGCAGTGATCTGCTTCTTCAAAGCCGGCATCTCTGAGGCATCGACCTGGTTCTAGATCTCCTTGAACTCATCACCGTAGAGAACTTCTTCGGCGAAGGCGGCTTCACTGAGCTCACACTCTTGTGCCTTGATGAAGCTTCCGTCAACTGTGATGATGTCGTTTGGTTCGGGTATCTTGAGATTGTTGTAGACAAAGAAAGGTATTGCAAGGAAGGAGTGGAAGATGTCGCGGCCAATAATGATGTGGTACACGCTCTTGAAAGGCACCACTTCGAAGGTCATGCGTTCTTGGTGGTAATTGTTGACATCGCCAAAAGCAACCAGAAGGGTGATGCAGCCTAGGGAATTTTCTTGTCGGCCAGGGACAACCCCATGGAACATGGTGTTCCTCTTCCTTAGCTAGGTCCCCGTCAAGTTCATCTTGTGCAGTGCATCCAGGTACATGATGTTGATGCTGCTTCCACTATCCACGAGGAACTTGGTGAACTCTGTGCTGTCAATCAAAGGGTTGATAACCATGGCATAGTGGTTCTCTGTTGGGATAAGATCTAGGTGATTCTTCATATCCCAAGTAATTGGAATCTCCGACCACCTGACATACTGGGGAACTAGAGGGAGTGTAGCCATCAGTATCCTCAATGAGGTTTTCTGGGCCCGGGCGGTGGGGGTACCGAGGAAGGTATGGTAACACGGACCCTTCTTTTTGAAGGGGTTTTTCCCTTTACCCTCTCCCTTTTCGGAAGATTTGGGTTCCACGTCTTCATCCATATCGCTTGATTCCTTGGATTCCTCCTCCTTCTTCTTCCCATTGCCCTTTCCGTGGGGTTTGTTCTTCCAAGTTTGTTTGTAGCCAGACTCAGGGTCTTCCTTGAGGTCGTTACAAACTTGCATTGGCAGTTGGTGTGGGTGGCTTTGCGGTTTGCGTCAAGGTGGATGAAACATGGCATATCGCGGTACTCTTCGTACGTTTGGGGAACGTGGGGCACTGAGGGTGTAGAATCACTCCTCTGCTGGCCATGGCTAGCCCCTGGCCACGTCCACACCGTCCACCTCCGCCTCTGCCAGTGAACATTGCGGCGAACATGTCGGCTATTTGCTTTTCTTCAGGCGGAGTCTTCAACTTGTTATTGTTGTTCTTTGTAGCCTGGGTAGGCCGGCAACGATCCACGCGCGTCGTCATCAACAGCGGCGAACTCGCTAGCCATGGCGATCATTGCATTGAGGTTGAGCTCATTGTTGTCTTGCTTGCGCTTCAATGTATGCCGGAGCAAAGTTCCCTTCTCCAGACCGTTGATGAAGGCAGCCATAGCGGTTTTTTCGTGCATGCCTGGGCAAGAATTTTTCATATCCAGCCAGCAAGAGAGGTAGGCACGAGAGGTTTCATCCTTTTCTTGTACGCATCGATGTAGGTCTCCGATAGTGCAGAGACGTTTGTTTGTACCCTCGAAGTTCTTGGTGAATGCTTCATGCATGTCCAACCAATTGCATATTGATTTCTCCGGCAAGTCTTCGATCCATTGTCGGGCAGTGCCGGTTAGCATGAGTGGGAGGTACTTGACGGCAACATTGGGGTTTCCCCGTGTGATGTGAACCACTTCGTTGTAATCCTACAACCATGTTGCTGGTCTAGCAGTGCCATCATTGGGCTTGATGGTATTGTATATCCGGAGACCCTTGGGGTAAGTTGTAGCCTGTATTACTGGTCCAAAACAACATGGCCCAAGGTATGGGATCTCCTAGGCTTCTTGGATATTCTTCGGCCATGAACGCGCGTCATACGTCTCTGGTTGCTTCCCTTTTTCGTCATGGGGAGGGGACTTGCGGTGCGATCTATGAGATCCACCATGTCCTCCACCATGATGGCTACTAGGTGGTGACGGTGTCGGTGGAGGTGGTGGGTTAGCCTTCTTGTTATTAACCTCATGTGACTCCTCACGCCTGTCGTAGTTTCTTGTCGGACGTGGTGGCTCCTTGTGGGATCTGCTGCTATGTCCTACAACGCCGCTGCGCTCTCTAACATGCCGAGGCGGCTCCCCCTGGTCATGTATAATGATGCCAACATGTGGACACCTAGGCGGTGGCATGCTTATACGGTGGCACGGATGTGGTTCCTCGTGACGCCAGGATGGTGGTGGAGGTGGCGACCGATGAGGGCGAGCCTTTTCTCCATTATCCAAAGATATGGGTATGGCGTCCGCCCTGTTGTGTGCATCCCTCTGTCTTCGCTCTGTGGAGCCTGTATGGGATCCCTCGTCACAGGGAGATCTTGGCCTTCTGCGGCTGTTCAGGGTTGACTGGAAAAGCTCCGGGTTGGACTTAAGCCTCTACAGGGTAGCCTTTTCCTGTTGCTTGCATGCCTTGGCGATGAGGTCATACACCTGAGCAACTGCTTCTGGCGACCTGTCTTGCTCCAGGAGGGTCTTGGCGATGGCAATGTTGAGGGTGGGAGTTGGCATTACTTGCCTCCCCTCTGAATCAAATTATGGGGTGGCTTTTGCCTGTTTGGATCCCTCGTATCCGAACTTGTGTCGAACGCTAGGGTCTTTGACGACGTGAGCTGGTGCTTTATTTGCCTTGTGCTTCATTAGCAACTTCTTGTACTCAGCCTCTATATCTCTTGCCGCCTTGATTCATTGTTGCGCATTGGCCATGTCTTCGTCTAGCTTAGTTCCTTGCTCTACGATGCACTTGGCCTCGGCTAGGATTGCCGCCCGCTTCTCATCAAGCTCCATAACACTCCAGATATGGGCAACGGTAATGGGCTCAACGAGGAGTGCTCCCTAGATTTCCTTGTCGACGGGAGTAACCAATGGGTTGCCAGCTTCAGACATTGATGGTGGCATTGGCAGCTCGTTCGACTGCTTGGCAGTACTGGGGGCTATGGTGAGTTCCTGTTCCGGTTGCGGGCGGATAACCAGAGGGGGCATGGCCTTGGCCGGAGCCGGAGGCTCGGCGGCTTTCTTAGGTGCTACCGCTCTAGTAACCGCTAGTGTGGGCGGAGCACTCTCACGCTCCGGTTCCTTCCCGTCTTCTTCCATCACTCTCCCAATGGCGACTAGAACCTGGTGGGATGTGTTGGCCTTCTCGGCGCGCTCCTCCTTCTTGATCTCCTGCTCGATCTCCCTCATAACAGCATCGTGTTCCTCCGAGTTAGAATCTGAGCCGCCACCATCCATATTGATGTCGGCGTATAGGGCGACAAGGATGGAGTCAAAGTTGTTGACGGCAAATGTGGAGGGTGATAGAGGCGGGTCATTGTTGTTATTGTTTCCTTCTCCGGCTATGACGACGATCGTTCCCTCCGCCTCCTCATTGCCATCCGCGTATTCTTTGACAATTGCGACCATCTCGCCAAGGGTGAGAGGACCCATGGCTTGCCGCCTTCGGAGGGTATGCCGGAGGAGTGTTCCGGGTGTGAGCCCCTTCCACGAAGTGGTAAACGAGGTTATGCCAACTCTTCACCCTCTTGGGTTTCCCTTACCCTCATCCATTTGGCGAGGTATTCATGGGGAGGTTCTCCGTCCCTTTGAACGCATCTGGCCAGATCGAAGATGGGGACGATGCCCACAAAGTGTGAACTGCGCATCTCTAATGCTCGGGGAAGCCAAGTGGATTTGCGGGGTCCTTCCACCTTTATATCCTGCACAGGGGCGGTTTGGGTGGGCCTTGAATTTTCCTGATATGAGCCACCATACTCTAGAGAGAGGTACGGCCTAGATCCTTCCGCGAACATGTCGTGCCCAAGGCGGTGCTTGCGGGGCTTGACGAGTTTCCGACTTCCTAGGAGCTAGGACCCAAGTCAGTTTTCTTGATGAAGATGTGGATGTCTCCGAAGGGGATGACAGAGCAGCACGTAGGGTTCGTCTTCGTCGGCACCCATAACTCATATGGAGGGACGACTGGATGTTGCCGGAGAAGAGAACGCATCCGATGGCTAAGCTGTTGCCGATTCCTACGAAGAGATTGGACCTCGCATGGTGTAGAGCTCGAAGCGCCTCTTTCCCCACGGTGGGCGCCAACTGTCATGGTATTTCCGACGAGTACGCCATGGAGGGGTCCTCATAGTGCGTGTTTAGAGACGGTGGGTAAGGCGGAGAGTTGGCAGGTACGAGGTAACACGGCTTACCCAGGTTCAAGTCCCACAATGGTGGCGGAACTCTACTCCTGCTATAAATCACTATAATGGAAATACGCCAAGTTATAGAGATAGGTTCGATGTGCGAGGTGTTGAACATTGTACGTCGCAATCTGATAGGTTGTGCCCTAAAGGATCCCACGGGTCTGGTTTATAAATGCACCAGAACCTAGGGTTACAGGGAAAGGACCTTGCTGGACAAGGTAAAGAGTCCTACACTAATACGAACTAGTCTTTCGTGTCATTCACTCCAAGGCTCCGAGTACATCGGTGACTCCTACGTAGCCTTCCTTTATTTGGCATGGGCCTCCCTTCTGGGTCCGTCTAACTAGGCCTCCTAGCAAGCCATAGGCCTCGCCACCAAATATGGGCCACCCGGGTTATCTGGAATAAGGACATGCTATGGTGATACCTATCGTCGGATTGAGGACAAGTATGCCATGAGGGGGTCCTCGAGGCGTGCGGAAGAGAGGGGTGTGACGTACGGTGTTCCGGGACGGTGAGAACACAAGTTTACCCAGGTTTGAATCCGCCGGCTTTGGACGGATCCTACTCCTGCTAGCAATCCAGTAATACGGTGGCACCGGAATATGGGTTACAAGGGTTTTGCCTATGCGAGTTGAGATTGTAGACTATTGAGGTGTTTAGAGTGTTGCCCTAAAGGCTCTCCCTAGGATGGCTTATATAGATATCCGGCCTAGGGCTTTACAGGAGAGACCTATCCGGCTACGACTAAGAGTCGGTTACAGATTTTATCTTGAACTACAAGTAACATTATGGGCCTAAGTCGGTAAGTCTTCTAGGCCTTCCCGTAGCCGGATTGGACTCCGTCTTTCTCCTTGACTGGGCCGCCCATGAAGCAAAGCTCTAACCCGAAGTGGGCCACCCTGGTCAGTGAGGAACTGTGAGGATACCCGGAAAGTATATCCCCAACATCAGCCCCCGGAGGCATCCAAGATCCAAAGTCGGATTTATCATCGTCTAGCTTGATCTTCAGCTTCCAGAATCTTGAAGGGTTCCTGAAACTTCACAACAAAAAATACGATCCGGGTCTTAAAAATAAGTTGGACCTATCAACAGGTTACTCGGATTTTCTAGCTTGATTTCAAACTATGCCGGAATTTGGTCTCTAACGCCACCTTACACAAGTCATGGTCAAGTCACGTCATCTAACAGACATCCTGTCAGCACGACCGTTGGTGGGTCAGCGGTTACCGGAACCGAGGCGCTGTTTCAATGCGTGCGCGGAGATCGATGCGACGTAATCATCGTGTGGGTCCTTCCCAGTTCCTTCCACGACGTGTGGCGGTTACACTGTAGCATTTGCACGAATCTTAGCGCGGTTAGGTGGATATAAGGGGATAGGATTTTCTCCTTCTCTCTTCACCTGTTCCCTTGCCTTTTCCTCTCCTCCAAATCTCCCCCGCGCGCACAGAGCTCCTCCGTTTTCCCCCAAAAAACTCCCAGCGCCTCCCATCCTAGGTCATCTTCCCGCCGGAGAAATGGCTTCTTCTTCCTCTTCCGGCTTGGCGGCAACGGCGGCGATGGCGGTGACAGAAGCGGCGGTGGAGAAGGAAATCTTCCGCAAGGTCTGGATCCCCTGCGTGCTTGATGACGAGAAGCTCCAGAACATGGAGAATGAAGGGCTCCTCTGCGCCGGCGACTGGCGGAGAGGCTTCGAGGAAACCAGCCCCAACCCGCGCGCCGGCGAGCGGGTCCACTTCGGCACCCACCTCGACAGAGGTTTGTCGTTTCCTCCCTCGGAGTTCTTCTCCGAGGTGATTGACCATTACGGAATTCAACTCCACCATCTTCCTCCCAACTCTCTCTTATAGATGAGCACTTACGCTTCTTTATGTGAGGGATTTCTCGGTATTAGGCCGAGTTTCACATTATTCCGGTACTACTTTCATGTCCGGAGAAACCCTATTACTGCAGGTGTTCCTTATATCAGTGGTACCATTAGCTTTTCGCTTAGACGCGAGCGCGCTTATCCCAAATACTAGCTAGTGACTCGGTCAAACAATGGCCAGCCACGTTCTTTTACCATAGGGATATTCCGGCTCCCGACAAAGCTACTACTTTGCCGGCTTTTGTTGACGGAGCTGCCACGGCCCAACCGTCTTGGGACGAGGCCGCTCCGGCTCTCAGTGACGATCTGATCCTCGCTAAGAAGTGGGTCGAATATCTGATCAAACACAAGGGACTGAAGGGATCCGACTTGGTCCAATGCTGGGTCTCACGCCAGATCCAGCCCCTTCAGTACCACGGAGACCGACTGATGCACTCCATCACGTCATCCAAGAAAGACTCCCTCCGCATTAGCTCCAAAGCCTACACCACGCAGGGCTATATAAGCCAGATTAAGTGGCTGATTAGGGAGCGGATCGAGAGGAGGATCCCGGAGGTTTCTCTGGATATGCATACGGCTGAAAACCCCGTAGTGCCGGTAAGCTTCTATGAGTACAACTTTTTATGTGTTTCAATCTTTGAGTTATACTTCAATACTGATATGTTTTCTTCTTTTCAGCTTGCTGACCTCCCCGAGTCAGAATTTGCTCCACTCGAAGGATATCCTCTAGAGTTTTCTCAGGAGACAGAAGTGGTACCATTGACGGACCTTGTGCTCAGTACCACGGTTTTGCTGCGATAGTGGTTGTTGGTACAAAGGAGGTGCCTGTCGTGAAGAGGTAACTTTCCATCACCACTTCTTCCATTGCACTTTACTCGAATTTCCTTCCGAGATGTAATGTTTCTGACTTTATTACATTCTCAGGGCAAAACTACTCATCAAGGGCCAGGGGAAGGGAACTTCTTCGAAGCCCTTGGGACAGACGAAGCTTACCATAGCTTCTCCTGCCGTGGCTCCTCCGACTCCTGCCCCTCAATCTTTCGCAACGCCGGTGATCATCCCTTCTCCGGTCGTCGCAGAAGATCTAGCTCCTTCAACGGAGCCTGCGCTCCTTGAATCGCAAACTGACGTCACCATGGGTGAGTCAGGTTTAGATAAGGGTGAACCCTCTTTGGGTAATGATCCCTCGGCAGAAACCTTCGCCGAAAACCTTCTCAGCAATCTGGGACTTGCCAAGTTTGGCATGTCCCTGAAATCTGCTGAAGAGATCCAGCGGCTGGCCAGGCAATGCCTGGAGAAAAGTACCTTATCTGCCGAAGAAGAAGCGCAAGAAGCAGAGGAAGTCAAGCACTCTAATCTTCTTGAACAAGTGCTTCTTTGCAACGAGAGGATCAGGTCCGGGGAGCTTCCAACTGCTCCTGTGACCCCTCTGACTCTCGCTGAGAAGGTTGCAGTTGAAGTGAATGCGAGTTTGGATAAACTCACTCGCGAACAATATGTAAGTCGGAATTCCAACTCCTGTTTTTCCTTTATTTCATATCATATCCTCTAGCCCCCAAGCATGAAGTAGGATAAATAATCTGGGTTTATGCTTCCTTAGGATGCCAAAGAACGAACTAGTGTAGCCCCCAAGGCTCGTGCTGATATTATCAAAAATATTAGCCCGAGTCTTTAGTAGCTTTCTGACATGGGTATTCTGACTTACAGAAAGTATATTCCTATAACCAGGATTTGTTGAAGAATGTTTGTGATAAGCGGAGAGAGATCAGAGCTCTCCGCCTTAAAAATGCTGAACTTAATGGTTCCAAGGATGAAGCTGAAAGTAAACATTCCGACACTCAAACCTCGTCTTTGTGTTTTCAATGTCGAATTTTTTCGTTGAACTGTTGTTCTTTTTGACTTATAGCACTGGTGAAACAATCCTGTGCCATGATTGAAGAGGCCGAAAACCTCAAGACTTTGGTGGTGGAGAACAAGGAGCTTCGCCAAGAGCTAGATCAGCTCAAGGCGGATCATGAAAAGAGCATTGCTCAAATCCTTGAGTCCTCCTCCATGGCTACTGATGAGCGTGATTGCAAGATCGCCGCTCAAGATCAAAAAATCTCGGACCTCAATAGTGAGTTGTGTAGAGAGAGGGATCTTTCCGAGGTGCTCCGGGCTGAACTGCAGAGTCTTCGGGAGGAGAAGACCAAAATTGACGACGTCATTTTCGGTACGTTCCATCTGTCTTACTTGTCTTTTTTCTTCGACTTCTTTTAATGTCGGATTTCTTTTAGCTGCTTTTTGTCTATAGGTCCTCTGAACTTGATAGAATCCACCTCCGCTGAGCCCCGCACCCACCGGCTTACCCAAGTCGGTGACCTGCGTCATGACTTCTGCTAATCCCTTGAGGACATTGGCGAAGCTCTCAAGATTCCGGACATGCATAACATGTCGGATTTTCAGGTGCGGGACAAGGCAAAGGAGATGCCGCAACTTGTCCAGGATTGGAACATGTCTTACGTGCGGACTGCAGCGCAAAGCGCTCTCACCATGGTCATGAGCCACCATGGAAAAATGGAAATATGGCAAGTGACCAGAGGGTACTGCAAAGTAGATGAAGACGTCCATGAGCAGGACATTCAAGCCATCATGGACTCCTACGCCGGATATGGGTGTCACGTGGCTGATTTGACAAGCTACGAGACTCCTTTCTTCACCCGCGTGGATACTCCACCTCCGCCTCCGGAAGATTCAGCAGAAGTTTCCGACGATGAACGCACCATCTCGGATGTGGACATCTCGGAACGATATCAAGGCAGTGTATCTAGCGAGCCGGCAGCTCCTTCCTCTCCTGCATCATAGATTAACAGAAATATTTGTGTTATTCTGAAAAACATGATCGACATGTATATGTGCAGTACTATTATTTTGCTAGTGTTAAGATTTTGATCTATTCAACACTTTTGGCTTTAAATTTTTTGTGTGCCTGAAATGTTTACACAGGCACTTGTAATTTTTCGTCTATACTTATCGTTTATCTGGCTTTCCGCCTCGTTCCTTTCGTGAGCCAGCTAAACCTTCTGCCGGAAACTTTGCCGAGCAATGGAGCTCAATCGCTAAACCAGTTTAAACTCGGAAACAAAGCCGGCTTCCAGTACCAACAATTCACTACTCGAAAAATGCCCGCATCCAGCAATCAGACAAATAACCAAAGTAAAGACTAGAAACTTTAGAGTTATACCCGAAGGTAGCAATTTTAGAATCGGAAATCTAAACCAGAACGAACATGAGCATAAAGTACTTTCAAGCATTCTAGGATTTTTGACTATGACATGATCATTTGGAAATAAGATTTTAAAAACTTCTCAGAAAAATTTGAGGCAACCAACACTTTTATTTCTCTCAGAGCATGTACATACATATGATTAAAAAGAAGGATAAACTAAGAATAAAAGGGACGTAGCTGAGCAATATTCCATGGTCTGTCTAACTCATCCGGATTTGTACTGCCTCCAACTCTCTTTCTCTTCTTAGCAGCAGGTCTTTCTTTGACTAGCCTCATGTCAGTTAAGTAATACGAACCATTGTGTAATACTCGACTAACCAAAAAGGCCCCTTCCCATACTGGGGAAAGTTTGTGCTTTCTTTGTTGCACAAGACGGAGAACCAAATCACCTTTATTAAAAGATCTATTTCGGACTCTCTGGCTATGATACTTGCGTAACTTCTGCTGATAGGCTGTAGATCTCATTTCAGCAACGGCGCGAACTTCTTCGACTAAGCCGAGATCGTTTTGTCGAGAAATCTCATCATCCTCTTCAATATACGCGGCCACTCTAGGAGAAGTGTGAATCAAATCACTAGGAAGAACTCCTTCTGCGCCATACACCAAGAAGAAAGGTGTGTATCTGGTTGACCTATCGGAGTCGTTCGTAAACTCCATATTACAGAGGGTAATTCCTCTGCCCAAGCCCCCGCAGCACGTCGTAGTGGTGCTTCCAGTCTCGGTTTTAGGCCTTGTAGGATTAAATCATTTTCTCTTTCGACTTGTCTGTTAGCTTGTGGATGTGCGACTGACGCAATGTCAAGCCAGATATTTTGCTCGTTGCAGAATTCAACCAATTCTCCTAAAGAGAAGTTATTCCCATTGTCCGTGATAATGCTATGTGGATAACCATACCGGATTATAACATCCTCGACAAATCTTTTGGCTGTTGCTCCATCACAACTAGTGACAGGTTTAGCCTCAATCCATTTTGTGAATTTATCCACCATCACTAAGAGGTGAGTAAATCCACTTGGAGCTCGTTTAAATGGTCCTACGATATCAAGTCCCCAGACCGCAAAGGGCCATGTTATAGGTATTGTTCGCAGTTGATCAGCCGGAACATGAGCATGCTTGGCGTACTTTTGGCAGCCTTTGCATGTCTTGACTAATCATTCGGGATCTGCCTGAGCTGTAAGCCAGAAAAATCCGTGTCTAAAAGCTTTTGCCACTATAGATTTGGCTGGAGCGTGGTGACCACACTCGCCTTCGTGGATTTGTCTTAAGATTTCCACTCCTTCTTCCGGAGATACACAGCGCTGAAAAACCCCAGAAACACTCCGTTTATGGAGGTCACCTTTACAATAGTATAGGCTTTTGCTCGTCGGATAATCTGCCAGTTCAGAACCTCGTCTTCGGGTAATTTGTCATCTACCAGATAATCTAGGTAGGGTTGAGTCCAGCTAGGAATTGCAGCCAAAACTGTTATTAGAGGTGAGTCAGATTTGGTCGGATATTCCTCATCTACTCCCTTTATTGAGGGAACTTTGAGGTGCTTTAAAAAAAGCGCCATCCGGGACCTCTTTCCTTGTAGAGCCTATCCGAGATAGTGCATCCACTTGCTCGTTTTCTGCTCGAGGGATGTGTTGAACCTCAAACCCTTCGAACGGTTTAGATAGATCATCCACGACAGCTTTATATGCTGCCATGTGTTTATTTGCATTACAAATATCCGACACTTGTTGGGCAACAAGATCCGAATCTCCGTAACACATCAAACATCGGATGCCAATATCCTTAGCAATCCGGATTCCATGCAGCACTGCTTCATACTCGGCAATATTGTTTGTCGCTGTGAAGTGGATCTGCAACACATATAGAAGTTTATCTCCTTGGGGTGATTTGAGCACCACGCTAGCCCCCGAGCCCCCGCGAGCCTTAGACCCATCAAAGTAGAGGGTCCAATATGCTGACTCAGGGAGGGTCATATTTTCCTTCGTCTCTGTCCAATCAGCGACAAAGTCAGCAAGGATTTGGGATTTGATTGTTGTCTGAGGTTTATACTCAATGTAAAAAGCTAAAAGCTCTATGCCCCATTTCGCGATGCGTCCTGTGGCGTCACTGTTGTTGATTATATCTCTCATGGGAGATGTGCTCACCACGGTAATTGGATGCTCCTGAAAATAGCGTCGTAACTTACGAGATGCTAGAAAAACACCGTAAGTTAACTTTTGATAGTGCGGATACCGCTGTTTTGATTCTGTCAGGACCTCGCTGACAAATTAAGTCGGATGCTGCACCAGGTGTTCCTGATTTTCCTCCGGTCTCTCCACCACCATGACGATACTAATGACCTTATTTGTCGCAGCAAGATAGAGCAACATCGGTTCCTGAGGTTCCGGCGCTGCAAGGATAGTAGCATATGAGAGTACTTTCTTCAGATCTTGTAGTGCAGCTTCAGCTTCGTCAGTCTAAACAAAATCCTTGGTCTTTTTCAGGAGTTTGTATAATGGTGCGGCTCTTTCACCAAGCCAGCTTACAAATCGACTGACCGCAGCAATGCAACCAGTTAATCTTTGTACATCCTTCAGGTGAGTTGGCCTGGAAATATTAAGTATAACCTTGATTTTGTCCCGGTTCACCTCTATGCTTCTTTGAGACACGATGAAACCTAACAATTTTCCGGCTGGTATTCCAAAGAAGCATTTCTTCGGGTTAAGCATGATGTTGTATTTTTGTAGATTGGCGAACGTTTCCTCCAAGTCGGAAATCAGCGTTTTCTTCTTTTTGGACATCACCGCAATATCATGCACGTATGCATGTACATTGCGTCCGAGTTGGTCGTGGAGGCAACGTTGCATCTTGCGCTGGTATGTAACTCCTGCATTCTTCAACCCAAAGGGCATCGTAACAAAACAGAAGGTTCCGAAGGGGGTTATGAATGAAGTTTTGACTTTGTCAGATTCCTTCATCCGGATTTGGTGATAACCGGAATATGCGTCGAGAAAACAGAGCAGTTCCGAGCCTGCCGTAGAATCAATAACTGGATCGATTCTAGGCAGGGCGAACGGATCTTTTGGACAAGCCTTGTTCAAGGAAGTATAATCAACACACATCCTTAAATCAGTGGTGTCCTTTATAGGGACCATTATAGGATTGGCCGACCACTCAGTGTGGATGACCTCTTCTATGAATCCGGCTAACTCGAGCCGTGCTAGTTCCTTAGCTATTGCCTTACGCTTTTCATCGCCAAAACATCGTAGGGACTATTTGACGGGTTTAGCATTCGGGTTTACATTTAAAGAGTGCTCGGCAAGTTCCCTAGGTACTCCAGTCATGTCAGATGGCTGACATGTGAAGATATCTTGATTTTCTTGGAGGAACTTGACGAGCGCGCTTTCCTTTGCGCTACCTAGGCCTACGCCTATCTGGGTCACCTTGGAGGGGTCATCATCCTTCAACGACGTCTTATTCGTCTCTTCTGATGCCTTGAACTCCGGATTTGGCTTTGTCACCTCCTTCTTCGTTGTCGGCATCTCGGACGGATCTATGCTCTTCTTGATCTCCTGGTACTCATGGCGTGCAGCACGGCTTCGGCAAAGGCGGCATTTCCATCCTCGCAATCTCGCGCTTTCTTCGAGTCTGCCCTGATGGTGATAACGCCGTTGGGACCTAGAATTTTCATTATATTGTAAATGTAACACGGACGAGCCATAAAAGCCCAGTAAGCCGGACGTCCGAATATAGCATGGTACACGCTCTTGAACGGGACCACTTTGAAGGAAAGTGCCTCCGTCCGATAGTTCTTTGGAGTTCCAAAGGTGACATCCAAAGTAATCTCTCCCAGGGAATTAGCTTGTCTTCCTGGGACAACTCCGTGAAAGATCACAGAGCTATGGTTCAGCTGGGTTTCCGAGATCTTTATCCAGCGTAGCGTTTCGACATAGATAATATTGATACCGCTACCACCGTCCATGAGGGTCTTGGAGAAACCATAACCGTCAATAAGAGGATTGACGATTAAGGCATATTTTCCTTGCTTGTGTAACTTAGGCGGATGATCAGCACGGTCAAATGTGATTGCCACTTTCAACCAGTCCAAGTATTGGGGGACAGCCGGAACTATTGCATTGAGCTCGTGTAGAACTACTTTCTTGACCTTTGCTGGTTCAGATCCGAGGAAAGTGACATACGTGTCCTTCTTGGTGGGAAAAGTTTTCTTCTCCTCCGGCTTGGGATTTGAAGCATCAGCTTCCTCCATGTCGGAATCTTCCTTGATCTCTTTTTATTTTTCGGGATTCTTCTTTCCCTTCTTCTGCTTAGCTTTGTAGCCTGCGGTATCATCTCTTTTTATGTCGTCATTGAAACGACATTCGGCGTTGGTGTTGGACGAGCCCCCATTGGTGTCTAGGTGATGCACACATGGGTTATTGGCAATGTCGGCCCAAGAGTAGGTTTTGCCTAGTTGCTGTTCTCCTCTACCTTGGACCCTTGAAGTCGCACGACCACGCTCGCGGCCTCCACCGCGTCCTCCTCGTCCTCCAGACCCGAAAGTAGCAGTGACGACTACCGTTTCTGCGTTGGGTTTCTCTTCTGAGGTATTTTTACGCTTCTGAGCCTGTTGCTTTGGTTGTTTTGCCGACTGTGACACAGCTAGGTCATTGAGTAAACCCTCTGCATCATCGTTGGCATGTGCATACTTGCTCGCTGTTTCTATCATCTCTCCCAAATCAGTGACCTTGTCACAGTTCAAGCGATGGCGAAGTAGACCAATTGGGAGACCTGCAATGAACGCTTCAATCGCAGTTTGATCATTTACTCCTTCACATGAGTTCTTGGTGTCGATCCATCGTCTGAGGTAATCCCGGCAAGTTTCTCTGGCTTTTTGGGTGCAACGTTGTAGGCCTCCGACCGTACAGGGCCTCCGATATGTTCCTTTGAAATTCTGAAAGAACGCACTGTGCATGTCATACCAGTTATGGATGTTGTTCTCCAGAAGTTCATTGAGCCATGATCGTGCCGTCTTCCGCAACATAAGTGGGAGATATCGGGTTGCGACCAGGCTGTTTCCTCCTTTAGCAATGCAGCAAACTTGGAAAAAATCCTGTAGCTAGGTATCTGGCCGAGCAATGCCGTCGTAGGCTTGGATATGTCTTGAGATGGCAAATCCTTCCGGGAATGTTGTAGCTCTGATGCGTGGTCCGAAGCATTTTGGGCCCACGTAGATATCATCGTTTTCATAGCGCCGCGCCTCTATGTTGGAGTTGATCATGTGCCTTGCGTCGTTCGGGGATAGAGATCATCCCGAATGTCGGTTGTGGCTGCGGTGCCTTGGAGCCGGACTTCGGCTTCTGCTACCACCTCCTCCGCCACGTCATCCTCCTTGTCCCCCTTGAGAGCCGTTGTGATGACTGCTTGGTGGAGAGGGTGGGGCAGCTGAATTGTTTCCGGCTGATCGCCGGCCTCCGTCTGGAGCGTCATTATTCCGGTTCCGAGGAGGGTCTTCGTTACGACGAGCCCCCTGCCGGCTTGTCCCGGCATGGTTTCTGTTGTTCCTTTGTCCGTCGTTCGCACTACAGTGAGGCTCAGCCGGACGACTTGCATGTTTAGGAGGTGGCATTTTTTGACGATCCTCCTCCTGACGTTTCTCTTTATCTTCTCCCCTTCAATCGTTAGACTCTCGTCGGGGAGGGTTCCTCGGATTCAGAGCAGCAATGGCCTCTTTTTCGCCCGCTGGGGCAATGTTGCTCTAGTCACGCGCAGTTCTGTGATGTTGTCCTTACGATCCAGTTCTTGAATAATTTTCTTCCCGGCGTTCAGGTCGATGATACTGCTCCGGGACACGATGGGGCCTTATATCATTCTAGGCTGAGTCCGTGTTACATTGGCCGGATTTGGAGACCAGTTTTCCACTTCCGGATTTCGTAGCCTTTTGTTGCTCTAGACCCTTGGTGAGTAGCTTGATGCCCAATCGAACCTGTTCTAGGCCTGGGTTATTTGACAGGATATCTCGAGATGCGACAGTGTTCTGTACCGATGTTGGATACACCAGATCTCCTATGCTATCAAGACGAGGCATCCCTGGATCTCCTTCGAAGAGGACTTTGTTTACTTCTGGAAATTGACCGTCACGTGTATAACGTTTTCGTGTCTTTTGATGCAAACGAGACATGTAATCCTTAGTTGCCATGCGTTTCTTCTCCTCCTCGATGTTTTTGGCTTCATCCAGGAGTTGTTGATGACACGCTTCTAAGGCTTGGGCCCTTTCGTCCAGCTCTTCAGCAGTAAGTTCTGCAGCTATAGGAATAGGGGTGGTTAATGCAACATCGATGAGTTTATGCGCACCTTCAGTGATCACGTGTCCATCCACCGATTCTTCTTTTTTCGGCTCTTCTGGGATAAGTGCTCCATCCAAGTCTTCTTCATATTCCTCGGCAATCACCTCCTCTGTCAGAGGGTCTTTTGTCGGGGTCTTGTTCTTCTTGTTTTGATTCTTTGCCTTCTTGGCTGCGCCGGTAGCAAAGACGGCTTTGGGTCCGTTTCCCAGAGTCAAGCTCTGATTGGTACTTTCAGACATCTGGACTTCGGGATTATCTCCGACGTCCATGTCATCCTACGCTTTGGGAGAGTGTTCCCCGGATCCTTCATCCATGGCTTCTCCTTCTTCTGCAGCTTTGGAGTTATGCTCCTCTTCATATTCCACGGAGAACTTTCGGAAATCCGCTGACGACATCGATTCATCTAAGGATGTGGGTACGTTGGCGTTTGTTCCAATCGCCTCCAGCACAGAGTCGGTGTTTTCTCTAGCATCGGCAGCGCCGGATCCGGATCCCACGTATCCGACAAACTGCGACGCGTGCTTCCTGAGGTACCTGCGGCTTTCGCGATCAGCCATGTCGAAACTATTGATGGTCTCGAGAATTGCATCTACGCTTTCGCCTTGTAGTATCATACGTTGTAGTGCGTACCTCAGAAAAGGCCTGTCTGTCCCGGCGTCATCAGAGCCAGAATCAGTGTCGTTGACATGTTCCTCCTGAATTTCGACTCCCACGGGTGGGTTGATCTGGGATCCGGCTTCTCCAGGGAGATCCACTCCAAATTCGACCTAGACCGCTAGGTCTTTGATACATTGCAAATGTATCAATAATATTTCATGTTCCATGCTTGGTTTTATCCACTTTCTTGTGTTTTGTTCCAACTTTGGAGTACTTTTCTTATGATTTCTTGGACTAACCTATTAACAAGAGCCACACTGCTAGCTGCCTGTTTTCTGCTGTTTTTGGTTCTAGGAAAGTCAGAAAATGAATATTCTCGGAATTGGACAGGACAAAAGCCAAAGTGCCTATTTTTCCGGAACACATCAAGTGCCAGAATATGAGACGGAGAAGGGCCAGAGGGCGGCCAGGCCTGGCCCGCGCCAGGGGGTGGTGTGGCCAGCCCAGGCACCCCCTCGGCCTCTCCTTCCGCCTATATATTCCCTCAGGACGAAAACCCTAAGGACCCAATCAAAAATCCATGAAAGAGTCTGTAGCCGCCGTCATCTCCATCCCTAGATCGGGAATGATCTGAAGCTCTTCCCGGCACCCTGCCGGAGAGGGGAATTCACCCTGGCGGCCTTCTTCATCACCATGCATGCCTCTGGTGTGATGCGTGAGTAGTTCATCCTTGGACTACGGATCCATGTAGTAGCTAGATGGCTGGTTCTCCTCCTTTGTGCTTTCATGTTTAGATCTTGTGAGCTCCGTTCATGATCAAGATCATCTATTTGTAATTCTGTATGTTGTGTTTGCGGCGATCCGATGGATATTGAGATGTTATTTCAGATTGATTATTGATTCTATCATGTCTTTGTTATTTGTGATCTTGCATGCTTTCCGTTGTTAGTAGCTATCTTGGCCAAGTAGATGCTAGCAACTCCAAGAGTTTGTATTTATGCTCGATAGTGGGTTCATGCCTTTGGTAATCTAGGGAAGTGACAGAAATCTCTAAGGTACTAGGGCCCCCTTCTTTTCAGCTTCTTGGGCAGCTTCTCCCAGAAGCTATCCTCCACCAGCTTCTCTTAGAAGCTCATCTTTAAAATTCGTTCAAACTTCTTAACTAGTAGTTTCAACGTCAATTTAAAAGTATAAACGATTTTGGCAGATGAGATTCTGGGAGAAGCTGGTCGAGGGTAGCTTCTGGGAGAAGCTGCCCAAGAAGCTGAAAAGAAGGGGGCCTAGATGTGTTGTTGCTACTAGGGAGAAAACAACAATCCTTTGTTCATAGAACAATCGTATTGTTTACTTTACATGTAGTTCGTAAAGCAATAATTTGTTGCTTGCAACTTAATACTGGAGGTGGTTCGGATGATAACCTGAAGGTGGATTATTAGTCATAGATGCAGTTGGATGGCGGTCTATGTACTATGCTGTAATGCCCAATCAAGTCTCAAAGGAGTCAAGATGATTAATATATGCATGTATTTCTTTCTCGGTGTTTGTCAATTGCCCCGCTGTAATTTGTTCACCCAGCATGTTATCTATCTTAAGGAGAGCCACCTCTAGTGAACTATGGATCCCGGTCCTTGTCTTTTACATACAATCTACAATCTTTTACTGCTTTGTGTTTACTTATGGCAAACTTTTACTTCTTTCCATTTGATACGTTTAATCCTTTGTTTTCCACAAAACACGGTGAGATTGACAACCTCATCGCAAGTTGGGGACAAATTTCTGTGCTTGTGTTGTGCAGGTCTCCACGTTGCTACTAGCACCAGTAGTGCGCCCTGCCAAAGCTGAGCTAGTAACACCTTTGGGGTGTTACCTTGCTCCTACTGGTTCGATTAAACCTTGGTTTCATAACTGAGGGAAAACTTGTTGTTGTGCTCATCGTACCTTCCTCTTGGGGTTCCCGACGAGATCTATGTCGAACGACGAGCACATCAAGATTTTCTGGCGCCATTGCCGAGGAGTCAAGGACATCTTCACAAGGGGAGTCCCTCATAACCAATCTCTTTACTTTGTTGTTTTGTTTTGCTTAGTTTTATTTTTGCTTTGTTTGCTTGTTTTGTTCTTCAAAACCCCAAATAAAATTAGTTTTACTAGTTTGCTTTCTTTATCAAAAATACAAAAAAAATAAGTCTCCTTTAGTTGTCACCTCTTCCTTAGCTCACCATGTTGATCACTACATTCACCTTGAAAGACCTTTCAATTGGAAGTGGTTCTATAATGGGAAAAGATAATATTGAAGAATTCTTTAATCATGTTAGCAAACATGAAGATACTGAGGATAGATCCCTTGTAGAACTTGCTCCAAATTATGAGATTGCTGCAGCTTCTTTAATTCACATGTTAGAAGCTAGGTTTGTTAACCTCAACCCCTTAATGCGAGTAATGCTTCTTAAGCTTAAAGAAATTGTGGATCCTGAAAAGAGGGATTTTATTATAGAACCTTTGTTTAAGGAGTTCTATGATGTTGCCAAGGAAGCTAGAAAAGTTTTTGAACATTTCAATATGCTAGGCTCATGGGTAGATGTTGTTGGAACACGAGAAAAGATGAACAAAACCGAACCTAATGGGGAGGAACCTAAGATACCAATACCCTTTAAACTAGTAGCAATACAAGATGCCATAGAAAAGAATCTTGATTGGATTGTTCCTGCAAACCCTTTTGATGAGAATAGTGAACCCAAGAGCATTGAGAAAGGATCCTCTAGAACTTACGTGGATGATATACCTTGCCTTCTTACAAATATTTCTGGTATTGATCTTAATGCTTCTTCATTTGAGAATACTTGATCCTTTTTCTTGCTTCTTATGCCTAACTTAAAGGCGTTAAAGAAAAGTACTTATTGGGAGATAACCCAACAGTTTTAGATGAGTCTTGGAAGTTATTACCTCTGTCATAACCTCTCATTATCCTTTTTATTTGCTTTTGGTGCCAAGAGTAACCTCTAATGAGAGTGAAGTAATGATTGGGAAAGTTGTTGTCCCGAAACAGATTTTTGTGCTTCACCGTACAAATTCGTGAGAGAGCTCTGTATGTCGGATTGAGCTGTAATGTTTTGTGCTTCTGCCCCAGGTTGTTATGTAACTTTTGTTAGTTCAACACTTTTTGATTTGAGTAACAGAAGGTCTTATAACAAATTCGTCTTTACCTACTGGTCTGTTTTGATAGATTTCTGCCATTTTCTGCATTTGCTTCTTGTTGGTACCTTCTTGAGTTCTTTTGGGGAATTGAGATTTTTGAGGGAAGTCCTACAGTAGCCAGTGTTCTAATGGAAGTTTATTTGGTGTTAGAACTGAACCTTGAGACTTATCTATCTTAAGTGCACTAATGTTGCTAATGAGATTGTGTGACGTTTTGTATGAAGGAAAATTTTCAGGTGTATGGAAGGAATGAGTAATGAGATGAAGGATGGACTAAAGTTCAAGCTTGGGGATGCCACGCGTGTCACCCCAAGAAATATCCAAGAAGTACAAGCGTCAAAGCTTGGGGATGCCCAAGGCATCCCCTTCTTCATCAATAAAAATCCCAGGTTTCTTCCAAACGCTTCATTTTTATTGTTTCATGCACAGTTGTGTTTTTCTTGGAGCGTCTTCTTTTTGTTTTTTGTTAGGTTTTCGTTTCCCTTGGTTTGCTTAGTTTTCTGAATAAATTGGTTGGACCCCCTCTTTCATACATTGGTTTGCAAATAGTTTGGTTTGGTTTGTAAAAGAGTAGGAAAGTTCATGCTTATGTGGTGAAAAGAGCTTGTTTTTGACTGTGGCCTATGCTTTGTCATGCCATGCTTGATTTTGTTTTGGATTTATGCTTAGTATTCTTTGCTGTAGCATGACTTGTTATAAACAATTGAGATTGCTTAATGTGCCTTGGATGAATCATGCGTTGTTTTAGCATCTTAAAGCATAGTATAGTGGTATTCTCCTTTGATGCTTTATTTGGGTTGACTTGGCGCATGCTCACACCATGTTATGACTATCCAAAGTCACCATAGCCTTTATGATCCTTTAGTTTTCAACTTGTAGTATCACTTTATGCTTTGATCAATGATGTTTTGTCGCTCTACATGATTATGGCCATTATTGCTCTCTTAGTTTGTCGCTCCCAGTCTTTTGCTAGCCTCCAGAACAAAGTATGAGTTCCACTCATGCATCCAACTCCCTAAACCAAGTTATTCCAAAGAGTCCACCATACCTACCTACTAGCTATGCTATTCCAAGTATATTCGTGCTTTTGTTTACCATCCACTTGTTATGAGAAAACTAGTGATTAAAGCTCTCACGAACTTGATGGCACACTTTACTTTATTTCCTCTAATAAACATGAACCATTGGGTCCTTCTTTGTTGCGTATATGCTTGTGCTTTATGAGTTGAAATTAGCAGAACCATGTACCATGGGGAACGCTTTCAACATTGCACTTGTACTTTGTACCCCGTTGATATCATGTTATTTTGCTTACGGATCTCGGCGGTGTGAAATAAAAGTGGAACTTGTAAGATCATGGAGTTTGCATGTGTGTTAGAGAAACGCCTGGGCCGCTAGCCTAAGCCGTGCCTAATCATGGTGGAAACTTGCAGCATCACCATAATGAGCACTCTATGAAGCATGCTCAATAAAAACCTATGCAAATAGCAAATAAAAAGATCGCTGAGATGCTCATTGTCTGCTTGCCTTGTCATTTTGATTATGTGAAAGCTCCCGTATCATGTGCAAGGGGTACCCAGTTGGCGGTTCTTAATGATACACATATACTTACAATGACAAGAGCTTACTCGTGACTAAAGTTGAGTAGCATGAGGATCGGTCTTCGTAAGTAAGGGGCATGTGATTTTGGTTTATAACTTGTCAAGCATATCCTCGTAGTTGTAAACCTTAATCACCTTCAAGATGCTTATGATAGGGGCAATGAGAGCTGAAAACTACAAGTACCATAATTTTTGGAAGCTCCTTATGAGACTTGAATCCCTACTTCCTTCTATGAAGGCCTTTCTTCCACCATTATATTGAGTCTCCACCTTCTACCTTTATGCACCTACTTTGAGAGCATAGTGGCCATTCTTAGTTCTATGTGCATTGTCCCAAGACTAGTTGATTGATGCATAACTTGATATTGCTTGTTTTAAACTATTTGTATCTAGTCACTCTTATGAACTTTGAAGGTGTCCTATGCACTTATATTTGCTACTCTATGAGGGACAAGCTGAATACTACTATGCTATGTTTTCTTTATGTGAAACAAAAAAACGTCTTGCAAAGCATTGTTATTCATGAATCTTTTGTTTGTGCCTTTTCATGTTGCATCATAGTTTCTTTGCTTATTGCTAGAACTTTGTCTTTCATGTTATGTTTGAAGTACTATGATCCCAACTTTGAATGTTTTGCAAATACTTTTTGATCAAGTCTTTGATGGTGCATGTCACCTCAAAAATTATTCTTTCTTTTTATCACTTACCTACTCGAGGACGAGCAGGACTTAAGCTTGGGGATGTTGATACATTGCAAATGTATCTATAATTTTTGATGTTCCATGCTTGGTTTTATCCACTTTCTTGTGTTTTGTTCCAACTTTGGAGTACTTTTCATATGATTTCTTGGACTAACCTATTAACAAGAGCCACAGTGCCAGCTGCCTGTTTTCTGCTGTTTTTGGTTCCAGGAAAGTCAGAAAATGAATATTTTCGGAATTGGACGGGACAAAAGGCAAAGTTCCTATTTTTCCGGAAGGGATCAAGTGCTAGAATACGACAGGGAGAAGGGCCAGAGGGCGGCCACACCACCTGGCCGCGCGGCCAGGCCTGGCCCGCGGCAGGGGGTGGTGTGGCCAGCCCAGGCACCCCCTCGGCCTCTCCTTCCGGCTATATGTTGCCCTCAGGACAAAAACCCTAAGGACCCGATCAAAAATCCACGAAAGAGTCTGTAGCTGCCGTCATCTCCATCCCTAGACCGGGAGGGATCTGAAGCTCTTCCCGGCACCCTGCCGGAGAGGGGAATTCACCCTGGAGGCCTTCTTCATCACCATGCAAGCCTCCAGTGTGATGCGTGAGTAGTTCATCCTTGGACTACAGATCCATGTAGTAGCTAGATGGCTGGTTTCTCCTCCTTTGTGCTTTCATGTTTAGATCTTGTGAGCTCCGTTCATGATCAAGATCATCTATTTGTAATTCTGCATGTTGTGTTTGCGGGGATCCGACGGATATTGAGATGCTATTTCAGATTGATTATTGATTCTATCATGTCTTTGTTATTTGTGATCTTGCATGCTTTCCGTTGTTAGTAGCTATCTTGGCCAAGTAGATGCTAGCAACTCCAAGAGTTGGTATTTATGCTCGATAGTGGGTTCATGCCTCTGGTAATCTGGGGAAGTGATAGAAATCTCTCGGTACTAGATGTGATGTTCCTACTAGGGAGAAAACAACAATCCTTTGTTCATAGAACAATCGTATTGTTTACTATACACGCAGTTCGTAAAGCAATAATCTGTTGCTTGCAACTTAATACTGGAGGGGGTTCGGATGATAACCTGAAGGTGGATTATTAGTCATAGATGCAGTTGGATGGCGGTCTATGTATTATGTTGTAATGCCCAATCAAGTCTCAAAGGAGTCAAGATGATTAGTATATGCATGTATTCCTTTCTCGGTGTTTGTCAATTGCCCCGCTGTAATTTGTTCACCTAGCATGTTATCTATCTTAAGGAGAGCCACCTCTAGTGAACTATGGATCCCGGTCCTTGTCTTTTACATACAATTTACAATCTTTTACTGCTTTGTGTTTACTTTCTGCAAACTTTTACTTCTTTCCATTCGATATGTTTAATCCTTTGTTTTCCGCAAAACACGGTGGGATTGACAACCTCATCGCAAGTTGGGGACAAAGTTCTGTGGTTGTGTTGTGCAGGTCTCCACGTTGCTACTAGCACCGGTAGTGCGCCCTGCCAAAGCTCAACTAGTAATACCTTTGGGGTGTTTCCTTGCTCCTACTGGTTCGATTAAACCTTGGTTTCATAACTGAGGGAAAACTTGTTGCTGTGCTCATCGTACATTCCTCTTGGGGTTCCCAACGAGCTCTACATCGAACGACGAGCACATCAGTCTTCTTCAGGCTCGGATTTCTCCACTATCTACGCAACTGGTGCGGGCTGGGTGGGATTAGGGTTTTCTGAGATCCGGAACTCAGCCACCTCCGCAGACAAAGGGGACCCAGAAGATTCTTCTGCCTCTATCATCACCGCTGGGGTGGGTGGGGGAGGTTCAGCAAAACGGATGTAAACATTGATCTCGCCAAAATACATGATTGTGTAGGTAGTCACGGCCTCCCTAGCCGGAATCCAAGTCTTGTCGAGAATGATGAGAGGGACGTCGCTGGCGTAGAGGATGCGACCGACGGCGATAGTTTCGCCGATTCCGATTCTCGCAGATTCTGCTCGGAACGCAGATCCGAAGCTCACTTGCCCCATGGTGGGGGCCAACTGTCGTCGGATTGAGGAGAAGTACGTCATGAGGGGGTCCTCGAGGCATGCGGAAGAGAGGGGTGTGAGACGTACGGTGTTCTGGGACGGTGAGGACACAAGTTTACCCATGTTCGAATCCGCCGGCTTTGGACGGATCCTACTCCTGCTAGCAATCCAGTAATACGGCGGAGCCGAAATATGGGTTACAAGGGTTTCGCATGTGCAAGTTGAGATTGTAGACTATTGAGGTGTTTAGAGTGTTGCCCTAAAGGCTCTCCCTAGGATGGCTTATATAGATATCCGGCCTAGGGTTTTACAGGAGAGATCTATCCGGCTATGACTAAGAGTCGGTTATAGAGTTTATCTTGAACTACAAGTAACACTATGGGCCTAAGTCGGTAAGTCTTCTAGGCCTTCCCGTAGCCGGATTGGACTCCGTGTTTCTCCCTGACTAGGCCGCCCGTGAAGCAAAGCTCTAACCCAAAGTGGGACACCCTGGTCAGTGAGGAACTGTGAGGATACCCGGAAACTATATCCACAACAATACCCATTTAGCATATCCCCAACATGGAAGTACCACCAGCCTGTGCATCTACATTGTTGCTCTCTTTTAGCTAAAAAGCTTGAAAATCCGTAGAACTTGGGTGGCCCTCCACAGCGTATGGAAATATTGGTTCCCAAACGACTTCTGATCCATCCGGCACCGATGCCTACGTTGCATAGCCGATGTCACACAAAAAAATCAAGGAACCGGAGCAGCTACTTGCTCCGATGCCCAAACTCAGCATATGTTAAAATATTGGGCTTCCCTATCTAGCTCAACGACCCTTCATCTATGACTAGCCTAAATAGAACCATGAAGAGAGGACGAGCCAGGGCTGATGTTGGGGAGTGACGAGCTAGCATGGCCCCACCTTTGAGAAGTCCACTCTCATCCATTTCCCCTTGCCTCTTCCCCCTCATCCAGGCTAGCACCATTGACTAGACCCCACCCCCACCCCCCAAAAAAAATCCAAAAATGGCGGCGGCGGAGGAACTGTTGCTCTCCTCATAGGATTGCATCATCGAGTCTAGACCCCATGTCTTCCGTGCCTACCGCATCTCCGCCGCCACAACCGACTTCTCTGTCGTCAAGCCACAATTAGTTAACGAGGCGGTGCCGTACACAATGACACTAAAGATCTTCTTCTCGAGGATGTACGAGCTCAGGAGGATGCATGGCTCATTCCTAGCTCCTCTGGAGGACGACGATGTCGCGACCACACCCTGCGAAGAGGAGGTGTTGAATCTCAGCCTGCCTCCCAGCAAGCTGCGAAGAGAGAGCAAGGTCGTGGGAACTATGTGCAAGGTTCTTGGTTGTGTATGGCTGCTGAAGAACCTACATCTCACGGCAGAGGACTAGGACATAATCATGCCGTACGACATTCTGCACCGGCTCTGTCATGAGGCATGTATGTGGGTCGATAGCTTCCACTTCGACCTAAGCGTCAGCGTGGATCTCCGGCTCATTGTCAACCTACTGGTGCTTCAAAACAGTTGGTACCTGGTTGAGCAGGAGGATGGCCATTGCAGCATATGCATGCATGCGCTGTCAAAGCGCACAACGGTCGTTCTCTAAGGATGCAACCATCCGTACCACCGTAAGTGCATATTCACTTGGTTTGAAACCAACGCCAGCTGCCCTAAGCCAAGACAATGTGCTCGCCCATCTCTACTAACACGAGGTGCATATGCCCCCTTCTGTATGAAACCTGGTCCTGTTGTTGATAATTAATTAATGTACTGAACCAATGTATCTGTTGCATGCCAAGTGAACCTGTTCAACATATGTTTGCACTTGTCAAATTAAGCTTAATCCAATTTAGACAGGGAAAACAATTAGTGTAGGATTATAATCCACAAGGAAAATAGTCATCATGTCTCATACATTTTTTACAAGAGAAAACCAATACGAATCACTATTCATCATCTCACTGCATAATATGAAACAAAAGTCTAATCATCATCACCATCATCGCTTTCAGCACCGCCACGTTCTAGATCCACATATTCTGACTGGGTTGGATCTTCTTCCCCTTGCCATTCATCATACATGTCCTGAGATTCATCAGGTAGAACCAGTTTATTCCTTTCTTTGTCGACTACACTAACCTACACAGTGAAATCTACTTGTCCATCATGCGCAGAGCCACCTCTAGTAATCAAATTTTCATCGATGTCAGCCAGTTTAGTTACCATACAACCACTGGAATCATCTTCGTGGGCAACATCTATGGTGACTGGCTCGTCATACTCATTCACATCATAGGTGCTCTTGCCTCAAACTTTTTCACATATTGCCAATCGTTATTATCTGAGTCATATAAGAATATTAGCTTGGAAGCTTGAGTTACCAAAATATAAGGTTCCTCCTTGTACCACTCAGCAGATACATCATTTCTGGGCCCTCTTTTCTTGTTCGGATCTTGGTCATACCAATAACACTTGCATAGAACCATAGATCGACCACCAGTCTTGTTGTTATAGTTCAACTCAATAACCTCATTTATCCGACCATAATGATCACAGTCATCTGACTTCTTAATTTTGGTTGTTGAGTGCTCTCCACTGGTTGTGATGCCACTATTTTGTGTCTTTAGATGTTTCTCGCGCTCATACGTATTGTAGTGGATACCATCGTCATTGCAATATGAAGCTATCTGGACCCTCTTTGCCAGACAACGTGATAGGGCATAGAGACCATCACTAACATCGCTCGGATTCTCTTCAAGCAGCTTTGTGATATGTGGTTATAGAAAATAATCAAGAGGTCATCTCATGTGCACAATTCATATGCAATTCAAAGTTGAATTGAACATCTTACATGATTCCTAAACCATTCCTGAAACCCAGCTCCAAATACTGGTGCAGCATAGTCTTTTCCTTTGGTTGCTTTAAATAACCTACAAAAACGATACTCGAGTAAGACATTTGAACATATCTTGCTACAAGTTTCATTTCATATATGTGAGGATATGTATGAATAGTAGTCAAGCAACAACGTTTTCAGCTTCATCAGCGTTATTCAACACATACCAAGTAAGTTGGTCATATTCTTGTTGCATTAATGTTCTATGTTCCTTCTTTCCTACTAGGTGAACACCATGGTTAAAAACAGAATTTTCAACTTCTTCAATTCTGCCACCTAGATTGGATTTCGTTTTACGATCAGGAATCTATCTTAAGCAAAATGCAAATGCTTCAGCAGCAATGTATTCCTCTATAATGCAAGCCTCTACTCTATCCTTGTTCCTAACAATACCCTTCAAAGTACAAAGTCGAAGTTCTATAGGGTACATCCATCTGTATTGTATGAGACCTCAATAAAGTGCATCTTTAGTCAGATGAACAGCCAAATGCACCATCACATCCAAGAAGGCTGGTGGATATATCAGCTCAGGCTTGCACAGGATTTCTGCTATGTGCGTCTGAAGACGTGCTACAACTCTTCTGTCTAGAGTTTTGCTACATATTTTCCTAAAGAACTATCCTAACTCTTCAAGAATGTTGTACAAATCCTTGTTCACTAAACCTTTAACTCCAATAGCTAAAATAAGCCTTTGTAGGAGGATGTGGGAATCGTGAGTTTTCAACCCTTGGATCTTGTTCCCCTCTGCATTGATACAATTTTCAATGTTGGAAGCATATCTAGATGGGAATTTCACACCTCAGAGGAAATCAAAAAATAGTACCCTTTTATTCATCGGCAAGGTAAATTCTGCACCTTGAAATTTGTAGTGTTTTTTACCACCCTTATCAACCGTATCTTCAGGATGCAGCTTCAAGTTGTTAACGTTGAGTTTTTTGCAGTCAAGCCTATCATTATAGCTATCTTTTGTCTTGCATGGAATGTTGAGTAATGTGCCTATAATGCTTTCACATATATTTTTCTCCATGTGCATGACATCAATATTATGATGAAGCGTCTAACTAGCCCAATACGGCAAGTCCCATAGAGTGGATCTGCGCTTAAAAAATATTCTCGGTTCCTTTTCCTTCCCTTGGGCACCTGCTGCTACTTCTTCCGCTCTCTTCCTTTTGGATGCTGCTCCTACTGTCAATGCATCTTTTATATTCTTTCTTTTACCTTGTTTGGCAGCTGGTTGTTTTCCTGGTTTGACATTTCTGAGCTTTTGTAGATGCGCCTGAAACTCAGCTGCAGTGAAATTTTATGGTGTGGTGCCATATTCAGTCCTATTTCCATAGACTTGCAATATTTTAAGTTTTTCGGAATTTGTGGCCTTGAGGAAGAAAAACATGGTGGCCAAGGAAACCAGTCTTATTGTGTAGCCTCAGTGTGACCTGTTTTGTCTCACAGCAAACACACGCATTATAACCTGTTGTCACTCTGCCTGAGATAGTGCCAAAAGCTGGAAAATCATGGGTGCAGAATAGCACAGGAGCACGCATAGGGAACTTGCCATCTTCGTTCCTGCATGTCTCGTATAAGAGGTTGCATGAACATATCAAAATCCTTCCCAGGTGATATGGGACCTGGGATGAGTAAAGCTAGCAAGCAGTTCAACTGATCAGTGCATGCCCAGGGAGGCAGGTTGTAAGTTGTAATAAGTACTGGCCAATTGTTGTACAAGTTACTCATGTTGCCAAATGGATTAAATCTATCTATAGCTAGGCCAAGTCACAGGTTCCTTGGATCCACTTCAAATCCTGGATGAGCCTTGTCAAAGTTCTTCCATTCATCACCATCAGCTGGATGTCTCACTAAGTAATGGTCTGGCTTGAGAATCTCTTTGTGCCATCTTCTTTCCTTAGATGT
The DNA here is from genome assembly GCA_910589775.1 of Avena eriantha. Classification (NCBI taxonomy): domain Eukaryota; kingdom Viridiplantae; phylum Streptophyta; class Magnoliopsida; order Poales; family Poaceae; genus Avena; species Avena eriantha. The sequence goes on from OU342740.1 coordinate 222,024,315, forward strand.
TTGTTCTCACTGAAACAACCTCTTCAATCTATCTATAATTGAAAAATATCTCAAAACTTTACAAGGATCTTTCTTATTTTTATCACCATTTTCCATCTTGATTCGTTACATACTGGGCATTCGTCGAAGTTTTCATAATCCTCCCAGAATATTACACAATTGTTTGGACAAAAATGGATCTTCTCATATGATAGTCCAAGTACCTTGATGTACTTCTTCATATCATAAAAGGATTTTGGTAGTCCTTCCCTAGGGATTGACTCGTTGTACACCTTAATCACTGAATCAAAAGCTTTGTTGGTAATCTTGTTGAACGACTTCTCCTTTAGTAATTTCATTACCAGTTCGAATCTTGAGATACCAGAATCAGGGTCCACTGAGCACTTAGCATCTTCTATCAGGTCAGAGAAAAGTGATGTTTTAAGAGGAGTGCCTTTTTTGCTTGTAGTGGGGTACAGGTCCCTTAACAAACCAGAAATGTTGGGGGGATACCCCCGAGTAGCGTCACGCCGGGGTATAAAGGCCAAGTTTGCCGAGGTTCGGCAAGGCCAAAGCGGATGCTGGCCGGGTCACCTCAAGGCAGGCCGAATCACGGGGTAATCCGGACCTGGGGGCATTCGCCTAACTAGGTCTCATCGACTTAAGCAGTGAGTCGGAAATGCATGTTTTACTTGTATGCAGGAACTGGTGTGGCTGGATGAACCATCATCCGGGTCACAGCAAGCTTCTAGGAGAAGGAAGGAATCTCGCTGGTCAAAAGGAGCCCCGGTACGCACTGCCTGAGCGAAGCAAGCAAGGACAGGACCACCGGGGCGTGGCCGACAAGTGTGACGACGCCCATGTCTGCTGACGAGGGCGCCGCAGAGGCTCACGTAGCTAAAGCATGTGTGACGCGGGGGAAAAAGCACCCCGGTCAGCTTACCACTTTCGGAGGAGGCATATTCTTAGGAATATGCCTCCACGTATGCCCTAGGCAGAAACCGAGCCTCCCCTATAAAAGGGGGGCTAGGGCTTCTGTAGAGAGGGTTGGTCTTTCTACTATTCTGTTGGGGCTAGGGTTTCAGGCATGATCCGTGGGTGAGAGTAAGAGAGCTCCTTCTTCCTCCTCTCGAGAATACAGCTCCAGGAGCACTTGTAATCTTTGAAGAATATCAATACAAACTTCTGTGTGGAGAATCACTCCACTATCCCTCCCTGGATCCTCCTAGCGTGTATTAGTCCCCACCTTTAGCCTATCTATGGCATCTGCCGTGACACCACCACGACAGTTGGCGCCCACCATGGCGCTAGCGATGCTAGCAGGGGTCAAAATCCGGACGGGAAACATCATCGGCACCGGCGAGCGCATTGTCTCCGGGCTCGTTCAGCGCTTTGGAGCGCTGGACTTCGTCAGCGACAAAGCTGGCTATTTCGGCACGCGCCCTCTACAGCGCAATGGCCTCTTCGTCAAGCTCGGCGCGCACAAGGTCTACGTCGCTGTGGACGTGTCGTGTGTTCAAACGCGTCACGTCGTCGACGCGGGGGAGCCACCCCTCACCGTGGTTCCTGGGACGCGTATCGCTCGCTCCCTGGACCATGTGGAGGTGATGATGACTGCGCCAGGTGCGGGCGCGAGCAAGGATCTGATGCCAGATCCAGAGGTAACGCCAAAAGCACCGAGGAAAGGTAGATGTCCTCCGCTAGAGAGGCCAAAGAACGTGTTGAGGGAAGCGATGGATAGCTTGGCAAACCCTGTAGTAGCAGCGGTAGATCCGGCTTGAGCGCAGGCCGAGCTGGAAGAAACTAGGCAGAAAATCCTAGAGGGTGCAAAGAAAATAGCCGCGGCTCAGCAGTCATTGAATATGATGCTGCGTGAGTATGCAAAAGAGAACAAAGTGGACACAGTAAAAGTAAAGGGGAGAAATCTCATGAGCGAGATGAACCGAGAGGGTGATACTGGAATTGAGGTATCGGAAAACTGTTTGTCCGTGGGGCTGCCGAGGTATAGTACCCCGGCAAAGAACCTCAGAGCAGCGGATGCAGCAGCATCCGAGTTGGAGGGTCTAACGGGTGAAGCCTGGCAAAGACAACATGATAGGGTTAACGAGCTGGTTCGGATTGCGAACAGGCAAAATGAGGAACTACTCAGAGCTAACCCGGAGAGAGCTGGAGCCTCCAAGATCGTGAAAGAGCCACCAGTACCCAACTTCCAGTTACCTAGGGGCACGAAGACATACGACGGCAGTACAAAGCCGGAGGATTGGCTGATAAATTATGCTACAGCAGTCAAAATTGCCACTGGCAACCTGAGATGGGCTGTACGGTATGTACCCCAGATGTTGGAAGGCCCGGCAAGGGTGTGGTTGAACAATTTGCCACCAGGAAGCATCAACTGCTGGATAGATTTCAAGGAGATGTTCCTCAGCAATTTTTCGAGTACGTATCAAAGGCTGAACAGGCCACAAACCCTAGCTATGTGCAAGCAAAGGCCAAATGAGATGGATCGAGAATTTTTTACCCGGTGGTGCACTGTGAGAAATTTGTGTGAGGGCGTGATTGAATCGCAGGCCATAGCATGGTTTGCACAGGGGTGCAGGTTTGGAAGCGAGTTGTGGATGAAGTTGCAAAGGAAAATGTCAGTTATGTTGTCAGAGATGATCCGGATTGCGGATTCGTATGCTTTGGGTGATCCGACTCAACCTAGGCTCTTATCAAACGAGTCAAACGACGAGTACTATCAAAGAGATGGGGTCGGGTCATCCCGAAGGAATGACTACAGAGGAAAAAGGAGAGATGATAGACCGGATCATCGATATGGTTCGCACTAAGTTGTAGCTGTGAATCAAGATCAGCCCGGAGTAGGGGGCAGTCAACGCCAAAAAACTAGAGGGCAGTGGACCCCAAGAAACGATGGCAAGAAGTCTTGGACACCAGAGCAAAAGAAGCAGTGGCAAGAAAGGAAATACCGTCCGAGGTACACTTATGAGTCGATGTTGGATCAGTCGTGTAAGTTTCACACGCCAAATCCGAATAACCCAGCGGGTCATACCATGAGGCAATGTGAGTGGATGCGCAAGATTGAAAAGGGCGGTTCGGGGAATGCTCAGGCACCCCGGAATGATCAGCCTCGGCAGGAGTTACCCCGGCAGCAATTGCTCTCCGGAGCGAACACGCAACAGCTGATGTTGCCTCCCCCTCCGCCAAGATATGATAACAATGAGAGAAGGGACGCGGTGCACCAAGTGGAAAATCAGCATCCACCGGATCAGAGGTACCCCGGGAATGAGGGGAGAAACGAGTACAGGGAGCACCATCAGAGCTACTGCGTGTTCACCACTGAGGAAACAGATAGAAAAAGCTTGCAGTGAAGGCATATGGAAGTGAATCCGGTGATGCCTGCAGTGACGAGGTACATGCCTTGGTCCGATCAAGAAATCACCTGGAGCATCAGGGATCATCCCAAGCTCATGCCAAGCCCTGGTTCGTATGCGTTGGTGCTAGATCCGACATTCATTGGACCTAGCATTAACGTAAGAGTCTCAAAGGTGTTTATTGACAATGGCAGCAGCATTAACATCATGTATGCGGACACAATGCACAAGTTGGGTATCTCGGAGAACATGCTGCAGGCCACGAGGACAACTTTTCATGGCATTGTGCCCGACATTTCTTGTGAACCCATAGGCAAAGTCCGGGTTGACATCTTGTTCGGCACGAGGGATAACTGCCGAACCGAAAATTTGGAGTTCGAGGTGGTGAACTTGGAAAGTGCTTACCATGCATTACTCGAAAGGCCAGCCCTGAACAAGTTCATGGCAAGCTATCACGTTAGCTACTTGAAGATGAAGTTGCCTGGACCAAACGGGGTGATAACCATTGCAGGGGATTTCCGACGTTCGATGGAGTGTGTGTCAGCCGGATCAAACTTAGCCGAGTCGCTGGTGATTGAGCAGGAAAAAAGGAAAATTCAAGAGGTGGCTGTGTTGGCTTAGTCCGCGTAGCAGTATATGCCGGCGCTGACTAACCCGCATGGAAGTGTCTACTTCCAGGCCACAAAAGATACCAAGAAGGTTCCTATTCATGACATGTTCCCAGAGCGCACCGTAACGATTGGTGCCGGGTTAAATGATAAATAGGAAAGCGAGCTCGTCAGTTTCCTCTGTGAGAATCGGGACATTTTTGCTTGGTCCACACAGGACTTGCAAGGAGTTCCGAGGGAGTTGGCCGAGCACTCTTTAAACGTGAGACCCGGAGCTAAGCCGGTGAAGCAACCTCTCCGCCGCTTCGCCGAAGATAGGAGGAAAGTCATTGGGGATGAGATAGCTTGCTAGCTGCGGTATTTATCATGGAGGTTCTCTACCCGGATTGGCCATCCAATCCGGTGCTGGTGGAAAAGAAGAAGGATGACCCGAACGTGGCAGTGGTTTGGCGCATGTGTATCGATTACATGAACCTGAACAAGGCGTGTCCAAAAGATCCATTTCCGCTGCCAAGAATAGACCAGGTCATAAACTCAACTGCTGGATGTGAACTGTTGTCGTTCATTGATGAATATTCAGGTTTCCACCAGATACCTCTAAATCCAGATGATCAAATAAAGACTGCATTTATTACCCCGTATGGGGATTATTGCTATCGCACCATGCCGTTTGGTTTACGTAATGCAGGGGCAACGTACCAAAGATGTATGCAAAAATGTTTGCACGACCAAATAGGTCAAAATGTACAGGTGTACGTGGATGATGTGGTTATCAAGACCAAGGAAAGCAAAATGCTCCTTGACGATATCAAGCAGACGTTTGCGAACCTAAGGAGGTTCTGGATGCAACTTATCCCGGAAAAATGCACATTCGGTGTCCCGGCTGGAATGGTTTTCTGGTTTCCAGCCGAGGTATCGAGGTTAATCCAACTAAGATCTGGGCCATCGAGCGAATGGAACTGCCGAAGTGTCTTAACGACGTCCAGAAGTTCACAGGTTGCCTGGGCTCGTTAAGTCGGTTTGTATGTCGGTTGGGAGAGAAGGCATTGCCTCTTTATCAACTCATGAAAAAAGTCAGATAAGTTTGTTTGGACACCACAGGCCGACGAAGCCTTTACCCACCTGAAGAAAATGTTAGCCACAGCACCAGTACTAGCATCACCACTATCGAAGGAGCCAATGTTGCTCTGTATAGCCGCAACCAACCGAGTTATAAGTGCAGTGATAGTGGTGGAGCGCGACGAGGAAGGTAAGTCGGTGCAAAGGCCAGTGTATTACTTGAGCTAGGTGTTGTCAGCCTTAAAGAAGAACTATCCGCATTACCAAAAGGTGGCATATGGCATGTACATGGCCACCAAGAAACTGAAGCACTACTTTGAGGAGCACCCTATCCGAGTCATATGTGAGGCCCCCATATCCGAGATAATGAGTAACAAGGATGCGAGTGGCAGAAATGCAAAATAGGCAATTGAGCTAGCACCTTATGCGCCGCAGTATGACAGAAGAGAGGCCATCAAGTCTCAAGCTGTGGCGGACTTCTTCGTGGATTGGGCCGAGGTACAGTACGAACCGCCACTTCCGGATCCGAACTATTGGCGAATGCGTTTTGACGGATCAAAGACCAAAACCGGGCTAGGTGCCAGAGTTGTACTCACGTCGCCGAAGAAGGACCAGTTGAGATATGTGTTGCAGATCCATTTCACCGCATCAAACAATGTCGCTGAGTATGAAGCACTTGTGCATGGGCTTAAGGTAGCAAAATAAATTGGAATACGTCGGATCATATGCTTTGGCGACTCGGATTTGGTGGTGCAGCAAGTGTCGGGAGTATGGGACGCCTTGGATCCAAACATGGTGCAATACAGATTTCATGTGCAGAAAATATCTGGTTACTTTGAGGGATGTGAATTTCACCATATACCCCGGGTGGAAAATAAGGCTGCCGACATGCTGTCGAAGCTCGGGTCAACCCGACAAGCAATTCCACCGGGTGTGGCATTAGAGCACCTCAGGAAACCATCCATCAGGCCATCCCCAGAATCCGAGTCAATCTATGTCCCGGAGGAGACAGAATCCGGAGCTGTGCCCATGGACGTGGACACGGGAAGTGGAGCGCTGAACCCGGGGACTGCCTCGGCAAATCTGGGGACTACTTCGGTAACCCCAGGGACTGCTTCGCAAGACCCGGGGACTGCTCAGCATGGTCCGGTTGAGGTTATGCCGGTGGATCAGATGGAGATTGACGAGAATGTGTTCCGTGTGCGAGCAATACCAGCTTGGGCATTGCCTATATTTCAATTCCTGAAGGACGGAACGTTGCCCACTGAGGAGGTGTTGTCCAGGCAAACACAGAGGAGGGAAAAGGCCTACACAATCATCAATTCCGAACTATACAAAAGGAGTGTGACCAATGTACTTCAGCGATGTGTTGACTCGGAAGAAGGACTTGAAATCATCCGAGATATACATCAGGGGGAATGCGGGAATCATGCCTCATCCCGAGCTTTGGTAGCAAAAGCTTTCCGGCACAGATTCTACTGGCCAAACGCCTTAGAGCAAGCAGAACATCTGGTGAGAAAATGTAATGGTTGTCAGAGGTAAGCTACCAAGACACATATGCCAATGTCGGAACTCAAGACCATACCAATCACTTGGCCATTTGCCGTATGGTGCTTGGATATGGTTGGCCCGTTCAAACCAGCAAGGGGAAATATGACTCACATTCTGGTAGTGGTGGACAAGTTTACGAAGTGGATTGAGGTAAAGCCTATAAGAAAATGTGATGGAGCTACGGCCGTAACGTTTCTCAAAGATATCATCTTGAGGTACGGTTATCCTCACAGTATCATAACTGACAATGGCACAAATTTTGCGGAAGGAGAATTTGCTCGTTTCTGCCGGGATAAGAGGATCCGGCTGGACGTAGCCTCGGTAGCCCACCCTGCATCGAACGGGCAAGTGGAAAGATCCAACGGATTAGTATTATCCGGGATAAAACCCCGGCTCATTGAGCCGCTGCAAAGATCAGCGGGGTGCTGGATAGAAGAACTACCAGCGGTACTGTGGAGTTTAAGAACAACTCTGAATCGATCAACAGGCTATACGCTGTTCTTTCTGGTATATGGGGCAGAAGCTGTATTACCAGCCGACATAGAGCATGATTCTCCTAGGGTCACCCAATACACAGAAGCCGAAGTGCAAGAAGCCCGGCAAAATGATGTTGATCTGCTGGAAGAAGCGAGAGAACTGACACTTTCCAGATCCGCCATATATCAGCAAAATCTCCGACGCTATCATAGCCAGAAAGTGTGCCCCTGGGTCTTTCGGGAAGGCGATCTCGTGCTCCGGTTGGTACAACGTACTACGGGTATGCATAAGTTATCCCCCCCATGGGAAGGGCCGTTCATCATGAGCAAAGCATTGCACAATGATTTTTACTATCTTATAGATGCAAAGCCACAGGAAAAGAACAAGGCGGATAGGTCCGGAGAGGAATCCAAGCGACCATGGAATATAGCTCTACTTTGTCCTTTCCACACTTAGCTAAGAAGTCTATGTATCCGAGTTATCTCATATATCGGTATGTATGTCGGCAATGAGCTTATCAATGAAATGTTGGCACCTCGAGCAGTAACTCGGGGACTGCCTTAATAATGTTTGTTGTTTTTTGCGCGTCAGCTGGAATAAGTTATTCTACTTAACTCGGATAGGAATGTGCGAGCACCAAGAACCCAACTCTTCGACTTGCTGCTGTCCAACAAGAATTGGCTTCATGGCAAGCAAGAGAACAAGTTTGGAATTGCGTAGCACATGAAAAATGACTAAAGAAATGAATTTATTCGAGCCGACGTTTGTTTTTCGGACTAACCCAGTATTCATTTTCGAGTTATTATGTTGTTCTTTTGTCGTTGTATTGGGAACGGCAGTACCTGAGGAGGTTAGATAGAGGTGTGGGACTAGCAGGGAAGCTATCGACGGCGTCCGCAGGCAGGATTGGATACAAACGAGCATAGCGGGACGCAAGAAGTACCCAGGTTCGGGGCCCTCGTGACGAGGTAAAGCCCCTACTCCTGCCGGATCTGACTATGTGGAGTATACGAACTACAAGTGCTCCTCGAGCTGTATTCTCTAGCTACTACCTTAAATGCAATGAGACCCACCCTTTCTACTGAGGCCTTGCCTCTCCTTATATAGGCAGAGAGGCAAAGGTCTCACTGACCAGTCCGACTGGCGGGCCCCACAGGCGGGTCCCAGCCGACTAGTCATCCACAGTGTCCGGTATGGCTTGTCCTGTCGTAGTACGAGTGGTATGGTTGTCGTAGGCACAGTGGACGCCGTGCGAGCCTGTCGTCAGCACCGGCCACTGTTCCTGCGTCACCCGCACAAAGTCTTCGTTATGGCCGGGTAGTTGCCAGTCTTGTCACCGTACAGGGCGTACCGTGCACTGATACACACGCCGCCCTGTCCCATTGATTGAGTCCGGCTAAGTAGCCGTATCCGGCTACCTCCTGCTGATCCGGCTACTAGGGGATAGCTGGCCTGTCTTGCCTTGTCCGGCTGCATCTGGTCAGCCGGACACGCTCCGACTGTCTTGTTTCTTATTCGATTGGGATACCCGGGGATCATCCCCCTGACACTAGCCCCCGAGCGCGTGTGGATTCCGCCCTTAGGCGAAATGTGCGCGCGCTTCCTCTTGTTTTTTAATTTGCGTCCGGCTGAGCTTGGCGGTTGCGCTACCCGTGACGTCCGTGCTGACGCCGGCCACGCGCGCACGCGCCATCATTACTCTGCGGCGGGCAGCATAACGTCCCGTCGCACGTCGCCTCGGGAAGCTGCTGTCCGGCGCTTCGGTTCCCGCCCCAGGATCTTCTACGCATCCTGCTCCGACACACGGGATCTTAGGCGGTGGTTGGGGTGTGGGTTGCCCGGATACGCGCCGCGTGCCCCGCCGACGGTTGCCCTTCTGGCCCTTTAAAGGGACGCTGCGGGGGAGGCGATTTCCTTCCTTCGCTGCAATTCCTTCTTCCCCGCGTGCTCCTGCTTCCGCGCTCTTGCTCTCTGCGCCGCCCGCTCGCCGTTGTCGTCGTTACGGGCCACCGCCACTCTTCCGTCACCGCTCCCCCTCATCAACCGGAGATGGCCGCCGACCGCGGGGCCTGGTGTGGCTCCGCCATCACTGAGGACCAGATCACGAAGTACCGCGCCACCCGCGTCCTCCCGCCGGCAGAGGATGGTGGCGGTGCGGCTGGCGCCAGCCGGGGAAGTGTCGCCGTGTCTGGAGGAGGGCGAACGCGTCATATTCCTGTCCCATCTGGCCCGCGGGTTCGCCCTTCCGGTGAACCCGTTCCTCTTGACCTTCCTCGCCTTCTTTGACCTTCGTCTCCACCACCTCGGCGCCAACGCAATCGGAACGTTGGCGCATTTCGTTGCTTTCTGCGAGAGCTATCTCGGGATCCAGCCGGATCTCGGGATCTTCTGCCGGCTCTTTCCAGTCCGGCCGCAGGTGCAGTTCACCCAGGGGCGCTGGCGGCACCTCCATTTACTCCCGCTCATAGACCGGCTACCCCAAGTTCCTTCTTCACGATACGGTGCGACTGTGGCAGCAGTCGTACTTCTATGTGAAGAACCTCACCAATGTCGACCGGATCAATCTGCCGGCCTTCCAGGACGTCGAGTCCAGCCAGCAGAACTGGGACTTGAAGCTCCACGGCGACAAGGTGGAGACGGACAAGATGTTGAAGCGCATGCGCTCCCTCGTCCACTGCTGGCTGACTGGCCTGGACGTCACTCTCAACTGGATGTCCCGGCTAATGATGTCGTTGCAGCAATGAGCACACAAGATGTGCTACTATTCGGGCCGGCTGGACCCGACCCGGCTGTCGCGCCGCGATCCCCACTACCACTACCTGAAGGAGTGGGTGTGGACGATCACCAAGGAGCGGTTGCCGGAGAACTAGAAGTTCAGCCTGGCGCCGTATACGCGGGAGAACGGCGCGCCTCGGGTAAGCTCTTCTAACCGGATGCACTTTTGATGTTTTCTTGTTCTTGTTCTTTGTCTTCGTCTGGCTGACCTTTGTGTTCGGCAGATGTTCCCCTGCATCATCCGTGAGGAGGGCGCGGCGGTCCTCGAGGAGTTCGCGCCCAACCTGCCCGAGCCGCGCGCCCGGCGGTCCGGCGAACAATCGGATGGGGATGGCGACGCCTTTCCCAGTCGGAACAACGAGCCGGCCGCCGACCCGCACCCGGAGGTGCACGAGGAGGAGGCCATGCCAACCGCGGAGCCGGCGACGCGCTCCACGACGGACGGGGGAGCGGGCGGGAGCGGCTCTAGCCGCGCCGGCTCCCGCCGCCCCGCGGCGGAGGAGCCGGCGCCCAAGAGGAGCCGGTCCAGCGCCCGCCGCCAAGCCGGTCCGGCACCCTGCCATCAAGTTGTCTTGGCCGGAAGAAGGGGCCGCCTCCTGTGGTGCTGGGGTATGTTCCTTCTCCCCCTTCCTTTTCTGTCTGTTTGCCTTTTTCCTCCTTTTCTGACATTGGCTTGTTTTGCTCCTGTCTTCCTCACTCTTTCCTTAGCACGCTCGTTTCCTTTGGAGCCGCGAGCCCGGCTCGCGCGCCCGCCGGGTCACCGCCCAACACCCCGACAGCGCCGACCAGCGCTCCTCCTTCCTCCGAGGCGCAACCTTTGCCTCCCCCACGGGCTGAGCCGACTGCCCTCCGCCCAGCTGGAAGTCCCCCAGCCGGAGGCGAGGTCCTCCCAGCCGGAAGGCTCCTCCGCGGGCGCGCGGGGGGCTGCTGGCAAGGAGCTCGTCGTCGTTGGCGACGACAACTCCGACGAGGAGCCCGGGGAAGAGTTGTAGGCGGCGGTGGTCGCGGCGAAGGAGTCCCTGGCCGTCAACGTCGTGGACGACGACGCCTCTTCCGCTGCCTCGTTGTCGGACCTTTCCGCCATGCTCGAGCTGGCGGTGAAGGAGATCCAGCTGCTGGAGGCCACAGCCGGCAGGAACCAGTCGTTGGAGCAGAAGCTCGCTGCCTCCAACGGGACCTCCCAGAGTGAGTTCACTTTGGCCGGCTCCTTCTTTTTGGGGGAGGGACTGATAGCCGGTTTGTTGTAGCCATCCTCATGTGCGCTCAGCGTGAGATCAATCGCTTGAAGAAGGCGAACGACCGGTTGAGCATGTCCAACTCCACTCTGCCGCTGCAGAACAAGGACTGGCATGCGCGGGTGGACGGTCTGGAGGCCACCATCAAGGAGCGCGACGCCTCGCTCGCCAGCCTGACCGAGGCTTTCTCCCTTCTCGAGGCCCAGAACAAGGACCAAGAGAAGGAGATCAAACAGTTGGCGCTCAAGGAGTAGGCGCTGGTGGAGGAGCTGATGCAGGTCGGCCACACTGCCAAAGGTGAGTCTTCTTTCCGTCTCTTTTTCTTTCCGGATCCGGTAGCCGGATCTGACTTCTCTTTTCTGACAGCTTTTTACCCCGGCATAGACCTGCTGGCCTACAACCGGCTGCAGGAGAATTGGCCGGGAGCGCAGCCTACAGCCCAGGAGCTTGTCGTCCTTCTTGGCGAGGAGGCTACTAAGCTTCACCAGGCGGCGAGGGACGTCTTCTCCTTTGTCTGGCCGGAGGCTCCGGTACCGGAGACAATTGCACAGCTGGCTGCGAAGGTGGGAGAGGTGTCGGCTGCGGTGGACCGGCTGCGGGATCTTGCTGCACGAGCCAGAGCGGAGATGGCCTTGGCCTTGATGCTCTCCTGGTACAAGGACGCCCGCATCGAGTAGATCGACGGAGGCTTCCGTGCCGGGGCTGACCTTGCCGCCATCCGCCAAGCCCATCCGGAGCTCCGCGGGTCCGCCGTCAAGATCACCGACTATGTGGACGCCGACGAGGTCCTCACTGACTCGGAGTCCGCTGGCACTCCTGATGTGGAGGCCCCGATGCCGCCGCCTGCCAGCGCCGGGACCGGATCAAGCTCCGCGCCTCCTCCACCGCCCGAAGCCTCCGCTGGCCAAGATCTCCCCCACGGAAAGGGTCCTGCTGCCTAGATATCGCCCCGGGATGCCGGGTGTAATTGTCTTGTGTTGTACACCTGTAAACCTTGTCTGTTTGAGCCGGCTGTCTTTGACGCCGGTAAGTTGCGAGAGCTTCGTCTCTCTTTTGCTTGTTATTGTTGAAATCCTTTTTCCTTACTTGTGCGCTGAGTTTCTTTTGCCATTTTTCCCGGCTAAACTTGTCCGGCTACACACCTTTAGCCGGATAACCTACACCTCCAGTGGGGGCGCGCAAGCGCACCCACTGGGTGTAGCCCCCGAGATTCGTAGTAGTTGGCGAAGGCAGGTGCTTCGAATCTTCCTTCTTTCCTAGTTCTTCTGTCTTTATCCGACTAGACTCGTCTTAGTCGGTTGCTTTCGCTGGCTGAACCCTTTTAGCCGGGGGAACTAACATTCCGGTGGGGGCGTGCGAGCGCACCCACTGGGTGTAGCCCCCCGAGATTCGGAGCGGCTGGAGTAGCCAGGTGCTTCAAATCTTCCTTGTCTTCTCTTGCTCCTGCCCTTGCCGTCACCTGGGCTCCGATCGGCCGGCTAGACGCCTTTAGCCGGTCGGGAACCACAAGATTCCGCTGGGGGCACGCGAGCGCACCCAGTGGGTATAGCCCCCGAGATTCGGATCGCTTGATGAAGGCAAGGACTTCGAATCTTCTTTCCTTTTCCTGAACTCTGACTCTAGGTAGCCGTACGAAACGTACGTACGCATACACACATGTCCACATAGGTTAGTAGGTTAGTCTGCCAAATTGTAGCCGTGAAACGGCTTGTTTTTCGAAAACTGGCTTGTCCCTTTCTAGACACTTATTCGCTTTCCCGTGCGTTCTACTGTTTTCGCTGCGTCCTTGTCGGGCAGCCGGGTTGCGGTCTGTAGCCGGAATCGAAGGGAGCTGACAGTACATTGCGCACGGTACTAAAGGCTTAGCAGCTGGATTGGTTCGAGCTAGTTGCAGGGTCGGGACACCCGGTCTGTCAGGTCTCCTCCCCGTTTTTCGTGTGGGATGCCTCGGGCTTTTGCTCTTGCTAGCCGGACAGCCGGGTTGCGGTCTGTAGCTGAGACGAAGAGTGGGCCTCTGACATCGTTGCACAGTACTCAGCCGGTTTGTTGACTTAGCAGGCCGGGCCAGCCGCGAGCTCCTGGTAGGGGTTGCCGGAGCCGGAAAATAATAACCGGAAAACAGGTGCATACATATTTCTGGCAAGGAGCCCCCGAGATTCTCGTGGGGGTCCGTATTTTTATTCATAGGGGTTTCGGGATACATACACTGTCTGGCGACTAGGTGTAAAATGGGCGCAGCAGGGCCGCGTTCTAGGGACGCTCGGTCTCCTCGTCTGACTTGTCCCTCTTGTTCTTACGTGGCTGCTGCGCGTCGATGAGGTAGTAGGAGTCGTTGGGCAGCGCCCGGCTGATGATGAAGGGGCCCTCCCAGGGTGGCGATAACTTGTGTATGCCCTTCGTGTCTTGCACCAGCCGGAGAACCAGGTCGCCTTGACGGAATGCGACTGGGCGGATCCAGTTTGAATGGTAGCGACGTAGTCACTGCTGGTACAGGGCTGATCTGGCCAAGGCTAGCTCGCGGGCCTCCTCCAGGAGGTCCACTCCATCCTCCCGCGCCTCCTGGTTGGCTTTTTCGTTGTAGAGAAGCTTGCGAGGGGAGTCGAACTCGATGTCGGCGGAGAGGACGGCTTCCGATCCGTAGACCAGGAAGAACGGCGTGTAGCCGGTTGACCTATTCGGCGTGGTGCGGAGGCTCCACAGCACAGCCGGAAGTTCTTCGATCCAACATCCGGGTGAACGCTCCCACGGCTCGATGAGACGTGGCTTGATGCCGGCTAGCACTAAGCCGTTTGCTCTTTCGACTTGCCTGTTGGATTGCGGGTGCGCGACGGAGGCGAGGTCCAGCCGGATGCCCGTGTTGCTGCAGAACCAGGCGAAGAGATGGGGTCGGGTCAACCTAGGCTCTTATCAAATGAGTCAAACGACGAGTACTATCAAAGAGATGGGGTCGGGTCATCCCGAAGGAATGACTACAGAGGAAAAAGGAGAGATGATAGACCGGATCATCGATATGGTTCGCACTAAGTTGTAGCTGTGAATCAAGATCAGCCCAGAGCAGGGGGCAGTCAACGCCAAAAAACTAGAGGGCAGTGGACCCCAAGAAACGATGGCAAGAAGACTTGGACACCAGAGCAAAAGAAGCAGTGGCAAGAAAGGAAATACCGTCCGAGGTACACTTATGAGTCGATGTTGGATCAGTCGTGTAAGTTTCACACGCCAAATCCGAATAACCCAGCGGGTCATACCACGAGGCAATGTGAGTGGATGCGCAAGATTGAACAGGGCGGTTCGGGGAATGCTCAGGCACCCCGGAATGATCAGCCTCGGCAGGAGTTACCCTGGCAGCAATTGCTCTCCGGAGCGAACACGCAACAGCTGATGTTGCCTCCCCCTCCACCAAGATATGATAACAATGAGAGAAGGGACGCGGTGCACCAAGTGGAAAATCAGCATCCACCGGATCAAAGGTACCCCGGGAATGAGGGGAGAAACGAGTACAGGGAGCACCATCAGAGCTACTGCGTGTTCACCACTGAGGAAACAGATAGAAAAAGCTTGCAGCGAAGGCATATGGAAGTGAATTCGGTGATGCCTGCAGTGACGAGGTACATGCCTTGGTCCGATCAAGAAATCACCTGGAGCATCAGGGATCATCCCAAGCTCATGCCAAGCCCTGGTTCGTATGCGCTGGTGCTAGATCCGACATTCATTGGACCTAGCATTAACGTAAGATTCTCAAAGGTGTTTATTGACAATGGCAGCAGCATTAACATCATGTATGCGGACACAATGCACAAGTTGGGTATCTCGGAGAACATGCTGCAGGCCACGAGGACAACTTTTCATGGCATTGTGCCCGACATTTCTTGTGAACCCATAGGCAAAGTCCGGGTTGACGTCTTGTTCGGCACGAGGGATAACTGCCGAACCGAAAATTTGGAGTTCGAGGTGGTGAACTTGGAAAGTGCTTACCATGCATTACTCGAAAGGCCAGCCCTGAACAAGTTCATGGCAAGCTATCACGTTAGCTACTTGAAGATGAAGTTGCCTGGACCAAACGGGGTGATAACCATTGCAGGGGATTTCCGACGTTCGATGGAGTGTGTGTCAGCCGGATCAAACTTAGCCGAGTCGCTGGTGATTGAGCAGGAAAAAAGGAAAATTCAAGAGGTGGCTGTGTTGGTTTAGTCCGCGTAGCAGTATATGCCGGCGCTGACTAACCCGCATGGAAGTGTCTACTTCCAGGCCACAAAAGATACCAAGAAGGTTCCTATTCATGACATGTTCCCAGAGCGCACCGTAACGAATGGTGCCGGGTTAAATGATAAATAGGAAAGCGAGCTCGTCAGTTTCCTCTGTGAGAATCGGGACATTTTTGCTTGGTCCACACAGGACTTGCAAGGTGTTCCGAGGGAGTTGGCCGAGCACTCTTTAAACATGAGACCCGGAGCTAAGCCGGTGAAGCAACCTCTCCGCCGCTTCGCCGAAGATAGGAGGAAAGTCATTGGGGATGAGATAGCTTGCTAGCTGCGGGATTTATCATGGAGGTTCTCTACCCGGATTGGCCATCCAATCCGGTGCTGGTGGAAAAGAAGAAGGATGACCCGAACGTGGCAGTGGTTTGGCGCATGTGTATCGATTACATGAACCTGAACATGGTGTGTCCAAAAGATCCATTTCCGCTGCCAAGAATAGACCAGGTCATAGACTCAACTGCTGGATGTGAACTGTTGTCGTTCATTGATGTATATTCAGGTTTCCACCAGATACCTCTGAATCCAGATGATCAAATAAAGAATGCATTTATTACCCCGTATGGGGATTATTGCTATCGCACCATGCCGTTTGGTTTACGTAATGCAGGGGCAACGTACCAAAGATGTATGCAAAAATGTTTGCACGACCAAATAGGTCAAAATGTACAGGTGTACGTGGATGATGTGGTTATCAAGACCAAGGAAAGCAAAATGCTCCTTGACGATATCAAGCAGATGTTTGCGAACCTAAGGAGGTTCTGGATGCAACTTATCCCGGAAAAATGCACATTCGGTGTCCCGACTGGAATGGTTTTCTGGTTTCCAGCCGAGGTATCGAGGTTAATCCAACTAATATCTGGGCGATCGAGCGAATGGAACTGCCAAAGTGTCTTAACGACGTCCAGAAGTTCACAGGTTGCCTGGGCTCGTTAAGTCGGTTTGTATGTCGGTTGGGAGAGAAGGCATTGCCTCTTTATCAACTCATGAAAAAAGTCGGATAAGTTCGTTTGGACACCACAGGCCGACGAAGCCTTTACCCACCTGAAGAAAATGTTAGCCACAGCACCAGTACTAGCATCACCACTATCGAAGGAGCCAATGTTGCTCTATATAGCCGCAACCAACCGAGTTATAAGTGCAGTGATAGTGGTGGAGCGCGACGAGGAAGGTAAGTCGGTGCAAAGGCCAGTGTATTACTTGAGCCGGGTGTTGTCAGCCTCAAAGAAGAACTATCCGCATTACCAAAAGGTGGCATATGGCGTGTACATGGCCACCAAGAAACTGAAGCACTACTTTGAGGAGCACCCTATCCGAGTCATATGTGAGGCCCCCATATCCGAGATAATGAGTAACAAGGATGCGAGTGGCAGAAATGCAAAATAGGCAATTGAGCTAGCACCTTATGCGCCGCAGTATGACAGAAGAGAGGCCATCAAGTCTCAAGCTGTGGCGGACTTCTTCGTGGATTGGGCCGAGGTACAGTACGAACCGCCACTTCCGGATCCGTACTATTGGCGAATGCGTTTTGACGGATCAAAGACCAAAACCGGGCTAGGTGCCGGAGTTGTACTCACGTCGCCGAAGAAGGACCAGTTGAGATATGTGTTGCAGATCCATTTCACCGCATCAAACAATGTCGCTGAGTATGAAGCACTTGTGCATGGGCTTAAGGTAGCAAAAGAAATTGGAATACGTCGGATCATATGCTTTGGCGACTCGGATTTGGTGGTGCAGCAAGTGTCGGGAGTATGGGACGCCTTGGATCCAAACATGGCGCTATACAGATTTCATGTGCAGAAAATATCTGGTTACTTTGAGGGATGTGAATTTCACCATGTACCCCGGGTGGAAAATAAGGCTGTCGACATGCTGTCAAAGCTCGGGTCAACCCGACAAGCAATTCCACCGGGTGTGGCATTAGAGCACCTCAGGAAACCATCCATCAGGCCATCCCCAGAATTCGAGTCAATCTATGTCCCGAAGGACACAGAATCCGGAGCTGTGCCCATGGACGTGGACACGGGAAGTGGAGCGCTGAACCCGGGGACTGCCTCGGCAAATCTGGGGACTACTTCGGTAACCCCGGGGACTGCTTCGCAAGACCCGGGGACTGCTCAGCATGGTCCGGTTGAGGTTATGCCGGTGGATCAGATGGAGATTGACGAGAATGTGTTCCGTGTGCGAGCAATACCAGCTTGGGCATTGACTATATTTCAATTCCTGAAGGACGGAACGTTGCCCACTGAGGAGGTGTTGTCCAGGCAAACACAGAGGAGGGAAAAGGCCTACACAATCATCAATTCCGAACTACACAAAAGGAGTGTGACCAATGTACTTCAGCGATGTGTTGACTCGGAAGAAGGACTTCAAATCATCCGAGATATACATCAGGGGGAATGCGGGAATCATGCCTCATCCCGAGCTTTGGTAGCAAAAGCTTTCCGGCACGGATTCTACTGGCCAAACGCCTTAGAGCAAGCAGAAGATCTAGTGAGAAAATGTAATGGTTGTCAGAGGTACGCTACCAAGACACATATGCTAATGTCGGAACTCAAGACCATACCAATCACTTGGCCATTTGCCGTATGGTGCTTGGATATGGTTGGCCCGTTCAAACCAGCAAGGGGAAATATGACTCACATTCTGGTAATGGTGGACAAGTTTACGAAGTGGATTGAGGTAAAGCCTATAAGAAAATGTGATGGAGCTACGACCGTAACGTTTCTCAAAGATATCATCTTGAGGTACGGTTATCCTCACAGTATCATAACTGACAATGGCACAAATTTTGCGGAAGGAGAATTTGCTCGTTTTTGCCGGGATAAGAGGATCCGGCTGGACGTAGCCTCGGTAGCCCACCCTGCATCAAACGGGCAAGTGGAAAGATCCAACGGATTAGTATTATCCGGGATAAAACCTCGGCTCATTGAGTCGCTGCAAAGATCAGCGGGGTGCTGGATAGATGAACTACCAGCGGTACTGTGGAGTTTAAGAACAACTCTGAATCGATCAACAGGCTATACGCCGTTCTTTCTGGTATATGGGGCAGAAGCTGTATTACTAGCCGACATAGAGCATGATTCGCCTAGGGTCACCCAATACACGGAAGCCGAAGTGCAAGAAGCCCGGCAAAATGATGTTGATCTGCTGGAAGAAGCGAGAGAACTGACACTGTCCAGATCCGCCATATATCAGCAAAATCTCCGACGCTATCATAGCCGGAAAGTGTGCCCCTGGGTCTTTCGGGAAGGCGATCTCGTTCTCCGGTTGGTACAACGTACTACGGGTATGCATAAGTTATCCCCCCATGGGAAGGGCCGTTCATCATGAGCAAAGCATTGCACAATGATTTTTACTATCTTATAGATGCAAAGCCATAGGAAAAGAACAAGGCGGACAGGTCCGGAGAGGAATCCAAGCGACCATGGAATATAGCTCTACTTTGTCCTTTCTACACTTAGCTAAGAAGTCTATGTATCCGAGTTATCTCATATGTCGGTATGTATGTCGGCAATGAGCTTATCAATGAAATGTTGGCACCTCGAGCAGTAACTCGGGGACTGCCTTAATAATGTTTGTTGTTTTTTGCGCGTCAGCTGGAATAAGTTATTCTACTTAACTCGGATTAGTAATGTGCGAGCACCAAGAACCCAACTCTTCGACTTGCTGCTGTCCAACAAGAATTGGCTTCATGGCAAGCAAGAGAACAAGTTTGGAATTGCGTAGCACATGAAAAACGACTAAAGAAATGAATTTATTCGAGCCGACGTTTGTTTTTCAGACTAACCCAGTATTCATTTTCGAGTTATTATGTTGTTCTAATGTCGTTGTATTGGGAACGGCAGTACCTGAGGAGGTTAGATAGAGGTGTGGGACTAGCAGGGAAGCTATCGACGGCGTCCGTAGGCAGGATTGGATACAAGCGAGCGTAGCGGGACGCAAGAAGTACCCAGGTTCGGGGCCCTCGTGACGAGGTAAAGCCCCTACTCGTGCCGGATCTGACTATGTGGAGTATACGAACTACAAGTGCTCCTCGAGATGTATTCTCTAGCTACTGCCTTAAATGCAATGAGACCCACCCTTTCTACTGAGGCCTTGCCTCTCCTTATATAGGCAGAGAGGCAAAGGTCTCACTGACCAGTCCGACTGGCGGGCCCCACAGGCGGGTCCCAGCTGACTAGTCATCCACAGTGTCCGGTATGGCTTGTCCTGTCGTAGTACGAGTGGTATGGTTGTCGTAGGCACAGTGGACGCCGTGCGAGCCTGTCGTCAGCACCGGCCACTGTTCCTGCGTCACCCGCACAAAGTCTTTGGTATGGCCAGGTAGTTGCCAGTCTTGTCACCGTACAGGGCGTACCGTGCACTGATACACACGCCGCCCTGTCCCATTGATTGAGTCTGGCTAAGTAGCCGTATCCGGCTGCCTCCTGCTGATCCGGCTACTAGGGGATAGCCGGCCTGTCTTGCCTTGTCCGGCTGCATCTGGTCAGCTAGACACGCTCCGACTATCTTGTTTCTTATTCGGTTGGGATACCCGGGGATCATCCCCCTGACACTAGCCCCCGAGCGCGTGTGGATTCCGCCCTTAGGCGAAATGTGCGCGCGCTTCCTCTTGTTTTTTAATTTGCGTCCGGCTGAGCTTGGCGGTTGCGCTACCCGTGACGTCCGTGCTGACGCCGGCCACGCGCGCACGCTCCATCATTACTCTGCGGCGGGCAGCATAACGTCCCATCGCACGTCGCCTCGGGAAGCTGCTGTCCGGCGCTTCGGTTCCCGCCCCAGGATCTTCTACGCATCCTGCTCCGACACACGGGATCTTAGGCGGCGGTTGGGGTGTGGGTCGCCCCGATGCGCGCCGCGTGCCCCGCCGACGGTTGCCCTTCTAGCCCTTTAAAGGGACGCCGCGGGGGAGGCGATTTCCTTCCTTCGCTCCCCCGCTGCAATTCCTTCTTCCCCGCGTGCTCCTGCTTCCACGCTCTTGCTCTCTGCGCCGCCCGCTCGCCGTTGTCGTCGTTACGGGCCACCGCCACTCTTCCGTCGCCGCTCCCCCTCATCAACCGGAGATGGCCGACGACTGCGGGGCCTGGTGTGGCTCCGCCATCACCGAGGAATAGATCACGAAGTACCGCGCCACCCGCGTCCTCCCGCCGGCGGAGGAGGTGGCGGTGCGGCTAGCGCCGGCCGGGGAAGTGTCGCCGCGTCTGGGGGAGGGCGAACGCGTCATATTCCTGTCCCATCTAGCCCGCGGGTTCGCCCTTCCGGTGAACCCGTTCCTCTTGACCTTCCTCGCCTTCTTTGACCTTCGTCTCCACCACCTCGGCGCCAACGCAATCGGAACGTTGGCGCATTTCGTTGCTTTCTGCGAGAGCTATCTCAGGATCCAGCCGGATCTCGGGATCTTCTGCCGGCTCTTTCCAGTCCGGCCGCAGGTGCAGTTCACCCAGGGGCGCTGGCGGCGCCTCCATTTACTCCCGCTCGCAGACCGGCTACCCCAAGTTCCTTCTTCACGATACGGTGCGACTGTGGCAGCAGTCGTACTTCTATGTGAAGAACCTCACCAATGTCGACCGGATCAATCTTCCGGCCTTCCAGGACGTCGAGTCCAGCCGGCAGAACTGGGACTTGAAGCTCCACGGCGACAAGGCGGAGACGGACAAGATGTTGAAGCGCATGCGCTCCCTCGTCCACTACTGGCTGACTGGCCTGGACGTCACTCTCAACTGGATGTCCCGGCTGATGATGTCGTTGCAGCAATGAGCACACAAGATGTGCTACTATTCGGGCCGGCTGGACCCGACCCGGCTGTCGCGCCGCGATCCCCGCTACCACTACCTGAAGGAGTGGGTGTGGACGATCACCAAGGAGCGGCTGCCGGAGTAACTAGAAGTTCAGCCTGGCGCCGTATACGGGGGAGAACGGCGCGCCTCGGGTAAGCTCTTCTGACCGGATGCACTTTTGATGTTTTCTTGTTCTTGTTCTTTGTCTTCGTCTGGCTGACCTTTGTGTTCGGCAGATGTTCCCCTGCATCATCAGTGAGGAGGGCGCGGCGGTCCTCGAGGAGTTTGCGCCCAACCTGCCCGAGCCGCGCGCCCGGCGATCCGGCGAGGAATCGGATGGGGATGGCGACGCCTTTCCCAGTCGGAACAACGAGCCGGCCGCCGACCCGCACCCGGAGGTGCACGAGGAGGAGGCCATGCCAACCGCGGAGCCAGCGACGCGCTCCACGACGGACGGGGGAGCGGGCGGGAGCGGCTCTAGCCGCGCCGGGTCCCGCCGCCCCGCGGCGGAGGAGCCGGCGCCCAAGAGGAGCCGGTCCAGCGCCCCGCCGCCAAGCCGGTCCGGCACCCTGCCATCAAGTTGTCTTGGCCGGAAGAAGGGGCCGCCTCCTGTGGTGCTGGGGTATGTTCCTTCTCCCCCTTCCTTTTCTGTCTGTTTGCCTTTTTCCTCCTTTTCTGACATTGGCTTTTTTTGCTCCTGTCTTCCTCACTCTTTCCTTAGCACGCTCGTTTCCTTTGGAGCCGCGAGCCCGGCTCGCGCGCCCGCCGGGTCACCGCCCACCACCCCGACTGCGCCGACCAGTGCTCCTCCTTCCTCCGAGGCGCAGCCTTTGCCTCCCCCACGGGCTGAGCCGACTGCCCTCCGCCCAGCCGGAAGTCCCCCAGCCGGAGGCGAGGTCCTCCCAGCCGGAAGGCTCCTCCGCGGGTGCGCGGGGGGCTGCTGGCAAGGAGCTCGTCGTCGTTGGCGACGACAACTCCGACGAGGAGCCCGGGGAAGAGTGGCAGGCGGCGGTGGTCGCGGCGAAGGAGTCCCTGGCCGTCAACGTCGTGGACGACGACGCCTCTTCCGCTGCCACGTTGTCGAACCTTTCCGCCACGCTCGAGCTGGCGGTGAAGGAGATCCAGCTGCTGGAGGCCACAGCCGGCGGGAACCAGTCGTTGGAGCAGAAGCTCGCTGCCGCCAACGGGACCTCCCAGAGTGAGTTCACTTTGGCCGGCTCCTTCTTTTTTTGGGGGGGGGGACTGATAGCCGGTTTGTTGTAGCCATCCTCGTGTGCGCTCAGCGCGAGATCGATCGCTTGAAGAAGGCGAACGACCGGTTGAGCATGTCCAACTCCACTCTGCCGCTGCAGAACAAGGACTGGCACGCGCGGGTGGACGGTCTGGAGGCCACCATCAAGGAGCGCGACGCCTAGCTCGCCAGCCTGACCGAGGCTTTCTCCCTTCTCGAGGCCCAGAACAAGGACCAAGAGAAGGAGATCAAACGGTTGGCGCTCAAGGAGAAGGCGCTGATGGAGGAGCTGATGCAGGTCGGCCACACTGCCAAAGGTGAGTCTTCTTTCCGTCTCTTTTTCTTTCCGGATCCGGTAGCCGGATCTGACTTCTCTTTTCTGACAGCTTTTTACCTCGGCATAGACCTGCTGGCCTACAACCGGCTGCAGGAGAATTGGCCGGGAGCGCAGCGTACGGCCCAGGAGCTTGTCGTCCTTCTTGGCGAGGAGGCTGCTAAGCTTCACCAGGCGGCGAGGGACGTCTTCTCCTTTGTCTGGCCAGAGGCTCCGGTACCGGAGACAATGGCACAGCTGGCTGCGAAGGTGGGAGAGGTGTCGGCTGCGGTGGACCGGCTGCGGGATCTTGCTGCACGAGCCAGAGCGGAGATGGCCTTGGCCTTGATGCTCTCCTGGTACAAGGACGCCCGCATCGAGTAGATCGACGGAGGCTTCCGTGCCGGGGCTGACCTTGTCGCCATCCGCCAAGCCCATCCGGAGCTCCGTGGGTCCGCCGTCAAGATCACCGACTATGTGGACGCCGACGAGGTCCTCACCGACTCGGAGTCCGCTGGCACTCCTGATGTGGAGGCCCCGATGCCGCCGCCTGCCAGCGCCGGGACCGGATCAAGCCCCGCGCCTCCTCCACCGCCCGAAGCCTCCGCTGGCCAAGATCTCCCCCACGGAAAGGGTCCTGCTGCCTAGATATCGCCCCGGGATACCGGGTTTAATTGTCTTGTGTTGTACACCTGTAAGCCTTGTCTGTTTGAGCCGGCTGTCTTTGACGCCGGTAAGTTGCGAGAGCTTCGTCTCTCTTTTGCTTGTGCGCTGAGTTTCTTTTTGCCATTTTGCCCGGCTAAACTTTTCCGGCTACACACCTTTAGCCGGATAACCTACACCTCCAGTGGGGGCGCGCAAGCGCACCCACTGGGTGTAGCCCCCGAGATTCGTAGTAGTTGGCAAAGGCAGGTGCTTCGAATCTTCCTTATTTCCCAGTTCTTCTGTCTTTATCCGACTAGACTCGTCTTAGTCGGTTGCTTTCGCTGGCTGAACCCTTTTAGCCGGAGGAACTAACATTCCAGTGGGGGCGCGCGAGCGCACCCACTTGGTGTAGCCCCCGGAGATTCGGAGCGGCTAGAGTAGCCAGGTGCTTCGAATCTTCCTTGTCTTCTCTTGCTCCTGCCCTTGCCATCACCTGGGCTCCGATCGGCCGGCTAGACGCCTTTGGCCGGTCGGGAACCACAAGATTCCGCTGGGGGCGCGCGAGCGCACCCAGTGGGTATAGCCCCCAAGATTCGGATCGCTTGATGAAGGCAAGGACTTCGAATCTTCTTTCCTTTTCCTGAACTCTGACTCTAGGTAGCCATACGAAACGTACGTACGCATACACACATGTCCACATAGGTTAGTAGGTTAGTCTGCCAAATTGTAGCCGGGAAACGGCTTGTTTTTCGAAAACTGGCTTGTCCCTTTCTAGACACTTATTCGCTTTCCCGTGCGTTCTACTGTTTTCGTTGTGTCCTTGTCGGGCAGCCGGGTTGCGGTCTGCAACCGGAATCGAAGGGAGCTGACAGTACATTGCGCACGGTACTAAAGGCTTAGCAGCTGGATTGGTTCGAGCTAGTTGCAGGGTTGGGACACCCGGTCTGTCACGTCTCCTCCCCGTTTTTTGTGTGGGATGCCTCGGGCTTTTGCTCTTGCTAGCCGGACAGCCGGGTTGCGGTCTGTAGCTGAGACGAAGAGTGGGCCTCTGACATCGTCGCACAGTACTCAGCCGGTTTGTTGACTTAGCAGGCCGGGCCAGCCGGCGAGCTCCTGGTAGGGGTTGCCGGAGCCGGAAAATAATAACCGGAAAACAGGTGCATACATATTTCTGGCAAGGAGCTCCCGAGATTCTCGTGGGGGTCCGTATTTTTATTCATAGGGGTTTCGGGATACATACACTGTCTGGCGACTAGGTGTAAAATGGGCGCAGCAGGGCCGCGTTCTAGGGACGCTCGGTCTCCTCGTCTGACTTGTCCCTCTTGTTCTTACGTGGTTGTTGCGCGTCGATGAGGTAGTAGGAGTCGTTGGGCAGTGCCCGGCTGATGATGAAGGGGCCCTCCCAGGGTGGCGATAACTTGTGTATGCCCTTCGTGTCTTGCACCAGCCGGAGAACCAGGTCGCCTTCACGTAATGCGACTGGGCGGATCCGGTTTCAATGGTAGCGACGTAGTCGCTGCTGGTACAGGGCTGATCTGGCCAACGCTAGCTCGCGGGCCTCCTCCAGGAGGTCCACTCCATCCTCCCGCGCCTCCTGGTTGGCTTTTTCGTTGTAGAGAAGCTTGCGAGGGGAGTCGAACTCGATGTCGGCGGAGAGGACGGCTTCCGATCCGTAGACCAGGAAGAACGGCGTGTAGCCGGTTGACCTATTCGGCGTGGTGCGGAGGCTCCACAGCACAGCCGGAAGTTCTTCGATCCAACATCCGGGTGAACGCTCCCACGGCTCGATGAGACGTGGCTTGATGCCGGCTAGCACTAAGCCGTTTGCTCTTTCGACTTGCCTGTTGGATTGCGGGTGCGCGACGGAGGCGAGGTCCAGCCGGATGCCCGTGTTGCTGCAGAACCAGGCGAAGAGATGGGGTCGGGTCAACCTAGGCTCTTATCAAACGAGTCAAACGACGAGTACTATCAAAGAGATGGGGTCGGGTCATCCCGAAGGAATGACTACAGAGGAAAAAGGAGAGATGATAGACCGGATCATCGATATGGTTCGCACTAAGTTGTAGCTGTGAATCAAGATCAGCCCAGAGTAGGGGGCAGTCAATGCCAAAAAACTAGAGGGCAGTGGACCCCAAGAAACGATGGCAAGAAGACTTGGACACCAGAGCAAAAGAAGCAGTGGCAAGAAAGGAAATACCGTCCGAGGTACACTTATGAGTCGATGTTGGATCAGTCGTGTAAGTTTCACACGCCAAATCCGAATAACCCAGCGGGTCATACCACGAGGCAATGTGAGTGGATGCGCAAGCTTGAACAGTGCGGTTCGGGGAATGCTCAGGCACCCCGGAATGATCAGCCTCGGCAGGAGTTACCCCGGCAGCAATTGCTCTCCGGAGCGAACACGCAACAGCTGATGTTGCCTCCCCCTCCGCCAAGATATGATAACAATGAGAGAAGGGACGCGGTGCACCAAGTGGAAAATCAGCATCCACCAGATCAGAGGTACCCCGGGAATGAGGGGAGAAACGAGTACAGGGAGCACCATCAGAGCTACTGCGTGTTCACCACTGAGGAAACAGATAGAAAAAGCTTGCAGCGAAGGCATATGGAAGTGAATCCGGTGATGCCTGCAGTGACGAGGTACATGCCTTGGTCCGATCAAGAAATCACCTGGAGCATCAGGGATCATCCCAAGCTCATGCCAAGCCCTGGTTCGTATGCGTTGGTGCTAGATCCGACATTCATTGGACCTAGCATTAACGTAAGATTCTCAAAGGTGTTTATTGACAATGGCAGCAGCATTAACATCATGTATGCGGACACAATGCACAAGTTGGGTATCTCGGAGAACATGCTGCAGGCCACGAGGACAACTTTTCATGGCATTGTGCCCGACATTTCTTGTGAACCCATAGGCAAAGTCCGGGTTGACGTCTTGTTCGGCACGAGGGATAACTGTCGAACCGAAAATTTGGAGTTCGAGGTGGTGAACTTGGAAAGTGCTTACCATGCATTACTCGAAAGGCCAGCCCTGAACAAGTTCATGGAAAGCTATCACGTTAGCTACTTGAAGATGAAGTTGCCTGGACCAAACGGGGTGATAACCATTGCAGGGGATTTCCGACGTTCGATGGAGTGTGTGTTAGCCGGATCAAACTTAGCCGAGTCGCTGGTGATTGAGCAGGAAAAAAGGAAAATTCAAGAGGTGGCTGTGTTGGCTTAGTCCGCGTAGCAGTATATGCCGGCGCTGACTAACCCGCATGGAAGTGTCTACTTCCAGGCCACAAAAGATACCAAGAAGGTTCCTATTCATGACATGTTCCCAGAGCGCACCGTAACGATTGGTGCCGGGTTAAATGATAAATAGGAAAGCGAGCTCGTCAGTTTCCTCTGTGAGAATCGGGACATTTTTGCTTGGTCCACACAGGACTTGCAAGGTGTTCCGAGGGAGTTGGCCGAGCACTCTTTAAACGTGAGACCCGGAGCTAAGCCGGTGAAGCAACCTCTCCGCCGCTTCGCCGAAGATAGGAGGAAAGTCATTGGGGATGAGATAGCTTGCTAGCTGCGGTATTTATCATGGAGGTTCTCTACCCGGATTGGCCATCCAATCCGGTGCTGGTGGAAAAGAAGAAGGATGACCCGAACGTGGCAGTGGTTTGGCGCATGTGTATCGATTACATGAACCTGAACAAGGCGTGTCCAAAAGATCCATTTCCGCTGCCAAGAATAGACCAGGTCATAGACTCAACTGCTGGATGTGAACTGTTGTCGTTCATTGATGAATATTCAGGTTTCCACCAGATACCTCTAAATCCAGATGATCAAATAAAGACTGCATTTATTACCCCGTATGGGGATTATTGCTATCGCACCATGCCGTTTGGTTTACGTAATGCAGGGGCAACGTACCAAAGATGTATGCAAAAATGTTTGCACGACCAAATAGGTCAAAATGTACAGGTGTACGTGGATGATGTGGTTATCAAGACCAAGGAAAGCAAAATGCTCCTTGACGATATCAAGCAGACGTTTGCGAACCTAAGGAGGTTCTGGATGCAACTTATCCCGGAAAAATGCACATTCGGTGTCCCGGCTGGAATGGTTTTCTGGTTTCCAGCCGAGGTATCGAGGTTAATCCAACTAAGATCTGGGCCATCGAGCGAATGGAACTGCCGAAGTGTCTTAACGACGTCCAGAAGTTCACAGGTTGCCTGGGCTCGTTAAGTCGGTTTGTATGTCGGTTGGGAGAGAAGGCATTGCCTCTTTATCAACTCATGAAAAAAGGCAGATAAGTTTGTTTGGACACCACAGGCCGACGAAGCCTTTACCCACCTGAAGAAAATGTTAGCCACAGCACCAGTACTAGCATCACCACTATCGAAGGAGCCAATGTTGCTCTGTATAGCCGCAACCAACCGAGTTATAAGTGCAGTGATAGTGGTGGAGCGCGACGAGGAAGGTAAGTCGGTGCAAAGGCCAGTGTATTACTTGAGCTAGGTGTTGTCAGCCTTAAAGAAGAACTATCCGCATTACCAAAAGGTGGCATATGGCATGTACATGGCCACCAAGAAACTGAAGCACTACTTTGAGGAGCACCCTATCCGAGTCATATGTGAGGCCCCCATATCCGAGATAATGAGTAACAAGGATGCGAGTGGCAGAAATGCAAAATAGGCAATTGAGCTAGCACCTTATGCGTCGCAGTATGACAGAAAAGAGGCCATCAAGTCTCAAGCTGTGGCGGACTTCTTCGTGGATTGGGCCGAGGTACAGTACGAACCGCCACTTCCGGATCCGAACTATTGGCGAATGCGTTTTGACGGATCAAAGACCAAAACCGGGCTAGGTGCCAGAGTTGTACTCACGTCGCCGAAGAAGGACAAGTTGAGATATGTGTTGCAGATCCATTTCACCGCATCAAACAATGTCGCTGAGTATGAAGCACTTGTGCATGGGCTTAAGGTAGCAAAATAAATTGGAATACGTCGGATCATATGCTTTGGCGACTCGGATTTGGTGGTGCAGCAAGTGTCGGGAGTATGGGACGCCTTGGATCCAAACATGGCGCTATACAGATTTCATGTGCAGAAAATATCTGGTTACTTTGAGGGATGTGAATTTCACCATATACCCCGGGTGGAAAATAAGGCTGCCGACATGCTGTCGAACCTCGGGTCAACCCGACAAGCAATTCCACCGGGTGTGGCATTAGAGCACCTCAGGAAACCATCCATCAGGCCATCCCCAGAATCCGAGTCAATCTATGTCCCGGAGGAGACAGAATCCGGAGCTGTGCCCATGGACGTGGACACGGGAAGTGGAGCGCTGAACCCGGGGACTGCCTCGGCAAATCTGGGGACTACTTCGGTAACCCCGGGGACTGCTTCGCAAGACCCGGGGACTGCTCAGCATGGTCCGGTTGAGTTTATGCCGGTGGATCAGATGGAGATTGACGAGAATGTGTTCCGTGTGCGAGCAATACCAGCTTGGGCATTGCCTATATTTCAATTCCTGAAGGACGGAACGTTGCCCATTGAGGAGGTGTTGTCCAGGCAAACACAGAGGAGGGAAAAGGCCTACACAATCATCAATTCCGAACTATACAAAAGGAGTGTGACCAATGTACTTCAGCGATGTGTTGACTCGGAAGAAGGACTTGAAATCATCCGAGATATACATCAGGGGGAATGCGGGAATCATGCCTCTTCCCGAGCTTTGGTAGCAAAAGCTTTCCGGCACAGATTCTACTGGCCAAACGCCTTAGAGCAAGCAGAACATCTGGTGAGAAAATGTAATGGTTGTCAGAGGTAAGCTACCAAGACACATATGCCAATGTCGGAACTCAAGACCATACCAATCACTTGGCCATTTGCCGTATGGTGCTTGGATATGGTTGGCCCGTTCAAACCAGCAAGGGGAAATATGACTCACATTCTGGTAATGGTGGACAAGTTTACGAAGTGGATTGAGGTAAAGCCTATAAGAAAATGTGATGGAGCTACGGCCGTAACGTTTCTCAAAGATATCATCTTGAGGTACGGTTATCCTCACAGTATCATAACTGACAATGGCACAAATTTTGCGGAAGGAGAATTTGCTCGTTTCTGCCGGGATAAGAGGATCTGGCTGGACGTAGCCTCGGTAGCCCACCCTGCATCCAACGGGCAAGTGGAAAGATCCAACGGATTAGTATTATCTGGGATAAAACCCCGGCTCATTGAGCCGCTGCAAAGATCAGCGGGGTGCTGGATAGAAGAACTACCAGCGGTACTGTGGAGTTTAAGAACAACTCTGAATCGATCAATAGGTTATACGCCGTTCTTTCTGGTATAGGGGCAGAAGCTGTATTACCAGCCGACATAGAGCATGATTCGCCTAGGGTCACCCAATACACAGAAGCCGAAGTGCAAGAAGCCCGGCAAAATGATGTTGATCTGCTGGAAGAAGCGAGAGAACTGACACTGTCCAGATCCGCCATATATCAGCAAAATCTCCGACGCTATCATAGCCGGAAAGTGTGCCCCTGGGTCTTTCGGGAAGGCGATCTCGTTCTACGGTTGGTACAACGTACTACGGGTATGCATAAGTTATCCCCCCCATGGGAAGGGCCGTTCATCATGAGCAAAGCATTGCACAATGATTTTTACTATCTTATAGATGCAAAGCCACAGGAAAAGAACAAGGCGGACAGGTCCATAGAGGAATCCAAGCGACCATGGAATATAGCTCTACTTTGTCCTTTCTACACTTAGCTAAGAAGTCTATGTATCTGAGTTATCTCATATGTCGGTATGTATGTCGGCAATGAGCTTATCAATGAAATGTTGGCACCTCGAGCAGTAACGCGGGGACTGCCTTAATAATGTTTGTTGTTTTTTGCGCGTCAGCTGGAATAAGTTATTCTACTTAACTCGGATTAGTAATGTGCGAGCACCAAGAACCCAACTCTTCGACTTGCTGCTCTCCAACAAGAATTGGCTTCATGGCAAGCAAGAGAACAAGTTTGGAATTGCGTAGCACATGAAAAACGACTAAAGAAATGAATTTATTCGAGCCGACGTTTGTTTTTCGGACTAACCCAGTATTCATTTTCGAGTTATTATGTTGTTCTATTGTCGTTGTATTGGGAACGGCAGTACCTGAGGAGGTTAGATAGAGGTGTGGGACTAGCAGGGAAGCTATCGACGGCGTCCGCAGGCAGGATTGGAACAAGCGAGCGTAGCGGGACTCAAGAAGTACCCAGGTTCGGGGCCCTCGTGACGAGGTAAAGCCCCTACTCCTGCCGGATCTGACTATGTGGAGTATACGAACTACAAGTGCTCCTCGAGCTGTATTCTCTAGCTACTGCCTTAAATGCAATGAGACCCACCCTTTCTACTGAGGCCTTGCCTCTCCTTATATAGGCAGAGAGGCAAAGGTCTCACTGACCAGTCCGACTGGCGGGCCCCACAGGCGGGTCCCAGCCGACTAGTCATCCACAGTGTCCGGTATGGCTTGTCCTGTCGTAGTCCGAGTGGTATGGTTGTCGTAGGCACAGTGGACGCCGTGCGAGCCTGTCGTCAGCACCGGCCACTGTTCCTGCGTCACCCGCACAAAGTCTTCGGTATGGCCGGGTAGTTGCCAGTCTTGTCACCGTACAGGGCGTACCGTGCACTGATACACACGCCGCCCTGTCCCATTGATTGAGTCTGGCTAAGTAGCCGTATCCGGCTGCCTCCTGCTGATCCGGCTACTAGGGGATGGCCGGCCTGTCTTGCCTTGTCGGGCTGCATCTGGTCAGCCGGACACGCTCTGACTGTCTTTTTTCTTATTTGGTTGGGATACCCGGGGATCATCCCCCTGACACTAGCCCCCGAGCGCGTGTGGATTCCGCCCTTAGGCGAAATGTGCGCGCGCTTCCTCTTGTTTTTTAATTTGCGTCTGGCTGAGCTTGGAGGTTGCGCTACCCGTGACGTCCGTGCTGACGCCGGCCACGTGCGCACGCGCCATCATTACTCTGCGGCGGGCAGCATAACGTCCCGTCGCACGTCGCCTCGGGAAGCTGCTGTCCGGCGCTTCGGTTCCCGCCCCAGGATCTTCTACGCATCCTGCTCCGACACACGGGATCTTAGGCGGCGGTTGGGGTGTGGGTCGCTCGGATGCGCGCCACGTGCCCCGCCGACGGTTGCTCTTCTAGCCCTTTAAAGGGACGCCGCGGGGGAGGCGATTTCCTTCCTTCGCTCCCCCGCTGCAATTCCTTCTTCCCCGCGTGCTCCTGCTTCCGCGCTCTTGCTCTCTGCATCGCCCGCTCGCCGTTGTCGTCGTTACGGGCCACCGCCACTCTTCCGTCGCTGCTCCCCCTCATCAACCGGAGATGGCCGTCGACCGCGGGGCCTGGTGTGGCTCCGCCATCACCGAGGACCAGATCACGAAGTACCGCGCCACTCGCGTCCTCCCGCCGGCGGAGGAGGTGGCGGTGCGGCTGGCGCCGGCCGGGGAAGTGTCGCCGCGCCTGGTGGAGGGCGAACGCGTCATATTCCTGTCCCATCTGGCCCGCGGGTTCGCCCTTCCGGTGAACCCGTTCCTCTTGACCTTCCTCGCCTTCTTTGACCTTCGTCTCCACCACCTCGGCGCCAACGCAATCGGAACGTTGGCGCATTTCGTTGCTTTCTACGAGAGCTATCTCGGGATCCAGCCGGATCTCGGGATCTTCTGCCGGCTCTTTCCAGTCCGGCCGCAGGTGCAGTTCACCCACGGGCACTGGCGGCGCCTCCATTTACTCCCGCTCGTAGACCGGCTACCCCAAGTTCCTTCTTCACGATACGGTGCGACTGTGGCAGCAGTCGTACTTCTATGTGAAGAACCTCACCAATGTCGACCGGATCAATCTGCCGGCCTTCCAGGACGTCGGGTCCAGCCGGCAGAACTGGGACTTGAAGCTCCACGGCGACAAGGCGGAGACGGACAAGATGTTGAAGCGCATGCGCTCCCTCGTCCACTGCTAGCTGACTGGCCTGGACGTCACTCTCAACTGGATGTCCCGGCTGATGATGCCGTTGCAGCAATGAGCACACAAGATGTGCTACTATTCGGGCCGGCTGGACCCGACCCGGCTGTCGCGCCGCGATCCCCGCTACCACTACCTGAAGGAGTGGGTGTGGACGATCACCAAGGAGCGGCTTCCGAAGAACTAGAAGTTCAGCCTGGCGCTGTATACGCGGGAGAACCGCGCGCCTCGGGTAAGCTCTTCTGACCGGATGCACTTTTGATGTTTTCTTGTTCTTGTTCTTTGTCTTCGTCTGGCTGACCTTTGTGTTCGGCAGATGTTCCCCTGCATCATCCGTGAGGAGGGCACGGCGGTCCTCGAGGAGTTCGCGCCCAACCTGCCCGAGCCGCGCGCCCGGCGGTCCGGCGAGGAATCGTATGGGGATGGCGACGCCTTTCCTAGTCGGAACAACGAGCCGGCCGCCGACCCGCACCCGGAGATGCACGAGGAGGAGGCCATGCCAACCGCGGAGCCGGCGACGCGCTCCACGACGGACGGGGGAGCGGGCGGGAGCGGCTCTAGCCGCGCCGGCTCCCGCCGCCCCGCGGCGGAGTAGCCGGCGCCCAAGAGGAGCCGGTCCAGCGCCCCGCCGCCAAGCCGGTCCGGCACCCTGCCATCAAGCCGTCTTGGCCGGAAGAAGGGGCCGCCTCCTGTGGTGCTGGGGTATGTTCCTTCTCCCCCTTCCTTTTCTGTCTGTTTGCCTTTTTCCTCCTTTTCTGACTTTGGCTTGTTTTGCTCCTGTCTTCCTCACTCTTTCCTTAGCACGCTCGTTTTCTTTGGAGCCGCGAGCCCGGCTCGCGCCCCCGCCGGGTCACCGCCCACCACCCCGACTGTGCCGACCAGCGCTCCTCCTTCCTCCGAGGCGCAGCCTTTGCCTCCCCCACGGGCTGAGCCGACTACCCTCCGCCCAGCCGGAAGTCCCCCAGCCGGAGGCGAGGTCCTCCCAGCCGGAAGGCTCCTCCGCGGGCGCGCGGGGGGCTGCTGGCAAGGAGCTCATCGTCGTTGGCGACGACAACTCCGACGAGGAGCCCGGGGAAGAGTGGCAGGCGGCGGTGGTCGCGGCGAAGGAGTCCCTGGCCGTCAACGTCGTGGACGACGACGCCTCTTCTGCTGCCTCGTTGTCGGACCTTTCCGCCACGCTCGAGCTGGCGGTGAAGGAGATCTAGCTGCTGGAGGCCACAGCCGGCGGGAACCAGTCTTTGGAGCAGAAGCTCGCTGCCGCCAACGGGAACTCCCATAGTGAGTTCACTTTGGCCGGCTCCTTCTTTTTTTTTGGGGGGGGGGGGATTGATAGCCGGTTTGTTTTAGCCATCCTCGTGTGCGCTCAGCGCGAGATCGATCGCTTGAAGAAGGCGAACGACCGGTTGAGCATGTCCAACTCCACTCTGCCGCTGCAGAACAAGGACTCGCACGCGCGGGTGGACGGTCTGGAGGCCACCATCAAGGAGCGCGACGCCTCGCTCGCCAGCCTAACCGAGGCTTTCTCCCTTCTCGAGGCCCAGAACAAGGACCAAGAGAAGGAGATCAAACGGTTGGCGCTCAAAGAGAAGGCGCTGGTGGAGGAGCTGATGCAGGTCGGCCACACTGCCAAAGGTGAGTCTTCTTTCCATCACTTTTTCTTTCCGGATCCGGTAGCCGGATCTGACTTCTCTTTTCTGACAGCTTTTTACCCCGGCATAGACCTGCTGGCCTACAACCGGCTGCAGGAGAATTGGCCGGGAGCGCAGCGTACGGCCCAGGAGCTTGTCGTCCTTCTTGGCGAGGAGGCTGCTAAGCTTCACCAGGCGGCGAGGGACGTCTTCTCCTTTGTCTGGCCAGAGGCTCCGGTACCGGAGACAATGGCACAGCTGGCTGCGAAGGTGGGAGAGGTGTCGGCTGCGGTGGACCGGCTGCGGGATCTTGCTGCACGAGCCAGAGCGGAGATGGCCTTGGCCTTGATGCTCTCCTGGTACAAGGACGCCCGCATCGAGTAGATCGACGGAGGCTTCCGTGCCGGGGCTGACCTTGCCGCCATCCGGCAAGCCCATCCGGAGCTCCGCGGGTCCGCCGTCAAGATCACCGACTATGTGGATGCCGACGAGGTCCTCACCGACTCAGAGTCCGCTGGCACTCCTGATGTGGAGGCCCCGATGCCGCCGCCTGCCAGCGCCGGGACCGGATCAAGCCCCGCGCCTCCTCCACCGCCCGAAGCCTCCGCTGGCCAAGATCTCCCCCACGGAAAGGGTCCTGCTGCCTAGATATCGCCCCGGGATGCCGGGTGTAATTGTCTTGTGTTGTACACCTGTAAACCTTGTCTGTCTGAGCCGGCTGTCTTTGACGCCGGTAAGTTGCGAGAGCTTCGTCTCTCTTTTGCTTGTTATTGTTGAAATCCTTTTTCCTTACTTGTGCGCTGAGTTTCTTTTTGCCATTTTGCCCGGCTAAACTTGTCCGGCTACACACCTTTAGCCGGATAACCTACACCTCCAGTGGGGGCGCGCAAGTGCACCCACTGGGTGTAGCCCCCGAGATTCGTAGTAGTTGGCGAAGGCAGGTGCTTCGAATCTTCCTTCTTTCCCAGTTCTTCTGTCTTTATCCGACTAGACTCGTCTTAGTCGGTTGCTTTCGCTGGCTGAACCCTTTTAGCCGGGGGAACTAACATTCCAGTGGGGGCGCGCGAGCGCACCCACTGGGTGTAGCCCCCGAGATTCGGAGCGGCTAGAGTAGCCAGGTGCTTCGAATCTTCCTTGTCTTCTCTTGCTCCTGCCCTTGCCCTCACCTGGGCTCCGATCGGCCGGCTAGACGCCTTTAGCCGGTCGGGAACCACAAGATTCCGCTGGGGGCGCGCAAGCGCACCCAGTGGGTATAGCCCCCGAGATTCGGATCGCTTGATGAAGGCAAGGACTTCGAATCTTCTTTCCTTTTCCTGAACTCTGACTCTAGGTAGCCATACGAAACGTACGTACGCATACACACATGTCCACATAGGTTAGTAGGTTAGTCTGCCAAATTGTAGCCGGGAAATGGCTTGTTTTTCGAAAACTGGCTTGTCCCTTTCTAGACACTTATTCGCTTTCCCGTGCGTTCTACTGTTTTCGCTGCGTCCTTGTCGGGCAGCCGGGTTGCGGTCTGCAGCCGGAATCGAAGGGAGCTGACAGTACATTGCGCACGGTACTAAAGGCTTAGCAGCTGGATTGGTTCGAGCTAGTTGCAGGGTCGGGACACCCGGTCTGTCACCTCTCCTCCCCGTTTTTGTGTGGGATGCCTCGGGCTTTTGCTCTTGCTAGCCGGACAGCCGGGTTGTGGTCTGTAGCTGAGACGAAGAGTGGGCCTCTGACATCGTCGCACAGTACTCAGCCGGTTTGTTGACTTAGCAGGCCGGGCCAGCCGGCGAGCTCCTGGTAGGGGTTGCCGGAGCCGGAAAATAATAACCGGAAAACAGGTGCATACATATTTCTGGCAAGGAGCCCCCGAGATTCTCGTGGGGGTCCGTATTTTTATTCATAGGGGTTTCGGGATACATACACTGTCTGGCGACTAGGTGTAAAATGGGCGCAGCAGGGCCACGTTCTAGGGACGCTCGGTCTCCTCGTCTGACTTGTCCCTCTTGTTCTTACGTGGCTGTTGCGCGTCGATGAGGTAGTAGGAGTCGTTGGGCAGTTCCCGGCTGATGATGAAGGGGCCCTCCCAGGGTGGCGATAACTTGTGTATGCCCTTCGTGTCTTGCACCAGCCGGAGAACCAGGTCGCCTTCACGGAATGCGACTGGGCGGATCCGGTTTCAATGGTAGCGACGTAGTCGCTGCTGGTACAGGGCTGATCTGGCCAAGGCTAGCTCGCGGGCCTCCTCCAGGAGGTCCACTCCATCCTCCCGCGCCTCCTGGTTGGCTTTTTCGTTGTAGAGAAGCTTGCGAGGGGAGTCGAACTCGATGACGGCGGAGAGGACGGCTTCCGATCCGTAGACCAGGAAGAACGGCGTGTAGCCGGTTGACCTATTCGGCGTGGTGCGGAGGCTCCACAGCACAGCCGGAAGTTCTTCGATCCAACACCCGGGTGAAAGCTCCAACGGCGCGATGAGACGTGGCTTGATGCCGGCTAGCACTAAGCCGTTTGCTCTTTCGACTTGCCCGTTGTATTGCGGGTGCGCGACGGAGGCGAGGTCCAGCCGGATGCCCTTGTTGCTGCAGAACCGGGCGAAGGCCCCTTTGGCGAAGTTCGTGCCATTGTCGGTGATGATGCTGTTGGGGTAGCCAAAGCGGTTGATGATGTTGGTGAAGAAGGTGACAACCGTCGCCCCGTCCAGCTTTTGGATAGGCTTGGCCTCGATCCACTTCGTGAACTTGTCCACCGCCACCAGCAGGTGGGTCATGCCTGCGCGCGCTCGCCTGAAGGGACCGACCATGTCAAGGCCCCAAACTACGAACAGCAGGGTGATCGGTATGGTCTTGAGTATCGAAGTTGGCATATGCCTGAGCTGCCCGAAGCGCTGGCACCCATTGCATGCGCGGACCAGCTGCTCAGCGTCCTCGAGGGCGGTGGGCCAATAGAAACCATGGCGAAACGCCTTGGCGACTATCGCCCTTGACGAAGCGTGGTGCCCGCACTCGCCCTGGTGGATGTCCTTGAGTAGCCGGTGGCCCGTATCCGTATCAACACAACTTTGGAAGATTCCGGATACACTGCGCTTGTATAGCTCGCCGTTTATGATGGTGTATGCGTGCGCGCTGCGCCGGATTTGCCTGGCCTGCACCTCATCGTCCGGAAGTTCTCCATTGGCGATGTAGCTCATGAAGGGCTGTGCCCAGGATGGCACTTCCCGAATGACGAGGATGCCCACGTTCTCCGGTTGACGGATGTCCGAGGGTCGTCCGGATGGCGTATCCGGAGAGGCAGCCCCCGAGCCGCTGGGCGAGCCGGCAGCCCCCGGGCCTTGCGAGCCGGAAGGCGCTTCCCGGCCGGAATTGGTGCGGGTCTTCTTTTTTGGTGGTTCTGCCGGCTCTTCTTCCGCCGTCCCACCGGCCGGAACGGTTCCTGCCCAAACGATGGAGTCTGATTCTGGCGACG
Source organism: Avena eriantha (assembly GCA_910589775.1). Classification (NCBI taxonomy): domain Eukaryota; kingdom Viridiplantae; phylum Streptophyta; class Magnoliopsida; order Poales; family Poaceae; genus Avena; species Avena eriantha. Next base: position 222,061,656 of record OU342740.1, read on the forward strand.
GGTTGATGGATGGCTTGCGTAGTTGCTCCAAGGACACCCCTGGTGGGATGGCCTGCCTGGTGGATCTAATCTTGTTGAGCCCGTCGGCTGCCTCGTTGTTGACGTGGGGGATGTGGTGAAATTCGCACCCGTCGAACGAGGCGCTGAGCTTCTGGATATGGAACCGGTAGAGAGCCATGTTTGCGTCTCTGGCGTCCCATTCCCCGGATACTTGCTGCACCACCAAGTCCAAATCGTCGAAGCACAGGATCCGGTTGACACCGATCTCCTTGGCCAACCGGAGTCCGTGCGCCAGTGCCTCGTATTTGGCTACGTTGTTGGAGGCCTTGAAGTGGATCTGTAGTATGTACTCTAGCCGGTCTCCCTTGGGCGAGGTGAGCACGATGCCGGCTCCCAAGCCCCCGAGCATCTTTGATCCGTCGAAGTGCATCCGCCAATGGTCCGAATCCGGAACCGGTAGGAGATACTGGGTCTCGGCCCAGTCAACGAGGAAGTCCGCCAACGCTTGCGACTTGATCGTGAGCCGGGGCTCGTACTAGATGGAGTAGGCGGCAATTTCGATGGCCCACTTGGCGACTCGGCTGGTGGCGTCCTTGTTGCCGATGATTTCTGAAAGGGGTGTAGTGCACACGACCTTAATCGGATGCTCCTGGAAGTAGTGCTTGAGCTTCTTGCATGCCAGGTACACGCCGTAGCACATCTTCTGGTAGTGGGGGTAGTTCTTCTTGGAGAGGGGGAGAACCTCGCTGAGGTAGTAGACGGGCCTCTGAACCGGCTGAGCATTGCCTTCCTCGGGGCGCTCCACCACCAGGACGATGCTGACGGCCCGGCTGATGGCTGCTATATAGAGCAACATCGGCTCCTTACTAGCCGGCGTGGCTAGGACCGGCGCTGTGGATAGCATGCGCTTGAGGTCGTGAAACGCGGCGTCGGCTTGTGAAGTCCAAGAGAACTTGTCCATTTTCTTCATCAGTTGGTACAATGGGAGTGCCTTCTCCCCCAGCCAGCTGACAAAACGACTGAGGGAAGCAAGGCATCCGGTGAACTTCTGGACTCCAAGCAGGTTCCTGGGCGGATGCATCCTTGCGATGGCCACGATCTTCTCCGGATTTGCCTCGATACCTCGTTGTGAGACGAGGAAACCGAGGAGCTGACCGGACGGTACCCCGAAGACGCACTTCTCTGGGTTCAGCTTCATCCGATACTGGCGGAGGTTGCCAAATGTTTCTCCCAGGTCCTCGAGGAGGGTGCGCTTCTCCTTGGTCTTGATAACCACGTCATCCACGTAAGGGTGCACGTTTTGGCCTATCTGCGAGTGCAAGCATTTCTTCATATATCGCTGATAGGTGGCAACTGCGTTCTTTAGGCCGAAAGGCATGGTTACATAACAGAAAGCCCCATAGGGGGTGATAAATGATGTCTTAATCTGATCAGCCGGGTTCAGCCGGATCTGATTGTGCCCAGAATAACAATCTAAGAAAGACAACAAATCACAGCCAGCTGTGGAATCGATGACTTGATCGATACGGGGCAAGGCGAAGGGGTCTTTAGGGCACGCCTTGTTCAGGATGGTGTAGTCGATACACATGCGCCAGGTCTTGTTCTTCTTCAGTACCAGGACTGGGTTTGCCAGCCAGTCCGGGTGGTACACTTCCATGATGAACCCGGCTGCAAGGAGCCGGGTGATCTCGTCACCGATTATCTTTCTCTTCTCCTCCGCGAACCAGCGCAGAGGTTGCTTGACCGGCTTGGCATCCGGACGCACGTGAAGTGAGTGCTCGGCCAACTCCCTCGGCACACCCAGCATGTCCTTGGGGGACCACGCGAAGATGTCCCGATTCTCACGGAGGAAGTCGACGAGCGCGCCTTCCTATTTGCTGTCCAAGCCGGCGCCAATGGTGACGAACTTGGTCGGATCAGAGGGGTCGAGCAGGATCCTCTTCGTCTCCTTTGCCGGCTGGAAGGCTCCTTCTCCAACCGGCTTGCTGCTAGCCGGAATGTCCTGCTGGGCCATGGCCACATTGCGCATGATCACACGCTTCTCCTCGGCTACGATGAGGGCCTCTGCCAGTTTGGAATCGGCTGAGGCGCACTCCATCGATTGCCTGAAGCAGCCGGCGACGGTGATCACGCCGTGGGGTCCCGGCATCTTCGTCTTGAGGTAGGCGTAGTGGGGGATGGCCATGAACTTGGCGAGGGCGGGGCGCCCGAGGAGAGCATGGTAGGAGCTCGTCAGATTTACCACCTCGAACCAGATTGGTCCGCGGCGAAAGTTCTCCTCAGTCCCGAAAATGACGTCCAGCTGGATTTTCCCCAGCAGGGCGCAGGCTGGCCCCAGCAGTATGCCATGGAACGTCGTGGTAGTCGGGCGCAGGTCGCTTTCACGAATGCCCAGCTTCTCCAGCGAGGACTGGTAGAGGAGGTTGAGGTTGCTTCCTCCGTCGATGAGGACGCGCGAGAATCGGCAAGTGCGCGCGTTGGAGACGATGAAGGGGTTGAGCACCATGGCGTAGCCCCCGGGAGTCGGTAGATGCTCAGGCTGATCCGCCTGGCTCTAGGTGATAGGGGTTTCCGACCAGTTCAGATACTGGGGGACCGGAGAGGCGATGGTGTTGACCTCCTTGGAGCGTCGCCTGTGGCTGTGCTTGTCGTCCTGCTCCGTCTCGAAAATGTGGTAGGCGGCGTGCGGCTTGGGGTAGCCGTTGTTGTTGCCACCGTTTCCGCCGTTGCCATCATTGCCGGCTCCCCTAGCCGTTGGTGGAGGTCCGCCCGGTGGTGGAGGCGGGGGACGCGGCTAGTTGCCCTGGTCCTTTAACTGGCGGGTCCACCTGCAGTTCCGGGTGGTGTGTGTAGCCGGCTTGAAGGGACCGCTATGCCACTTGCACGGGCCATCGAACATCTGGTTGAAGGTGAGCCGTGGCTTCTGCCTTCTTGTTTTGTTAGCCGGCGCATCGGGCGCGCCCTCCACGGCATTGACTTTCCGCGCGTGGTAGCGAGGCTTCTGCTGTCCGGCCTGGCGGTCCCCATGGAACCGGTTGTCGTTGTCGTGGCGTCTAGAGGGTCCGGCTTCTCCAGCCGGATTGTTGGGTCGGTCGCGAGCCGGCTCCGTGGGAGTCGGTCGTCCATCCGCGTTTACTCGGAGGGGCTTCTTCATGCCGGCATCCGCCGTGGCGTACTGGTCCGCAATCGTCATGAGCTCCGCCATGGTCTTTGGCTCGTCACACAGTAGCCGGTGGCGAAGCATGGTGCCCTCGCGGCAACCCTCGATGAAGAAGCCGATGGCTTGGCTCTCTAGGATCCCCTCGCAAGTGTTGCGCAGCTCCGTCCACTTGGCGAGGTACTCGCGGTCGGTCTCGTGGTTGCCCTGGACGCACAAGGTCAGGTCGCACGGGCGCCTTGGGCGCTTGTACGTGCCGGTGAAGTTGCGAACGAACACCTTCTCGAAGTCAGGCCAGGCGTTGATGTTGTTGGGCGCGAGGCTATTGAGCCATGTCCTCGCTGACCCAGTTAGCATGAGGGGGATGTAGCGCACGGCTGTGCGCTTGTTCCCGTGGGCGATGCCGACTGCCGTAGCGTAGTCGGTCAGCCAGTCCTCCGGCTTCATGCTGCTGTCGTACTTGGGGGTGTCCCTGGGCAGGGAGAATTTATCCGGAAATAGCTCGTTCCGGATACAGGGTCCGAAACAAACCGGACCGGTAGACTCTTCGTCCTCCGTGACGCGCGCTTGAGCGAGGAGCTCGATGCGGTCGCGGGCATCCGGGCGATCCGGGTTGGGCGCCCCCACCCGGCCCGAGAGACGGGAACCGGCTGGTCTGGGCGCTCCGGCTGGTGGAGGGGGAGGTGGCGGGTTTCTGTTCACCGTCTGCTCCTGGCGCGGCTGGCCCCTGTTACCGGAGCTGCGGCGCCTGCTGCGGGCCCTGGGCGGCTGAGGGGAGGACGCCTGCTGGGTGTCACGCGGCGCGCCCCTGCTGTTGGCCGGTAGCTCGCTCCTCCTAGAGTAGCTAAGGTCCTTCTGCACCTGCCGGTTGGCGCCAGCCTGCTCGTCCGCGACGCGGAGGAGCTCCTGCATGCGGGCTTGCTAGCAGGCTCGCTCCTCGCCCTCTAGGCTGGGCAGTTCCTCTGCCGCGGCTTGCGCTGCGCGCAAGTTCTTGATGGGCGTGCTGTAGGTGGGCTGTGCGAGGGCGGGCACGAGATCTAGTTCCCCGTCCTTTTCCAACCTACCGCCAAGCTCGCCGCCCCGACGCCGTACCTGGCCGCGCCGGCTCGGCTCCGTGGTAACCGGAGTGAGGCCGTGCGCGTGGTCGTACTCGCGCCGGGCGATCTCGAGCTGCTTACGGGCTGCAGCTAGCTCCATGGCCTCATGGAGGAGAATCTGTCTCTCCATGCTGAAGTTGGCCTCCGCCTCCTCCGGGTTATCCCCGAGGTTAACCGGCGTCAGGAGCCGATCAATGGCATCCTCCACCGGGTTCCGGGGCTGCGGGGGAGCAGAAGTTCTGACCTCGTCCGCGCCTCGCTCCCGCGGCTGGCGGGGATGGGAGCTGGAACCGGCCATCATGACCTCTGTGTCGTGAGGTGCGGCGGAGGCGCTGCCGTCTGAGAATGGCAGCTCCGCGACAGAGACGATTTCTCTAGGGAAACATTCCGGGACGGTGGCGACGTAAACGGAGAGGTCGCCGAATAGCAGAATGGTGCCGTTCGCCGGGAAGGAGGTTCCGGCGAAGCAGGAAGCGTTGTCGATGACGCAGTCGAATCTGCCGAGCGTGAGCACCAGGCCGGAGGCCACGCGCTCACCGGCTGAAGTGCGGAGTCCCGTGCGGAACATGACTCCAGTCGAAGCCATCCAGCCCCACGGTGAGCGGCAACTTTCGTTGTATTGGGAACAGCAGTACCTGAGGAGGTTAGATAGAGGTGTGGGACTAGCAGGGAAGCTATCGATGGCGTCCGCAGGCGGGATTGGATACAAGCGAGCGTAGCGGGACGCAAGAAGTACCCAGGTTCGGGGCCCTCGTGACGAGGTAAAGCCCCTACTCCTGCCGGATCTGACTATGTGGAGTATACGAACTACAAGTGCTCCTCGAGCTGTATTCTCTAGCTACGGCCTTAAATGCAATGAGACCCACCCTTTCTATTGAGGCCTTGCCTCTCCTTATATAGGCAGAGAGGCAAAGGTCTCACTGACCAGTCCGACTGGCGGGCCCCACAGGCGGGTCCCAGCCGACTAGTCATCCACAGTGTCCGGTATGGCTTGTCCTGTCGTAGTACGAGCGGTATGGTTGTCGTAGGCACAGTGGACGCCGTGCGAGCCTGTCGTCAGCACCGGCCACCGTTCCTGCGTCACCCGCGCAAAATCTTCGGTATGGCCAGGTAGTTGCCAGTCTTGTCACCGTACAGGGCGTACCGTGCACTGATACACACGCCGCCCTGTCCCATTGATTGAGTATGGCTAAGTAGCCGTATCCGGCTGCCTCCTGCTGATCCGGCTACCAGGGGATAACCGGCGTGTCTTGCCTCCTTCGGCTGCATCTGGTCAGCCGGACGTGCTCCGACTGTCTTGTTTCTTATTCGGTTGGGATACCCGGGGATCATCCCCCTGACATCTATTTTTTGAGCTAAGCCTAAAAGTTTCCCAGTATTGTTAAGACAATTTTTCAAGCTTGGATTCGTAAGTTGTAAAACCGAACCAAGGTAAACACGAACCAAGCCAAGAGATTGAATGAACAAGAAAAGAAGCTCGGGGACTACGCCCAAGTTAATTCAGCAAAAGCACTTATTAGCAAAATATGACATATGTTTGAAATACAATTCCACCCGGCATACCGGGGATCTCATAGGTTTTCAAGTGTTTTTTACTTAGAAGCAGTGGGAGGAAGTTCGGCGTCATCTTCGCCCTCTTCGATATCCGAGGCAGTGTCCTCTTCGTCCTCACCCGAATCATCTTCAACGTTCTCAACTTCTTCTTCGCCAGCGACTTCCAGGAAGCTCGGACCCTCAGTCCAGTCGTGAATTGGAGCATATTCAATAAGACTGTGGGCGCAAGCCTGGCGCCGAGCCACCCACTCTGGGTCATTGGTCCATCTGGATCCTGTGCGCACGCGTGTAAGGAGGCTGAGATCAATCTTCTCGTACCACGTAAGAATGTGGTGAAGGATAGTATGAGTTGCGGCACGTCCGGCGGATTCTCTCCAGAGGTCGAGCTGGGTCTCGATTTCTGAAATCTTTTCAGCGAGATGCGCAACTCTCTCCGGAGTGTCATCAGCGGGCCAGAACGCGTTGAAGATTCGGACTGAAACGTCAAGGAGATCTTTGCCGTAGTTTTTAATGATTTCCACGCGAGAGGATAGGCTGACCAATAGGTCCTCCATGTCTAAGGGAATGATCGCACCGTCAGGAGCAGCGAGAGTACCCCTCTCTCGGCAGAAATTGGCAATAGCAGCACTCGCAATAGCAGTACCCTCTGGAAAGTGGCGTGAGAAACAAGGCAAAAGACGAAGTTGAAAAACAAGACATAGGAACTAACCCGGAGAAATAAGGCGGATAAGGGAAAATAAATTACGTGAGATGTGGCTGTGAATCCGGGTCAATTCCTTGGTGCAATCATCACGCCTCTTCCGAAGCTGCTCAAGCTCGGCATTAGCTGACTCATGTTTGACGTCGGCCTCATGAAGGAGCTCACGGTCCTTAGCAATTTGGAGGTTGAGGCGCTTCGGTGTAGTCCTGGCCAGCCTTTTTTAGTTTGGTTTGATGTTGTGCCTTCATCTTCGCCATCTCAGCCTTCAGCCTGGCAATCTCATCGTCCTTGGTCCGGAGAAGGGCAAGCTCATCATCTTTCTTCTTCATCTTGGCTTGGTGCTATCCTGCTTGTTCGAGAAAATGCAGCATCATGTCAGGCACGTGCACACTTTCTTCAAGTAATGCTAAAATCGTGTGTTGGCCCAGCAGAGCCGAGGTATGAATGTTTGCCAAACCAAAGGAGAAATGAGACAGAAAGCACGGTGAAGGCAGACAAAAAGGATGTACCCTTGATCTGCTCCAAGTTCTTCCGCATTATCTTGTTCTCAGCCTCCACCCCAGCTGCGGAAACCGAACAATCAAATTAATTCGGCAAACGAAGTTGAAGAAAAATGAGGAAAGGATAAGGAAGAAATTTACCCCTTTTCTCGTACTCCGTGATGAGTGCAGCCTGTTTTGCAAGAAGATTCTTGTGCGTATCTAGCAAGCGTTGGAATTCAGCACTCCGGCGGTTGGTGGTCACCTAAAAGAGATACAGAAACTTAAGTCAGCCTAGTGCATATTCGAAGTGTACTAAAATCAGGGCCAAGTGGAACTTAACCCGGCTCTAGGTGTGTGCATGTTCGAAGTGTACTAAAATCCGAGCCAAGTGGAACTTAACCCGGCTCTAGGTGTGTGCATGTTCGAAGTGTACTAAAATCTGGGCCAAGTGGAACTTAACACGGCTCTAGGTGTGTGCATGTTCGAAGTGTACTAAAATCCGGGCCAAGTGGAACTTAACCCGGCTCTAGGTGTGTGCATATTTGAAGTGCACTAAGATCCGGGCCAAGTCGAACTTAACCCAGCTCTAGGTGTGTGCATATTTGAAGTGTACTAAGATCCGGGCCAAGTGGAACTTAACCCGGCTCTAGGTGTATGCATATTCGAAGTTATCATGGAGCTACGTTAGTTCTATAAAAGAGCATCCGGCCAAGTAACAAGTTACTCCCCCGGAGGCTCGGGGACTAATGGTTATTATCTACAATTTGCAAAGGAGAAACGACATACCTCCATCATTCGTCTAGCGAGGTTAATTGCCTTTGCGGCGGTATTCATCTGAGTGGAAAACTCGGCAGGGCCGGACTTTTCCGGAAGATCAGAATCCAGAACTACCTCTGCCTTATTCCAGTTCATGACAAATTCCATCAGGCTCGGGGGGTACCATTCTCCGGTGGGCATATGGGGCATCACTAAGCCCTTTGCATGTGCTTCCTTCCTCTCCACCAAGGCAAGGGCGGGGTTGGTATGCAGGACCAACTGCTGGGCATCGGTTGGCTCGGTAGGGGCGTCCTTTGCCGCTGGTGTTTTCTTAGGAAGCATCAGTACGAGGGTACGTTGCCCAGGCTCTACGGCACTAGGCTTGGCAGCGTCTGGAGTCTTCTTGCCCTTGGCTTGCTGGGAAGAAGAAGCCATAGGAGCGGTTTTTAGAGGTTGAGAAGATTTGGAAGATGCAGAGGAACTGGGCGCTGGTATTCTCGTTGCCGGACTTGGTGCCGGTGCTGATGTTTTCGCAGCCGGAGTTGGTGTTGACGCCAGAGTTGGAGTTGGTGCTGGTTTAGTTGCTGGTACAGGAACTGGTGCGGGAGCCGACGTCGCCTCAGTGGCTGATGGTTGCGGCGTTGCCGAGGTGGTGGATGTCGTTGCTCCGGCTGGGCCGGTCCCCCTCGTTCCAAGATGACCCGGAGTGGCCGCAGATCCCTCTGGAATAGGGCTCAGCGGACGTGACTCGTCGTCACGACGGGGTGAAGGGCTAGGCCGGAGAGGTGAAGAGATGCTGGACCCACTTTGAGGGACCTCCACTGGAGCCCTGCAAAATCAAACAACGTCAGGAGAAAAATTACGACAAAGTGAGGAAGAACAGGTTACAGAAGAAAGAATGACTTACGCATCCGAGGTTTCGGCCTCCTTGGGTTTCCGAGCCCTTCGTGCTGGTGCCTTGCCTGCTGGCTTGGAGGCGGTCTTGTCCCCAGACTTCTTTCGCCTTTTAACGGGCTGGGAAGGTCCGGAGGAAGATCTTGAGGAAGCCCCGCGCTTCTTCTTCGACGCCACCGGAACTGGCTCGCCCGTAACGAGGGGAGGATCCTCGTGGATATGACCACCGGGATGAGCTGATGGCAGAAAAGCAAAAGAAAGGGGAACAGGTTCAATTATCTCGATATCCGAGTCATCTTCATCATCGGGCCAATCTCTAATAGAAGAGAATTTCCCCGTGGGTCCTTTCGTGGCGTCGTTCATGGGGAGAAACATCTCTTGGTCCGGCTCCTCCTCGTCCGGAGTCACCCGGTCCGGTGCCCACTTAAGGGTCGGATCGGTGCCGTCCGCGAGCGTCTGCTGAAGGGATAGCTGAGGAAAAGAATGAACAAAAGAGTCAAAAATGCAACAATAACAGACACGTAATTAGTTCGGGGTAAGTTTGCAGCATAAAACTTAACATGGGAGGAAGCTGGTCACGGTAGAAATGCTCAATCCCCCAAGTCCACTCAGAGGAGAAGTCCTTGTGAGTGGTGAAGAGAGCCTTAACCCGGCGATAAATCTCCGTGTTGCTCAGTTCGAAGGATGAAGTCCGGTTGGGACCGTGGTCGAAGCTCATATGGCACACCTTGTGGGTGCGCTTCTGGAGAGGGGAGATTCGGTTGCGCACGAAAGTGATCATTGCATCCTCGTTGCGCAGCCCGAGCTCCTTCAGCTCAGCGAACCTTTTGCTCACTTGGTTGGCCAGGGCCGTAGGTTTCCTGGGAACGGCGTCCCACAGATCCGGGTTCGGTCGACCCGGTGTATAGGGGAGCAACCAGATCAAATCTTCAGTGCTTGTGTTCCGGACGTAAAAGAACGTCCAGGCCCACCCTTTGCAGGACTCTAGCCCGGTGACCCGGGGGAAAACAGAAAACCTCCGGGGAGAGATGGAGGCCGCTCCGAATTGAATGAGCCGCTTGTCCTCCGGATCAGTGTGGATGTCGGGGATAACGTTGCGACGAAGGCCGAAAAACCGGATCCACAGCTCCTTCGTGGGCCACAGTCCGGTGTAGCCTTCGATCGTAGAAGCAAAGGCAGAGAGAGAAGTAATGGCATTGGTTGGAAGATGGTGCGGCTGGAGATGGTAGGTACTAAGCCAATCCTGGAAGAAATCGCTCACCGGCAGTCCGAAGCCCCGTTGAAAGTGAGACAGGAACACGACGAACTCCCCAGGATTGGGTGAAGGAGCTAGCTCGGCGGAGGCGAGGCGAGTGGCGACGCCAGCGGGGATGCGTCTAGTCCGATAGAGCCAGTCCAGGTCGTCCTAGCAGACCCAGGAGCCGGCCCACGCACCGCGGTCCGCCGCAGCGGCGTCCTCCTCCATCTCTTGTTCCGCAATGGCAAGTTCTTCTTCCGTCATCTGCTCCTCGAGGCCCTCGCTGGCGCTAGAGCCGGCGGGGGACAGTGGCCTGGATTGACGAGGACCCGTAGTGAGAGATTTGCGTCGCAACGATGGTGACGCAGAGGTGCAGCGGAGAAGCGCGGCGGCGACGCTGCTTTTTGGCAGTACTGGCAGCGGCGCAGTCGCGAGGAAGACGAAGAGGAATAGCAACAGGCAGAGGGGTGCGGAAGGGGAAAAAATCCTAAGGGACGCACCCCTCCGCTATTTAACCACTCCCACCAAGGATGAGTGGGATCGCGTCCTGTGGACCGGCCACACGCAGTGGCCGTGTATCGTCCGTCCGGACCAATCAGCGGGGAGCCACACAGAGGGCCACAGAGCGGAGAGGATCCTATGACGTGATGGTGTGATGCGAAAAACGAGGAGGCAGGCATGACGTGACCCGCGCGCAGTGATAACTGACAATTACTGCGGCGGTTACTGTGCAGGCCCTTAAAATAAGAAGACGAAATGATTACCCTTCACATGGGATGGCTTACGAAAGAAGGAAACGAGACCCGGATGGAACTATGGTAACCCAGCCAGCGAGTAAAAACTTGGCGTGTGCGAAGGGAAAGTAAAACCATGAGATCCGAGTTAAAGTGGTAACCCAGCCGGCAAGTGAAAACTTGGAATGTGCGAAGGGAATGTAAATCCATAAAATCCGAGGTAAGAGAGCTAACTCGGAAATAGCGACCAAAGCTGGAAATTGAACCTGGTGTGGCCTTAGCGGCCAAGGCAGCTAAGACTGCACCAGCTTCGGGGACTAATGTTGGGGGGATACCCCCGGGTAGGGTCACACCGGGGTATAAATGCCAAGTTAGCCGAGGTTCGGCAAGGCCAAAGCGGATGCTGGCTGGGTCACCTCAAGGCAGGCCGAATCACGGGGTAATCCGGACCTGGGGGCATTCGCCTAACTAGGTCTCATCCGACTTAAGCAGGGAGTCGGAAGTGCATGTTTTACTTGTATGCAGGAACTGGTGTGGCCGGATGAACCATCATCCGGGTCACAGCAAGCTTCTAGGAGAAGGAAGGAATCTCGCTGGTCAAAAGGAGCCCCGATACGCACTGCTTGAGCGAAGCAAGCAAGGACAGGACCACCGGGGCGTGGCTGACAAGTGTGACAACGCCCGTGTCGGCTGACGAGGGCGCCGCAGAGGCTCACGTAGCTAAAGCATGTGTGACGCAGGGGAAAAAGCACCCCGGTCGGCTTACCACTTTGGGAGGAGGCATATTCTTAGGAATATGCCTCCACGTATGCCCGAGGCAGAAACCGAGCCTCTCCTATAAAAGGGGGGCTAGGGCTTCTGTAGAGAGGGTTGGTCTTTCTACTATTCTGTTGGGGCTAGGGTTTCAGGTGTGATCCGTGGGTGAGAGTAAGAGAGCTCCTTCTTCCTCCTCTCGGTAATACAGCTCCAGGAGCACTTGTAATCTTGGAAGAATATCAATACAAACTTCTGTGTGGAGAATCACTCCACTATCCCTCCCTGGATCCTCCTAGAGTGTATTAGTCCCCACCTTTAGCCTATCTATGGCATCTGCCGTGACACCACCACGACAAGAAAGGTCCTCATCCTCGATCTAATGAGCTTTAGGAGGATCAACATCAACAAGAGGATCAAGAACAGGCTGATCATATGGTTCACCATGTTTAGGCCACCTAATATATGTGTGTTGCGTCCCATTAACGAATATATGGCTTGCGACTATGCTCTGACTCAGCTTTTTATAATTAAGACATTTTCGGCATGGGAAAAACACATCCGAGTCGCCGTTATGCTGTCTAACAAACTTCATGAAAACTTCCAATTCGGCATTTTCATTATCTTGCGGCCGCCGACCATAGCGCATTCAGTTTTGGAGTGAGCCCATGAAGAATAGAGCATCCACCCCCAGTTAGCCCAGAATCTTTTTAATTCGGCCTTTATGGTCATCCCCTTCCCCAACCCCCCCAAAAACACTCCGCCTACTTATGTTTTTTGAAGAAACTAATGCATTACTAGTAAGTTCCACATACCTTGCACGTTAGACCCAGATAATAGACATATGACATATCATCACTATATAAAATTATAATAGATAATGCTCAAAAATTATAATTTGATCGACATCTATATAGTAGGGGTGTATATTTCGTCCTTTACTTTGTATCATGTATATTTGGACCCAGCGATGAACCAAAGTCAAAACAGCGGATGGGGCTAAAAAAGACCATCAGGCGCATGTTTCATTTACAGAGAGGCTAACACATGGGACCCAGTAGCGCGACCTTATGGAGATGCTGCATCGAGCAACATTGCCAAGTTCGAAACAGGGAGGCGCGAGCGAGAAAAAAGTCCAGCGTGGTGAGAGGCTAACATGGAGGACCCAACAGCCTGAATAAATGGCGGATGCAGCTAGCAATGTTATCAAGTTCAACCCAAAAAAATAGTCCAACATACACATGCCTTTTCGGGGTCAGGGAACTGCTTTTTTTAGCGCAGGGTCAGGCAACTGCTAAGCACAGGCCAGTGAAGTTGGAGAAAGGATCTCATGCAGCATAGGCAAGATCATTTTAATTCGGCCTTGTCAGGGTCAAGGGACTCCTTAGCACAGCCTAGTGAAGTTTAAGAAAGGAGCCCATGGAGTATAGCGCATGTAGATGGACCATGTAGAATAGCCCAAAATATTTTTAATTCGGCCTTTTGAGCATTGCCCCCACCTCTTAAAAAAACTCCGCCTACCCATATTTTTAAGAAACTAGTCCCTTATATATGTGGCATTTTATAAATTCAAATGCCAGGAGGCCGCCCTTTTATTTTTAAAAATATAAACGTGGCCACATGACATATTTTTAAAAACATTACATAACTTTAAGGTACTAAGGAATGTTTAATAATATATTTTCTATAAAATCTTTGGCGTAGTGGCGACACACACAGTTTAAATCTATTGGAAGTCTTGAGTTTTTTTTCTATTGTAGTAATATTGCATTACGAAGAGGCTGACATCATGGACCCACCAACCTATAGCATCCCTCGAGTTTATTGGTCGGGTTTGAAAAAAAGTTAAATACTTGTACAGAGAGGCTGGCATCAGGGATCTACCCGCCAGAACATAAAGGCTGCATTGGGGACCCACAAGCCTGAACATACCAGAAATCTGACATAGGGCCCCAGCAGCAAGAACATACATGGCTACCATATCGATCAACGTTGCAAAGCTCAAAACAGCGGATGTGGCCGAAAAAAGGTCTATCATACACACATTTCATTTAAAGATAGATCGACATGTGGGATCCACTAACACGACCTTATATAGGTGTTGTATCGAGCAACGTTTCCAAGTTTAAAACAGGGCGGCACGAGCAAGAAAAAAGTACATTGTGCACATGTTTCTTCTAATGAGAGGCTGACATGGGGGTCTAGCAGCCTGAAAAAATGGCTGATGCAGCGAGCAACATTATCAAGTTCAGAACACGGAGGCACGAGCAGAGAAAAAAGGCAATCATATAATTGGTCCTCTAATGAGAGGTTGTCATGTGGGACCTAGCTGCATGACCAAATGGCACATTTGTCAAGCAACGCTATCTAGTTAGGAACATGGTAGTGCTAGAGAAGAAAAATAATCCATCATGCCCACGATTCTTCTAATATGAGGCTGACATAAGGAACCCACTAGCACGGTTGATGTAGCGAGAAACCCTATCAAGTTTGGAACACGGAGGCGTGACCGAGGGGAAAAATTCCATCATACACATGTTTCTTCTAATAACAGGATGACATGTGGGGCCTAGCAGCGTGATTAAACGGTACATGCATCGAACAACGCTATCAAGTTTGGAACAGGGTAGTGTGAACGAAGGAAAAAATTCCATCATAAACATGTTCTTCTAATGAGAGGATGACATATGGGTCCCAGCAGATTAATTAAATGGTAGATGCATTGAGTAACGCTATCAAGTTCGGAACAAGGTAGCGCGAGCAAAGGAAAAAAAATTCATCATACACACGATACTTCTAATGAGAGGCTGACATGTGGGACTCAGCAACCTGACTAAACGGAAGACGCATGGAGCAACATTATCGAGTTCAAATCAGGGAAACGTGACCAAAAAGTATGGTCTGCTAGAGACACTGACGTCTGGAACCCGCACGCCTCAAAAGACTTCGGCGAGTCAACATCGTGCGAGGAACCAGAAATCTTGCTTCTACCATGCGCAAGACGAGCTTCCTCCATGTTTTTAGCAGTTCTGTCATAGTAGGGAGGCCCGAAACTAGAAAAAAAAAGTTTTCCATCGGCCATGGCCGAGCTGAGAAATTCTTCGCGGAAGACGCGCCTTCTACGACGACTGTCGGGCCAAGTCGTTGCGGAAGGAAAATTTCTTGTAGTGTATATCACCTTACAATACCACAATATAGTGTACGAATAACTTTTAACATTGACCGTTGGATCAAGACTGGCAAATCCAAACATCGCCAGCCATTAGATCTTCTTTTCCATTCTAACATCTACAAGATTCTATTGATTGTCTTTAGCACAATAAAAGCTAGTACGCGCAAACCTCAAAACACACTTCGTTTCTTAGTTTCAGTGTCCTTGTGTTAAATGCATGGACTTGGATGTAATTTTATGAGGTCCTTGATATAACTTATACTTCCACGTACCGATTGTGCTAACTGAAGCACCTCGCTCCTACGGGTCCTACCAAAGTTAAAAGAAAATGCCACCACCCCAATTATCAGACAGAGTAAACCATGTGGTTATAATTCTTATATTCTTAGTACTAGGACTTTTCAAACTTGCTAGCTAACTTCGCACACTTCAATGACTTTATGTCGATTTAACGAAATTAAAAAAAATTATGCATGAAGACCTATCATGTCGCGTGCACTACTTGCCATGAAAATGGTAATCATGGAAAATAATACGCATAAGAGGACGCCACATGAAAGTATTTGGTTTATTTTAATTTATTTGTTTTATTTCCATGTCTTCAAAATATTATCAAATTTGTAGGCATGAAGTAGATTCTTAGAACAAAGTTTGTTGCATTTCTCACAACTCGCGTCGGTTCTTGGTATACTGACAGCGTCGGTACCTTCAAATGACATTTGTAAAATTCAAGAGAAAACCTATCATGCTTACGTGTAGTTCATATCTAACCTAATTTTCTTAAATCGACATAAAGTCCTCTAAGTGGGCGAAATTAGCTAGGAAGTTTGGAAAATTCTAAAACTAGGGAATTGTAAGAAAATCATGGTCCACTTTGCTTGAAATGTTGGGTTGTGGCATATTTTCAACTAGGGTAAGACTAAAAGGAGAAAAATGCTTCAGTTAACAACTTAACACGCTCAGTGGAAGTACATGTTATATCTAGGACCTCAAAAAAACATAAAATTACATCCAAGTCCACATATTTAACACAAAGGGCCCTGAAAATAAGCATGAAAAAGCAGTCGGGTCTGGCTCTCATTCTTCACCGAATAGCCGAAGCATCCTCTTCGTACAGAGTACTAGAACTTGTACTTGCTTAACAAAGGAAATCAGTGTGGTGCTTAGTTTAGCCAGGTCTTGTTGATCAAGTGCACCGAATGCGATGGGATGTATCTTATCTTACCATTATATAGTATACGAATGACTTTGAATATTGACCGTTAGATCAACACAAGCAAATCCCAACATTGCTAGCTGTTAGATATTTTTTCTAGTCTAGCATCTAGAAGATTCTATTAGTAGTCTTTAGCACAATAAACGCTAGTACGTGCAAACCTCAGAACACACTTCATTGCTTAGTTTCAGGATGTAATTTTCATTTTTTATGGAGTCCTTGATGTAACTTGAACTTCCACGTATGACCGTGTTAACTGAAGGACCCCGCTCCTATGGGTCCTACCATAGTTAAAATGCCACCTCCCCAATTATCAGACAAAGTGGACCATATGGTTTCTTATAATTCTCATGTTTTTAGTACTAGGATTTTTCAAGCTTTCTAGCTAACTTTGCACACTTCAGTGATTTAACAAAATCAGGTCAAACCTGAGCTAGAAGTAAGCGTGGTAGATTGGTTTGGAATTTAATGTTTTTTCGTAGACAGATGGGTGCATCTTCCTATAGTAAACAATGTCATCGATGTGAGTTTTGAACTATCATGAAAGACATCCAATTTTCAATTTTCCGACCGATGACGAGATTGCTCTTTTTCGTAAAGAAAGTCCAACAAATATAGATCTGAATGCCACAACCAAGCTTTTAGACATATATAGTGGGATCCTGCTCGCAACCCTAAACGATGGAACACGTGCTCAGCGACACGCTGTGGACGATGGAGAGATCGGCTAGCAGGTGTGAGCAGGGTTGCCTAGAAGATACATACTCTTCTTTTCACAGTAAGGGCATGTTTGATTCAAAGGATTTTAAAAACACAAGAATAGGAAAACCACATGAATGGTATGTCATGACATGTGAAATCCTACAGGAACAAAAAATGCAGGAATTACCTGCAGAAGTTGTTTGATTGCTTCACAGGAAAAACACAGAAAAATTGTATGTAGATTGAGGACATGACATAGTTGTCATAGGCACATAGGAAATTTTCCAAGAGGTCTAACCTCTTGTTAGAAATCCTATGGGAATGTAGTATAGGAAAGTAATCCATAGGGATCTTGAATGGTTCGATCATTTGAATCAAATGGCCACTATAGGAAAAAAATCCTATAGGTAAGAATCCTACATAATTCCTTTGTAAATCCTTTGAATGAAACATGGCCTAATACTATGAAAATAGAAGTTGTAAATACTAGTAAAGAATGTGTCTGGTGAAACTGAGGTGACGAGACTATACTATGCTAGGAGGTGACATGATTAATTGATTAGTGCATATCAGTGTACTAGTCTATTACGCTAGCTGGCATCCTCGATGCAGCCGCTTCCTACAGCAGAAGAAAAGAAAAAACCTCTTTCAAAGAGCCATCCCATCTTCCCCATCTTCATTTAGATTATCCCAACTCACCGATGCCGCCTAGCCGCATCTCTGGCGCGAGTTCACACATTTTCCTCGCCATCTTGCCCATTGCATAACTCCCTCCAGGCCACCACCCCTTTCCTCCAAAAACCATAGACAATTCTATATAGATCCGCCCTCGCCCCAATCCTCCTAGACGCGATGGTGGATCGTATGTACAAAATTTGTAGAGGTTCGAGGGAGAGCCGAAAGTGTAGCAGCTTTAACAAGGTCAGTGATAACGTCTTCAATGAAATCACTAAGAGTTTGGATGCTAAAAGAACCGGTTGTCTGGCTGCATGATCCAAGAAGCTACACCACCAAGTTGTTGGTGGAGAAGGTTACAGCTGCCCGAACTATTGCTGCTTGATAGTGGTCTCCTACAACGACGTCTACAACCATATGATCGGGTGCTACTATGCCCTTCTGTGTTAGCACGTGGCCAGGATGTGAGTTCATAGGGCCATTGTCCGTTCTTTCGAACCACTTGAGAGTTGCCCACTAATCGGGTATGTCAAAAATTCCCTACAGCCGCTAATACTAGTACCCGTCTAAGCCGGTTCCTGCAATAGGCTTGCAAAGAGCAGAGATTATCGACATAGGGAAACAGGGAACAGAGTTTGTCACCCAAATTGATGGACACACCACAGACATCGTCCTATCTATCAGGTATGTCAGGTACAAGGTGAAGTTTCCGTTGCTATTGTCATGGCCTGAGCTCCATTTGGTCGAAATGGTGGTGACATCTGAGCTGACGAGCAGGCCTTCGTCAGCTAAAGTCGCGCTGGAAGGGCTCATGTCGTACCTATCAAAGCTGTGGCATTACCTGTCGAAATTTCCCCTAGATTAAAAGTATCACAGCAACAATTTTCAAGATTGAGTTAACACATATAAATCTTCTTATGATGATCCTATTGTAAATATATGTAATGTCGTACTAATTAACTACTTCCTATTGATTATAGACCCAATTGGTATGGGTTGTTCTAGAAGATGGAAATTTTCAATATTCATTTCCAATGCTCATTGCTCTAGTCCCGCGCAACTGCATGGAGCCTGGTTGTGAGTTTGCTACATAGCTAGTAGTGCTCCTCGCCACCTCAGAGAAGCCCACTCCGTGAGGGAGCACTTTTTCCCCTATGGTAGGGAAGCTAGGTACATCTCTAAGCCGGTGTCGGCACCAGGCTCGCGGAATGGTGATATTGCGGGAATCTAGAATGATAGTATGGTGTTTTGCATGTTATTTGACGGGTGCGGCGATGTTATCTTGATATCCGTCATGTCCGTCAGGTCGGTGGTGTGCTTGTGGCCGCAGTACAAGGTGAAGTTCACTTGTGCGCGGCCAAAATGCTTTCAGGAGGAGGTATTCTTTGCAAAGAGAAGCACATCACCGGGAAGTGGTGTGCGCGGGACTAAAGCGACTTGATATTTGTGGGTTTGTCGGTCTAATATGGTTGCTTGTTGTCAGAATCGACCATCAGAGTTCACCTGGAATACAAGCTTTAGATCGACAGGATTGACTAGAGAATAACACAGCTTAATCTTCTAGTGAAGATCCTAACATCAACCCATGTAGTCCTCGATAGGATTTTTCTTATTATTTTAGGACATGTGGTTCCTAGCTTAAGGTAGTTCTGAGTATTTTGTATGGAGTTATGCTACTGCTAATTTATTATGTCCTATGTTCAGGTACTCATTTAGATGGAACGATCGAGTGCAGATAATGGTCTCTCTTTCCTTTTGAATTATGGCCTTGCAACACCTACTGAATTCAATGTCTGCATTGCTGAATCTATCATTTGTTTTTGTCATTATTTCTACTACTAAATCGGTCACTTTTAGGTGTTACTAAATCTCTCAAGTGTCACTGATTATGGACTGAGAATCTATTGATATTTTTCTATTTTATTCTGTACTGCTGAATCTTTCAAATGCTAGTGAATCTGTCAAATATTTTGTCGTTTCTATTATAAAGTATTTTTAAGAAGTAATATTGATGTACTGGTACTTGCTTAGATCAAGGGCAGTAGATGGTCGTGCTCTTCTTTTGAAACATGGCCAAAATATGGTATGTCTTTCCTTTTGAATTATGCCCTTGCTACATATATTGAATTTCAAAGTCTGCCTTGTTAAATCTGTCAATTCGTTTGGTCATTATCTGTACTACTAACTCTGTCACTTTGAAACGTTGTTGAATTTGTCAAGTGCCACTGATTATGTAATGGAAATCTGTTGATATTTATCTGTTTTTATTTAGTGTTGTTGAATCTTTCAAATGTTCTTTCATTTTTATTACCAAAGTATTTTGTGGAACTCATACTGATGTACTGGTACTTGTTTTGATCAATGGCAGTAGATTATTTTGCTTTCCTTTTGAAACATGGCCTTATCTAGGGGCATTTTGGGTTGCATATGGGGGTCATATAAGCATTGATGAGAGAAGAATATATTCACAAAAAAGTATGCTTGATCGTCAGTTTTGCTTGCTCCAATGATCGAGTGTGTTCGGATAAAAGGAAAAACCCATCCTATGCCAAGTTCTATAGAGCTGAAACAAGACTAATTCTCTTTGTACTGCTATTTAATTTGGGTGTGTATATTGCTGAATTGGTCACTTTCAAATGCTACTAAATCTATCAAGTGTTGTTGATTATGAAATATGAATCTATGATATTTTCCTATCTTATTATGAACTACTAAATCTTTCAAATGCTACTTAATCTATCAAAAAAATTATCGTTGTTGCCTGGCTGTTTGCACTAGAGCTTTTCCCTTTCTGACATCAGATCCGTTGCATGCCAGACTTTCATGTTTCCACAAAATGTGAAATAAATCATGAACATAGATTATGGTGTGCCTTGTACATATGCAAATTTTCATCCCAAAATATGATATTGTCTAGCCTACACAAAATAATAAAAAATTTATACATAACACATGATACTATTAATTTAAGTATTTTATTTTTTACACAGGTCACATATGATAAAAAAGGGTTCATGATTTATCGCATACTTTTTGAGAACTTGAAAGTACGACAAATAAAAAAGGGTGCATGCACAACTAGTTTGTGGAATATACTTGAGAGATTGCAACTAGTTTGTGGAATATATACGATAAATCTGAGATGTCTATTTTGATATGGAAGTATGACAAATAAAATGGGTACGTGCACAACTAGTTTGTGGAATATACTTGAGAGATTACAACTAGTTTGTGAAATATACTTGATAAATCTGAGACATCTATTTGGATATACCAAATTCAAAATCTCTATCAAGCGACAAAATTTACCGCCAACGCTGTTTAAATCATAGGTATCCAATGTTGCGTGCAAAAATATGGATATGGATGATTCGTTGATATGACTCTCGGCCTTGAATTCCTAGACATATAGCTTAATGTCTACTACCTTTTTTATTAATAGATGGATGCTAGCCAAATCCAACATCTAAATCAAGCTGCAAAATCACCCACCGACCTTGAAGCATTTCCTACCCACTGAATCAAAAACTTTGAGCCAAAATCTCCCACCGGATAGTACCATTTTCTATTATTATTAGATGGACGCGATCCAAATTAAAATCTCAATCGAGCGACAAAATCACACACTAACCTTGAAGCATTACCCGCCCCTTTGTTTCAAAAACTTTTGTTTTTTAAATTCCTGTTCTACCCATTGTTCATACGACAAATGGGCATGCTAAAGTTGGTAGCTCTGGTGACGATCGTAATTATTTTTCCATTCACCTCTATGGTCCCGATTCACGCAGTTTTTTCTGCTGGCCCTCCCAAAATCCCAAGCTCATATGTCCCCTCCACGACCACCGCATGCACCGGCCGGCGGCAATTCCACGGCAGTCGGATCCGCTTGTGTTGTGGTCTCGTGCACTACCGCGGAGCCGCTTCACCGCCGCCCACCCCACTAGATCTAGTACATCGGGTCTCTCTGCCACTCCATCGAAGTTGTGGTCTCGCTGACCATGCCGATGGCGTCGTCGACTGCCCAAACTCTACTTCCTCGCTGCCAAAAGCTACCCAACCGTACCAGAGCCACTTCATCGGTGTCCACTGCTCCAGACCAGCTGCACGGTCGCCGATGTTTGGTGCATTGCATCTACCTCAACGACACTCTCGTCCACCATGCTCAAGTCGGCATCGACTGCCCAAGATCTTCTTCCCTGATGCCAACAGCCACGGCAACCGCAGCACCCTCGGTTACCCTGACGTCACCCGCACGATACCGACAATGCTTAGATGCCTCTTCAACAAAGGTAACCAAATATCCATACCCTTTTTGTTTTGTCAGCAGTATAGCAGGTTCAAGCCTATCGTAGTGAACTGCATTATTGTAATCGTGCTAGTGCATACAAGTCACTAGGCACGTCTGTTCTTTGTGCTACATACATGGTCACTACGCATGTTGATTTGCATTTGCTGTTCTACAAATTTCAAGCCATGCAAATGTTTGTTATTTTGTCATGCACATGTTCTTAGCTACTTCGTACAATAGTAGTTGCTAGCTATTGTGTAGTTCTTGCGCAATGTAAAATCTGTGGAAAATATTAGTGATGATTCCTTGCTCCACTATTATAGAATCTATCAGGTTCATTCTGGGATAAGTTCCTCCTATTAGTTTCTCCCTTGCATCGTTCTGCTATCCTGTAGTACCCATTCAAACTCTTCATACAAATTCGATTATAATTTTGTTATTGGTATATGGTTCTTTAAAAGCTGCAACACTAACTATTTTCTTTTTCTTTGCTTAGATCTCAAAACGGGAACACTGAACATGTTGGTTTGCACAGCCTCTTCTACAGGTTCATAAGCGATGCCATTATTTCCTTATCTAGTGTTGGTTCGTCCAAAGCAACCACACAACTATCCACTACTGTGTAGTTCATTTGTGGTTTGCATTCATTCTCTAGAAGTTATCTTATGATACCATTATAGTTTCTAACCAGTTCATTCCTAGCTACGACAGTAACTACATGCCCATTGTGTATCTCACCGCAAATTCTGAGTCACCCAATGTCTCTTGCGTTCCAGGATATACTTCTACTTCCATATATATTGGCTTAAACAGCATGGCTAGTTTATATTTGCTGAAATTCGAAGAAACACTATTTTCGATTGCTCAATTCATTTGTAGGAACACTTGTGTAATGCTTGCTTGTCCTATTCTACAGGTTCACAAGCAACACCATTATATTTCGTATCTGGTTCTGGTTTGTCCTAAGCAACAACATAACTATCCTCTACTGTATATATATTTCATTTGTGGTTTACATTCCTCATCTACAAGTTCTTGTATGATGCGGTTGTAATTTCAATCTGGTTCATTCTTAGCAACGACAGTAACCGCATGCCATTCTGTAGCTCACCGCAAATTCCGAGTCACCCAACGTCTCTTTCATTCCAGGATAAACAACTGATTACATATATATATGTTGAAATGACATGGCTAGTTTATATTTTCTGGAATTATAAGCCACACACATTGTTTGATTGCTCTTTTCACGGTAGGCACACTTCTTTAATGTTTTCTTGTCCTATTTGTTTGATGTGATGGTAAATAATTGAACCATTCACTAGTAGTAAACTCGAGTTAATAGATCTCCTGTCGTATCAGTCAAATGAGTAGTTTGCCTTGTTTTATGTATTAACTTGTTATTACTTAGTTTCATACTGCAATTATTGATATCGCCACCAAAGAGGGGGTTGCAAGATCATGTATCAAGGTGTTCTTGCAATGTAGCTATCACACTCAAAAAGGATATGCAGATGATAGATTGAGAAAGCAAATTGAGGACTCCTATCAACTCGATTGTCAACTAAACTCCCAAATTTTCTTTCCCTTAGATTTGATAATATGTAATAATTTTAAGAAATTTGCAGCTGATGTAATATCTAGATGAATCCATAGGCCATGTAGGAATTTAATTGATGTCGTCCACACATGCCGGTAGGTGGTACCATAACTGCGCTAGCCAGGTCGATTAGGGAACAGTACCAGCCTTAGTTATTGGACAATCTTGTATTGGGCCGACGATGAACAGTAAAAGATTCTCGCCAGTTGTACGCCTTTTATGATATAGGCATGGGCTTCAGAAGGGCCAAACAGTAACAAACCAAAATAGTAACATGCCAAAATAGTAACAATCCAAAATAGTAACAGGCCAAAACATTAACAGGGCAAAATAGTAATGTGCCAGAACTGTAAAGGGCCAGAATAGTAAAAGGCCAAATAGTAAAACTCCAAAACAATAATGGGTAAGAACAGTAACAGGCCAGGATAGCAAAGGGCCAGAACTATAACATGCCAGAACAGTAACTGGCCGGAAATTTTACCAGGTCAAACACAATAATAGGGCCAGAAAACTTACCAAGCCAAAACCTTAGCAGGTCATTTATGTGCCAGGACAATAATGTACCTTCTCGAAGAAGGGACGTTAGTGGGCCGCCCGTAGGCTTTAACAGTACCGGGCCTACTTCGCGCATGCCACTAATGGGCTGCACAGTATTGAGCCAAGGCAGGATTTCTGTAGGCCGAAATAGAAATGGGCCTGAAAGTTTACGGGCTCTAGCTGGCTGTACTAATGGGCCCATTTCAAACAAAGCATGACGAAAAAGTAACGGGCTGAAACTTTATAGGTCGCAGCCGGCTACACTCATGGGCCCTTTTCAAACAGTGCAGGACGAAACAGTAACAGACTATCTTTCTAGTGATCTCTCATAATGGGTCGGTCCACTTACTAATTAGCAGGCCTTGGTTAGGCCTAGATTCTACCATGGTTTCCATGACAGTTAACAGCGGTAACTGGTCATTAACGGTGTTCGCCACATGGCAGTTTGCATGACGTCAGCAGTCAACATGGCTGGCGAATACGACGAAACAAGTTTTTATGGTTGAACGGTGCGATCCACCACGGTCAAAAAAACTTGTGGTAGATTCATTTGTGATGGGGCTTTAACAACTAAGTGAATCCGTTGTAGAAGACTTTTCAACCACGAAAAGTGGACCTTCAACCACAAAAATCCTTTGTTGTAAAAGACAAATTTTCTTGTAGTGAATCAATGTCAAACCACACGAGAGAATATAATTATGATGTTATTGTGTCTCTTGGGACCTCATTCTTGTTCTTTGCGCGTAAGAATTTAAAAATGAATTCCAAGTTGGATAGGAAGAATTGCATATGAATTTTGTAGGATTCTAACCCACGGGAATTTTGGAAGACTGACACGATCAAATTCCTATTGAGTCCCTTCCTAGTTCCTATGCCCTCCATTCCATAAGAAACTAAACATGAGCTCCAACTTCATTTTATTTTTCCTTTGAGAAGTCCAATGCGCTCACGCTCTATTATCTCTATTATCATTCCTGCAAAATTCCTATGTTTGTTTCGTGTGCACCATCCAAAGAAACCTCTTACAAAATACCTACGTTTTTAAATCCTACAGGAATTTACTATACATGGCATGTCAATCCTGTGTTTTTCATACTCCTACATTTTTTAAATCCTATGATCCAAAGAGGCAACTAATTATCTTACGAATCAATCATAGGAAAATTGCATGTCTTTTTTCCTCTAGTCCATTTCTTTGAACTAAACAGTTGAATAGTACCACCATAGGAAAATTTCCAGTTCCTACAATTTTTATTTAATCCAAACAAGACCCTATTCATCGATGTGTTTGCGGTGACCCAGCATACCACTCCATGATGGAGTACACTATAGCCGTTGACATAACACCAATAAAACACCATTCACTAGTATTACATCCCTCGAAGTGGTACAACAGAAACATCGCGGGTCCAACATATGACTTTAGATTACAAATACCACATTACAAAAGATCCAAACAACCTATTCAAAATAGCGAGGATTGTAATTTACAAAATAAAACCAAAAATAGCAACTCAGAGTCTATTTTATAAATATTACTACTATATATATATGTCTATGGCTTGTGAATGCTGCTAAAGCAATGCTCTATAGAAGTAGGTTCTGGTTTATAGAGAATTATTTATACTCTACTCTTCAACTTCTCTTGTGTTGTCTCTAATGTAGACATATTCTCTATGGATCTCCACTGAACATATTTAAATCTTCAGAGTAGTTCACCTCCTAGGTTCACCATTGATTGCTCCGGAATCTAGGAAGGGTTAATAAGGTACAGTTGAGTACAAGCGTACTCAGCAAGTTCACTAAAAAGGAGTGTTTGATGCACTATCTATAACCACATACCAAAGTTTTTAGGTTATGTAGGTCTTCGTAAACATTTCTTCAAAGATTTCTTTTATTCTAAAAAGCTACTTACGTCAGCCTTCACAGGTTGATTAGAACCTCGTGAAGTTTCTTTCCTGTATCATTCGCGGCTCCTTCCCGGAATAGGGAGTAACATGTCACACTTTTTACACCTTGTAGAGGTGCATTTCTTTACACATGAGAGATCTTTATCCATGTTGCACTTCCGAGAGGCCAATCCATTCACACTTCCTTTGTATGAGGCCCGGTATAACGACCTAAGCCAATCACTGCCCTTCTTCGTGACCCCACATGCCAACACAATCCTTCAAACCACCACACCTCTATTAAGCCCCCTTTCATACCGCTATAACCATGATAGGCCCCTGAAGACTGTGTGAGTCAGTGGTTCCCCTGGTAGGTTCAATTTAAAAATGACCAATCGTACCGCCGACAGCCTCTCACAGATAATCTAGACACCAAAACTGCGAGGCCCTAAGGGTTCCCACCCATGTTGCTAGATCCATGCAAGGAATCTCAGCATCACGTTAAGGTCGTCCATTGACACATGAAAGGAATAAGATTTAGCTAACTTCCCTAGAGCCATTGAAGATCTCATGGTTAATGTGTATTTTACTATGCAAAAATCACTAGCGACATTTGTTGTTAAATCCAAGATGATACATTCCTATGCAATGGGGATTCCATTGCTAGTCATAATAGATTAACTGATCACCCCGGATCAGTAACCAATAGTTCAAGTTAAGTATCAAAATAGTGTTTTCTGTCGTCCTTTTCGAAATGCAGGTGATAACAAGAATAGATTGCAAATACTTGATAGAAAATAACCAAAGGACATGAGAAAGTGTTAACTTGCCTTTTTTACTACAATATTATGTAGCCAAGGTCTTCTAGTCAATATAAACTCCAATATGTGAAATACCATCATTGGTTGGGTAATGACTAATGTTTAAATAAGCAATATGCTATTATGCATAGATAATGATATGCATTTTGTATAAATACCAAAGTAATTCCCCATGTTCTAAATCAATATTAAGGTTGATTATTTATGAAAGATTCGTGTTACATTCAAGTGTACTTCATAATAGGATATATACTTGATTCTAAAAGTAAGTAACAAGCTATGAAAATAAAGCAGAATATTGTTTAACATGAAATATTGATCGATGATTACTCTTAAGAATAATCACATTTAGAGTTATTGAGTTTTAACAATTTGCTAAATATTTTGATTCAAGTGGCAAAAAGAATAACTTATTACATTAAGTTAAGAAATTCGTAGTGTTCTCAGAATGCAACCAGCCGTTATTGCAATACTTAAGGATCTTAAGTTAATGAGCTCCTCGCTAGTTGAGTTATAGAACAATGTCAACTATAAAATATTATTAGAGTTAAGATATAGTAGATTTGTATTGCTTTCGAGTTCAAGAGTTTTCCTTAGTACAACTGATGACTAAATCGTATAGGTATTGGGTATAGCTTTACGGATCTAAATCTAGAAAGTAGATGAGAGGTAAGCTATAGAATTAAAGCTAATTATCTGTTATAGTGATCTCATTTTATGGTTTTCTTAATTCGTATTAAACTTTAATGTCATTTTAGGTATGGTTAAAGAGATGAGATCATTCACCCTCAATATGAGTGAATGATGCATAAGGTTAGCTTGAAAGTTATTGGTTTATAATTGATTTAAGATTTTAAAGGAGTATTATATAGTTAACAGTTTACACTTAAGTTTTATTATAAACCATCATTATGGTTTTAGGTTTAGTATTTAGACATAAAAGATTCTTTTTAAGATTGCAATATTTTATATGGACATATGATTATTTCTTACTTAGGAAATAATTTTGAGGAATTAACATATGACAAAACAAGTATTTTATTTTAATAAAATAGGTAAATAAGGATTTATTACTTTATAAATATTTAAACCTTTTGAAATAATATATTTAATAGTTTGCTAGTAAAATATACTTAGTCAAGATCTTAAAAATGTTTTTATTTATTATTAGGTATTATCCTTATTTTTATAAAAAAATCAATCAGGAATTATTATCTTTAAATAATAAATTTAAGTTTTACGATTTCAAAAGACAAGTTAGTATTTTTTTAGATAGATTGCATTCTTGTGAGCATTTAGAGGTATCCTATGTACTTTTAGGATTTTTCATTATGTTTCTAGAGCCTAAATACTCTTAGGGGTATTTTGGTAATTTGTTAATTCCTTTAAGAATTTAATTAAAGTAATTCTTTTAAATCTGGGCCTAGCCCACGGGCTGGCCCAGCCATGGCTCAGCCTAGCCCAATGGGTTGGGCCTAACCACGCTCGTGGTCCACTAGGTCGGTCAAACCGACCAAGACCCTTCTCATTCTCCCCCTCTCTTGTGTCTCTACTCTCCCTAGCAATCCCATGTCGCCCCATCGCTATTCGATCTCGGCCGGCTCCGATCATTCTGACCATCGCCCACACACTTTCTAATCAAGTGTTCGACGCCATGTCGACTGGTCCAAGTCGACTCATTGTCCATGCCTTCGTCTAGCCGAGCGGAGCCCCGACTCGAACCTCGGCTTCCGGCTACCCCGATCTCACCATACTTCCCTAGCTTGGTGGCGTTCCGGTGGTGGCTTGGCATGATCTAAATGGTGTGGTAGTCAACCTATGATGTGCTCTTCTTCGATGATTTTTGCGTGTATGGCTCGGTGCGGGTTGCAACACCGTCGGTGCTCCTCATGTTGTCGTGCCCCTGCCGCTGCCAGCTCTGCATCCTCTTCTTGCTGAGTGAGGCTCTCGAGTAAGTCCTACTTATCCCTCCTTCTCTCTACCTATCTCTAAATCTCTCACTTTACTACGGTTTGTAACCCTAATTAGGTTTTGTCATTCTAGGATTCCTCTTCTCTTCTTCTAGAACTCTCAATTGTAGTATTCACTGCTAGTATAAAGCTACTCTCATGATACTTTGATGAATTGGCTTGGTCAGTACTAATGGTCGTATTGTCATGTTTAATTGGTTCATGTTCTAGGGTTCCTTCCCTATTCCCCTAATACTCTTAATCCTAGAAATAAATTGGTTCAAATAATTTCTACCTACTGTACCCTAATGTTCTTGGCTTTGTGGATTACTTAGTGATGTTGTCTTTGGTGTATTGTTAATTGGTTTATACTCATACCTCAGCTATAATGATGTCATGGGTGCAAACCATAATTTTCCATGGTATACACATTTTAACTAATGCTTGTGTGTGGCTGGTAATATCATGTTTATCCCTAGACTTGTGGGAATTATACAAGAATATCATTCCAGTTTGGGTATGCTCATAGTACCTAAATCTCTTATATAGATGTTGGTAATTGTTTAAATGACAGCGTAATGATGTTTACCATGTTGGCTTGAAGTGTAATTATTGGAATGATTTACTTTATATATTAGATAAGGACTTGGTCCTTGCTTGTTGATATGCTTGACCCAGATCTTGTTGATGATCTACCTACTATTATAATAGTAAGGCATTCTTGTACTGATTCCTAGCTTAGAAGATAGGAAATGATGTGTTATTCCCCATCTGCCATTTCTTGAGTTGTAATGATAAAGCTTTGTTAAGTAGTAATGGCCCAAGTGGCCCTTGTGATGCTAGGTTATTGTTGTGGTGCTTCCAGTAAATGGAATGTGCCCAATATCAACCAGCAACAAGCTTAGCTCATGTTCTAACCTACTATTTCTTGTTAGCATTAAATTAGGTAAGTTATGCAAAGACGAAGTCTTGATTTAGTTAATATCTAGAATAGATGTTGCTTATGGATTTTAATCATTCAATGATGAGACTACACACCACTTGGGTGTAAACCTGAGGATATCATCACTCCAATTAAATCATGCTTAAGAATATAACAGGATCAGGTACTAAGCATGGTTTTTGGTGATGATCAACCTGCAATTGAGGTTGATGTTGTGGAATACTTGACTTGCTTCACTTCTTCTAGCTGATGCCTTGACTTGCCCCTCCTATTTGTGGATCCTTGCTTGATCTTGCTTAGCACTTCCTATGAGTGGCTTATCCTTCTCCTCCCAGCCACTGGCCTGGCCTTGCTCAACACCCAACCCACCCCTCCTAAGGTGACCATGTTGACTTGATGGCTGTTGGATTTATTTGGTGATTTAGTGGTTGATCGGGTGAGAACGAGTGGTGGATTTGTGGTAAGGCTTGCTATTCTTGGTATTGTGAAGAATGTCCAGTAGAGAGAGTTCTCTCTCTGCTACGGTTGTGTATTTATCTTTTCCTTGTTTCATCCCTGTGTCGACAGCCATGCACTACTATGTGTGCTTTGTGACTACTTGTTGTGCTAAAACGGATCAGTTCAAGTAACTTTGGGCTATTACTGCTTTTACCCTTTCCTCTTTCAGGTCTCTGGTGAAACTTGTCCCTTCTCTCTTAGGTCTATGATGTGGTTCTAAGGCCTTTTTGGTACTAAGAACAGATCCTACATTTGGTGAAATTTTATGCTCTCTAAATATGCTCAGTGATGAAATATTAACAGTGCATTACACTATTCATTCTGAGAGCAAACACTAACATTAACCATTTATTTTACTTTTATTTTCTTTGTTTGCTTGCATGTAGAAAATATTATAAGAAAGAAGATAAAGCTTGGATTAGGAAAGTAATGTAGGGTTTTATGTTATCCTTTTGTAATTTATTTTATTCTCTTGTAAAGACATTGTAATATATGTTTATTCATAAAGCTTTTCTTCGCAATTATTCTTCTTGTAATAAATTCTTATTTATTTGTATCCTTGTACAACTTTGTAATATGTTGGATAATAAATAAATAAAGATTTCAATTCTTTTGTCTTTATTTGAATTACTTGAACTCTCTTTAATTGTATACTTATTATATAGTGTAATAATACTTCAAATTAAATTACTCAAATGTTCTTTTAATAAAATAAACTCTTAAATACTTATAATTTGAATTCTATCAAAATTCAATTCAAAATTTAAATACCAATTGAAATTACTAACCAAAATAGTCCAAAATATCTAGAGTTCATGTCAGAATTCATAACATTCACCTAAATGAGCTAAACCCTAACTCATCAAAGAGAAAGAAACCCTGATTCGTCTAGTGTTTTAGTAATTAAAGAGCCAGAAAATGTCCAAGCTGGTGATGATGCTAAGGTTGAAGATATTGTATTACGCAGCTGGTACTTGGCAAAGCTTGGTTCCTATGGATTCATACTAGGGGTGCACGAACCAGCAGTCATGGTGATCTAGTGGCATACATGGGTAGAGAGTTGCTCTCTTATCCCTCGCTCCACTGGCGCGTTTTAGAGAGGAATGCCTATCAACCGAATAATCCTATAGCACCAGACTAGATCAAAAAGAATGATCACTACAAAAATACCCCATACCCGGTGGATTTTTGGGGCAGCGTAAGAAAAAATACCGGCAATAGTTGGTTATGTTGTGGATGATCTTTGGTGGCACCATTTTGTCTCGGTGGGCACTTATATGTTGTAGCACACATGGTAGTGGAGGATTCTGGTTCCCGTGGTACATGGACGGGGAAGGCGACAGTTTTTAACGCCTCGCTTGGCCAACCGATGCATTCCCAATATTCGCCACCCATTTCAAGCGCCATTAATTGTTGATGTCCGCTAGAGAATGCTAAATCACTTCCCGTTGACTTGTTACAC
Organism: Avena eriantha; assembly: GCA_910589775.1. Taxonomy (NCBI): domain Eukaryota; kingdom Viridiplantae; phylum Streptophyta; class Magnoliopsida; order Poales; family Poaceae; genus Avena; species Avena eriantha. The sequence goes on from OU342740.1 coordinate 222,092,769, forward strand.
TTGTCTGGCTAATAGGTTCGGACCACCACTACTTACCCGTGATATCAGAGACTGGCATATGGGCTCTATGAACCAATTCGGCCCATGTTACTAGGCACATGTGTTATACAACTAAAAGGGAAACAGATGTTGCCTAGAGGGGTTGAATAGGCGTTTTAAAATAGTTAAAGTTTAGTTTCTAATAAATGCGGAATAAAACTAACGTTTAATTTATTAAGCCAAAACCTATCTCCACTAGGTTCAAGTAAGTGCACCAACAACCTATTCTGAGCAGGACAAGCAATAAGGTGATAACAAGATATAATACTACAAGCATGATGGCTCTCATAATGTAAATTGCATAAGTAAAGGGCTTGGTTGAGAGATAACCGATGGACGTGAACACGATGCTTTTTAATCCTGAAGTTCACTTCCAAAGAAGCTATGCCTCTATTGGAGAGGTGTGATGGAACAATGTACTTTGAATGCCACAACTGGCTCACCTTGAGGTGTGGTGGCTCGATGCTCACCCAACGCCACACAAGGCATCACCCCAAGATGCAACGGCACGCAACTCACCGACGCCACAAAAGGCTCACCCTATTCTCCCATGAGCTTGCCACAAAGGCCTACTCACGATCCACTATGGGACACTTGAGGGCGGTCACTGAACCTGTACAAGGCTTGGGGCAATCTCAACAACTCAATTGGAGGGCTCCCAAGAAATGCCAGAAAGGCTACAAGCTTGAGGAAACTCCACAACAATAGGAGGCCTCAAGAACAATGCCACAACAGGCTACGAGCTTGGAGAATCTCCACAACTCAATTGGAGGCCCTCAAGAACACACCACAACTCCACACAACCGTCTAGGGTTCCAAGAACCCAAGAGAAACAAGCCCAAGAGCTTGAACTCGCTGAATCTCCGAGGAGAACTCAAACCTATGCACCAAATGCAAGAGGAAAGTCCTTCACTCTCAAATTCCACCAAAGCTAAAAAAGCTATTAGGGGTATAAGAGAGTGAGAACACAAGAGGAGAACACAAAACTCTCCAAGATCTAGATCCCAAGGATTCCTTCACAAAGAAGGGATTTGGTTTGGTGGGGTTTGTAGATCTAGATCACCTCTCTCAAATCCCTCAAAAAGATGCAAGAATCATAGGACGGGGAAGGAGAGAGGGCAAGCTCTTCAAGAACAACAATGGAGGAGAGAGGGAAAGCCAAGAACCAAGAAAAGCAAGTTGTCCACGAAGGGGAAGAGGAGCCCCTTTTAAAGGGCTCCCAGATCTACCTGTTACGCATAGAATCGTGCATGACTAGTAGTACTGGTGGGGGAGAAGTACTACCGGTGGCACCCAGCCAATGGTCACAAACAGCAGTGCGAGAGATAAAAACGAGCCTAGCCGGTACTACCGGCAGAAGTTCCGGCCCAAGTTCTAACAAATACGTAACTTCAACATACAAGTGTTCTGAATCGAATTCGAGTACCGGCAGAACTTGGATCGGAACTAGCGTAGGAAATATAGGGTCGCGAGGTCCTGACCAAAAGAGCCTAGCGGTAGTACCGCTCAAGGGATGTGGTCTGGTAGTGCTAGCCGGAAGTTCTAGTCTGGGATCACTGAAACATCCGACCGGTACTACCGGACCTGATTCCAGTGTTAATTCTATCAAACAGAGCACTCTCAATAGAGATTCACTAGACGTGAGTGAAACTACCACCAAACCTTCCACTAGAACTACAGCTAGGACAGTGTTGGGAATATGCCTTAGAGGCAATCATATATGATGTTATTCCCAATGTATTCATGAAGTTATTGTCCATGTATGAACTACTGATATGTATCATTGAATATGTGATTCAATTGTGGAACTATATATTCATGTTGCTCATACTAATTGTCCTTGGTTGTTGAGGTTCTGCTGGACACACAACTTAGACTAATGTGAAAGTCGGCTGATGACTTGGTTCCACTTGTCATGGGCATGGTGATACTATTCTGACTTACACTGATTCGGCTAAAGAGTTTAGCGAATCAGACTGACCCACAGTTGAGATGCAACAAGCATGTTTTCATGTGTATTCTCAAGCAGTGGAATCCTTTAACCTGAGTTGATCGCATGATCCGAGTTGTGGATCGCCAGCTTAGATCCTATCAATCATTGTTCCGTAAATGGGAAGTTATAAAGGCAGGGTTCGGGTTGGTTGTGAAGCAAGTTGCGTGACGTGGATTACCAAGATAGGATTTGCCCCTCCATAATGGAGAGATATTCTCTAGGCCCGCTCATGTGATATGATTTGAAAGCATGGCCATGCGTGACTGGGTTAAGTGTTAACCAAGGAGTTAGACAAAGTGTTAGTCCAGTGAATCGTATATCACGGAATGAGAAGAGAGAGTCGATCTATTAAAGATATGGCAACAACTTGCCTATAGCTTTACAAGATATATCGTGAGGCAAAGGGACTTGGATGAAAGTAACATTGAGAAAGGTTTGTCTTCTAACTTTACGGCTCTTGGGAGTTGGCACGTCTTGCTAGAGGCCGCTACCAGCTATCGACTCGGAGTGGTGACTCGTGTCGTGTCCAAGTGTACGTGAACCTACAGGGTCACACACTTAAGGGAAAGGAGCCCCTATGGATTCGGTCCAGATGGAGATTGGGATATGGCCTAGATGGGCCTCAAGCATTGAGCCCAGCTAGGAGTGTATATAAGTAGAGTGACAAGGGATAGTCCATTAACTAGCCGTCACTTTCTCCAATTCCATTTCGGGCTAGACGGGATCTAGCAGTCCTCTGCCTGGAGCTCCTTCCTGTACGTGTGGATACCGGTAGAGGCGTTGCACGTGCGGCACTAGAGACAAGGAGGTCTGTGGCGATCTGGATGAGCTATACGGGGGATCGTTCGGCACAGAATCAACTAACGCGCGTCATCAACAATCCACACCTGCTCGTCTAGTGGTAAATCTCTTGGCTTATCACCTGAGCTAGATCTTGGGTTCACCGCGTAGGGGAAAAAGTTTATGTTTATCTCTGTGTGGCCCAACAGTGGTATTAGAGCGATAGCTCCTGGTTTTAGGCTAGATATCATACATATGTGATATGTGGTTGGCATTAGATTGAATGTAATTGAAGTTTTGATGGTCGATCTATGAGATAGATCGATTTTGTACGAAGTTGATTGGATCAACTGTACTCGGGGGAATGGATGATCTGCTTTCCGTGATCTAGCTGCTAAGGTCATGGAACGACATACCCCTACCGGTCGGCTTCCACCATCAGGGTTGACTGTGATACATAAATTTGGATGCGGTGATCTAATATCAAAGAGTTTGGTCGAATCGGAGTCCGGATCGGATTTGGATAAAATTGTTTGATCCGATGAATAAATCCATGTCCGGAATGCAGATGAGATCTGTGTTTTTGGATAAATTGTCGGGCGCTGCCGGCACCCACGAGGGGCGTTGCCCCTTCGATCCCCGCCCGCTATTCGGCTAGAAGGACCGCCGGCTTCGCCCTGTCATAGCGCCTTAGATATCATTGCAAGCATCCCAACACTGGTAGATATCGTATCCGTGCATAACTTGTTTTTGCAGGATGATATTGTGAATGGTATGGCTTATGTGCATGTGATGTGTGTAATCTATACGTGATCTGCGTATCATGGTTTTTGTCAGCCGGCTGGAGCCTAGGTGTTGTCACTTTATTGTATAACGACCTGCATGTCGGATTCTCTATGTAATTTACTTTACTAGCTAGTGTAGCTGTTTGGAGAACCCGGATGGCATGCAAGTCAATGTACAAGTCGGCTACATGGTGTAAAGTGGCACGTGACAAGAGTTGACATGAGTCGAATTACAAGCTTTGTGGAGATGGAGATCGCCATGAAGAGAGCCATACAATTTCACATTATAATTACTTTATTTTGTGTTATTGTTATGTCTCTCATTTACCTCTATTGGATAGTTGGTAGAAAGTAATCCCTCAAAGAAGGTCTAGTCGGTTTCCCCGCCAGTGATGCACCATCACAAGTCGGACATTTTTGGTAGTGGGCTCATAAAATTGAGGTGCTATCAATTCTTTCCGACTAGGTGGGTTCGAGTCGGACTTTTATAGCAGAAGCACTCGGTAATCTAGACGGGTCTATCACAACGGTTGTGGGACTCGGGGAAAGGTCGGATGGGAGCCGGGGCATATGATGCCACCCGTCCAACAGGAGTCATATGAGATGCGATTGAAAAGGAGTTGTCTACCTAGATCACTTGACGACTAGCGGTGATGCTAAAGCTCACTAGTCGGCTTGCTTATTTAGGGTCCTGAATCACTAAGTAACCATCGGAGGGGTGTTGGTTCTAGTGGGAGCATGAGTATTAAAATGTTTAATATGCTTGCTCTTTTATGAATACATGTCTTAAGTGTTTTGCATATTTTTTTTGTAGATCAATGGCACCTAGCAGTCTCCCTTAGATTTCCAGTTTTGTTTTGAGAACCATCTTATAGAAAGATAAGCTAAATGGAACTAACTTCACCAACTAGTATCATAATCTGAGAATTGTTCTCAAGCAAGAAAAGAGGGACCATGTCCTAGACAACCCACTTCCAGCTGAGCCGAATGAGAATGCGAGTGTCGCAGCCACAAATGCCTACCGTAGGACTTGTGATGAATCTACGGAGATAAGCTGTCTTATGCTTGCTCCCATGGAACCGAACTTGCATAAGAAGTTTGAGAATGTTGAGGCCTACGATATGATCAAAAGCCTCAAAAGTATGTTCTAGGCTTAGACAAAGACTGAGAGGTATCAAGTCTCTCAGGCTTTGTTGAGTTGCAAGCTTAAGGAGGGTGATCCACTGAGTCCACATGTGATCAAGATGGTTGGTTACGTGCAGTCTCTGGAGAGGCTGTGCTACCCCATTAGCGAAGAGTTCGCTACGAACATAATTCTGAACTCTCTTCCTAGTGTGTATGGTCAGTTCGTATCGAACTACCACATGCATGGTATGGATAAGGAGCTAAATCAATTACATGGGATGCTCAAGCAGGCTGAGGAGGATGTCAAGAAAGGCGCCAGTCAAGTGTTGATGATGTAGAATAAGGCAAAGTTCAAGAAGAGTTCTTGGACTAAGAAGAAGAAGGCAAAGTTGGGAGTTAAGGCTGAGGACCCGGTCCAAAGCGCTTCCTCAGGGACTAAGTCTTCTCCTGTAGAAGGATCCACTTGCTTCTATTGCAAGGCGGATGTCCACTTGAAGAGAAATTGTAGAAAGTATCTAGCTGACAAAGCCAGAGTGGAGGTGTGACTTCCGACTCGGGTACGCTTGTTTGCAATGTTATAGACATTTATCTTGCCGATGTGATATGTTGCTAACGTATCCATAATTTTTGATGTTCCATGCTTGGTTTTATCTACTTTCTTATGTTTTGTCCACACTTTGGAGTACATTCTATACACTTTATTGGACTAACCTATTAACAAGATGCCACAGTGCCAGTTGCCTGTTTTCTGCTGTTTTTGGTTCTAGGAAGGTCAGAAAATGAATATTCTCGGAATTGGACCGGACAAAAGCCAAAGTCGATATTTTACCGAAAGACTCACGGAGCCAGAAGACGAGATGGAGAGGGGCCACAGGGTGGCCAAACCACCCCTAGGCGCAGGTCCCCCTCGTCGCGCCAGGGCATGGTGTGGGTCCCCCTGGCCGGCCACCGACCTTGCCTCTTTCGCCTATATATGGCTCCCGATGCAAAAACCCTAAATCGTCAAGCCTCCAGCCACGAAAAGTCCCATAGCGCCACCGCCACCAAAGAGGAGATTCGAGGGACAGAAAGTCTCTGTTCCGGCACCTTGCCGGGATGGGGAAGTGCCCCTAGAGCTATCTCCATCGATCTCCACCGCCATCTCCATCACCGTTGCTGATTCCCATGATGATGAGGGAGTAGTTCTTCCTCGAGGCTAATGGTTCTACCGGTAGCTATGTGTTCATCTCTCTCTCTCTATGCATGATTATATTGTGATCATGAGCTTGTAATCTATAGATCTACCTTGCTACTCAAGTGCTTTAATAGATCTCTGCGCTCCCCATGTGTGTGAAGTTGACAGTGTGCACACCATGGTGGCACATAGGCTAGAGATTACAAATACTTGTTATGAGTTATATTTGGAGTTGGATGTCTCTATGAAAATTTGGTGTTTGTTTGAACCATCTAGTACTCAAGGTGACAGTGTGGGGTTATCTAGATGGGAAAGATGAACTTTGAGGTGTGTTGTTATAGCCCTACCATCGATTAGAGTGTCCAACCAGAGAGTAGTTAAGAGTAGTATCATAAAGAGAAGATATTTATATGAGAGTGTTCACTAGTGAAAGTATGATCCCTAGGCCCTGTTTCTAAACATTGAAACACCGTTTGCACCTAGATTTGTTACTTGTTTGCTTGCTTCCATATTTAATTCAGTTTGCCTTTAGTCTCTTTCATGCCATCAAGCTATTTTCTAGCACCATTGTATTATATCCATACCACTTGTACTTCACTATCTCTTCGCCGAACTAGTGCACCTATACACCTGACAAGTGTATTGGGTATGTTAGGGACACAAGAGACTTCTTGTATCTTGATTGCAGGGTTGCTAGAGAGGGGATACCTTTGACCACATCCTCCCTGAGTTCGATAAACCTTGGGTGATCCACTTAAGGGAAAACTTGTTGCTGTTCTACAAACCTCTGCACTTGGAGGCCCAACAACTGTCTACAAGAATAGAAGTGCGTAGTGATACATTGCAAATGTATATATAATTTTTGATGTTCCATTCTTGCTTTTATCCACTTTCTTGTGTTTTGTCCACACTTTGGAGTAATTTTCATATGATTTCTTGGACTAACCTATTAACAAGAGCTAAAGAATGGTTGAATTCCTTAAGTAGGAATAGTATTGATTCTTGGACTAAGTGCAAAGATGCTTTCATTGCAAAATACTATCCTCCTACTAAGATTATATCTATGTGAAGTGAAATAATGAAGTTTAAACAATGTGATAATGAGCATGTTGCTCAAGCTTGGGAACGAATGAAATCATTAGTTAAGAATTGTCCCACTCATGGACTGACTGCTTGGATGATCATCCAAACTTTTTATGCAGGATTGAACTATTCTTCAAGGAACCTATTGGACTCTGTTGTTGGAGGTACCTTTATGACCATTACTTTGGGTGTTGCAACGAAACTTCTGGACAATATGATGGTTAATTATTTTGAATGGCATACTGAAAGAGCTCCACAAGGTAGGAAGGTAAATTATGTTGAGGAACCCTCCTCCTTGAGTGATAAGATTGATATTATTATGTATATGCTTGTGAACGGGAAAGCCTATATTGATCCAAATAATGTTCCTTTAGCCTCTTTGGTTGCTCAAAGAAGAGCAAGTTGATGTGAACTTCATAAGAAATAACAACTTTGGCAATAATGCTTATAGGAACAATTTTGGTAAAAACAATTATAAGCCATATCCTCCTAACAATGGTAATGCTTATGGAAGTTCCTACAAAAATAATAGGAGTGCTCCCTCTGAACTTGAAGTTATGCTTAAAGACTTTATTAGTAAACAAACTGCTTTCAATAAAACTATTGAGGAAAAACTCTCTAATGCTAAAAGAAATATAGCATCTTGGGCAGAAGCTCAATCTTATTTGAATAAAATGGCTGCTAAACCTGAAACTAATGATAATCCCTTTGCAGCTACTAATGCCATACAAGTAAGAATTGATGAAATTGTTAGACTATTAGCTGAATTACATGCTAAGTGGGAAAGAGAAGATGAAATTGCTAGAAACATTAGTGTTTCTACTATTACCACCACTAGTGTTGAGGCTAGTAATAGTTCTACTACTTTAGATGATAAATTTGATTTTGATCTTGATGGTTGCAATATCTTTGAAGTTATTAAGTTCCTTCAAAAGCTTGCTAAAAGTCCTAATGCTAGTGCTATGAACATGGCCTTTACAAAACACATTACTGATGCTCTCATAAAGATTAAAGAAGAAAAGATGAAACATAAAGCTTCTATTCCTATTAAACAAGAAGATGGTTGGGAACCCATCATTAATATGAAAGTGAATGACTTTGATTTCAAAGCTTTATGTGATCTTGATAGTAGTGTTTCTACTATGCCTAGAAGGATTTATGATATGCTTGATTTGCCTCCACTTGAAGATTGTTATTTGAATGTCCCACTTGATGATAATGCCAAAAAGAAACTCATGGGGAGTCTTAATGATGTTCTTATTATGTTTAACAATGCCTATGTCCCCGTTGACTTCTATGTTTTGGATGTTGAATGCAATGCTTCTTGTCCTATTACTTTGGGAAGACCTTTTCTTAGAACTGTTGGTGCCATTATTGATATGAAAGAAGGCACCATTAAATATCAGCTCCCACTCAAGAAAGGTATAGAACACTTCCCTAAGAAGAGAGAGAAGATTTATTTTGCTTATCCGATGAAAACAAAATTTGGTCTTAATGCTTCTTCATTTGAGAACACTTGATTCTTCTTTTTGCTTCTTATGCCTAACTTAAAGGCGTTAAAGAAAAGTACTTATTGGGAGATAACCCAAAAGTTTGAGATGAGTCTTGGAAGTTATTACCTCTGTAATAACCGCTTCTTATCCTTTTTATTTGCTTTTTGTGCCAAGAGTAACCTCTAATGAGAGAGAAGTAATGATTGGGAAAGTTGATGTCCCGAAACAGATTTATGTGCTTCACCGTAAAAATACGTGTAAAATCTCTGAACGTCTTTTTGAGGCATGAATTTTTTTGCTTCTGCCCCAGGTTGTTAGCTAACTTTCATTAGCTCAACACTTTTTTATTTGAGCAACAGAAGGTCTTCTAAAAAATTCGTCTTTACCTGCTGGTCTGTTTTGACAGATTTCTGCCATTTTCTGCATTTGCTTCTTGTTGGTTCCTTTTTGAGTTCTTTTGGGGAATTGAGATTTTTGAGGGAAGTGCTACAGTATCTAGTGTTCTAATGGAAGTTTATTTGGTCTTATAACTGAACCTTAAGACTTATTTATCTTGAGTGCACTAATGTTGTTAATAAATATTGTGTGAAGTTTTGTATGAAGAAAAAATTTCAGGTGTATGGAAGGAATGAGTAATGATATGAAGGATGGACTAAAGCTCAAGCTTGGGGATGCCATGCGTGTCACCCCAAGAAATATCCAAGAAGTACAAGCGTTAAAGCTTGGGGATGCCCAAGGCATCCCCCTTCTTCATCAATAAAAATCCCAGGTTTCTTCCAAACGCTTCGTTTTTACTGTTTCATGCACATTTGTGTTGTTCTTGGAGCGTCTTCTTTTTCGTTTTCGTTTTTGTTTTTCGTTTTCTTGGTTTTCTTAGTTTTCTTAATAAATTGGTTGGAACCCCTCTTTCATACATTTGTTTGCAAATAATTTGGTTTGGTTTGGAAAAGAGTAGGAAAGTTCATGCTTATGTGGTAAAAAGAGCTCGTTTTTGACTGTGGCCTATGCTTTGTCATGCCATGCTTGATATATTTTTTTGCTTTATGCTTAGTATTCTTTGCTGTAGCATGACTTGTTATAAACAATTGATATTTCTTAATGTGCCTTCGATGAATCATGCATTGTTTTAGCATATTAAAGCATAGTATAGTGGTATTCTCCTTTGATGCTTTATTTTGGTTGACTTGGCGCATGCTCACACCATGTTATGACTATCTCAAGTCACCATAGCCTTTATAATCCTTTAGTTTTAAACTTGTAGTATCACTTTATGCTTTGATCAAAGATGTTTTGTCGCTCTGCATGATTATGGCCATTATTGCTCTCTTAGTTTGTCGCTCCCAGTCTTTTGCTAGCCTCCACAACCAAGTATGAGTTCCACTCATGCATCCAACTCCTTAAACCAAGTCTTCCAAAGAGTCCACCATACCTACCTACTAGCTTATGCTATTCCAAGTATATTCATGATTTTGTTTACCTTCCAAATTAAACTTGTTATGAGAAAACTAGTGATTAAAGCTCTCACGAACTTGATGGCACACTTTACTTTTTTGCATCTAATAAACTTGAACCATTGGGTCCTTCTTTGTTGTGTATATGCTTGCGCTTTATAAGCTGAAATTAGCAGAACCATGTATCATGGGGAACGCTTTCAACATTGCACTTGTACTTTGTACCCCATTGATATCATGTTCTTTTGCTTATGGATCTCGGCGGTGTGAAATAAAAGTTGAACTTGTAAGATCATGGAGTTTGTATATGTGTTAGAGAAACGCCTAGGCCGCTAGCCTAAGCCATGCCTAATCATGGTGGAAACTTGCAGCATAACCATAATGAGCACTCTATGAAGTATCCTCAATAAAAACGTATGCAAATAGCAAATAAAAAGATCGCTGAGATGCTCATTGTCTGCTTGCCTTGTCATTTTGATTATGGGATAGCTCCTGTATCATGTGCAAGGGGAACCCCGTTGGCGGTTCTTTATGATACACATGTACTTACAATGACAAGAGTTTACTTGTGACTAAAGTTGAGTAGCATGAGGTTTGGTCTTCATAAGTAAGGTGCATGAGATTTCGGTTTATGACTTGTCAAGCATATCCTCTTAGTTGTGTCAGTTTAACCTTAATCACCTTCAAGATGCTTATGATAGGGGCAATGAGAGTTGAATGCTATAAGTACCATAATTTTTGGAAGCTCTTTATGAGACTTGAATCCCTATTTCCTTTTATGAAGGCTTTTCTTCCACCATTATATTGAGTCTCCACCTTCTACCTTTATGCACCTACTTTGAGAGCATAGTGGCTATTCTTAGTTCTATGTGCATTGTCCCAAGACTAGTTGAATGATGCATAACTTGATATTGCTTATATTAAACTATTTGTATCTAGTCACTCTTATGAACTTTGAAGGTGTCCTATGCATTTATATTTGCTACTCTATGAGGGACAAGCTGAATACTATTATGCTATGTTTTCTTTATGTGAAACAAACAAACTTCTTGCAAAGAATTGTTATTCATGAATCTTTTGTTTGTGCCTTTTCATGTTGCATCTTAGTTTCTTTGTCTTATTGCCAGAACTTTGTCTTTCATGTTATGATTGAAGTACTATGATCCCAGCTTTGAATGTTTTACAAATACTTTGATCAAGTCTTTGATGGTGCATGTCACCTCAAAAATTATTCTTTCTTTTTATCACTTACCTACTCGAGGACGAGCAAGAGTTAAGCTTGGGGATGTTGATACATTGCAAATGTATCTATAATTTTTGATGTTCCATGCTTGGTTTTATACACTTTCTTATGTTTTGTCCACACTTTGGAGTACTTTTCATATGATTTCTTGGACTAACCTATTAACAAGAGCCACAGTGCCAGCTGCATGTTTTCTACTGTTTTTGGTTCCAGGAAAGTCAGAAAATGAATATTCTCATAATTGGACGGGACAAAAGCCAAAGTGCCTATTTTTCCGGAAGTCATCAGATGCCAGAATACGAGACGAAGAAGGGCTGGGGGCCGGCCACACCACCTGGCCGTGTGGCCAGGCCTGGCCTGCACCAGGGGGTGGTCTGGCCGACCCCAGCACCCCGTCGGCCTCTCCTTTCGCCCATATATTGCCTTCGGTACGAAAACCCTAAATACCCGATCAAAAATCCACGAAAGAGTCTGTAGCCGCCGTCATCTCCATCCCTAGATCAGGAGGGATCTGAAGCTCTTCCTGGCACCCTACTGGAGAGGGGAATTCACCCTGGAGGCTTTCTTCATCACCATGCAAGCCTCCGGTGTGATGCGTGAGTAGTTCATCCTTGGACTACGGATCCATGTAGTAGCTAGATGGCTGGTTCTCCTCCTTTGTGCTTTCATGTCTAGATCTTGTGAGCTCCGTTCATGATCAAGATCATCTATTTGTAATGCTGCATGTTGTGTTTGCGGGGATCCGATGGATATTGAGAGGCTATTTCAGATTGATTATTGATTCTATCATGTCTTTGCTATTTTTGATCTTGCATGCTTTCCGTTGTTAGTAGCTATCTTAGCCAAGTAGATGCTAGCAACTCCAAGAGTTAGTATTTATGCTCGATAGTGGGTTCATGCCTCTGGTAATCTGGGGAAGTGACAGAAATCTCTAAGGTACTAGAGGTGTTGTTGCTACTAGGGAGAAAACAATAATCCTTTGTTCATAAAACAATCGTATTGTTTACTTTACATGCAGTTCGTAAAGCAATAATCTGTTTCTTGCAACTTAATACTGGAGGGGGTTTGGATGATAACCTGAAGGTGGATTGTTAGTCATAGATGCAGTTTGATGGCGGTCTATGTATAATGTTGTAATTCCCAATCAAGTCTCAAAGGAGTCAAGATGATTAGTATATGCATGTATTGCTTTCTCGATGTTTGTCAATTTCCCCGCTGTAATTTGTTCACCCAGCATGTTATCTATCTAAGGAGAGCCACCTCTAGTGAACTATGGATCCCGGTCCTTTTCTTCTACATACAATCTATAAATTGTTTACTTCTTTGTGTTTACTTTCTACAAACTATTACTTCCTTCCATTCGATACGTTTAATCCTTTGTTTTCTGCAAAACACGGTGAGATTGACAACCTCATCGCAAGTTGGGGACAGAGTTCAATGGTTGTGTTGTGCAGGTCTCCACATTACTACTAGCACCGGTAGTGCGGCCTGCCAAGGCTCAGCTAGCAACACATTTGGGGTGTTTCCTTGCTCCTACTGGTTCGATTAAACCTTGGTTTCATAACTGAGGGAAACTTGCTGCTGTGCTCATCATACCTTCCTCTTAGGGTTCCCAAACGAGCTTGTTAATACACGGGCCATCACGTAGACATCATGATGCACCTGATAGTTCTTGGGTATATGATACCGGATCAGTTATTCACATTTTCAACTCGTTGTAGGGACTGGTAAGAACTAGGAGCATGGCGAGAGGCGAGGTTGACATTCGAGTCGGCAACAAAGCAAGAGTCGCTGCGTTGTAAGTCGGCACAATGCAATTTCATTTACCTTCTGGATTCTTAATGGAGCTAAATAATTGTTATTATGTTCCAGTGCTTAGTCGAAACATTATTTCTGCCTCTTGTTTGATGAGACAAGGCTATGAGTCGAATATTAAGAATAATGGTTGTTATTTGTATTTGAATGAGCTGTTTCACGTCTTTGCGCCTATCCAGGACGGGTTATTTATTTTGAATTTGTAAGGTGAATCTTTCTATAACATAATATGAAAAAGTTGAAACCAAATGATCTGAATATGACATTGTCGGCTTGTTCATATAAGTTGGAAACGCATGAAGAAGCTCCATGATGATGGACTCCTAACTTCATTCGACTTGGAGTCATTCGAGACATGTGAATCCTGCCTACTCGGCAAGATGACCAAGACACCTTTTGCAAAGAGTTGTGAAAGGGCGTCCGAATTATTGGGACTAGTACATAGTGATGTATGTGGCCCTATGAGCACGACAGATAGAGGTGGTTATGAGTACTTCATTACATTCACTCATGAATTGAGTAGGTATGGATATATCTACTTGATGAAACATAAGTCTAAAGCCTTTGAAAAGTTCAAGGAATTCCAGAATGAGGTACAGAATCAACTTGGCAAGAAAAAAAAAGTTTCTTTGGTTGGACCGAGGAGGCGAGTACATGAGCCATGAGTTTGATGACCATCTAAAGAGTTGTTGCATAGTTCCCCATCTCACTCCTCCAGGAACGCCACAGACAAACGGTGTGTCGGAGAAGAGGAATCGGACCTTGTTAGACATGGTATGATCAATGATGAGTCGGACAGATTTCCCTTTATCATTTTGGGGTTATTGTCAAGAAACTGCAGCATTCACACTAAACAGAGTACCATCAAAGTTGGTAGAGAAGACAACGCATGATATGGGGACTGGCAGGAAGCCGAGTTTGTCTTTTCTTAAGATTTGGGGTGTGAGGCTTTTGTCAAGCGACTTCAGTCGGACAAGCTTACAGCCAAGTCGGATAAGTGTATTTTCATAGGGTATCCAAGGGAAACCTTGGGTTACTACTTCTACAACCGAGAAGAGGGAAAAGTGTTTGTCGCTCGGAACGGTGTCTTCCTTGAGAAAGAGTTTCTTAGTCAGGGAGTCAGTGGGAGCATGGTGCATCTCGAAGAAATTCGAGAGGTACCGGCCAGCAGCGAGTCGCCAAAAGCCTTAGAGGTTGAGCCGGTCATGGTACCTGAGCCAGCAACTGCACCGACACTACAAAGATCAGCCAGATTGCGAAGTGTTCGCGATGTGTTGCTGTTGGACAGTGATGAGCCGACAACTTATTCAGAAGTGATCGTGGGATCCGATTTTGAGTCATGGCTTGGAGCCATGAGATCTGAGTTAAAGTCCATGGAGGAAAATCAAGTTTGGAACTTGGTTGATCCGCCAGACGGTGCAAGACTCGTCAAGTGCAAATGGGTCTTTAAGAAGAAAACTGATATGGATGGAATTGTTTCTATCTAGAAGGAACGGCTTTTCTTGAAGGGGTTCCGACAAGTTCAAGGAGTTGACTACGATGAGACTTTCTCTCCTGTGGCGATGCTTAAGTCAGTTCGGATCATGTTAGCTATAGCAGCCTATTTCGACTATGAGATATGGCAGATGGATGTCAAGACTGTTTTCCTTAATGGAAATTTAACCAAGGACGTGTATATGATACAACCCAAGGGTTTTGTCGATCCGGCTAATGTTGACAAGGTATGCAGGCTTCGAAAATCAATTTATGGGTTGAAGCAAGCATCTCGGAGTTGAATATTTGCTTTGGTGAGGTAGTCAAATTGTTTGGCTTCATCAAGAGTGATCATGACTCTTGTTTATACAAGAAGTTTAGTGGGATCAAAGTAAACTTTCTGATCTTATATGTGGATTACATATTACTGATTGGAAATGATGTCCAGTTGTTGTAAGGAAACCAAGGAATCATTGGAAAGGAGTTTTTCGATGAAAGATTTGGGTGAGGCGACTTACATAGTAGGAATCCAGATCTATAGAGATAGATCAAGGCGGCTCATTGGATTGGGTCAGAGTACATATTTGGGAAAAGTGTTGAAGAAGTTCAACATGGAATCGTCTAAGAAAGGGTTCTTACTAATGTCCCATGGCATGAAACTTAGCAAGACTCAGTGTCCTTCGACAACTGATGAGTGAAGTCGGATGAGTGGGATTATGTATGCTTCTGCAGTCGGATCCATCATGTACGCTATGACTTGTACTAGGGCGGATGTTTCCTATGCTCTAAGTGTGGTGAGCAGATACCAGGTTGACCCTAGAGAGATCCATTGGGAAGCGGCTAAAAATATCCTTAAGTACTTGAGAAGGACTAAGGATATGATCCTGGTTTATGGAGGTGAGGATGAACTCAGTGTATAGGGTTACACGGATGCGAGTTATCTCACTGACTCGGATGATTCTCGTTCACAATCTGGATATGTGTTTGTGATAAACGGAGGGGCTGTAAGCTGGAAGAGTTCCAAGCAAGAGACGGTGTATGTGTCTACGACAGAGGCTGAGTATATTGCTGCCTTAGAGGCGGTAAAGGAAGTCGTTTGGATGAGGAATTTCCTCATGGATCTTGGTGTGGTTCAGGGTTCGTCTAATCCATTAGACGTGTATTGTGACAACAATGGTGCTATTGCACAAGCCAAGGAACCTAGACAACACCAGAAGAACAAAGATATACTCATGTGGTACCACCTAATTCACTAAGTCGTGGATCAAGGTGACATCAAGTTATGCAAGGTACACACGGATGAAAATATTGCGGATCCATTGACAAAGCCACTTCCACAGCCGAAGCATGAGGCGCACCTGAGAGCTATTCGCATTAGATTCCTAGACATGTGATGTCGGATGATTGACTCTAGTGCAAGTGGGAGACTGTTCGGAATATGCCCTAGAGGCAATCATATATGATGTTATTCCCAATGTATTCATAAAGTTATTGTCCATGTATGAACTACTGATATGTATTATTGAATATGTGATTCAATTGTGGAACTATATATTCATGTTGCTCATACTAATTGTCCTTGGTCGTTGAGGTTGTGTTGTACACATAACTTAGACTAATGTGAAAGTCGGCTAATGACTCGGTTCTACTTGTCATGGGCATGGTGATGCTATTCCGACTTACACTGATTTGGCTAAAGAGTTTAGCGAATCCGACTGACCCACAGTTGAGATGCAACGAGCATGTTGTCATTTGTATACTCAAGCAATGGAATTCTTCGACCTGAGGAGATCGCATGATCCGAGTTGTGGATCGCCAGCTTAGGTCCTATCAAATGTTGTTCCATAAATGGGCAGTTATAAAGGTAGGGTTCGGGTTGGTTGTGAAGCAAGTTGCGTGATGTGGATTACCAAGATGGGATTTGCCCCTCCGTGATGGACAGATATTCTTTGGGCCCTCTCATGTGATATGATTTGGAAGCATGGCGATGCGCGACTTGGTTAAGAGTTAACCAAGGAGTCGGACTAAGTGTTAGTCCAGTGAATCGTATATCACGGAATGAGAAGAGAGTGTCGAGCTATTAAAGGGATGGAAACAACTCGCCTATAGCTTGACAAGATATATCATGAGGTAAAGGGACTTGGATGAAAGTCACATTGAGAAAGGTTTGTCTTCTAACTTTACGGCGCTTGGGAGTTGGCACGTCTTGCTAGAGGCTGCTACCAGCTATCGACTCGGAGTGGTGACTCGTGTCGTGTCCAACTGTACGTGAACCTACAGGGTCACACACTTAAGGGAAAGGAGCCCATATGGATTCAGTCCAGATGGAGATTGGGAAATGGCCTAGATGGGCCTCAAGCATTGAGCCCAGCTAGGAGTGTATATAAGTGGAGTGACAAGGGGTAGTCCCTTACCTAGCCGTCACTTTCTCCACTCCCATTTCGGGCTAGACAGGATCTAGCAGTCCTCCGCCTAGAACTCCTTCCTTTACGTGTGGATACCGGTAGAGGCGTTGCACGTGCGGCGCTGGAGACAAGGAGGTCCATGGGGATCTGGACGTGCTGTACGGGGATCGTTCGGCACGGCATCAACTGACGCGCTTCATCAACAATCCGCACTTGCGCGTCTAGTGGTAAATATCGTGGCTTATCACCTGAGCTAGATCTTGGGTTCACCGCGTAGGGGAAAAGTTTCTATTTATCTCTGCGTGGCCCAACAGCAAGCCCCGCAAAAAACTGTGCGCGGAACTACCGACGCCTGGCCAGTACTTCCGGTCAGGGAAACTTCAGAACCAAAACTATAATAACTTTCACACCCGAACTCTAAACAAGATGAAACAAATTTTGTTGGAAAGATGTGAGATCACCAAGGGAGAAAATACCATGAATATATATGTGATATATCTCCCATGGTGTGGAGCTAGAAAATCCGCCAGATCAAAAAGGCAATAATATAAGCAATGAAATCTGTTTTTGATGAACTAGAGCTTGTTATGAAGATAACCACAAGCCTAGATCCTCACATGGACAAGAACCAAACAACAACCAAGAAATATGAGGCTATGTATGCAAAGGTTTGATCTCTCTCCAAAGATACGATCGAGTCACCCACTCGAGAGCCCCTCTTGATAGTACGGCTATGTATCCTAAACCTGGTCTCCCAACACTATAGGAGACTGGTAAAATAGAAACCCTATCAAGATCATACCTTTGCCTTGAGCATTCCACTTGAGCTTGATGTAGACCATCTTGTACTTCTCAAGATAGATCGCCTTTCTTGATTGCTCTTGTTTCCTCTTGTTTGATGAAGACTTGTGAAACGCTCCCCCATACTCCATGGGGAAACCTCTTCTTTGAACTTGTCTTCATCACTCCAGGTTCGCCGAGGATGGAAAGCTTCAAGCATGAGATCTTCTCGAGATGGCGTACCTTGAGCTTGCCCTTCATTTCTTAATGATGTCTTGAAGATAGCCATCATAAACTCCATCTTCTTCTTCAAGACACTCTTGATCTTCTTCTTCTACTACTTGATTCCAGTAGGCACAAAGCCCTTGGACATTGCTTCTTATTTTTCAACCTTGAAACCAACACATGGTCCAAGCGATGCCAATGGACAGACCTACAAGTGAAACTCAATTTACATATTAGTTCGCAGGGATTGTCATCAATTACCAAACCACACATGGGGCATACATGCCCTTTCAATAGCCCATAAAGCAAACACTACACCAACAGCCCACCTTGTTTCCTATATAATTCAGGGAGTCCTTAGTCCCCATTCTCTCAACTCCTCTCTTCGTACGGCGCTGCACCCACTCTCTCGGCAAGGCAAACCCTAGATCTGAACATAGTCATTTGCGAAAAATATCCTAAGATCTCACCGACTCCCATCTCTATTTTTGTTGGCCCTCCCAAATGTGGTGATGCCTCGCAAGCTCTGTCAATCCGACCTAGCCTCCGCACTGGGGTCCTCTGAACCTAAGGTTCTTTCTCAATCGATCTGCTATTGGATCTTGTTATTTCTCTAATCAATTTTATGTTGGATCTTGTTCTTTCTCAATCTATCTATCGTTGGATATTGTTCGTTCTCTAATCGATTTGCTATTGGATCTTGTTCTTTCTCTAATCTATTTGCTGTTGGATCTTGTTCTTTCAATAATCGATCTGTTATTTCTTTCAGATCCACGGCAACGCGGTCAACGTAGCTCGTGCGAAGAATTATGGACATGGCGTCGTCGCCGTCGCCTCCATGAAAGAATCATCCTTGGAGGATAGTGGCCCTATTGCTACGTTTGTCACAATAGGGTGTTAGCAGAATAGAGAGGAACTCAAGATTAGATTAGGTAAATTTCTCCACTTATCCTTAAGATAGGTGGAATAATTAGGTTAGTTGTAGATAGTTTTTAGTTCTTTATTTTTATAATTTCCTAGAAGATAATTGTAAAAAGTGGTTGTAGTGTAATGTGATGTAATAAATATCCTCTCAATAAAATAAATTTTTTGATTTGAATGCAATTAGCTTCCTAAATTAATGACTATAAACTAATTACTTTGATTATTGGTATTGTAATTAATGTCTAGATCGGTGATGTTGTATAAACCATGGCATTTGCAATACGTGAGATGACACTAAATTTCTATTGTTTTCAGTAATGTAACGAGGCACATCCACTACCACGCCATGAAAGCGCTAACTCGGCGGATCACGTTGTGCCGAGCCAAAAAATCCGCAGTCGTTGCACAATCCCCGGCGCAGTTATCCTTGGCGGCTTTTTTTGCCGTGCCAGCGCAAGTGCGCGACTAAAGTTATGCCTCGACGTCTATAAGCACTAGGGTACGAGCTCCGTGTTGTAGTGGATCTTGAAGGGAGTTCTGTGTTTGTGGGAATCAACCATCCATTCGTCCTTGACCCCTATCCAAACCCTAGACCTACTACTGCCGATGCTGATAAAGCTCTATTAGTGTTCAAAGCAGACTATGTGTTTACTACATATGTGCACTCCTAGCATCGCCCACATCCAGTTCCAGATTGGAGCCGCATGCACATCAATGGGGGATATCATAAGTTCATCAGGTAACTAGATGGAGGTAGAACATAGGGAGTAAATGTATGGAGCACCAATGTGGTTTGTGTCAACCCTTCCTTGTTAGAACTATGTGAAGTTTGACCAAGATGCAGAAAAGCATACACTTGCAACATCATTTCCACTATTGCTAGTAGGCACCATGTAATATAATTTTATATTATCTATTTGATGTTTCTCTATTCAAGCACTCAAGCTGATGCGCCTAATTTTTTAGGCTATTGATTTTGGCATGACAATTACGAGTATTGTATTGGTGGATGTTGGTTTTTTCTTATACCATGGATATTGGGGGAGGCAGGGTTTTCTTTGTCCATAGCATGGCACTGGATATCAAGTTTGGTGTCTGTTTGGATGCCTTGTGTCTACGTGTTCCCTCACAGCATTTATTCCCTCACAAGTCCCAGCTCTCTCTCACCCGCACTCCTTGTCTCTCTACTTTTATCACCATTGCGCCTCCCTCCATTGATGACCACCAACGCCACAACTTACTCGTCTACGGCGGGCAGACTGCAAGCGGTGGCCCCTGCAACCTCATCTATAGAGGCATCACATCCCTCGAACATCGTGGTAGCAGTGCGGTATGTACGTAATACCCAAAACCCTTGATCTTGATGATAATATGCGGTCAAGATTTTATTTGAGGTTCTTTAACATTTGTTGTTGTTGAGTAGTTATCATATAATCCATTTAAACCATTTGTATACTACAGTTTTACACATGCAAGCTAGTCTGGGGCTATATCTACGGTGAACTGTAATAATAATTTCAAATTTTGAATTGATCGATCCATGGCTGATGATGATTTGGGAGGACACTCGGCATGATATTCTTGGTTGTTCTCAGAGGCAGAGGTCCCTTTAATTTTGTAAAGTTAGGGCAGCTACTACCCTACCCTGATTTTTGCCAAAATTTCAAGTGTATTTATGCGTATCTAGCATCGGCAGTAGATAGAGCTCATCCTATTTGTCTGTTTTTCTATTCCTAGATGTTCATTATTTGTATTGGTTGATAATGAACTGCACTAATGTGATGCATAGACCTTGGCAATACTAATATAGCTGGCGTTCATGCTAGCTGGAGTTAAGACTTTGTGTACTTCGATAAGAAAATTTCTCAAATTTAATTTCTTAACTGATATTTTATTGTACTATATCATCTAATACTGTTTTTTACAATTATTAAAAGTTGGTAGAGACATTATCTATCTGCGTGCATTTTTTGTAGTATTCGGGCAAGAATCTCAAGCTTGGAGAGACTCATCATTAAAGAAGACAGGAGATCCATGTGCTATCCGGAAGTAGGGGCGAGAAAGAAACACCCACATGGAGAATGCCTGTGACAAGTTCTGCAAGATGTTGTTAATACCGGCCGGGTTAGATGTGTGGAGCATACCCAGCTTCTTCTTGCCAACGTTTGGCTGTGAGTATCCAGAGACCATCAAGCTGAAGATCTGCATAGCCTGCAACTGGAATATCGATATGTAGGAGGAAGACGACAATGCTATCCTTAATGAAGGATGGCTAGATATTGTCAAAGCAGATGACTTGAAGGTAGGATACTTTCTGGTATTCAAGAAGCTTTCCACCACATCCTTTAAAGTGATAGTATTTGATCACTATAAATGCGAGAAGGTGATCGCATGTGCAGGTAATCACCCATAATTTGCGGAACAATTTATTATATCATAGGTGTATTAAGGCGTTAACTCTTCGGTTCTAATTATAATTGTTCTATAAAGAGGTGGTCTATAACTATACCCCTCTAGTGATGCATTGTGTTGGAACACCATGGTATTCGATCGTGCTAGGCTTCATTGTGGATGTATTTACTGTACTATGTTTATAGCAAAACAAACTTGTCCAAAACCTCTACATCACATTCTACATGCGGGTATAGCATCTAGTGTACTACTGCTAGTATTGTACTACCTCCATTCCATAATATAATCCTTTTTAGCAACCTAAAAACAATCATCTTGTTAGTTTCGCCGCACAAACAAGTTGTACCTACTCCTAAAACAGAAGTAGTACACTTGTATAATACTCCCTCTATTCCACATAGTTTGACTTTTGAAAAAATTTAAGCTTAAGCTTTGGGACGGAGGTAGTACTATAGATGAGGTTTCAGCATTTTGGATGCATATGGGAGGTCTCAAAGACATTGATGTGAGAAGGATGTATCCAAATAAAAGAACACTTTATGCTCAGTTTTGTTTGTTTCTTGATCAGGGTTGTTCGAAGAAAAGGAAAACTTTGATCGTGCATCGAAGCCTTTTAGAACTAAAACAAGAACTAGTTTTATATGTACTGCTATTGAATTTCATTATATGTACTGCTTAATATGTAACGTTGAGATGATGATGAATCTATGAAGTGCCACAAAACAAACATATATGAAACCCCTTCAGCACATCATGCATGCAAGTATAATAGCAAGAACTAGATGATTGTTTATTTTACTATACTGCTATTATCGTACTACTGTACTACTACTACTTACTACTCTTGTTTTCGGAGCACTACTGGTATGAAAACAGAAGTTGTAAATGAATCATGTCTTTGGTCAAACTAGCATGATGAGAAATTTTGGTTGTGAAGTAGTTCTACTTAGGTGTATTTTGTATCTAGTTCTTATAGTATATTGTTGTATACACTGGTCCTTGTTTAAGTTAGGTGTAGGAGATGGTCTCAAGTTTCCTTTGAATCATGGCCTTGTACTGCTGCTTGTTTAGATCAACTATAGGAGATGGTTTCTCTACTTCAAAACATGGCCTTGTACTACTATAATGTATTATAATGGTATGTTTGGTTACTCGTATTTACTTGAGCATATTTTCTTTGAATTTTCTGAAATCTTAGCATAATGGTAGAAATTCGCAAGTCAATTCTTTTGGTCCTTGTCTACCACAGTTGAATCGAGTAATTTGAATTGTTGTTGAAACTGTCAAGTGCTGCTAAATGTGAACTGGGAACCTGTCAATACTTTTCCAATCTTATTCTCTACTGCCGAATCTTTCAAATACTACTGAATCTATCAAAAACTTTTTCGTTCCTCTTACTAAAGTATTTTGTAGAACTAATACTAATGTACTGGTACTTGTTTTGATCAAGAGCAGGAGACAGATAATCTTGCTTTTCTTATGAAACATGGCCTTGTCACAATCTAGATGAGGCTTGGGCATTTTGGGTTGCATATGTGGTCACATAGGCTCTGTTGTAAAATGAGGTATGAACAAAAAGTAGACTTAATCATCAGTTTGCATGCTCCAATGAATGAGGTATGCACACAAAAGAAGAGTTGATCGTCTGTTTTTCCCTCCCAAGGTGAGGTCTTTGTTTCGAATCTGGCCAGGCATGGTACAATGCAATTTTTACTAATGAGGAAATGAAAGTTAGCCAATCTGGCCCCTCTTTAGCCCAAAACATTTAATTCGACCTTTTTGGGGTGTGGGGACTGTTGACCATGTCTTAGTGAAATTCGAGAAAGGGGACCCTGGACTACAGCCCATGGAGAGTAGCCCATGTAGTATAACCCATGGAGGATAGCCCATAGAGTATAGCTCATGTAGAATAACCCAAAATATTTTTATTCACCTTTTTTTGCACATCCCCCCCCCCACCTCAAAACAAAATATCCGCCTACCCATGTTCTTAAAAAATGAGATGCCAGGGGTGCTGACCTTTTATTTTAATAGAGATAAACATGGACACATCATCTTTTTAAGAAGACTAATACATAAGTTATAGTTACTATACTATTTTTATTGGTGTAGTGGCAACACACTCAATTTACATGTATCAAAGTCTCGTGTTAGAATCTTATGTGCATACATATATTTATTAATTTTAGGATTTCATTTTTTATTGTAGCAATATATTGCTTTACGGACAGGTTGACATTGCGGATCCACCAGCCTGCAGCGTCCCTCGAGTTTAACCGGCGGGATTGAAAATAATAGTTAAAGTACTTATACAGCGGAGGGTGGCATCGGGACCCACCTGCCAGACCATACACGGATGCATCAAGCTATGTTAAGATGGTCAAGTAACACACGCGACCGAAAGAAA
Source organism: Avena eriantha (assembly GCA_910589775.1). Classification (NCBI taxonomy): domain Eukaryota; kingdom Viridiplantae; phylum Streptophyta; class Magnoliopsida; order Poales; family Poaceae; genus Avena; species Avena eriantha. The sequence goes on from OU342740.1 coordinate 222,116,376, forward strand.
AAGTCCAACATAGACACATTTCTTGTACAGAGAGGCTGACATCGGGGACCCATTAGCCAGAACATTGAGCAACGTTTCTAAGGTTAAAATGGCAGATACAGCCGAAAAGAATGTCCAACATAAACACGTTTCCTGTATAGATGAGGCTAGCATGGGACCCAGCTGCTAGACCAAACAGCTGATGCATCATGAACGTTGCGAAGGTCAAAACAGCGAAACGTGAGCAAAGAAAAAAAATTCATCATACGCACGAATCTTCTAATGAGAGTCTAACATATGGGACCGAGCAACCTGATCAAATGAAAGATGCATCGAGCAACATTATCAAGTTCGAATCAGGGAAGCGCGAGCGAAGAAAAAAATCATTATACACATGTTTCTTCTAATGAGTAGATGATATGGGGGACCCAGCAGCCTTAATAAATGGCTGATGCATCGAGCAACATTATCAAGTTCGGAACACAGAGGTGCGAGCAAAGAAAAATCATCATACACATGATTCTTCTAATGAGAGGTTGTCATGTGGTACCCAACAGGCTGACTAAACAACAGATGCATCGAGTAATGCTAGAAAGTTTGGAACAGGGAAGCACGAATGAAGAAAAAAATTACATCATACACATGATTTTTCGAATGAGAGGCTGATGTGAGGGACCCAGCAAGCTGACTAAACGACAGATGCATCGGGCAACATTATCGAGTTCAAATTATGGAGACGCGATCGAAAAGTATGGTCCCTAGAGACATTGACATCCGGGACCCTCACGCGTCAAAAGATTTTGGTGAATCAACATCACCCGAGGAACCGAAAATCTTACTTCTGCCATGCCTCGATCGAGCTTCGCCCATGTTTTTAGAGATTTCGTCGTAGTAGAGGGCCGCGAAAATGGAAAAACAAATTCCATCGGCCACGCTCGAGCAAACAAAATCGTTGCGGAATACACACCTTCTACGACGCTCAACAGACCAAACCATTGTGGATGGCGACATTTCTTGTAGTGAATGGACCAAAAAGTTAACAAACTGTAGTTGGGCTGCATAGTGGTTGGATCTGAAGAACCATCGCAGGACAATTATATGCCGAAATAGTAATGGGTCGTATTCTTATTGGGCTTCTTAAATGAGCCATCCCACTTAAGATTTAGCAGGCCTTGGCTGGGCCCTTGCATCTACCATGGATTTGTGAGAGTTAACAATGGTAAGTACCTGTTAACGGTATTTTTCACGTGGCAGTTTGCATGACGTCAACAATCAATGGGGTAGAGAAACACATATGCTACAGTCAGAGTTTTCATGGTTGGTGGAAGATTTTGTGATGCGTTTTTTACCACAGGTGCCCATCTATGGTAAAAGATCCTTTAACCACAAAAAATGCCCTTCTACCATGAAATCCGGTCGTGGTAGATGGCAACTATTCTTGTATTGAAAGTCCGAGGGAACTTCATATTTATGATCTAAGTTTCTTTGATCCAAACCTGCTGACTCGAGCTATTTTCCAAACAAATAAACACTCTTTTGATCTTTGGAAGTGAGATTATCGTGGGATCATGAAAACTATCCTTAGCCAATCTATAATATCAACACTCTCTCAGATGGTTCTCTTGAGCCTTACAAACTTCACTAGCTAATCGTGGCTTTCAGCAAGATCATGGCCATGATTATGATGATACATTTGCTCTTATGGCCCATATGACCATTGTTTGCACACTTCTCGTTATGGCCTCTGTTCTCCATTAGTATGTGTCTTGGCTTGGTGTTAGGAATGTCTTTCTTAATGGTGAGTTGCGTCGAGGGAGTATATGCAGCCACCACCTGGGTCTTCTGCCACTGATGGCATGCTCTAAAGTATTTCTTGCTTAATCCATTGGCCTTAAGCCATGCCCCGCACCTAGTTGAGTGCTTGACATCCATGGTAACTCATGATTGTTTTTTGCCTAGTGATCATGATCCAACACTACTTGTTTCTTGTTGTGGACTCTTATTCTATATGTTTATGACGTGATCATCACTGACGATGACCTTGAGTACATTGCCTTAGTTAATACCTATCTCGATGAGTGGATTTTTTATGTCTGGTCTTGATCCTCTTCGCTACTTTCTTGGGATTGAAGTTTCCCTACCTCTCATGCCTTTTTTATTTCCCAAGAAAACTACTTCCTCCGTCCCAAAATATAAGGAGCCTAAGGATTAGCCAAAAGTCAATGTTTTTCAAGTTTGACCAACATTGTACACAAAGAAATAAACATTTACAATAATATATCAATATCAATAAATTCAACATAAAGTACATTTTACTAATGTGTCCATTTGATATTGTAGGTGAAGATATGTTTTCCTAAATATTTGGTCAAAGTTAGTAAGATTTGACTTTTTACTAATACTTAGGTGCCTTATATTTTGGGATGGATGGAGTATATTCTTCTTGCTCATGTTTCTCTTAGTGATGAACGCATTGTTTAGAATCCTATGGAGCTCACTACTCACCTTCATGCTTCTAATGGTGATCCCTCGTATGATCTGATGCATTATCATCATCTTGTTGGTAGTCTTATCTATCTCGCTATTACTCGTCTGGATATCTCCTATCTTCCATATTCTGATTTACTTTGTTTCTTCTCGAACTTCAGTTCACTATAGTCACCTTCTATGTGTTCTATGATATCTTCATGACACAATATCTCCCCATCATCTATTTTCCCTTCCAATCTTGTTACAACTCCAAGCATTCATATCCTACATGGGCTAGTAATCATTTGGATCATCGTTCACTTTTTTATTATTGTGCTTTTTGGTGGCTTTCTCATTACCCAAAAGACGAACAAACATACTATAGTTTTGATGTAGATGGTTACTCGAGGATTTTGATATTTTTGTTGCTACACCTACTACCCTCTTGCCGGACAGTATAAGTGCTTTCACCATTATGCATGACCTGGTAGATCATGAGCTCACGAACCATATTGGTGTTGATTCTTCTTTTTGTCGTTGCCAGCACCTGAAAATGAATTGATTGTAGTGTTCAGATAGTAAGTTCAGTCAAGAAAATAACAAGCGAGAGAGAGATATGTGCTGCTAATGCATGCAATGTTTTCTGCGTTGATTCATTCCTTTATACTTGGAAACAAATAAGGTAACTAACCTACCGATCAGCCAGTCATGATCCGATTTGGATGCACCATCCCACGCCCACGAACCACCACTTCCTGCTAACCTCGAGCTAGTGAAATAAAGTGGAGAACAAGCAGACACACTTCTCCAAAGTCTACTCATGTGCATGTCTTAGAGGCGAGTCCATCGAAACGTTATTTCATTCAATAGAAAACATATCCTATGACACGATGATCTTAGTTCGAACTAAAAATTATCCTCCTAAGCTCATTGTCCCGATTTGTCTCTGACCTTCACCTTATGATGCATCTCAATGAAACAAACGTGCCCCAAGAGCCTCTGTCAGAACGTCTGTCAGCTGATCCTGAGTGCCAACATGTGTGATCTCCACTTGTCTAGCTTCCATGGTCTCATGAATGAAGTGAAACTTGACTTCAATATGCTTACAATGATCATGGTGAACTGGATTCTTGGCTAAGTCAATTGCTGACTTGTTGTCAAACATCAACCTGAATTTCGTCAGTTCTTGTCCTTGCATTTCCCCTAGAAGACGAATCAGCCACACACCTTGACATGTGGCCACTGCAGCTGCAACATACTCATCTTTGCATAGCAACAATTTTCTTCTTTTGTGAGGTCCAGCTGGAAGGTTTTTTGCCGAGGAAGAAAAGCCCGGACATGCTCTATATGTCCCCCAACATCGCCCACATGATCATTGTCGGTGTAGTCGGCCTCGCGCCATTGTTGGTGATGTGTGGTGTGGTGGCGAGGGTGGTGGGATGATGCGGTGAACAACAATACGGGACGGTGTCGGTGGAGCGGCGGTGAGCATGGGGAGTGGCTTTTTTGTCAGCAGGGCAAAGAGGCCGGTGGAGTGGCATTACTCTAGCGTGGGTAGTTGCGCCAACATGTGTCAGGGGGCCGACGGGACAAGTCGATGGCAGTACAAATTTTCGGCAATTAATCTACTGACCACGCGAAGTCTTGCTGCCAACTAGGGTCGGCTCGTTGCGTCCAACGTGGCGGGATGTGCCAGCCCCTATACCCTGGAGGCTGGATTGGGTTTACCGACGGTTTATTTGAGCTTGGAAAATGGCCGGCTACATATTAGACAGACGACAAGGACACCGTATTAGCTACGAGCATGGAGATGCTCTAATGGAGACGGGGCGAGGCGAGGGGAGAAGAGACGGAGATGGGGGAAGTAGACAACAAGCGGCAATAAATTACATTTTGATGGCATCAGTACCATAAATTGGCGCCTTCCTGTTAGCTGGTCGTCCATACTGTGTGCATCAATGGCGTACTATCCCCCTCGCTCTGTTTGTCTCTCCTTGTTCCTCCAACTCAAGGGTTATCTATCAGTTGTAGTTGGCAGAGCGGTGAAGACAACGTTGCCTTCCATTTCTTTTTCTTTTTCCCGATATCAATCGCCTCCTCCGAAAAAACAACCCAGAATTCGAAGTTAATGAGCGTGTTGCAGGCCTCTACCACTACTCTACATACATGTACTCGTGCCACTCCCATGGATGTCGTCTCAGAAAATCTTAGCTAGCTACCTGATCCAGGAACTTGAATGCATGTAAATGGCATGGCATGGCCCTGCTGCCCGCGGGTATCACCGCCCAGCCTCCCTGTAAACTGCGCGCGAGAGGATGTAATGCAATGCGATGCCACAGAAGCATGCAGCGCACTGACGCGAGTCGTTTCCTTGGGACAAAAGCTGGGCACGCGATGCAAGATCCGACGGTGATGTGTATCTACCTACTAGTACTACCTACTCCTAGTATATGCGTGCACGTTACAGGTAGCGCCGAAAGATTTTAATTGGTAGCCCTGGTACTCCTATATATATCGCATAGGCGCGCATTAGTCTTGTGGGACTGCGCCACATGAAGCCACGATGCTGGCGACACGCCGGGTCGGGTCAGCACGCTGTAGGGAGGTCAAATGCTGCTACTACCACAGACAGGGATCAACACTTGCGCTGCCGGCCGTGCCTACAGACATGCTCGGCAAGTCGGTATGCAACGCAACGCAGCAACGATAAAGTGCATGCGATTGCGATGCATGCTCTATCTCAACTGGTTTTGGAGCTAAACGCGGCCGCACGTCTGCGGAAAAAGTTTTTAAGTACTGGCCACGACCACGCTTCGTGTTGCTGTTTGTGGTCATGCACCGGCCAGACAGACAGACACAACTAAGTTGGTTTGTTTCCACGTTAATCGCGTAACCGAAGCAACGAAGCGGTCCCAAATTCGATTTGGGACGAGCCGTCAGGGACCCCTATCATGCAGCAGTTCTCGCATCACATTCCACAAGGATGATTGAGGAGTAATCTTTCTTCCATTTTACTAACTTGCATCATATCACCTAGTACGTACTCCCTCCGTTTTAAAATATACCTAAAATCTAAGGAGTGAATGTTACAATTCTTGTCTCGTAGCGACCGAGTCTGTTGCATCCATTATGTGCAACACGCATCCCAGCGCTGCCTCTCTGTCCTGTCTGGCCCCGCACATGCCATATTGGATCATAGGTGGTGTTGGACCTGGCCTAGCACGATAAGGCCGATAGTTTGGGCAATTTGTCACGCATTAACTCCCCTACGCGACAGTTCATACCCAAATCAGTTTCCCTCCCCCGCTCGCTCCCGCCTCCTCTCCACCGAGTTTGTCGCTTGCTCGTCCCCTCCATCTCCGGCGGTCTGATACATTGCAAATGTATCTATAATTTTTGATGTTCCATGCTTGGTTTTATCCACTTTCTTGTGTTTTGTTCCAACTGTTTTCTATTGTTTTTGGTTCCAGGAAAGTCAGAAAATGAATATTCTTGAAATTGGATAGGACAAAAGCCAAAGTGCCTATTTTTTCAGAAGTCATCAAGTGCCAGAATGCGAGACGGAGAGGGGCCAGAGGGCGGCCACACCACCTGGCCGCGCGGCCAGGCCTGGCCCATGCCAAGGGGTGGTGTGGCCAGCCCAGGCACCCCCTCGGCCTCCCCTTCCGACTATAAGATGCCCTCGGGACGTAAACCCTAAGTACCCAATCAAAAACCACGAAAGAGTCTGTAGCCGCCGTCATCTCCATCCCTAGATCAGGAGGGATCTGAAGCTCTTCCCGGCACCCTGCCGGAGAGGGGAATTCACCCTTGAGGCCTTCTTCATCACCATGTAAGCCTCCCACTCAAGAAAGATATGAAAGAAGGCACCATTAAATATCAACTCCCACTCAAGAAAGGTATAGAACACTTCCCTAAAAAGAGAGAAAAGATTTCTTTTGCTTCTCCTATGAAAACAAAATTTGGTCCTAATGCTTCTTCATTTGAGAACACTTGATTCTTTCTTTGCTTCTTATGCCTAACTTAAAGGTGTTAAAGAAAAGTACTTATTGGGAGATAACCCAAAAATTTTAGATGAGTCTTGGAAGTTATTACCTCTGTAATAACCTCTCCTTATACTTTTTATTTGCTATTTGTACCAAGAGTAACCTCTAATGAGAGAGAAGTAATGATTGGGAAAGTTGCTGTCCCGAAACAGATTTATGTGCTTCACCGTACAAATTCGTGAGAGATCTCTGTATGTCGGATTGAGCTATAATTTTTTGTGCTTCTGCCCCAGATTGTTATATAACTTTATTTAGTTCAACACTTTTTTATTTGAGCAACAGAAGGTCTTCTAAAAAATATATCTTTACCTGCTAGTCTGTTTTGACAGATTTCTGCCATTTTCTCCATTTGCTTCTTGTTGGTTCCTTCTTGAGTACTTTTGGGGAATTGAGCTTTTTGAGGGAATTTCTACAGTATCTAGTGTTCTAATGGAAGTTTATTTGGTGTTATAACTGAACCTTAAGACTTATTTATCTTGAGTGCACTAATGTTGCTAATAAGATTGTGTGAAGTTTTGTATGAAGAAAAAATTTCAGGTGTATGGAAGGAATGAGTAATGAGATGAAGGATGGACTAAAGCTCAAGCCTCGGGATTCCACGCGTGTCACCCCAAAAAATATCCAAGAAGTACAAGCGTCAAAGCTTGGGTATGCCCAAGGCATCCCCCTTCTTCATCAATAAAAATCCCAGGTTTCTTCCAAACGCTTCATTTTTATTGTTTCATGCACAGTTGTGTTTTTTTGGAGCATCTTATTTTTAGTTTTTGTTTTGGTTTTTAGTTTGCTTTATTTGTTTAGTTTTCTGAATAAATTGGTTGGACCCCCTCTTTCATACATTGGTTTGCAAATAGTTTGGTGTGGTTTGGAAAAGAGTAGGAAAGTTCATGCTTATGTGGTAAAAAGAGCTTGTTTTTAACTGTGGCTATGCTTTGTCATGTCATGCTTGATATTGTTTTGGATTTATGCTTATTATTCTTTGATGTAGCATGAATTGTTATAAACAATTGAGATTGCTTAATGTGCCTTGGATGAATCATGCATTGTTTTAGCATATTAAAGCATAGTATAGTGGTATTCTCCTTTGATGTTTTGTTTGGGTTGACTTGGCGCATGCTCACACCATGTTATGACTATCTCAAGTCACCATAGCCTTTATTATCCTTTAGTTTTCAACTTGTAGTATCACTTGATGCTTTGATCAATGATGTTTTGTCGCTCTGCATGATTATGGCCATTATTGCTCTCTTAGTTTGTCGCTCCCAGTCTTTTGCTAGCCTCCACATGAAAGTATGAGTTCCACTCATGCATCCAACTCCCTAAACCAAGTTATTCCAAAGAGTCCACCATACCTACCTACTAGCTTATGCTATTCCAAGTATATTCATGCTTTTGTTTACCTTCCAAATTAAACTTGTTATGAGAAAACTAGTGATTAAAGCTCTCACGAACTTGATGGCACACTTTACTTTACTTGCCCTTAATAAACTTGAACCATTGTGTCTTCTATGTTGTATATGCTTGCACTTATTTGTCGGGAATTAGCAGAACCATGCTTTCATGGGGAACGCTTTCAACATTGCACTTGGTACTTGTATATCATGCTCTTTTGTATATGGATGTCGTCAGTGTGAAATGAAAGGGGAGCTTGTAAGTCCATGGAGTTATGTATATGTGTTAGAGAAACGCCTGGGCCGCTGGTCTAATCCATGCTGACATGGTGGAAACCTGCAGCGTAACCATAATGAGCTATCTATGAAGCATTCTTCTTATAAAAAAGAGTCCTATAAAGAAAAGAAAAAGAGATACTATGAAAAGAGGAAAGAGAAAAAAAAAGCACCATATTCCCATGGTAAATAAGAAGAATGCTGAGATGCTCGTTGTCTGCTTGCTTTGTCATTTTGATATGGGGATTCTTCCGTATCATCGGGCAAGGGGTACCCCGTTGGCGGTTCTCAATGATACACATATACTTACAATGACAAGAACTTACCGGTGACTAAACTTGAGTAGCATGAGGAGCGGCCCTCGTATACAAGGGACATGAGATTTCTGACTTATACTTCGTCAAGCATGTACACCATAGTTTGTTCACTTTAACCTTAACCACTTCAAGATGCTTATGATAGGGGCAATGAGAGCTGAAAGCTATAAGTACCATAATTTTTCGAAGCTCTTTATGAGACTTGAATCCCTACTTCCTTTTACAAAAGGCTTTTCTTCCACCATTATATTGAGTCTCCACTTTCTATCTTTATGCACATACTTTGAGAGCATAGTGGCCATTCTTAGTTCTATGTGCATTGTCCCAAGACGAGTTGATTGATGCATAACTTGTTATTGCTTGTTTTAAACTATTATATCTAGTCACTCTTATGAACTTTGAAGGTGTCCTATGCATTTATATTTGCTACTCTACTGAGGGACAAGCTGAATACTATTATGATATGTTTTCTTTATGTGAAACAAACAAACGTCTTGCAAAGCATTGTTATTCATGAATCTTTTGTTTGTGCCTTTTCATGTTGCATCATAGTTTCTTTGCTTATTGCTAGAACTTTGTCTTTCATGTTATGATTGAAGCACTATGATCCCAGCTTTGAATGTTTTACAAATACTTTGATCAAGTCTTTAATGGTGCATGTCACCTAAAAAATTATTCTTTCTTTTTATCACTTACCTACTCGAGGGCAAGCAGGAGTTAAGCTTGGGGATGTTGATACATTGCAAATGTATCTATAATTTTTGATGTTCCATGCTTGGTTTTATCCACTTTCTTGTGTTTTGTTCCAACTTTGGAGTACTTTTCATATGATTTCTTGGACTAACCTATTAACAAGAGCCACAGTGCCAGCTGCCTGATTTCTGTTGTTTTTGGTTCCAGGAAAGTCAGAAAATGAATATTCTTGGAATTGGACGGGACAAAAGCCAAAGTGCCTATTTTTCAGGAAGTCATCAAGTGCCAAAATGCGAGACGGAGAGGGGCCAGAGGGCGGCCACACCACTAGGCCGCGCGGCCAAGCCTAGCCCATGCTAGGGGGTGGTGTGGCCAGCCCAGTCACCCCCTCGGCCTCCCCTTCCGACTATAAGATGCCCTCGGGACGTAAACCCCAAGTACCGGATCAAAAATCGACGAAAGAGTCTGTAGCCGCCGTCATCTCCATCCCTAGATCGGGAGGAATCTGGAGCTCTTCCCAGCACCCTTCCGGAGAGGGGAATTCACCCTGGAGGCCTTCTTCATCACCATGCAAGCCTCCGGTGTGATGCGTGAGTAGTTCATCCTTGGTCTATGGATCCATGTAGTAGCTATATGGCTGGTTCTCCTCCTTTGTGCTTTCATGTCTAGATCTTGTGAGCTCCGTTCATGATCAAGATCATCTATTTGTAGTTCTGCATGTTGTGTTTACGGGGATCCGATGGATATTGAGATGCTATTTCAGATTGATTAATGATTCTATCATGTCTTTGTTATTTGTGATCTTGCATGCTTTCCGTTGTTAGTAGCTATCTTGGCCAAGTAGATGCTAGCAACTCCAAGAGTTAGTATTTATGCTCGATAGTATGCCTCTGGTAATCTGGGGAAGTGACAGAAATCTTTAAGGTACTAGATGTGCTATTGCTACTAGGGAGAAAACAACAATCCTTTGTTCATAGAACAATTGTATTGTTTACTTTACACGCAGTTCGTAAAGCAATAATTTGTTGCTTGCAACTTAATACTGGAGGGGGTTCGGATGATAACCTGAAGGTCGATTATTAGTCATAGATGCAGTTGGATGGCGGTCTATGTATTATGTTGTAATGCCCAATCAAGTCTCAAAGGAGTCAAGATGATTAGTATATGCATGTATTGCTTTCTAGGTGTTTGTCAATTGCCCCGCTGTAATTTGTTCACCCAGCATGTTATCTATCTTAAGGAGATCCACCTCTAGTGAACTATGGATCCCGGTCCTTTTCTTTACATATAATCTATAAATTGTTTACTGCTTTGTGTTTACTTTCTGCAAACCTTTACTTCTTTCCATTCAATGCGTTTAATTCTTTGTTTTCCGCAAAACATGGTGAGATTGACAACCTCATCACAAGTTGGGGACAAAGTTATGTGGTTGTGTTGTGCAGGTCTCCACGTTGCTACTAGCACCGGTAGTGCGCCCTGCCAAAGCTCAGCTAGTAACACCTTTGGGGTGTTTCCTTGCTCCTACTGGTTCGATTAAACCTTGGTTTCATAACTAAGGGAAACTTGCTGATGTGCTCATCATACCTTCCTATTGGGGTTACCAACGAGCTCTACATCAACACCGCCATCAAGCATTTTTCTGGGCGCCCTGCATTGAGCCATCACGGTCGCCTACGCATTTCCAGCCGCCATTTTGTCGCGAAGAGCTTCGCCGTTCGCGGCAACGGAGGTTCGTCGGCTTTCCTATCCTTCCACCACTCATTTTTCTCCTGCGTTTTTACTATTCTGTATGGATTCGGCAGAGAAATCCGTCAATCCCCCGAAAATGTTGTAGTATCTCGTGGTTCTAGCATTAGCACCATGTGATTCGAACCCGTTAGGTGATCCCATGGCCAGATTCCACGCAGTTGTGCTCGGATTTTGTGGTTATGGATTCCGTCTGTATTTTGGTTAAACTATGTGCGTGCCCTTGGTGGTTCCGTCAAGGTGTTCGTTTGCTTCGCTTGTGGTAGCTATTCTCCTTGATTATCAACTCATGCGGTTCTATAATTCCACTTTTCAGTCGGGGTTTAGGGCTAATTTTCCTGATCCCTTGTTCATCGTCAAAGATGATACTATGTGGGTCATGATCTGTTTTTCATTGAATGGAGATGTTACTGCATAGGATTTGTTTACCCGGTATGATGAATCGTAGGTCTCTTAGTTTTGCAGTTGTACATCCTACGGAATTTTTCGTCATTCCTCGAAATGTAGTATCCTTAGTGTGGTGGTTCATTGTATTATCCGTTGGCATTTTTAGCCCGCACATTGTTGTAGTCTGAAGTATATGCATCAGGTATTGATTGTCCTAGGTAATCCCCCATCTAGCTGACCTTTTTGCTATTGACATGCTTATTTTTTTGGCTAATTGTTATTTTTTATGGCCTCATGAGAGATGCTTGCGTATAGTTTTAGTGTTGTTGACCTCATGTTTTTGGTAGCTACATCTGAACGATGTTGTAGTGTTCATCATCACAGTATTGTGTAAAATTACATGCATAACATTGTTTTTCTTCAGTGCAATGTATTTAGCATTTTTAATGTTTTATGTGTATTTTTCTTTCACTCATTTCATGCCTACTGAAGTATGTTATGGTTGGCAATTTTACATCACATGGTTGTTACATCATATTATGGTGGGCATTTTTCCCTCACAGTACAATTGCTTCATTTAATCCATTTTCGTCTTGTCATATTGTATAGGTTGTCAACAATGCCTCCGAAGAAGTGCAAAGCAGAGGTTGTATTAATTGATGTTGATGAAGGGGTTATGATCTCTGTCCTTACACTTTGTTTATGTCCTTTCTTTTTATGTGTACCAACTATGGCTTTTTATATTCAGTAGTGCTGGCAACTTTCTCGCTTTGTTGTATTATATTCTCTTTCTATCACGGAGTGCGTATAGAAGACATATTGTGGCATTTTTGTATATGTACCTCTTGGCATACATAACCAACATTTATTTGTTTGCACTAATTTCTATGTATAACATATGGAAATTGATATTCTTAGACCATGACATTTTTATGTTCAACCTATCTAGTAATGTTTCATTACTGCATTCACTATTTTCTATTATTTTTGGTGCCAATCTCTGATTATTGCCATTTTACAGGATAAGAAGCAAAACCGGACATCCTCGGCTTCCCTGGTCCTGCTGTATGAGAAGTTCACTAATGGCTAGAAGAATGAAATTGTCAAGATGGGTTTCAGGTCCATGAATCGCATATCATGTCCCAATCTGGATAACCATTTCTGTCTCAGGCTTGGGAATCGGTATGACCCTAGTAGCCGGACTTTGGTGATCCCAGGCCATGGTAGGATTTTTCTCGATGAGGCATTGGTGTTTTCCTCTTTGGGAGTACCGAGAGGCTCCATCCCTATACCGTACAGCATTAACCGGAAGTTAGAGAAAAAGATGTTTAAATGGTTGTTTTCTGATCTTGGTGGTCTTTGATCCAACGTTACATATATGTTGGAACAACTATCAAAAATGAAGACACATGGGCCAAAGTTCAAGATGATGTACCTTATGTACCTTGTCTGTGTTGTCTTGGATCCGACGACGCCGTATAGAGTTAGCAACAAGGTTTACCCTATGATGGTATATCCCTTTTTCCCTTTTGCATCTTTGTCCTTTCTATTTTTGATCATTTTGAATTTTTTGTCTCTAGTGTCACTTTATGTAAATTATCACTACAACAGATATGATATTTACTGACAAAATGGCTTGTTGACAAAGTTGTGAACCGTCATATATTATATTAATCGTTGACGGGTTTGGTTACGGCGTCAAGGATTAAGTGTAATGCACGACGGTTTAGTATTTTGTCATTGTTATATCGTCATGGATTACTCTTCCGTGTGGTTTGTCGACGTAGGTGACCAAAAAATTCGTCGTGCATTTAAATTGTCACTGAAAATCAGGCGAGGCCAAGGTGTTAGTAGGGAAAATAGTTTATCAATATTTAAATGATGCTTTATAAAACAATGAGGCAAAGAAATTAAATGTAAAATATTGTCTTACGAGGGGTTTGGGCTCGCAACCACGAGTTTATTAGTCATGTTGCCGCTACAGTAGAGGTAATGGGTTTGCCATGTATAGTTGTCGAATAGTTTTGTAATAGAAATTAATTGTTATAGGATATGTCCCAATTAGATGATCTTTAACTGTATGATTTGTATGTAAGATCTAACAAAACCATGTTGCCGTGAGAGTCCTTCCAAGTCGAGGCGGTGTGAGGCAGTATAGGAGGAGGCGAGCACTATCGCCACTGTTCTGATCCCGGTCATCATCGATCCGATCCTGGTCGTCGTTGATAGTAGGAGAGGTCATGGACATGGCTATTGCAGTTAATCCGAGGGCTATTTGGAAGGTGCGCATGGGTAGGCTTTTCCAGGAGGTGAGTTTCATTTACATGTCGGCTTGTACCTGATCTATGAGATTTTCCTTTCAAAATCAGGTTCGCGCAATTTTAAAGGTTAGATCCCGTGACAATGCTAACACATTGTATAGTTATTGTTGTTTTCAACTAGTCAAACGATGTAACTATGTAATATTCATATCATGTATTGCATGTAGATTAGTTTATGCGTTTGAAAATATTGAATTCATATATTAGTATTAATGATTTGTAATTACTACTGATAATGAATTTGATTCTATAAGTTGTATTGTAGGTAATGGATCGTGATTGGATTAAGAATACGAAAAAGTTCACAGGTTCATACATGAAAGGTTGTAATGAGTTCATGAAGTTTGCGCGACAACATAAGACAGAAGATGAAGCAATTTTATGCCCATGAACTTACTGCCTTATTCTTGTACCTCTTGATCAGAAAGAAGTGTTATGACACATAAATTGTAATGGTATGTCCATGCATTACACTAAATGGATATTTCATGGGGAGGCATTTAGGATAATAAAAAATGATAGTGATGGCCAGCACAGTGAGGGTCATGGTGCATATGATAGTGATGGCCAGCACAGTGAGGGTCATGGTGCATATGATAGTGACAATGATGAATAATATGATGAATTCAATGAGAATAATTATGTTGGTGATGCATATAATATGATTCATGAGTTGAATAAGTCTGGAAAGAAAGGTCCTAATGAGCCTAATTTTTTTTCAAGCTACTAGAAGAAGCCAAGAGAGAGCTTCATGAGGGATGCAACACTTATACAAGGTTGGTATTTATTATGAGGATTCTTCATATCAAAACATACAACTAGGTCACAAACAAAGCATTTGATCTTTTTTCTTTCCCTATTATGTGATGCTTTGCCATGGGTGGATTTTCCAAAATCTTATGCTGATGCCAAGAAAGTACTTTCTGAAGTTGGGCTTGGTTATGAGACTATACATGTGTGCAAGTTTGATTGTGCTTTGTTTTGGGGAGATCACGAGAAGAATACACATTGTCCTGTCTGTGGATTTTCTTGATGGAGAGACCCAAATGTAATCAAGAAGGTGCCTCACAAGTTTTTGAGGTACTTTCCTATAATTCCAAGATTACAAAGATTTTTTGTTTCAATGGAATTATCAACACATACAAGATGGCACAAAGAGAAGAGGGTTGTTGAGGATGATGTTTTGAGGCACCCAGCTGATGGAAAGGCATGGAAACACTTTGATGAGAAGTTTGGTTGGTTTTCTGATGACCCTAGGAGCATATAGCTAGGCATTGCCACAGATGGATTCAACCCCTATAGCAGTAACATGAGCAGTTCATACAGTATGAGGCCAGTATTTGTGATTCCATATAACTTCCCACCATGGATGTGCATGGATCAATCCAATTTTATGCTGCCATTTCTTATACCAGGGAAATATTCACCAGGGAAGGATTTTAATGTATTTATGCAGCCTCTTATTAAATATATGTTGAAGCTATGGGCAGGTGTTAACACATATGATGTTCTTGTAGAGGATGACTTCAAATTGCACGCTGCTTTCCTATGGTTTATTCATGACTATCTAGGGTATGCTACCATATCTCGCCGTAGCACTAGAGGATTTTATTCTTGTGTGTATTGTGATGACAATCCTTGCTATGAGCCACTGAAAAACAAAATTGGGTATATTGGACATCATTAGTTGCTTCCTAAGGATCACCGCTATAGGAGAAGTAAACTGTTCAATGGTAAGGTTGAGAAGAGGGATCCACCAAGGCAGTTTAGTGCAGAAGAAAAAAGGAGAAGCTAGAATCAGTTAAGGATTATATACATGGTAAAAATCCAACTTGTAAGAAGCGCAATCGTGTTGTTAAAGGTGAACCAACCTAGCACCTTAGGGTCCTCTTACATGATTTAACTTACTGGTCCACACTTTTGTTATCACACAACCTTGATGTGATGCACATCGAGAAGAACCTATGTGACAACATAATAGGTACACTTCTCAAAATTGATGGAACAAACAAGAACACTATCAGTGCTAGAGTTGATTTGAAGAAAATGAACATTAGGAGGAAATTTTGGATGGAAAAAGAAGGGGATAGTTGTTTGAAGTCACATGCCTCCTGGATGCTTGAAAAGGAAAATAAGAAACGTGTTTGTAGGTTTTTAGCAACCCACATGCCTCCAAGGTTTATCGAACTCAGAGAGGAAGTGGTCAAAGGTATCCCTCTCAAGCAACCCTGCAATCAAGATACAAGTAGTCTCTTGTGTCCCCAACACACCCAATACACTTGTCAGGTGTATAGGTGCACTAGTTCGGCGAAGAGATAGTATCATACAAGTGGTATAGATATAAGACAACGGTGCCAGAAAATAGCTTGATGGCGTGGAAGAGACTAAAGGAAAACTAAAATTAAGATGGAAGCAAGCAAACATGTAACAGATCTAGTTGCAAACGGTGTTTCAATGCTTAGAAACAAGGCCTAGGGATCATACTTTCACTAGTGAACACTCTCATATAAATATCTTCTCTTTATGATACTACTCTGAACTACTCTCCGGTTGGACACTCTAATCCATGTAGGGCTATAACAGCACTCCTCAAAGTTCTTTTTCCCCATCTAGATAACCCCACACTGTCACCTTGAGCACTAGATGGTTCCAACAAACACCAAAATTTCATAGAGACATCCAACTCCAAATATAACTCATAACAAGTATTTGTAATCTCTAGCCTAAGTGCCATCACGGTGTGCATGCTGTCACTTCCACACACATGGGGAGAGCAGATATCTATTAAAGCACTTGAGTGGCAAGGTAGATCTACTTGATTACAAAGCTCATGATCACAATATGATCATGCATAGAGAGAGAGATGAACACATAGCTACCGGTAGAACCCTTAGCCTCGAGGAACATCTACTCCCTCATCATCATGGGAATCAGCAACGACTATGGAGATAGTGGTGGAGATCGATGGAGATGGATCCGGGGGCCATTCCCCGTCCCGACAGGGTGCCAGAACAGAGACTTTCTGTCCCCCGAATCTCCCCTTCGGTGGCGGCAGAGCTGCGGAACTTTTTGTGGCTGGAGGCTTCCGGTGAAATATCGACTTTGGCTTTTGTCCGGTCCAATTCCGAGAATATTCATTTTCTGGCTTTTCTGGAACCAAAAACAGAAGAAAACAGGCAACTAGCACTATGGCATCTTGTTAATAGGTTAGTTCCATAAAGTGTATAAAAGTACTCCAAAGTGTGGACAAAACATAAGAAAGTAGATATAAAACAAGCATGGAACATCAAAAATTATAGATACGTTAGCAACGTATCAACATCGCGTAACTCCTGCTCGTCCTCGAGTAGGTAAGTGATAAAAAGAAAAGAATAATTTTTGAGGTGACATGCACCATCACAATCTTGATCAAACCATTTGCAAAGCATGAAAGCTGGGATCAAAGTACTCTAAACATGAGCATGAAAGATGAAGTTCTAACAATAAGACATAGTGACTATGCATGCAACAAGAAAGGATACAAACAAAGATCATGAATAACAATGCATTAAAAACGTTTGTTTGTTTCACATATAGAAAACATAGCATAGTGTCATTCAGCTTGTCCCTCATAATGTAGCAAATCATAATTGCAAAGGACACCTTCAAAGTTCATAAGGGTGACTAGATACAAATAGTTTAAGAACAAGCAATATCAAAGTTATGCATCAACCAACAAGTTTTGGGACAATGCACATTATACTAAGAATGGCCACTATGCTCTCTTAATAGGTGCATAAATATAGAAGATGGAGACTCAACATAAAAGTAAAAGAAATGCCTTCATAAAAGGAAGCAGGGATTCAAGTCTCATAAAGAGCTTCAAAAAATTATGTTACTTATTAGCTTTCAGCTCTCATTGCCCCTATCATAAGCATCTTTAGGTGATTAAGGTTAAAGTGACACAACTAAGAGGATATGCTTGACAAGTTATAAGACGAAATCTCATGTCCCTTACTTACGAAGACCGAACCTCATGCTACTCAACTTTAGTCACAAGTAAGCTCTTGTCATTGTAAGTATATATGTATCATAGAGAACCGCCAACGGGGTACCCCTTGCACATGATACAGGAGCTATCCCATAATCAAAATGGGCAAGAAGACAATGAGCATCTCAGCAATCTTCTTATTTACCATGGGAAAATGGTGCTTTTTTCTCTCTTTCCTCTTTTCTCATCTTTTTTTTCTTTTTTCTCAATCTCTGTCTTTTTTTATAAGAAGAATGCTTCATAGATTTCTCACTATGGTGATGCTGCAAGTTTCCACCATGATTAGGCATGGCTTAGGCTAGCAGCCCAGGCGTTTCTCTAACACACATACAGACTCCATGATCTTACAAGTTCCACTTTTATTTCACACCGTCGGGATCCATAAGCAAAAGAATCATGATATCAACGGGGTACAATGTACAAGTGCAATGTTGAAAGCGTTCCCCATGATACCTGGTTCTGCTAACGTCAACTTATAGAGCGCAAGCATATATGCAACAAAGATGAACACAATGGTTCAAGTTTATTAAATGCAAGAAAAGTAAAGTGTGCCATCAAGTTCGTGAGAGCTTTAATCACTAGTTTTCTCATACAAGTTTAATTTGGAAGGTAGATAAAAACATGAATATACTTGGAATAGCAAATGCTAATAGGTAGGTATGGTGGGTTCTTTGGAATAACTTGGTTTTAGGAGTTGGATGCATGAGTGGAACTCATACTAAGTTATGGAGGCTAGCAAAAGACTGGGAGCGACCAACTAAAAGAGCAATAATGGCCATAATCATGTAAAGCAACAAAACATCATTGATTAAAGAATAAAGTGATATTACAAGTCGAAAACCAAAGGATCACAAAGGCTATGGTGACGTTGGATAGTTATAACATGGTGTGAGCATGCGCCAAGTCAACCCAAATAAAGCATCGAAGGAGAATACCACAATATTATGCTTTAATATGCTAAAACAACGCATGATTCTTCCAAGGCACATTAAGAAATCTTAATTGTTTATAACATGTCATGCTACAGCATAGATTACTAAGCATAAAGCCAAAACAATATCAAGCATGACATGACAAAGCATAGGCCACAGTCAAAAACAAGCTCCTTTTTACAACTTAAGCATGAACTTTTCTACTCTTTTCCAATCCAAACCAACTTATTTGAAAGAACTCACAAAGATAATAATAAATAAAGATCAGTGAGCTTGTCTCACAAATCCAAGAGGAAGAACTAAAAATTTCTAAGCTGAAAGCACAAGAAAACTAAGGCTAAACCCAGTGCTAGCAAAAGAGAACACTCACAAAACAATAAGAGTGAAAACTAGAGTGTTCTAGGCTATGGATAACAGGGTGTGTCTCTCTCCAAAAGAAGTGTGTTGGGATCCAACGACCCTTATTTAAGAAAACCAAACAAAAGAAAACTAAAAACAAAAACGAACACTTTCCAAGAACAACACAATTGTACATGAAACAATAAAAATGAAGTGTCTACAAAGACCTGCGAGTTTTATTGATGAAGAAGGGGATGCCTTGGGCATCCCCAAGCTTTGATGCTTGTACTTATTGGATATTTTTTGGGGTGACACGGGGTGGCATCCCCAAGCTTGAGCTTTATTCCATTCTTCATCTCATTACATCATTCTCTCCATACACCTGAAATTTTTCCTTCATACAAAACTTCACACAATCTTTATTAGCAACATTAGGGCACCCAAGATAATAAGTCTTTGGGTTCAGTTTCAACACCAATTAAACTTTCATTAAAACATAGGCTACTGTAGCACTTCCCTCAAAAATCTCAATTCTCCAAAGAGAACTCAAAAAGGAACCAACAAGAAGCAAATGCAAATAATGGCAGAAATCTGGCAAAACAGACCAGCAGGTAAAAATCAATTTTTTCGAAGACCTTCTGTTGCTCAAATCGAAAAGTGTTGAACTAACGAAAGTGAGATAACAACCTGGGGCGGAAGCACAAAAATGCACGCCTCAAACCGACATACAGAGATTTTACACGAATTTTTATGGTGAAGAACAAAAATCTGTTTCGGGACAGCAACTTTCCCAAGCATTACTTCTCTCTCATTAGAGGTTACTCTTGGCACAAAAAGCAAATAAAAATGATAAGTAGCGGTTATTACAGAGGTAATAACTTACAAGACTTACTTAAGACTTTTGGGTTATCTCCCAATAAGTACTTTTGTTTAACGCCTTTAAGTTAGGCATGATAGTTTGAGAAGATGCTCACATAAGACATATGAATTGAAGTAAAAGACAGCATCAAGAAGAAAATTCAAAGCACATTTAAGTCTACTCCACTTCCTATGCATAGGAATATTGTACATAAAAAATCATGAAAGAACAAAGCAACAAGTATAGTAAAGCAAAACAAGTGCAACTTCAAGACTTTCAACATAAAGAGGGGAAACTTATCATTATTGAGATACATAAAACCATATTTCCCTCTCTCATAATAACTTTCAGTAGCATCATGAATAAAATTAACAATATAAGTATCACATAAAACATTCTTATCATGAGCCACATGCATAAAATAATTATTACTCTCCCTATAAGCATAGTCATTCTTATTAATTGTAGTGGGAGCAAATTCAACAAAATAGCTATCATTATTATTCTCATCACCATAATCATCAAATATAGAAAGCATATTGTAGTCATAATTAATTGCCTCCTCAATAGTAGGTGCACTGAAAATATCATATTCATCATTGTAATCATCATATATTGGAGGTTTTGTATCATAATAAGAAATAGAATAGCTATATTCCAAAGCTAGGGAACTAAAAAGATCATTTTCATAAAACTAGCTTCCCCAAGCTTAGACTTTTCCATAGCATTATCAATAATGGTGTCCAAAGAATTCATACTAACAACATTGCTATTAGCATGCAAATAAAGTTCCATAGGTTTTTTAATTTTCTCTTCAAACACTTCATGTCCTAACTCAAGATAAATACTATAAAGCTCTCTATTTTTTGTTGTTGTTTTCCATTAAGCCTAACTAGTGAAAATAAAAACAAGAAACAAAAAGATATAATTGCAGAATCTAAAGGAAATAAATTTGAGCACTCACACCAAAGGATGTGAGTACCTTTTACCTTACCTCCCTGGCAACGGCGCCAGAAAATAGCTTGATGTCTACGCACTTCTATTCTTGTAGATAGTTCTTGGGCCTCCAATTGCAGAGGTTTGTAGAACAGCAGCAAGTTTCCCTTAAGTGGATTACCCAAGGTTTATCGAACTCAGGGAGGAAGTGGTCAAAGGTATCCCTCTCAAGCAACCCTGCAATCAAGATACAAGAAGTCTCTTGTGTCCCCAACACACCCAATACACTTGTCAGGTGTATAGGTGCACTAGTTCAGTGAAGAGATAGTAAAATACAAGTGGTATAGATATAAGACAACGGTGCCAAAAAATAGCTTTATGGTGTGGAAGAGACTAAAGGCAAACTGATAAAGATGGAAGCAACCAAACATGTAACAGATCTAGTTGCAAACGGTGTTCAATGCTTAGAAACAAGGCCTAGGGATCATACACTAGTGAACACTCTCATATAAATATCTTCTCTTTATGATACTACTCTGAACTACTCTCTAGTTGGGCACTCTAATCCATGGTAGGGCTATAACTCCACTCCTCAAAGTTCGCTTTCCCCATCTAGATAACCCCACACTGTCACCTTGAGCACTAGATGGTTCAAACAAACACCACAAATTCATAGAGACATCCAACTCCAAATATAACTCATAACAAGTATTTGTAATCTCTAGCTTAAGTTCCACCACGGTGTGCATGCTGTCACTTTCACACACATGGGGAGAGCAGAGATCTATTAAAGCACTTGAGTAGCAAGGTAGATCTACTTGATTACAAAGCTCATGATCAAAATATGATCATGCATAGAGAGAGATGAACACATAGCTACCGGTAGAACCGTTAGCCTCGAGGAAGATCTACTCCCTTATCATCATGGGAATCAACAACGGCGATGGAGATGGTGGTGGAGATCGATGGAGATGGATCCGGGGGCACTTCCCCATCCCGACAGGGTGCCAGAACAGAGACTTTATGTCCCCCAAATCTCCCCTTCGGTGGCGGTGGCGCTGCGGAACTTTTCGTGGCTGGAGGCTTCGGGTAAAATATCGACTTTGGCTTTTGTCTGGTCCAATTCCGAGAATATTCCTTTTCTGGCTTTTCTGGAACCAAAAATAGAAGAAAACAGGCAACTGGCACTGTGGCATCTTGTTAATAGGTTAGTTCCAGAAAGTGTATAAAAGTACTCCAAAGTGTGGACAAAGCATAAGAAAGTAGATATAAAACAAGCATGGAACATCAAAAATTATAGATATGTTAGCAACGTATCATTGCACCAAAAGAAATGTATGAGGCTATTGCTGATTTGGGGAGTTTTTTAGAGAGTTGTGTGCCAGAACTCTTCATGTCAAAGTCTTGGAATGACTGAAGGTAGAGATAGTTTTAATTATTTGCAGACTTGAGAAGCTCTTCCCCCTGCATTTTTTGATATCATGGTGCATTTAACTGTTCATCTTCATGAGGAGGCTATTCTAAGGAGGCATGTCCATTATGGCTGGATGTATCCAGTTGGGAGAAGACTAGGTTATCTTAAGTCTACTGTCCGTAACAAAGGAAGGCCTGAAGGTTGAATTGCTGAAGGGTATATCGTCGATGAGTACGTCACATTTTGCTCTAGATATTTTAACGATGACATGGAAACAAGATTTAACAAAGCTGAAAGGAACCAAGATATCCAAAGGGAAGTTAGTGTTGATGAGTTCAAAGTTTTCTCTGATGGAGCTAAAGGGTTTGGAAAATCATATCTGAAATTTTTTGAGAAGGAATTTGATAACATGGTTTGGTATGTCCTGGAAAATTGTGAAGAGGCAGAACCTTATACCAAGTTAGTTTTTTGGACATGATTATGCATAAATAATTGCTGGCACTTATACTTAATATCATATTGTCTCATTTCTATTCGTTTATTTCAGCGTTTGCCGAGAAAAATTACTTGTTAGGGGTGCTAATAACATTGATGAGGCACTCAAGAAAGTGTTCCCATCATGGTTTAAAAACCATGTGACTCAACAATGCATCTGAAGATTTTAAGTCACCTGCTGATGAGCCACACAAGCGTGTAATTGTACACCTGCTTGCAATGTAAAGGGTGCTAGGTTTCGTACGGTCACTCGGGAGAAGAACCTAAGAACGCAGAATTGTGCGGTAATGAATAAGGCATCTATTGGTGCTCAACAAGATAATGAGTTTCATGGTGTTCTGCAGGAAGTTCTAGAGCTCAAGTATGTGCCTAACAAGCATGGTCCTAGATCAATATTCCTGTTTTGCTGCGACTAGTTTGATCTAGATAGCAAAAAATTGGCAGATCAAGCAGAATCATGTTTTTATTTGGAAGATATTGAGTTTGGTTTTGCTTGGAAAATTGTGCAGACATTCAGCAATAGGAATGTCTATGATGTACTAGAAATTGAATTTGGTAATGAAGCTACTGATCAAGAGAACTTGGCATACTAGGAGGACATATGTCAAATGGATTGTAGATTTCAACATGTAGTTGTTGAAGAAGATGCACATGATGATGTCGAGGCTATTGATCGTCCAGACGAAGTGGAACGTGTTGTAGCAAGATTTGTCCAAGATCTAGAAAAGGAAGACAACAGTATAGAGTACATGGACATAAGTGATGATGAACATGTTTACAACCTGGAAGACCTTGCAAATGATGCTGAAGGCAGGAACTCTGATTATGACACAGATGTTGAGGATTAGATATGTGTACTACATTATTCATAATTTTGGGAAAACTTATCAGATTATGAACCAAACTCATGTGTTGTAACCATAACCAGTTATACCAATGCATCTTGATAATTATAAATAAAAAGGCAGGGCACATAGTTTTCTCCACACATGTTACACTATTTCTAGAGTTAGAAACACATACTACTGCCAACAAATAGGACTAGCTTCTTGTAGATGTTATGGTAGATTAGTTCTAATAACCACGGCGACGCTTGGACCCTTGTTTGAAGGAGTACCCTAGGTCACTAGATTGATGATGCAAAATAGATCATACGTGAAACATCCATCAGTGGCAACATACTCCAGGTTCTTCTATGCAAGCGGCTTCCATTCCCAGTAGTCATGGCCTTGGCGTTTGGCAATGTCCTTGACAAAGGAATCATTCATGCCTTCGTACCTGGGGTGGATGAGGTTTGTATCCATGGCAGCCATCTTAGCCCTATCTCCATGACCTTTCAGTTTGAAGATGTCCTGGATGTCGATGTGTTTGCCTTCTAGAATGTACAACCATTCTTCCCATAACAATTTGTTGTCCTTCCTTATGTCCACACCAACAAAAGTTACATTTCTGCGCCAAAGGAAATCCTGAAGGCTACGAACATAGTCTATGCAACTACATTGCATTATTTAACTCAGGCAGTCCAAAATATGTTGCAGTAACAAATACAATGATTCTCTATTGAAAGAATGAAATGGCATGCTCGAACTGTGCCATTTAAGTACTAGAAAAGGTTTAACCTTGTTCAAATATTGGAACGGCTATCCAAAGTAACATTACAACTAGGATTATTACAAGGTGTACTAGCAAATATGATTTGAAGAAGCACATTCAAAAATATAACACAAGCAATTCTGATTTCCAAATTAACTTTACAGATAATACTATAGAATTTCCTACTTAGGCATTCAAAAATATAACACAAGCAATTCAGAATGTTATTGTCTCCACAAGATGCATATATTGCAACAAACCAGCCTAGTGTTTTTTTTGTTCATTTAGAAATTTTGGTTAGAACATTCTGTGTCTACAATTGGGCCAATGGGTTGGGGTGGCAAATGGGCCATGGACACCTTTTGGGGGCAAATGGGCCAAATATGACTACATCAGGAGCAGCATTACCTTACTCAAAAAAAAGGATAAAAAACTGCAGCATAATCAGATGAACTGCAACAAATTGAACCTGATTATGTGGAAGACAAGGACGTGCTCCTTCATCGCAATCTGCATGACCAGAATCTTCCTCTATGTGATGTCGTACTCCAAATCGAGGCCGAAAACCTGAACTCCTCGTCCTTGAGCCACTCCAGGTACATGGCGAGGATGATGTCCATGATTCTTCCCTCGTTGGTGTAGACTGCTTGGATGCAAGTGTCGTCGGGGACACGGAACTAATTAACCTCCGTCGTCCACATGACGTCGTCCATGTTGTCCACTAGGCGGTCCCAGTGCATCAAGGCCAAGACTCTACCACCCATGGAGGAAGAGGATTGACGAGAAGAAGAGGAAGAGAGGATTGGAACCGCCGTAGAAGAAATGGAAGGCTAGCGGTGCTATCTAGAACCGTCGTAGAAGAAATGGGGATGAGAAATTGGAGCATTTGCGAGGACGCAGTTTATCTCTAGTTTTTTGGACCGTATGTTTGGTTATCGAGGAGAGAGTCACATCATAGCACTATAACCAGGAGAATAAAAATTAATTTTATTATCTACCTACCACAGTAACTAGTGGCACATTAAAATATGTAGAGAACAAATGTGCACTTATATTCATTTCGTACCTAATTACAGTATTGTTTGAACAACCTAGTCTGCACACATATGAACGTGTCATGCACACTACTTGTGCATCATCATTTGTTAATTACATAGTAAAATGAGTAAATTTATGAAGATTATCGTAAGTGCACACATTAAATGTTGCAAAGTCAATCATTGAAAAAATTAACTTGTATGCATATTAATGTATTTCAACCATACACACATCTTGCAAATCATGCATAAATAATAGTCTTCCAGACAAATATGACATCACTAGTTGAGGTAACATTGTAATGTCCTAAAACTACTGACCAAGTTCAGCATCTGGCACATGAGAGACAAATTGATAGGCGCCATGATCACCAAGGTAGAGCATCATGAACAACTTGTGTATAATCTCAAAACTATGTTCGTTCTCCATGAATTTATCCCATCTATTGATGCACACATGACAATCATTAGTAGAAATGGTGTATGTAGATTGCACCATCATCTTAGGATCGCAAACTATAGTAATAGCACCTTCTTGGTCCATGTCATTTGGAAGGAGAAGACGAGGCAGTTTCTGTTGAAAATTTGCAAACAATGGTGTTTGTGACAATTCAAAAACTTTAACTAAGTTAGCTGAATTATGATGTAATAAAAAATACCATAAAATTCTTGGTGCGGTTGGACCAATTCAAGGTATGAAGCAATCCATAAGCTCTTCCAAGATCATAGTCTCCAGCATCATGATTGTCTACAAACACGTCAAGCTTTCCTACCTTTGTGCACACCTTCTCTGTCATTCTCCAATTAAATTGGGTTCCCTCAGTTGCAATGAGACGATCAACTATGTCTCTCCCCTCAACTCCCAAATGATAGTATGCTACAAACAAAATATGGCAAAAATCGTTATGTATTGAGATTTTGGCACAATAGTTAAATCACAATATGTTAATCAAACCCAGAATGAAATTAAGATGGAAGTATTACTTGGATGGATTATAGGGAAACTTCAACAGACAACACTATTTGATTCACAAAGATTTTTGTGAATGGTGAAATTCACCTGCTGTTTGTAACACCCTTGAATCGACCCTGTGCAAGTTTTAGCGATTCCCGCCAACCCCGCATAGAAACGATTCAAAGATGCCCACCAGGCACTTGCGTGCAGGTGGAAAACGAAGTAATAACATTACACAATAGTCCATGATGAAACCCACAGAAACATGTATATACAACAACGACTCCATGAGTCAAAAATACAGATATACAATATAAAGATCCAAATCACCTTGAAATGATACAACATCCGGGTACGGATAAGATGCAAATGGGGCTAAGAGCCCTGAAAATAATCAATGGCGTCCATAATCCTGCCCAGGCCAAGCTGGAATGGTAACCCCGCTAACGACGTCGAACTCGTACCTGACAAACAAAAGGGGTGCTGACAAAGGGTGAAGGGAAAAAGAGGAGAGTCAGTACTGAGGCCAGTACACGGCAAGGCTAGAATTCGGCGGCTCTCGCCTACATAGGTATGGTGGACTGAAGCGGCAGCGCAGCAACACTAAACAACCTATAGAGACTCGATTAACTATCAGCTATTAGAGAGAGAGATAAGAAAGACCTATTCAGAACCAACCTTATACTAACACCAATCATACCCATCCTGGAATTTCCCCCTCGAGACCAAACGAGGGAGTCAAACCGAGGAACTCACACAGTTGGCAGTTTTATTCATTCCATTATAGTTGAAGCACTTACTAGTCAGATATAGATAGCATGAGTCACCCTGATAGCATAAGTAGTGGGTAGTTTTAGTTAACCATTCAGTTGTAGTTGCAGTACTTACTAGTCAGATACAATTAGCATGTGACATCCCAAACCCAGCAGTGGTTGGCACTTTTATTTCATTCCATTGGAGTTGTAATACTTACTAGGCAGGTATAACATGACACGATACACCCCAGTTCCACCAGTTGTTGGCATTTTTATTATCCATTCCTTTGTAGTGAAGCTGATTACTAGTCACATATTAAGTCAAATTTATAGCACTACTTTAGTTATGCTTGTCTATGATCGAGATATTGTGCTCCAAGTCGTCCATAACCGCCGACACGGCTTTTAGAAAGATTTACCCTGCAGGGGTGCACAAATAGCAACACACACACGATCAACCTCGGAAAAACCAAATCAAAACCCAACGAGGCTTTCACGACAAAGCAATCACAGGATTCATAAAAGATTTCAGGGGGCCACCCCACTAAGCTACCCGCAACGAAGTTGGCCGGCTCCAAGACGGACCCAGGGTTAGGTGCTCCACGCACAATCGTAAATAAAGCAGTAAAGCATGGCATAGGTACAGGATAGTATTAAAGCCCCAAACTAGTTTGTGGCCCCAAGAAATAACAAATGAATCAAGCTCTGGCTAAGGGGGGTCCATAGGGTCTCCCGGATGTGGATAGTGCGAATAATCAAGGAACAGGTATCAAGTACTCGGGGCCTACGGGACACAAGTGGACATGAAAAACAAAATAGCATATATTGCCCACCGGTGCCTCTTTCATTAGTTGTCCCAGCAATTTAATAGTTGTATTTAAAGTCATGATCCTCTCCACCGTAAAGCAGATGACAACATCCCAACAACTGTGTGGTACTTCACGACACGGGATCACACCTGAGCAAGCGACTACGACTCGCAAGACCATCTATCTACCAAACAATAGGTAATAGGAGGTGTCCAAGGCAATATAAAGGTTGCACGGAATATATCTGGTACGGTACACTAAAGCATCGCGACATGGATAGCAATAGATCAACAGGAGGAAATAAAGACTATAAATGCAAAATAGGTAGAAAGGGGGAGAATGCTCGCCTGAGAAACATAGCCGAAGATTCATTATCCGAAGGACTTGCCGATACTCGCATCCACTCAACGGCCTAATCCGTGAAGAAGCAAAGCACTAAAAAAACACCGGATGCACTATTTAATACTACGGCAGAAGATCCGGCATGATTATGATATGATGCATGGCATGGCAAGATGCGGTGCAATTAGGCAAAATTAAGCGGAACCGGGGTCCCGACAATTAATTAAAAGGTTCAAGTTATTTAGCTACCCGCAATTTAAATGTTGTATTAACAAGGCAAAACATGGCATCAGTTCGCTAAACAAATTTAAATGGAGCCAATAAAAGACTAGAATAGCCTACAGATGGCCTCCATATTTAATTATGAGGTGAATCGACAAAGTACCCACAAACCCCAAAATATGTATGCGACATGAACAATTTGATATGCAACAATTTATATAGATGTCAATTTATAAAATAGGGCTCGGATAAAGGGGTCACACATTGGTGTTTGGCGATCTTGGTTCAATGTGGTTCAGGTTCGGTCTCGCCGGGATCGGTCTTTGGACTCCGGGAACAAGGATCCAGGATCCGTGAGGAGGTGTACATGGTTTCATGTCGGTGCATCCATGACGGAGATCCTCAGTGGCTCCTCGAGTGGCGCCATGTTCCCTCTTCGAGAGTGTCAGCATCGGCCTCCACCAATATGAAGACAGCCTTGGCTGAGCAAGGTCGATCTTGGTAAGATTCAGAGGTCACGTCAATAGGCAACAGTGAACTTGATGAGATGGCCAGAGGCGTTGTAGCTACAGAAACAATGACTGAGTGTCAAACTTCTGTCCTTGCGGGTATTCACATAAACACGAGCACACATCGATGAAAGAAAAACAACCGCCATATTACAATCGGGGAGCATACACACGCGCCACGATTTACTAGCTGCAAAGCAACCAAGGTGGGCAGGAACACACCCTCTGACGGCATGGTGCAGACGCGGGGTAGGAAACGCAGGGCCGGGCAGTGACCACAGGAAGGAAATGGGGCAGGAGAGGGCACGAAGGCAGCGACGAGGGACCACAATGGAGGAGAGGGCGATGGGGGCCCTACAATCTTCAGGGGCACGGATGATCTGCAGCGGCCGAAGACGAGCGTGAGGGCGGCTGTGACCACGCCTGCTGGAGGGCGACGCTGAGGCGAGCACGACCGGGACGCGGCCAGCCAACCAGAGCAGAGGGCCCGAGGCGGAGGCGGCAGCAGGGCTCGGTTGACGGCGACGTGCTCGTGGCGTCGGAGGAAGAGGAGAGACGGCCGCTCGCGGGGCGGTGTAGGACGGCGAGGGAGAGCACGGGTCGCGGCGAGGGCACGCGGGGCCGGCGAGGGCTCGCAGGAGATGGGGCTTCGCACGATGAAGAAGACCGGCGAGCTCGACCGATGCTGCAGAGGGTGTCGCTGCAGGGCTCAGAGAGGGACACGACGGTCGGGGTACCGGCGCAGGGGTGAGCGGTCTGGGGTGGAACCGCACAGCGATGAAGAGGGGTCCAGGGTGCCGGCGGTGAAGGAATCGCGTGGGCGGCGTTGTCCTGGGAACACGAGGAAGGCGTTGGGTTGGTCTCGAGAACGAGGGAGAGGCGGGGTAGGTGGAATCGGGGGCGGTCGCAGGCTGCAGGGTGGGGCCAAGGCGAGCGGGGCTGCGGGGGTTGATGGTTGACCCTAGGAGGTTGCGTGGGATCGACGCGAGGCGCGCGATGGGAGTGGTCCAGGGGAGGTCCATCGCGGGGTGGGGTGCTTGCAGTGTGGAGCGAGGCGTGCGATGCGTGTGTGCGTTGTGTGTATGTGTGTTCAGGTGGCGGC
The DNA here is from genome assembly GCA_910589775.1 of Avena eriantha. Taxonomy (NCBI): domain Eukaryota; kingdom Viridiplantae; phylum Streptophyta; class Magnoliopsida; order Poales; family Poaceae; genus Avena; species Avena eriantha. The sequence continues at coordinate 222,146,327 of OU342740.1, forward strand.
GGGGCAGGTGGGTTGGTGTGTGCGTGGTCTAGCTAGGTTAGGGTTTGGGTGGGACTGTTTTAGGCTAGGGTTTGTGGAATAGGTTTAGTTGGAGGTGGCCGGCTGGGCTTTTGGGCCTGGCTGGCTGCCTCCCAAAAATAATATAACTTTTTATTTATTATTTAAAAGGCTTTTGTAATCAGTTTTTAGCCCAATAAAATATCTAGGAAGACCTGGTTTTATGATTTGAAATTAAAGAAGGGCTAATTAGAAAACAGAATAAGGTCTTTGCAAAGTACTTTGATGAACAAACATGCATGATGATGTCATGATGATGCACAAAGTAGAAACAACGAGCGATTTTCTGGTAGTGGTTTTATCGGGTGCTACATTGTTCCCTTTGAAGTTTGTACACTATACAAAAAAAATTTCAACCATCACCACTGATGAAAGTTAAATTTGGTTCATTTGTAACCATCAACACAAATTCAATATTCTCTAGTGTAGTAAAGGACATGTAGCATCTCCTTTTTTCATACTTTTTCACTGAATACTTATTGAGCAAACTAGATCTTGAATAGCATGACAGAACCTGCGTAGCATGTATGACACAATGAGAGGAAGGCACTTACATGGAATAGTAATAGATAACCCCTCAAATTATTTTTATGTACATGATAGTCCCTTTAAATATACCTTATTTTTGATTTTTTTCTCAAAAAAACTACAAACCCTATAGAAAGGAACGTAGGGAGTATAAAATGATCTACACATTCATATGTTTTTTGATAAGAAAATCATACCGCCATCTCCTCGAATCCTTGACGTAGGGTAAATACGAAACAATTGTGCTTCTGAGTCGCAGCAGTGCACAAACCCTTCGTGTCGAAACAAACACCACACTCCATGATAAATTAGATCGTGAGTGTAAAGTTAGATCTTGAGTGCAATCGCTCAGATCTACAAGATATGCCGACCACTTTCACAATCGAGAGCACAAACAATCTGAGCTAGTAGAGTTCACATCGCGTTGGGCCAAGACAACATACGTACCTCGGCAGTCATCGCCATAGTTCTCCTGGTGGTGTTGGACCGTTCGTTGTTGGCAGATGAAAGAGGGAGGTCACGACAGAACAAGATGGCAGCGAGATGGGAGCAAGCGTTTGTGAAAGAGGGAGGACGCGAGATCGTTAGGAGCCCCTATATACTAACGCTCTGATATTTGGGTGTATAGTTTTTTAGGAAAGTAATAAGTATTAGCCTTTTGTGTCCGATTGTGGGCCGATTCTCATCAAGATTGGTCAACTCTTAACTTTGTGGTCAAATATCTCATTTTTCCAAGTATCTCATTTTTTCCAAGTTTCTCATTTTTCAAAGTTTCTCATTTTTTTCAAGTTTCTTTTTTTTCAAGTTTCTCATTTTTCAAAGGTTCTCATGTTATTTCAAGTTTCTCATCAACACTGGTCAACCCTTAACTTTGTGGTCAAATATCACAATTTTTTCAAGTTTCTCATTGTTTTCCCAAGGTTCTCATTTTTCATGCAAAGTATTTGCCACATAGTGATCAAATTCGAAGATTTCAAGAGATTTTAAGAATTTCTCATTTTTATGAAATTCACAATGTTTGGTCAAACTAGGGTTGACCAGAGTCTTTCGAGAGATAGCGAAAGCATCTGAAAGGTACAATTGTTGTTCTATGGTCCCAATGAGATCTGTAACCACCCAAGCATGCAACTTGAAGGTCTCAAATTGTAGTTTTGGTACTTGCTTCACAAATGGTTCCTTGTTTCCCAGTTTGAGGATGAAATTTTTGAAATTTCCAAACCAAAATGGCTAGATACAATGCTAGCATCACTAGCCACATGGTGATAAACCCTTGTGCCAAATTTGAGTCCATTGGAAGAAAGGTAGATGAAAACATGGTAGACAAGTGGCTCTTTCTAGTAGTTAGACATGATCGTTGACCAAACTACACCACATTTGAGAGTGGACTGCTCGGGGATATTTTTTCCAAGTTTCTCATTTTGCATGCAAAGTATTTGCCACACAGTGATCAAATTCGAAGGTTTCAAAAGATTTTGAGAATTTCTCATTTTTCTATGAAATTCACAAGGTTTGGTCAAACCAGGGTTTACCAGAGTCTTTCGAGAGATTGTGAAAGCATCTGAAAGGTACAAAAGTGGTTTTGTGGTCCCAATGAGATGTACAACCACTCAAGCATGCAACTTGAAGGTCTCAAATTGTAATTTTGGTACTTGCTTCACAAATGGTTACTTGTTTCTGAGTTTGAGGATGAAATTTTCGAACCAAAATGGCTAGATACAATACTAGCATCATGATGACTGCAAGTGCATAGATCATTTGTAGCTAGTTTCGAAATAAAGATATCGATCCCACAGGGAGTAGGAGTCTTAAGTCTAATAACTCTTTGAACTAAATACTGAAATATTAATGCTAAATAACGTTCTAAGTAACAACATAAAATGCGAGTTTTGTATAAAAGATATTTTTGGGTTTTCAAATAAGAGAACAACAAGTAAACTAAAGTTGTAAGTAAACAAGAGCATGCAAGTACGATTACGAAAGTCTGCAAGATGATGGAAAGAGTTCTCAGAGAGTAGTCGATCCATCGCTAGTAATTAGAAAGAGTGATCAAAATTATTATAATGAATAAGACCATTCATGATATGCGTGGGAGGAGCTCCATATATGGAAAAATAGCCAGCAACCGCTGCACACATCATCCTCATAACCACATTAGACAATAACCGACAACCATCGTATTATCGCGCTATTAAGGGATTTCTCCTGTGGCATGGACATGGCTTGATGAGTTCTCCTTGATTCCCCAAGTTAGTACATAAAGAATGACAACCACTTTATAGTCACAATAAGTGCTATCATCATTACATCTACCAACAAGTAATCCCCTTCATCAAGTCCCCGCAAGAGGCAAATATTAAGGAGGTGCGCAACTCCCAACATCAAGATGAAGACAATTAACATAGACACATAATGAACAATATGACATAATAATCTTTATCTCAATTCAATCACACACTAGGGTTTATCCATCTCTCCAAGAACAAAGGAAAATACTCACACATGAAGGCAATCAACATCATGGATTAAATATGGATGAAGTATGATGATACAATTGAGAACAAGTGCAAAATCCAAGATTCAATCTAGGATTACAACAAGTAACCAAAGGGGATCGGTGATGGAGACATTATTGATGATGATGGCGATGTAGATCGATGTGGAGGCTTTCAAGATCCTAGTCCTTTATCTTGTGTGATGGTGATGGTGTAGATTTGTTTGGAGGCGGCTATGGCGGTGGCACGGCGGCAGGGCTCTGCCGTGGTGGAGGATATGGCTTGGTGGCTCTCCCTTGGGTCCTCCCTCCTTTATATAGGCCTTGGGGTGCCCTAGGGTTCCCCCAATACCGTCATATGACTTAGGGAAGGTTCTGGAACTTTTCTGCGCAAAATCCCGTCGTTTGCGACCTTTTGGCAACTATACGAGCGGAGCTATACGACCAGAAAAATAGCTCTGGCCGTATAGTTTCTCGTCAAACCGTTTGTCCCCTTTAGTATTTTTGCCGCCATTTCTTCATGTGAGCTCTGTTTTGGGTGTTCTTGGGCTCGTTGAGTTCGTACCATCGAGGGATACAACCCCATGGTCTTGGATATTTATTTTGAGAAGTTGGAAAAAATCATTTTTCCAACCTCTCAAATGGCTAAGTCTGGTCCCTGCAGCTCATCCATACTATGCTCTCTTTGTTCCTTTTATCTTTGTTTTATCCATAATCATCATCAACACCTACACACATGTCATAGATAAGGAAAAGTGATAAAATTCTACCTTAACTACTAAATGTGCAAAGCTCATTTGAAAGTAAATGAGAAATAGAAATCATGCATATAAGGCATAGTTATAGCTGGAAGAAACATGATATGAGAGATAAATGGCACAATTTATATGGCTAAAAGAAGTGGTATTTAATAGCCATCAACTTCCCCAAGATAGACCTTGCTCGTCCTCGAGCAGGAAGGGTCGATAATAAATTAATGGCTGTGAAATAGCTTATCATTGGAAATCAATGCCTTGCATCCTTATTTCTTTTACAAGCTCGAAGAGAGAAAACATGTATTCATACAAGGCAACACAAGCTTAGTTTTAAAGACCACTAAAGATTCATGAAAACTTATATGCTCCATGTCAATAGTGAATCTACTTGCAGACAAACTTGTGATCCTCTTATTGCACCTTTTGTATAACTTTTCATATCATTATTATATTTTTTTATGAGGCAAAAATTAGTCACAAATATATGTCAAGCATAAATAATAATCGATTCTACCCAATCATGTCATCTAGTTAAGGCTCCCAAGAGAAAAAATCAGTTATTGAGTTTCATAAAGTTTATCTCTTAGTAACGAGATTTATGCCAAAAGGAAATGCGAGAACATGTCAAAAGAAGCATAGCATTAGAGTGTCTCTTTTGGTCATCCACATCAATATATCATGGCTATCAAACACTCATTTTCTATTCTTTGTGTTTCTTAAACTCCAGTTCATCAGTAATGAGATCATACCAAAACTTAGTGTGTTTAATCAGACTGTGCATGCTAAGAATGGATACTCGTGACCATTACTAAGGTTTCCCTTTTCGGTATAATGATTTCTCATAATGGTCAGAGGAGTATTCCCTCTTTTTCTTTGAACATAGGCCCATGAGAATACAAATGCATACCCAAATATAGCATTTCTGCTACATATGTTGGGCAACTCATAGCCAAACTCCAAGTGTTTCCTCTTTTTGGATTGTTCAAAGGCCAGCGGAGTTTTTAGAATCCCATGTTGTGCGACAGGGTGCAGACATGCATAAAGCAATGTCATACTTTAATCAACAGGTCAAGATTTGGCATGCATCTCAATTACCGCTAAATATTAGTTTCTTCAAACAAATCCTTTCAAAGAGTACTATCAAGTCGATCATCACATCTATGGTGTTGAGTATCTTTAAGGCTAAACTCTTAAGACAATTAAACAACACCTTATTTAGCATAGAACTCAAAACTTCGAAATATCATTTCCAATTGACAACTCCTTCCGTAAGCAAACTATCAATACTATTTTTTTGACATTGTGGGGTCGAGTATAACCTATTCATTAAGAAGAAGGCTATTTAGTGACAACCAACAGATTTCAAAAGATCTTGATCAAGTATTCATTCTTTCCAAGTGTAGAGATTGTGGCAATGTTTTCTAGAGAATCACAAATAGTGTCACAAGCTTGATAAACAATTTGGAAAGATGCATACAAGCTCTAAGTCAACTCCTATGGTGCCTATCATGAGCAAGTGTATCCCCATATGAATACAAAACTAGACTCACTTAAACAAGCATTCAAAAACAGTGGGATATATGATTGCATTAAACTTTCATCGAATACGAACATTTCACAAGACTCTACACATGCAGAAGTAACCTCCCCAAGCTTGGAACTTTTGCAAGAACCAAACTTGAGTATATCACCAAAAGAAAAGAGAAAATACAGTTTTTTCCAAAAGAGAGTGTGATAAGTGGTTACCTCCCCAAGCTTAGTTGAAAACAAGAGTGACACACTTTACCGTTGAGGTACAAGTAACATCTCTTTTGATGGACAAAGAACCTTTGCTTCAACATGTATTTCTTGATATGGCCCGGTGTGCTTTCCTTGAGGACCTACTTAAAAACTAAAAAGAAAACAAAATATTTTTATGTTTCTGAAGACACGGGTTTATCTCTCAAGTGATAAAAATACAAGTCCCATACTGAGTCGGTTCATCAACCAAAGCACCACGCTTAAGTAAACAAACTAGTTCTAGAAGATGCCTCTCCTAGATTGTGATGAGGTGCAAGCAAAACAGGATATGAGACACGAGTGTTCAGCCCCTATGTGCTTATTAAAAGAGGTTCGAGTTGGACGGTTTTACCACACACTGATTGTCGAAGCGTTGAATTGAAGCAACCAATTGGCTCATGTGAGTGTTTGCACGGTTGGCACTACCATACACGTTGTCACACAAGGTTCAAGTCCTTGCGAAAATAAAACACAAAATAAGATGCATCGGTATGGTATACGAACATAGTTCGTTTACCCCACGAATAAAAAGGAAAGTAAAAAAGAAAACATGAACTTCTATAGAGAATTACAGTCTAGGAGGTTTCTTAGGTAGAATTTTATTGCTTACATATGCTCGGCTTCTCTAGATCATGGGAGAAGCTCCCAGGTGGTGTTTCGGGGTTTTTAGAAGAAGAAAGAATAAAATTTTGAGCAAAGGTTTCCTTCCAGTTGGCGTTTTGAGGGGTTTTCTCAACTATACGGATGCAACTATACGGCCAGAACAATGCTTTCCTACCATATAGTTGGCCTTCTATCAAAATATTAGGGTTTCCTCCTGGCGGCGTAGCTACACGGGTGCAACTATACAGCCAGAACAAAATGTTCCCGATGTATAGTTGGTCATCAAACTATCTATCCCTAGGAAAGAAAATATACAAAGGCATGGATATCTATACGACCGAAACTATACGGCCGGAATTTTTATTCCCACCGTCGTTAAACTGTCAGTACATTGGAAAAGAATTTGTACGGAGGCACCAATATATACGACCGGAACTATACGGCCAGAATTTTTATTCCCGCCGTAGAGTTGGTCATTAAACTCTCTGTATGCATCAAAACAATTATGTTTCTTCGGAAATTATTTCTTTTCCTGTAACTTAGCGATATACCTTGTTTTTGATAGAACATTGACAGTAAATATTTTCGACCAACAACTGCATGAATAAACAATAAATTCTAACTTTTGAAAACTACAACAAGATGACTCTAATAACAAATCATGCAAATAATAAAAATACCAATGCAACATGAATGCATCAAGACTCAAGACACGAAACTAAGAAAGACACCTAATGGCTTCCGGGTTGCCTCCCGGAAAGCGCTTTCTTATAACCAAGTAGCCAGGCTTTTCTCCAATATGATTTCAATAGATAGGAGCTAGAGAATTATTTATTCTTACCCCCAAAAGAGGTTTAGAGCACTTACTATTATAGCATGGTCGAAGTCTCACCCACTTGCGGTGCATCGGAGTCTTGTAGATAAATGTGTTATTGCTCACAAATGATGATTGATGCGCCATGTGTGGTGAGCATACCTCCCTAGATAGCTTCAACAAAAGGATTAAATATTTACATGTAAAGTCAAACATTTTACCTTTGATACCATCATCAGGATACAATTCATAGTACTCTTCTTGGGTTACACTATCACGAGGAAACAATTCATAATACTCATCTTTAGCAGCAGGGAAAAATTCAAAAGTTTCTCTATTATCTAGTTCATCACCCTTACTATCAAGTTCATCCGCTCTAGAGTTGTCAATCCAATCACAAAAAGAAGCATCATCAACAAATAATTCATCAAATATGTGCTCTCCCAAAACATGCTCATTAACACTACACGGATTTATCTCTAGTTCATCAATATTAGTGTTCTCCAAATGAGTATCTAGGCATAAAGCCTCCACAGATAAATTATCTTTAGTTTCAACACAATAAGAATCATTACTAGAAACTGAGGCATCATAAACAAACTTATTACTAGTAGAATGATGTTTGGCTTCAACCTCACCTTTTTGGTGTTCCTCCTCGTTATCCAGTGGTTCCTGCAAAATGTTAGTTTCGGGAACTATTGTTTTACATAGCTCCTTACTTTTTATCACAAGTGCATTCCCACTAAAATGTTCTTGAAAATAATTGACAATATAATCCATAATATTATGATACCTTGCTAAATCCTCATTATCGCTACTTTTCATAATAATACCAATTTTCCTAAGAAACTCATGAGACCCTTCATAAACTATGTATTCCAAGAGTTTTACATTATTACTGTTTATGTGAGTATTGGTTGATAAAAATTCTTTAAAGAGAGGAATGCATTCATAATCATAAAGCTTGTTAGGCTTACCGTTATATTGCCTCGTCCCTTTGAATAAATTTGACAAATTACCAGAACAGTAATCCACCTGCTCCCACATGTCCAATAGTTGCATATCCTCAATGATTAGCAACTCTTCTTCATGTTCATCCTCTTCTTGGGAAGGAACTTCGTCCTTCTCCAATGGGATTTGTAGTTCTTCTTCGTGTTCATCCTCTTCTTGGGAACACCAAGGAACACTACTTTCAATTTCCTACAAACAAGTAACTTTGTGCGCACTATCTTCACTAAAACATTCACGAGAATACTCCTCATAATAAGTGTATTCTCACTAATGACCAAGGATTTTCTCCTTGCCTTACTTCTCATAATAAGTGTATTCTCACTAAAATGTTCATGAGAATACCAAGAAATACGTTGCAGGATTTCATAAGTTGTTTTTATGAGAGCACTATATTCACTATTAATACGTGATATGACATGTATTATCAACTCATGGGAACCTTCAAAGATAACATACTCTAATACTTCACTAGTGGTATCACCATTATCATAAGACACTGAAGATTGATTAAAGGTATCAGAGCATTGAAAACGAAAGTAGTGCCCAAGTTTCATACATTGAGGACATATTATTGGATTGTCTATTGTATCTGAAGAAATTAACTTTTTACCATATTCCACTATTTGGAAATACATTTCTATTACCATCATATTTCTCACTAGTTCTTCAAAATACTCATCCTCCTCTTCCAATGAGGATTCCTGTCCCATGTTAATAGTATCACAATATTCATAGAAAGATTCATCTTCTAGTCCCTCACCAAAGTCCCCAAAATCATTGTCTAGCACGAATCCTCCTCAGAACAATCATCATAAGTTGGGGACTTACAGAAATCATCACTAGATAATGAGATATCATTTTCATGCATACTATTTGTGTGTGGAAAGTTATTTTCAGAAGTAAGAGATTTAAGTGGTTGATCAAGTTGCTCCTCTTCATTCTTAATAAGATAATTTGTGAGTAGCTTGGCGATAGTCTTACCTTCGGGATTACCTTCCACTAGTTGAGAGGGTGCAACATCAAGTACCATCTCTTTATTAACAACATGTTCAGGTGGTTTGCGTGGAGGATTTTTTAGTGGAGTTCCCTCCACATTATCTTTTGGAGCACCCTGGAAAAGGTTAGATTCTTCCATGGCGGCTTTAATCCGCCCAACAATAAATTCATTATCATGGAAGTTATCTTGGCAATAGCAGAATATAGGGTGCACTTCTTTATAGATCATATCGAGTGGTTTACTTTCTACCTGTATATCTCTTAAACGAAATAACAACTCTTTGCAACTAGTAAAAAGCACAAATTGTAATATGTCCTCCCCAGCAAGGCATTTAAACTCATTATAGTCTGCTAGTATGGTAGCAAAATAATTATACTTACATTGATAATTGAGGTGATCTGGAGATCCGCAATAATCACAACATAATTGATAAGAGGCACATAGTGTGGATGAATACTTGTCCACCCAAGTCAACCATTCTTTTAATATGCCTTTCCTCTTATGAAGATCTCCCAAAGTACTTCCCTTTGACTCCTCCATTATAGATATCATCTGTTGGAAGGTAGTTATCTCGGAAGACATGATTAGTAAAAAATATTTCTATGGGTTTTTGGTTTGCAAACAAAAGCAAAATACAAATGCAGCAAATAAAGAAAGCTTAAAACAAAATCTAGCAAAACTAAAATAAATAAACAAAAGCTAAAAGACCTACAACGCTTAGCTCCCCAAAAATGGCGCCAAAAAATAGCTTGATGACTGCAAGTGCACAGATCAAATGTAGCTAGTTTCAAAATAAAGATATCGATCCCACGGGGAGCAGGAGTCTAAAGTCTAATAACTCTTTGAACCAAATAATGAAATAGTAATGCTAAATAACGTTCTAAGTAACAAGATAAAATGTGAGTTTTGTATAAAAGATATTTTTGGGTTTTCAAATAAGAGAACAACAAGTAAACTAAAGATGTAAGTAAACAAGAGCATGCAAGTACGATTACGAAAGTCTGCAAGATGATGGAAAGAGTTCTCAGAGAGTAGTCGATCCATCGCTAGTAATTAGAAAGAGTGATCAAAATTATTATAATGAATAAGACCATTTATGATATGCGTGGGAGGAGCTCCATATATGGAAAAATAGCCAGCAACTGCTGCACACATCATCCTCATAACCACATTAGACAATAACCGACAACCATCGTGTTATCGCGCTATTAAGGGATTTCTCCTGTGGCATGGACATGGCTTGATGAGTTCTCCTTGATTCCCCAAGTTAGTACATAAAGAATGACAACCACTTTATAGTCACAATAAGTGCTATCATCATTACATCTACCAACAAGTAATCCCCTTCATCAAGTCCCCGCAAGAGGCAAATATTAAGGAGGTGTGCAACTCCCAACATCAAGATGAAGACAATTAACATAGACACATAATGAACAATATGACATAATAATCTTTATCTCAATTCAATCACACACTAGGGTTTATCCATCTCCCCAAGAACAAAGGAAAATACTCACACATGAAGGCAATCAACATCATGGATTGAATATGGATGAAGTATGATGATATAATTGAGAACAAGTGCAAATCCAAGATTCAATCTAGGATTACAACAAGTAACCAAAGGGGATCGGTGAAGGAGACGTTGTTGATGATGATGGCGATGTAGATCGATGTGGAGGCCTTCAAGATCCTAGTCCCTTCTCCTCTTGTGTGATGGTGATGGTGTAAATCTGTTTGGAGGTGGCTATGGTGGTGGCACGGCGGTAGGGCTCCGCCGTGGTGGAGGATATGGCTTAGTGGCTCTCCCTTGGGTCCTCCCTCCTTTATATAGGCCTTGGGGGTGCCCTAGGGTCCCCCCAATACCGTCATATGACTTAGGGAAGGTTATGGTGCTTTTCTGGGTGAAATCCCGTCGTTTGCGACCTTTTTGGCAACTATATGGGCGGAGCTATACGACCAGAAAAATAGCTCCGGCCGTATAGTTGCTCGTCAAACCGCCTGTCCCCTTTAGTATTTTTGCCGACATTTCTTCATGTGAACTCCGTTTTGGGTGTTCTTAGGCTCGTTGAGTTCGTATCTTCGAGGGCTAAAACCCCATAGTCTTGGATATTTATTTTGAGAAGTTGGAAAAATTCATTTTTTCTAACCTCTCAAATGGCTAAGTCATGTCCCTGCAGCTCCTCCATACTAGGCCCTCTTTGTACCTTTTGCCTTTGTTTTATCCATAATCATCATCAACACCTACACACATGTCATAGATAAGGAAAAGTGATAAAATTCTACCTAAACTACTAAATGTGCAAAGCTCATATGAAAGTAAATGAGAAATAGAAATCATGCATATAAGGCATAACTATAGCCGGAAGAAACATGATATGAGAGATAAATGGCATAATTTATATGGCTTAAAGGCACAACTGTTGTTTTGTGGTCCCAATGAGATGTACAACCACTCAAGCCCACAACTTGAAGGTCTCAAATTGTAGTTTTGGTACTTGCTTCCCAACAGGTTCCTTGTTTCCGAGTTTGAGGATGAAATTTTCGAAATTTTCAAACCAAAATGGCTAGAAACAATGCTAGCATCACTAGCCACATGGTGATAAACCCTTGTGCCAAATTTGAGTCCATTTGAAGAAAGGTAGATGAAAACATGGTACACAAGTGGCTCTTTCTAGTAGTCGGACATGATCGTTGACCAAACTACACCACATTTGAGAGTGGACTGCTCGGGGACATTTTTTCCATGTTTCTCATTTTTCATGCAAATATTTGCCACACAGTGATCAAATTTGAAGGTTTCAAGAGATTTTGAGAATTTCTCATTTTTTATGAAATTCACAAGGTTTGGTCAAACCAGGGTTGACCAGAGTCTTTCGAGAGATTGCGAAAGCATCTGAAAGGTACAACTGTTGTTTTGTGATCCCAATGAGATGTACAACCACTCAAGCATGCAACTTCAAGCTCTCAAATTGTAGTTTTGGTACTTGCTTCACAAATGGTTCCTTGTTTCTGAGTTTGAGGATGAAATTTTCAAACCAAAATGGCTAGATACAATGCTAGAATCACTAGCCACATGGTGATAAACCCTTGTGCCAAATTTGAGTACATTTGAAGAAAGGTAGATGAAATCATGGTACACAAGTGGCTATTTCTACTAGTCAAACATGATCGTTGACCAAACTGCACCACATTTGAGAGTGGACTGCTCGGGGACATTTTTTCCAAGTTTCTCATTTTTCATGGAAAGTATTTGCCACACAGTGATCAAATTCAAAGGTTTCAAGATATTTTGAGAATTTCTCATTTTCTATGAAATTCACAAGGTTTGGTCAAACCAGGGTTTGCCCACAGTATTTCGAGAGATTGCGAAAGCATCTGAAAAGGTACAACTATTGTTCTGTGGTCCCAATGAGATGTACAACCACTCAAGCATGCAACTTGAAGGTCTCAAATTGTAGTATTGGTACTTGCTTTACAAATGGTTACTTGTTTCCGAGTTTGAGGATGAAATTTCCGAAATTTTCAAACCAAAATGGCTAGATACAATGCTAGCATCACTAGCCACATGGTGATAAACCCTTGTGCCAAATTTGAGTCCATTTAAAGAAAGTTAGATGAAAAGATGGTACATAATTGGCTCTTTCAAGTAGTCGGACATGATCGTTGACCAAACTACACCACATTTGAGAGTCGACTGCTCGGGGGACATTTTCCAAGTTTCTCATTTTTCATGCAAAGTATTTGCCACACAGTGATCAAATTCGAAGGTTTCAAGAGATTTTGAGAATTTCTCATTTTTTATGAAATTCACAAGGTTTGGTCAAACCAGGGTTGACAAGAGTCGTTCGTGAGATTGCGAAAGCATCTGAAAGGTACAACTGTTGTTCAGTGGTCCCAATGAGATGTACAACCACTCAAGCATGCAACTTGAAGGTCTCAAATTGTAGTTTTCGTACTTACTTCACAAATGGTTCCTTGTTTCTGAGTTTGAGGATGAAATTTTCAAACCAAAATGGCTAGATACAATGCTAGCATCACTAGCCACATGGTGATAAACCCTTGTGCCAAATTTGAGTCCATTTGAAGAAAGGTAGATGAAATCATGGTACACAAGTGGCTCTTTTTAGTAGTCAGACATGATCGTTGACCAAACTACACCACATTTGAGAGTGGACTGCTCGGGGGACATTTTTTCCAAGTTTCTCATTTTTCATGGAAAGTATTTGCCACATAGTGATCAAATTCAAAGGTTTCAAGAGATTTTGAGAATTTCTCATTTTTCTATGAAATTCACAAGGTTTGGTCAAACCAGGGTTTGCTCAGAGTCTTTAGAGAGTTTGCGAAAGCATCTGAAAGGTACAACTGTTGTTCTGTGGTCCCAATGAGATGTACAACCACTCAAGCATGCAACTTGAAGGTCTCAAATTTTAGTATTGGTACTTGCTTCACAAATGGTTACTTATTTCCGAGTTTGAGGATGAAATTTCTGAAATTTTCAAACCAAAATGGCTAGATACAATGCTAGCATCACTAGCCACATAGTGATAAACCCTTTTCCCAAATTTGAGTCCATTTAACTTGCATCAATAGATCAAAATATGCCTTATAAACTTGTAATTTAAACAATATGAATATTTCACTATTCTTATTTATGATTTTGGGACGGGTAATGTATGCATCATTGAGGTCTAATAATAGGACTTTTTAATGTAATATTAATTTTCAACTTGTTAGTACTTCATTTCATTTTTTATACCAACTATGTACAACTTACATATACGAAGTAAACCAAATTTTCAAGAAATGTTTTGCCTCTAACGTCAAAATTAACAAGTAAACAGAACCTCCCTCCAAAAATTTTGACACATTTTCGTTCCCTACTTTTTACGCCTCACCCCACCGCCAAAATTTAAAACCCCACCACATTAGAATGGCGCACGAATCCCTCCCACCATTTGTGTCTCATCTTAACTCCCAAAACCCATCTCCCTCTAGCGTCTCATCCTTCTCCTCCCCTAGATCCGATCTTGTCCGCGGAGGATCAGAACTCATCGCCGCATCTGATCGGCGATCTCCTTGGTCGACGCCATGATCGGGACTCTTCACAGCGGTAAGGCACACGAACCATTGAGGTCTACACTGAAGAACAAGCCCAATGTCAAACGACTGTCAGGTGAAAATTCAATCCCCCGATCCTTCTCATATGCAGTAGATCTGCTAGAACCATTCATTACAAAGTGGTTAAACATCTTGTTTCCATCATTCTAGTTATAATAATAGCGATCTACTCCCTACATTGTTTTCCCGCACACATGCAATGATATTGTTTCGTAGTAGATAGATTGAGTTTAGTTTACTCCCTACATCTACTCCCTAGAGTAAATCACATTTGTAGAGATAAAAACAGTATAGCTCACTCCTGTGCTCATAAGTTATAGATAATTACTTCTACTATACCTACTTTAGTTTTCTCTTCAACAGCACACTCTTAATATGTATGCCCTTGGGTATGTTATTTTAGAAATTAAAATTGTCGGGACTTTGTAATTCATGATGTAATCTGTTGTTGAGCTGTAATACAATTGTGACTATACCTTGTCAGGCGCCGAAAAACAACTAACTAATCCATATGAGGAAAACAAGTACAAAAATTTGGAAGAAAATAAAGCTCGTATGATGGAAGTTTTGAAAGAAGCGCAAGCCACCAGAGGTTTGCCTCTAGAAAATATTGAAGAGGTAGCACATAAATACGGGTACAACGGCATTTGCAAAGTGACAAAGGCCACCAAAAAATTAAACAAAAGGATGCTAACCACACTCAAGCAGACCCTACATATGAACCCAGTGCTGAAGAAATGGCCATAGCTAATGACGAGCCGACTTCAGATGACGAGGAGCAGAACATTGGTAACCCTAAAACAAAGGTTATCATATCTTATTTTCACTGAATTTTAATCCCTGTAAAGTACTACAGTTTTGTTACTAACTGTTATTTTGAAAAAAACAGGCTACTGATGGTACATCAACTGCAGCACAGAAGAAGTCTGCAACAACAATTGTACCTCAATCTAATGTAACCACTAGATCAAGAGCACCTCATGTCACAGAAGCAACTGAAACTATCATGTGTCAGACCCCTACACGCCTAGAGGGTGAGAACACAGAAGTTCAAATCTCACCAATGTTGAACCTAACATCTAGAGGAAACAACTCACCTGATGACAATCAACTTGTCATTACAAAACAGAAAGGTATTAACAATTGCACTTAAATAATTGTACTTGTGGTTAGTCCTATAATATATACTCTAATTCTAACTTTCTTCCTACCATGTTTCAGAGGTAACTTCTTCTGGTTCAAAGAGAAAGCATGGGGAACGTGGAATTTCCATGGGCCATGGTCTGCATGACTACACTAGAATAAATGGTGGGAATAAAATAAGAATTGAATTTACTGAGGGCGTTAGAAGGCCCAAAAATCCTCTTCAAGCAGCAAAACTAAGCTCCGAGGTCGGAATACAAATCTGAGACAAAGTGCATCTAGCAACCAACTGGACTCAATACAAAAAAGATGAGACTCTGAAAGATGTTATTCCAGGTGCTATTCGCAAAGTAGCGGTGAGCCCTAACTCCAAAATTTTACATCATAGCTATTTATCTTGTCTACCTATGTAACTACATAATATGCATCTCCATTTTTCAGGGAAATTTTGAAATGGACACAAATGATGTAGTGACCAAGACAGTGTGCACTAATATTATACAGAGTAGTATGCGCCAACTACACTACAAGCTTAAGGAGAATTGGGACATGAAGTATATAAGATGAAGCAAGCAAATTTACTAGAGAGAAGTTGGAAAGATCTTGTGGACATATGGTTTGATGCCCACTATCAGGTACTAACATTTACACTTACAAATACTCAGCACATAAATCTCTGTTGCACAGAAAACTCACAAGTTCATACTCAAATTTAGGAAATTTGTCTGAAGAGTCAAGCAAATAGAGAAGCTATGAAGAAGAACCATACAACTGGATCAAAATGCTTCGTTGCACACTACGAAGCTCTTGTACGTTTTTTAGTTCATATATGAAACAATTGTTCTACCAAACTCAGTATAAATTTTGCTAACTCATGTTTGTAATTCCAATTTTTTGTAGAACATGGAGGAGGTGACATCTCCAATTGAATTCTATAGACTTACTCACACTAACAAGGAAGGCCTCATCACTACGGAAGCCAAAGATGCTTATGTAAGACATTTTTAATACTGCTAATATCTTGTAATGAATAAGCTTTCTACTTCACTATTTCTTATGCTTTCACTTGAACTTATTTGCAGGATGCAATGATGGGGCATGTTCGTCTGCGGTACCAAAGTTCGTAGGCCAGCGCATGGCGGTACCTAAGTTGCCTGAAATTACAGCGTTTCAAAAAGTTGGGCCGACTACTGAGAGGGGCCATTTCGAGGCAAACTCATCTCACCCCTGCTAAATTCAAACATTCCGTTAAACCGCCCCGTGAAGTAGATGGTTGGGACCCTCATGTCGGGCATCTGTCCATGATGCGGGCGCCAACGCGGCAACCTATTAGGAAAATCGAGCAGCTAAGTGGATTGGATGCGTTGACCAATTTCACAAATCCATTCCCAAGTTTCCCCTAGCACCGGCGGCGTCGGAATCCACCCTCCAGGCAGGGCGATCCCTTCGGACATTTGACTTCCAGGGCCAAGTTTCTGCGCCCAGTCGCTGATACCGAGCTCCAATGGGATATGTCGTAGCCGCTGTTGCGAGGCTCTAGCCCGTCTCCGCCGCCGACGAGCCGAGCATTTCGGAGGATGACAGATCCTACTATCAAGGAAGAAGAAGTTCTGGCTACAAGCGGGTGAGCTACCCTTCTCTTTGCTATTCGCACTAATTATAACTGCTAGCTGGCTACGGAACCTCAAATTGTTTGTTACCCAACGCTGACAAACATATTTTGTCCACAATTTTCTATCAAGTGGGATCTGCACGGACCCCCTTACCTGGTTATGGTAGTCCTCTATAGGTACGACTCTAAGGGCAAGTGATATGGACACCATTGTTTCATGATGGAAGAAGCATCTACGCAGATCTGCACTATATCTCGTATGGTTGCTGCTCTGCGTAATCATGTTGAATTATGGCCGAAGCAGACAGCAAAGTTCGTCTTCATGGATGAACGTGGCATCATGGTTCCTATAACGTGTGACAGTCAGCTAATTGGGTTGATGAAAAGGTATGCTTCGGCTACCATGTTTGAGCTGAAATGTGATGTACTAGATGTGGAAGCTGCTGCAACTAGGAGTCGCCCTTCTATTCTTGGATAGGGTGGTTGCTCGAACCCAATTAGCTCCTGGTAAGCAAAGGTCGCTTGGGGTTCGCATGTTTGTGCTGAATTGTAATTTTTGTTTTATTTACTCTGTAGATATTGGGCAGTTATGCAACAGTCTTGTTTCTTTAACAGGAAGCACCGCAAAGTTAGAAACATGACTGTCGGGTCAGTCATTTTGCTGCCCGAAGAAATTAAAAATGAGTGGAAATTAAAGATGATGTTGGACACGATTCTGGTGCCCATTGTCCCGGCGATGCAGAGTACCTGAAGCTAAGAAAATTGGAACCGAGGAAGAGGAAGAAGGCAAGAAATGAAAAAGCCAATGGACGTGAAGGCTTGGCACCCAGGCTGCGGAAGAAGGCTGCTGGCAATGAACATGCATAGTAATGTGTTGAACTTGAACCTATATATGTAATTCTGTTAAATTTTGGAGCTCTGTGTGTGGCACGTTGCTGGGTGAAACAATCTACCCACATTCTCTAAGTAAAATGTACCACGACTTAGGGTTTGGAAACGCCCGAGTTAGTAGTTGAATCAGAAATTGTGATTGTGCCACTACTATCTGAAAACAAGGATCCACCGGTTCCACGATTGCTGAGGGGCAGGAGGTCTCCAAATACGACGGAATGTAAGTGGCACAGAAATAAAATATTTAAGCTACCACACTCCACGAAGCAGCAACTTATTTCAGATGCTGCACAACGACGTGGCAACATTAACAGCTATGTTCTCACCGATAATGCCGAGATGAGGAGGAAATCGGTATCACTTTCTGGCCTAATATTGATCCCCTCTATCTCACCGCCTCTCTGCTCCTGCATCCCCTGCATCTGGCGAAGCTCCCGGATCTCCAGTAACCGGGTGTACGTGCTTCCACTTTATAAATTGTGGTTGTGTCATTTGCATGTGGCCAAATCCACGTAGATTACGTTTAAACAAACCACCAATGTCAGAATACACTAGTAGAAAAGGGGTCTTTGGTCCACGGTCACGTTCCCAATCCGGGACAGAGATCTAAATCGAGGCAGAAATTGATCTAAATCACAAATTCTTCCACAAATTAATCGAGACAGAGATCTAAATAGAGGCATTTCATTAATTCAACCACAAATTCTTCTAAACAAAGGTGCGATTTCACATCCTACATTAATTCAACCACTAATCAACAATTTCACTTCCGCTGCCGCTGTCCTCCGAGCCGCCGGCTTCCTCGTCGTCATCGGATGGAACCTC
Organism: Avena eriantha; assembly: GCA_910589775.1. Taxonomy (NCBI): domain Eukaryota; kingdom Viridiplantae; phylum Streptophyta; class Magnoliopsida; order Poales; family Poaceae; genus Avena; species Avena eriantha. The sequence continues at coordinate 222,164,954 of OU342740.1, forward strand.
CACGATTTCTGCATTGTTCGCGAGACGGAGCACCTCTTCGCGGCGAGCGGCGGCGATGACGGTGTACTTGGTCTGTCCAGGGACGGACCAGAACCTCTCCCGCCCTTCTCGGTTGCGGATATCCCAGTGCACCACGTGCCCGTAAACGATGCGGTTGCCAGTCTTGGCCTTCCGCTCCTTCTTGAACAGCGCCGGCCAATACAGGCAGGCCGCCGCGTACCGGGGCGGCGCCCTCTTCCACGCGGGCATCTGGCGGCAGCGCGCCGCGATTTCGATCCCCATCACGGCTCCACCAGGGACGAGGAGTGGAGCCACCAGCACCCCCGCAGAGCTGATGCGCCATCCGTGGGGCACTGTCGCAGCCGGCGGCGCGAGGATGTCGAAGTGCGCGAACATCACTGCCTCGTAGAAGTTCACCGAGGGCATCTCCATGGCGGCGCGGTGGAGATTGGAGAGGGAGCGAGAGGGTGGACGACGAAGCAACGACGCGGTGGAGATTGGAGAGGGCGAGGGGATGGGCGACAAAGTGACGCGCTATGGCGCCTCCTATTTGTACACGAGGACGATGAAGCGACGGGCGGAATATCCAAGGGGCATTGGTCAGACAAAAGGAAGTAATGCAAGGTTAAGACAGATTAACGGGCGACCAATTTTTTTATACCCAGGACTCCGGTGCCAATAGTTCAGACCGCTAGGTCAACAAGTACAACTATTACAACTTAAAAAAGGCACGGAGCTTAAGCTAAATAGAACTAGTTATCACACATCTCCTTGAGCTTCCTAATCTTAGCCCGATGCGCATCTTCCTGCGAGAGCAAGGATCGAATCGTCTCCTCCTTCCTTTTAGCATCTTCCTTGCATGGCTTCAATTGTTTCTCTGCATTTTTCCTCATGCACTTGTCAATACTCGTAGTTGTGAACTGCATGAATTCGGCTTGGTGAAGATCCTTCCTTGCTTGAGTCAGTTCTTGCTCTTCTTTAGCCTTCGGGGCCAATGCCGTGTCCCTCTCCTTCTTGACTTTGCTAACCTTGTCTTCTGCCCACCTGAGATCTCGCTTATGCTTGGTCGTGTCAACTGGTTCCCATAGCTTCATCTCAACACTGTCAAGAAGTGAGCTGAATGCGGATTCTTTCAACTCAATAGTCATTTCCCATAGTTTGTCCAGCATTTTATGCATAGATTTGGGCCACTCTGGATCTACCCATTTGACAACACCGCAACTTCCGCCTCGCATCATTGCACGATGTCCTTGACACCGTAGAAACCTCCTGCATGTGTTTCGTCCTTCGAACACTACAAATTTAGAGGGCACATATCCATGTTTACATACCATAGAACTGTCTTCATCTGCTAAACCGTGATAGTCGGCGTCATACATCGTCTGGTTGGCCTAAGACATCATACGCGCATGAGTAAACGGAGTAGATCTTGCTCACAAAATAGATAACTGGCCACGGATTATAGAGATAGAGATGAGACGACTCACATCAAAATCACCGTCCATGTCATCACGACGTGTTTCCTCGATGTCTCCCCTTGGACACATGGTGAGAGGGGAGGGGGTGGGTGCTGGAGAGGGGATTGGGATGGAGGCGCCGTCGGCTTGCGGCTACGGCAGGATGGGAGTGAAGTGGGGAAAGTGGCTTCGAGGGGAAGGAAGAGAAGTACGGGGAGCAAGAGAAGTAATGAGGAGGTGACACTGGGATATGGCCCACTCAACTCGTGAGTCGTGACACTCGTAACAGGGGAGCCCCCGGTGTTGCCAGTTTGTCTAGAGAAAGTGTGGCCAATCATGCCGCCGAACAAACTACTCGCGGATCAATCTCTAGAAAACCATCCCAATCGTCCAAGCACCCCGATCGAACGGTATGTAACAATCGTCAAGCAGAACAACTATGTTAGGGCGTGCTGATACATTGCAAATGTATCTATAATTTTTTATGTTCCATGCTTGGTTTTATCCACTTTCTTGTGTTTTGTTCCAACTTTGGAGTACTTTTCATATGATTTCTTGGACTAACCTATTAACAAGAGCCACAGTGCCAGCTGCCTGTTTTCTGCTGTTTTTGGTTCTAGGAAAGTCAGAAAATGAATATTCTCGGAATTGGACGGGACAAAAGCCAAAGTGCCTATTTTTCTGGAAGGGATCAAGTGCCAGAATACGAGACGGAGAAGGGCCAGGAAGCCACCACACCACCTGGCCGCGCGGCCAGGCCTGGCCCGCGGAAGGGGGTGGTGTGGCCAGCCCAGGCACCCCCTCGGCCTCCCCTTCCGACTATAAGTTACCCTCGGGACGAAAACCCTAAGTACCCGATCAAAAATCCACGAAAGAGTTTGTAGCAGCCGTCATCTCCATCCCTATATCGGGAGGGATCTGAAGCTCTTCCCGGCACCCTGCCGGAGAGGGGAATTCACACTGGAGGCCTTCTTCATCACCATACAAGCCTCCGGTGTGATGTGTGAGTAGTTCATCCTTGGACTCCGGATCCATGTAGTAGCTAGATGGCTGGTTTCTCCTCATTTGTGCTTTCATGTTTAGATCTTGTGAGCTCTGTTCATGATCAAGATCATATATTTGTAATTCATACATGTTGTGTTTGCAGGGATCCGATGGATATTGAGATGCTATTTCAGATTGATTATTGATTCTATCATGTCTTTGTTATTTGAGATCTTGCATGCTTTCTGTTGTTAGTAGCTATCATGGCCAAGTAGATGCTAGCAATTCCAAGAGTTAGTATTTATGCTCGATAGTGTGTTCATGCCTCTGTTAATCTGGGGAAGTGACAGAAATCTCTAAGGTACTAGATGTGCTTTTGCTACTAGGGAGAAAACGACAATCCTTTGTTCATAGAACAATCGTATTGTTTACTTTACACGCAGTTCGTAAAGCAATAGTCTGTTGCTTGCAACTTAATACTGGAGGGGGTTCAGATGATAACCTGAAGGTGGATTATTAGTCATAGATGCAGTTGGATGGCGGTCTATGTATTATGTTGTAATGCCCAATCAAGTCTCAAAGGAGTCAAGATGATTAGTATATACATGTATTGCTTTCTCGGTGTTTGTCAATTGCCCCGCCGTAATTTGTTCACCCAGCATGTTATCTATCTTAAGGAGAGCCACCTCTAGTGAACTATGGAACCCAGTCCTTTTTCTTTACATACAATCTACAATATTTTATTGCTTTCTGTTTACTTTCTGCAAACTTTTACTTATTTCCATTCGATATGTTTAATCCTTTGTTTTCCGCAAAACACGGTGAGATTGACAACCTCATCGCAAGTTGGGGACAAAGTTCTGTGGTTGTGTTGTGCAGGTCTCCACGTTGCTACTAGCACCGGTAGTGCGCCCTACCAAAGCTCAGCTAGTAACACCTTTGGGGTGTTTCCTTGCTCCTAATGGTTCGATTAAACCTTGGTTTCATAACTGAGGGAAACTTGATGTTGTGCTCATCATACCTTCCTCTTGGGGTTCCCAACGAGCTCTACATCAACACCGCCATCAAGCATTTTTCTGGGCGCCGTGCATTGAGCCATCACGTGCCTTCTAGAAGACTCTGTCTAACGCTAATCTTAGGGCTCTCCTAAGGTTAATTAGGATCCATATGTGGTTTATGAAAAGAACATGCATCAAATGACACTGGTGGATCCATATGTGGTTTGTGAGAAGAACACACATACAATGACACTGGTGGATCCATCTGTGGTTTATGAGAGGAACACACATGCAATGATACTGGTGATATGTGGTTTGTGAAAAGTACAGACATGCAATGACACTAGGTGTGGTTCATAGGAAGAAAACACATGCAATAACACTGGTGGATCCATGTGTGGTTAATGAGAAGAACACACATGCAATAACACTGGGTGTGGTTCATGATATGGTTTATGAGAAGAACACACATGCAATGACTCTAGTTGTGGTTCATGAGAATAACACACATGCAATGACACCGGTGTATCCTTATGTGGTTTGTGAGAAGAACACACATGCAATGACACTGGTGATATGTGGTCTGTGAAAAGAACAGACATGTAATGACTCAACTATGGTTAATGAAAAGAGAAGACACGCAATGACACTAGTGGATCCATGTGTGGTTAATGAGAGGAACACACATGCAATGACACTGGGTGTGGTTCATGACATGGTTTGTGAGAATAACACGCATGCAATGACTCTATTTGTGGTTCATGAGAAGAACACACATGAAATGACTCTAACTATGGTTCATGGAAAGAGCAGACATGCAATGACACCGGTGGATCCATGTGTGGTCTATGAGAGGAACACACATCCAATGACTCTAACTATGGTTCATGAAAAGAGCAGACATGCAATGACACTAGTGGATCCATGTGTGGTCTGTGACAGGATCACACATGCAATGACTCTAACTGTGGTTTATGAAAATAGCAGACATGCAATGACACCGGTAGATCCATGTGTGGTTTGTGGGAGGAACACAGATAAAATGACACTCCTCGATCCATATGTGGTTTGTGAGAAGAACACAAATGCAATGACATTGGTGGATCCATGTGTGGTCTGTGGGAAGAACACACATGCAATAAATCAAGATGTGGTTCATGAAAAGAGCAGACATGCGATGACACCGGTGGATCCATGTGTGTTCTATGAGAGGAACACACATCCAATGACACCGGTGGATCCTTACGTGGTTTCGAGAAGAACACACATGCAAATACACTGGTGATATGTGGTCTGTGAAAAGAACACACATGCAATGACAATGGTGGATCCATATGTGGTTTGTGAGAAGGACACACATGTAATGACACTGGTGGATCCATGTGTGGTCTGTGGGAATAACACACATGCAATGACACTGGTGATATGTGTTTTGTGAAAAGAACAGACATCCAATGACTCTAACTGTGGTTCATGAAAAGAGCAGACATGCAATGACACTGGTGGATCCATGTGTGGTTAATGAGAAGAACACACATGCAATGACACTGGGTGTGGTTGATGATATATTTTGTGAGAAGAACACACATGCAATGACTCTAGCTGTGGTTCATGAGAAGAACACACATGCAATGACACTGGTGGATCCATGTGAGGTATGTGGGAAGAACACACATGCAATGACTCTAGATGTGGTTCATGAAAAGAGCAGACATGCGATGACACCGGTGGATCCATGTGTGGTCTATGAGAGGAACAAACATCCAATGACACCGGTGGATCCTTACGAGGTTTGTGATAAGAACACACATGCAATGACACTGGTGATATGTGGTCTGTGAAAAGAACACACATGCAATGACACTGGTGGATCCATATGTGCTTTGTGAGGAGACACATGAAATGCCACTGGTGGATCCATGTGAGGTCTGTGGGAAGAACACACATTCAATGACTCTAGATGTGGTTCATGGAAAGAGCAAACATGCGATGACACCGTTGGAACCATGTGTGTTCTATGAGAGGAACAAACATCCAATGACACCGGTGGATCCTTACGTGGTTTATGAGAAGAACACACATGCAATGACACTGGTGATATGTGGTCTATGAAAAGAACACACATGCAATGACACTGGTGGATCCATATGTGGTTTTTGAGAAGGACACACATGCAATGCCACTGGTGGATCCATGTGTGGTTTGTGGGAAGAACACACATGCAATGACTCTAGATGTGGTTCATGAAAAGAGCAGACATGCGATGACACCATTGGATCCATGTGTGGTCTATGAGAGGAACACACATCTAATGATACCGGTGGATCCTTACGTGGTTTGTGAGAAGAACACACATGCAATGACACTGGTGATATGTGTTCTATGAAAAGAACACACATGCAATGACACTGGTGGATCCATATGTGGTTTGTGAGAAGGACACACATGCAATGACACTGGTGGATCCATGTGTGGTATGTGGGAAGAACACACATGCAAAGACACTGGTGATATGTGGTTTGTGAAAAGAACAAACATGCAATGACTCTAACTATGGTTCATGAAAAGAGCAGACATGCAATGACATTGGTGGATCCATGTGTGGTTAATGAGAAGAACACACATGCAATGACACTGGGTGTGGTTCATGATATATTTTGTGAGAAGAACACACATCCAATGACTCTAGCTATGGTTCATGAGAAGAACACACATGCAATGACACTAGTGGATCCATATGAGGTCTGTGGGAAGAACACACACGCAATGACTCTAGATGTGGTTCATGAAAAGAGCAAACATGCGATGACACCGTTGGAACCATGTGTGCTCTATCAGAGGAACAAACATCCAATGACACCGGTGGATCCTTACGTGGTTTGTGAGAAGAACACACATGGAATGACACTGGTGGATCCATATGTGGTTTGTGAGGAGGACACACATGCAATGACACTGGTGGATCCATGTGTGGTTCATGGGAAGAACACACATGCATTGACACTTGTGGTATGTGGTTTGTGAAAAGAACAGACATGCAATGACTCTAACTGTGGTTCATGAAAAGAGGAGACATGCAATGACACTGGTGGATCCATGTGTGGTTAATAAGAAGAACACACATGCAATGACATTGGGTGTGGTTCATGATATGGTTTGTGAGAAGATCACACATGCAATGACTCTAGTTCTGGTTCATGGGAAGAACACACATGCAATGACACTGGTGTATCCTTATGTGGTTCATGAAAAGAGTAGACATGGAAGGACTCTAGCTGTGGTTCATGGAAAGAACACACATCCAATGATTCTAGCTGTGGTTCATGAGAAGAACACTGGTGGATCCAGGTGTGGTCTGTGAGAGGATCACACATGCAATGACTCTAACTGTGGTTCATGAAAAGAGCAGACATGCAATGACACTGGTGGATCCATGTGTGGTCTGTGGGAGGAACACACATCCAATGACACTGTTGGATCCATATGTGGTTTGTCAGAAGAACACACATGCAATGACACTGGTGGGTCCATGTGTGGTTTGTAGGAAGAACACACATGCAATGACTCTAGATGTGGTTCATGAAAAGAGTAGACATGCGGTGACACCGGTGGATCCATGAGTGCTCTATGAGAGGAACACATATCCAATGACACCGGTGGATCCTTCTTGGTTTGTGAGAAGAACACACATGCAATGACACTGGTGACATATGGTCTGTGAAAAGAACACACATGCAATGACACTAGTGGATCCATATGTGGTTTGTGAGAAGGACACACATGCAATGACACTGGTGGATCCATCTGTGGTCTGTGGGAAGAACACACATGCAATGACACTGGTGATATGTGGTTTCTGAAAATAACATACATGCAATGACTCTAACTGTGGTTCATGAAAAGAGCAGACATGCAATGACACTTGTGGATCCATGTGTGGTTAATGAGAAGAACACACATGCAATGAAACTGGGTGTGGTTCATGATATGGTTTGTGAGGAGAACACACATGCAATGACTCTAGCTTTGATTGATGAGAAGAACACACATGCAATGACACTGGTGGATCCATGTGAGGTCTGTGGGAAGAACACACATGCAATGACTCTAGATGTGGTTCATGAAAAGAGCAAACATGCGATGACACCGGTGGATCCATGTGTGGTCTATGAGAGGAACAAACATCCAATGACACCGGTGGATCCTTACGTGATTTGTGAGAAGAACACACATGCAATGACACTGGCGATATGTGGTATCTGAAAAGAACACACATGCAATGACACTGGTGGATCCATATGTTGTTTGTGAGAAGGACACACGTGCAATGACAATGGTGGATCCGTGTGTGGTCTGTGGGAAGAACACACATGCAATGACACTAGTGATATGTGGTTTGTGAAAAGAACAGGAATGCAATGACTCTAACTGTGGTTCATGAAAAGAGCAGACATGCAATGACACTGGTGGATCCATGTGTGGTTAATAAGAAGAACGCACTGGGTGTGGTTCATGATATGGTTTGTGAGAAGATCACACATGAAATGACTCTAGCTGTGGTTCATGAGAAGAACACACATGCAATGACACTGGTGTATCCTTATGTGGTTTGTGAGAAGAACACACATGCAACGAATCTAACTGTGGTTCATGAAAAGAGCAGACATGCAATGACACTGGTGGATCCATGTGTGGTATGTGGGAGGAACACACATGCAATGGCACTTCTGCTTCCATATGTGCTTTGTGAGAATAACACACATGCAATGACACTGGTGGATCCATGTGTGGTTTGTGGGAAGAACACACATGCAATGACTCTAGATGTGGTTCATGAAAAGAGCAGACATGCGATGACACCGGTGGATCCATGTGTGGTCTATGAGAGGAACACACATCCAATGACACCGGTGGATCCTTCTTGGTTTGTGAGAAGAACACACATGCAATGACACTGGTGATATATGGTCTATGAAAAGAACACACATGCAATGACACTAGTGGATCCATATGTGGTTTGTGAGAAGGACACACATGCAATGACACTGGTGGTTCCATCTGTGGTCTGTGGGAAGAAGACAGATGCAATGACACTGCTGATATGTGGTTTGTGAAAATAACATACATGCAATGACTCTAACTGTGGTTCATGAAAAGAGCAGACATGCAATGACACTGGTGGATCAATGTGTGGTTAATGAGAAGAACACACATGCAATGAAACTGGGTGTGGTTCATGATATGGTTTGTGAGAAGAACACACATGCAATGACTCTAGCTGTGGTTCATGAGAAGAACACACATGCAATGACACTGGTGGATCCATGTGAGGTCTGTGGGAAGAACACACATGCAATGACTCTAGATGTGGTTCATGAAAAGAGCATACATGCGATGACACCGGTGGATCCATGTGTGTTCTATGAGAGGAACAACCATCCAATGACACCGGTGGATCCTTACATGGTTTGTGAGAAGAACACACATGCAATGACACTAGTGATATGTGGTCTGTGAAAAGAACACACATGCAATGACACTGGTGGATCCATATGTGGTTTGTGAGAAGGACACACATGCCATGACACTGGTGGATCCATGTGTGGTCTATGGGAAGAATACACATGCAATGACTCTAGATGTGGTTCATGAAAAGAGCAGACATGCGATGACACTAGTGGATCCATGTGTGGTCTATGAGAGGAACACACATCCAATGATACAGGTGGATCCTTACGTCGTTTGTGAGAAGAACACACATGCAATGACACTGGTGATATGTGGTCTATGAAAAGTACACACATGCAATGACACTGGTGGATCCATATGTCGTTTGTGAGAAGGACACACATGCAATGACACTGGTGGATCCATGTGTGGTCTGTGGGAAGAACACACATGCAATGACACTGGCGATATGTTGTTTGTGAAAAGAACAGACATGCAATGACTCTAACTGTGGTTCATGAAAAGAGCAGACATGCAATGACACTGGTGGATCCATGTGTGGTTAATGAGAAGAACACACATGCAATGACACTAGGTGTGGTTCATGATATATTTTGTGAGAAGAACACACATGCAATGACACTGGTGGATCCATGTGAGGTCTGTGGGAAGAACACACATGCAATGACTCTAGATGTGGTTCATGAAAAGAGCAGACATGCGATGACACCGGTGGATCCATGTGTGGTCTATAAGAGGAACAAACATCCAATGATGCCGGTGGATCCTTACGTGGTTTGTGAGAAAAACACAGATGCAATGACACTCGTAATATGTGGTCTGTGAAAAGAACACACATGCAATGACTAGTGGATCCATATGTGGTTTGTGAGAAGGACACACATGCAATGACACTGGTGGACCCATGTGTGGTTCATGGGAAGAACACACATGCAATGACACTGGTGATATGTGGTTTGTGAAAAGAACAGACATACAATGACTCTAAATGTGGTTCATGAAAAGAGCAGACATGCAATGACACTGGTGGATCCATGTGTGGTTAATGAGAAGACCACACATGCAATGACACTGGGTGTGGTTCATGATATGGTTTGTGAGAAGAACACACATGAAATGACTCTAGTTGTGGTTCATGGGAAGAACACACATGCAATGACACTCGTGTATCCTTATGTGGTTCATGAAAAGAGCAGACATGCAAGGACTCTAGCTGTGGTTCATGGAAAGAACAAACAATCTATGTCTCTAGCTGTGGTTCATGAGAAGAACACACATCCAATGACACAGGTGGATCCATGTGTGGTCTGTGAGAGGATCACACATGGAATGACTCTTACTGTGGTTCATGAAAAGAGTAGACATGCAATGACACCGGTGGATCCATGTGTGGTCTGTGGGAGGAACACACATCCAATGACACTGATGGATCCATATGTGGTTTGTGATAAGAACACACATGCAATGAGACTAGTGGATCCATGTGTGGTCTATGGGAAGAAAACACATGCGATGACTCTAGATGTGGTTCATGAAAAGAGAAGACATGCGATGACACCGGTGGATCCATGTGTGGTCTATGAGAGGAACACACATCCAATGACACCGGTGGATCCTTACGTGGTTTTTTAGAAGAACACACATGCAATGACACTGGTGATATGTGGTCCATGAAAAGAACACACATGCAATGACACTGGTGGATCCATATGTGGTTTGTGAGAAGGACACACATGCAATGAAACTGGTGGATCCATGTGTGGTATGTGGGAAGAACACACATGCAATGACACTGGTGATATGTGGTTTGTGAAAAGAATAGACATGCAATGACTCTAACTGTGGTTCATGAAAAGAGCAGACATGCGATGACACTGGTGGATCCATGTGTGGTTAATGAGAAGAACACACATGCAATGAACTCTAGTGGGTCCATGTGGTTTATGAGAAGAACACACATCCAATGAACTCTAGTGGATCTATCTTGGCATAATTTGATGTATGTCATGATGTATTTCATTGTACAAGACACTCACTTTCCATTTTTATACTACTCAGTTTTGCCCTTGGTTTTATGTGGTACTACTCAGTTTTGCCCCCCCTCTCTATCTTTCGTAGAAGCACAAACATGTGCTCACCCTATCTGCTACTCCCTGATTGGTTGTCACAGTTGTCACGCGGATCATGCACACCAACCGTTGATTCTGTGCGATCCAACGATGATCGTTGCACATGTCGTGCCCTTCACAGTACAGCGTGAGACAGCACGGACGTCTCCCTCAGCGAGACTTCTACAAGACGGAACACGATGCCTTCCATGGAAAAAGTCATCGAGCGGTCATGTCATGTTTAATCAAGTCTGAAAAGCCTACTACTTCTACTACTACGCCACAACGCATGCGTCATCGAGTGCACGGTCATTGATGGACGGCTGTAATTTATTGCCACTTGATTTTAATAAGACATATCCCATTCTTTACACAGTGGCTCTCATTCGTCTATTGTAGGGCCATGTCAAACTTCGTACATAGAAATTGTGTATGCGCCCTTTGCATGCGGCTCCGGTGGCAAACTTAAATGGATCGGGTACCGGTGGTCTTCGGGTCCGGGTCTTGGCGTGGCCTTCGGATCACCAGGATCGGACTTCGCCTTCGGGAACGGGTCTTGGTGGCGATGAAGAAGATCATGTCGCTCTGAGGGGTTCGGGTTCCGTGAAGATCTTGTCGGTTCCTCGAATCGGGTCGGTCTTGGCGTTCCGATGGATCGGTCTTCGGGGTCAAAGAACTTGCCGCGCTAGGGTTCGGTCTTCGGATCGTGACATGGGCCGGTCTTGGTGACGATCTTGTCTGCTGGGGATCTTGGTTAGCATCCTCCCATCTTTTCTGCAACACTATATGGAGTAGCTTCAAGTCACGCAGACGCCGCACCGTTACACCAAAACACCACATCACCAACACCTCGGGACATCTATCTCCCCACCAAACATTGAGCATCTGAACTGTTGTGGGGGTTCCGTGACTAAAGGCAGGCGCCTAGCGCAACAACATGAGGAGCAGCTCTCCGACACGGCGCGGCGTGGCAGGGCGAGGATAGGCGCAGATGAAGGCGGGCCCGCGCAGGAGGACGAGCTTGGTGGAGGAGCTCTGCGAGGCGGCGGGATGCTGCGGCTCGGGCAAGGGCGACGGTGGCGCTCTAGCGGAGCGAGCAGAGGCCGAGGTAGCGCGGCAGGGAAGGAGGCCGGCGAGGTCGCGCCTGCGGCAGCTTGCGGAAGCCAGCGGGATGGCGGCTACTAGCGGCGGGGAAGACGGTGGAGGCAGGCGCGGGCGAGGCCGGGTGGTGGATGGTGGCACCAGTCGATGAGGCGAGGAGGGGAGCTCGCGGGCTCGAGGCGACACGGGGCGATGAGTACACACGGCCGGAGATGCAGAGGAGGGCGCCGACGAGGACATGAGAGACCGCGGCGGCGGGGACGAGCCGAGCGGCGCTACAGGGGTCGAGGGAGATCGAGGCAGCGTCGGAGCGGCCGAAGCAGAGCGTGGTGGCCTCAGCAGCGGACGCGGTGGCGGTTGACGGCGAGGACGACAAGGGCACGCACGGCGGCGGCCCTGGCGGGTTTGAGGAAGAGGGGTGGGGGCTGCTCGGAAGCAGAGACGAAGGTCGCCCGCGGAGGAGCAGCTCCGAAGCGAGGAGGACCCGAGACGGCGGGGAAGGCCAGGGACGAGGAGGACACGCGGCCACGATGGCTGCTCTCCGAGGCAGCGAGGACGACGATGAGCAGAGGAGGCGGTGCAGCGACTCCGTCAGGGAGGCGGTGGTTGTGGCTCGAGCGGGGCAGGGCAAGGGGAATCATGGAGGGAGGGGCGGTAGGTGGCGACAGGCCTAGGGATGCGTGTCGTGGCTGGGGCCGTGTGCGGTAAAGACAAGAGGGTGGGGCCAGGGGATGCAGGCCAGGCGAGGGCACATGCAGGTGGCGGGGTTGGTGGCGGTGGTAGTGTGTGGGGTGGGGAGTGTTAGGGTTAGGGTTTGTTCAAGTTTTGGGCTGGGCCAGAACTGCCGAGGTGGTAGGTGGCCTGGCCAATGGGCTAGGCTGCCTCCCCCGAAACAAAACATTTTGTTTTAAATTTATTTATTTTAATTTTAAAAGACTTTTGATTTTTAGATAAATAAAAGACCCGAAAGGGATCAGGGTTTTGATTTGAAATAAAGAGAGGGATAATGTAGAAAACAAGATAGGGCTTTTGGAAAATAGTTTTAGACAACAGTTGCATGATGATGATGATGCTCAAATGCAATGGGGCATGATGACATGAGCATGCGGTCATGATGATTCACAAAGCAAAAACACAGCGATTTTCTAGTAGTGGTTTTAGCGGGATGCCACAATTCGACACCACTAACAAGGGATCTCGCCCTCGAGATCTGCCTCGTGGTACCGGGAAGAAGGCTGATGGTCGGAATCTTGTCGCTTCGAGTAGATCCCCGCGACACCACTAACAAGGTTGTTGCTCCATCTTGAAATCGGCGACACCACCAACAAGGGGTCGTTGTCCATGGTCGTCGAGAAAACACTCCGATGACAAAGGACGAAGGTAAAGGTATCAAGAGATGAGGCCACCTTTAACTTCCGTGGATGGAGCGAAATTGCTTGATCCACCGATTCGATGTACAAAAGTGCGCAGTGAGAGGCGGGTAGGGTGATCAGTCCATCCCGTACTCAAAGCATCCTTCTATAAATGAATCGCAGAATCGTGCAACCAACTCTCAGGATTTAGACTGAAGATCTTCACAAGCGGTGTTCGGAACAAGAGGGGTGATGCAGGATCTTCATCGTACCTAGCATAGATGATGTCATCGCATTGGGGACCACCGAAAGATACAAAGAAACATCATACAAAAAGACACAATGATCAGGTTTTGCGATGGTTCCATTGGCATGATCATCCTTCTCATATGCTTTTCAACGATACAGATATCTGTCAAGGGGCACATACGGATAAAGAGTTCAAGGACAAAAGATTGGATGAAGGTACAACAGCCGAGAAGCAGATTGATGATTGTAGAACCACCGTTATAAAGGGAGGAAGCGAAACCCTGAAGGTACGACAGAAACCCAACCACGGGAAATCCTGGACTCGAAGAAAAGATAAGAGAGTAGAATCAAAACACGTAGAGGTAAGAGGAGAACAGCAGAGGGGTAAGGAGTAAAAGCGGACCTAATCAGATCTATCCAACCGATTTTGCAAAATAGTTTTAACACTCTACTTCGGTCGTTAGCTAGGTTATCCTACAGGCTGGACAAGTGGGGTATCATAACTGCTGGGCTCTGATACCACTTTGTAACACCCTCAAACCGGCCCTATGCAGATCTTAGCGCTTACTGCCGAACCCGCATAGAAACGATTCAAGGACGCCCACCAGGCACTTTCGTGCTGGTGGAAAACGAAGTAATACCATTACACAATAGTCCACGATGGAACCCACAGAACAGATATATACAACATGACTCCATGAGTCAAGAATACAGATATACAATACAAAGATCCAAATCACCTTGAAAACAATACAGCGTCCGAGGACGGACAAGAGGCAAATTGGGCTAAGAGCCCTGAAGAATAACCAATGGCGTCCATAACCCTGCCTAGGCCAAGCCGGAAGGGTAACCCTGCTAACGACATCAATCTCAAACCTGCTAAAACAAAAGGGGTGCCGACAAAGGTCAAAGGGAAAAGAGGAGCGTTAGTACACGGCGAGGCTAGAATTTGGCGGCTCTCGCCTACATAGGTATGGTGGACTGAAGCGGCAGCGTAGCATGCATTAAACAACCTATAGAGACTCGATAAACTGTCGGCTATTAGAGAGAGATAAGAAAGACATATTCGGTTCCAACCTAATACTAACACCAAACATACCCATCCTGGTATTTCCCCCTCGAGACCAAACGAGGAAGTCGGACCAAGGAACTCACACAGTTGGCAATTTTACTCATTCCGTTATAGTTGCAGCACTTACTAATCAGATATAGATAGCATGAGCCATGCTGAATCATAAGTAGTGGGCAGTTTAATTAACATTCCGTGGTAGTTGGAACATTTACTAGTTAGATATAATTGTCCCGAGGAATCCCAATACCCAGAAGTTGTTGGCACTTTTATCACATTTCATTGGAGTTGCAATACTTACTAGGCAGGTATAGTATGACACAGATCACCACAGATCCACCAGTTGTTGGCATTTTTATTATCCATTCCATTGTAGTGAAGCTGAATTACTAGTCACATATTAAGTCAAATTTATAAAACTACTTTAGTTATGCTTGTCTATGATCGAGATACTGTGCTCCAAGTCTGTCATAACCGTGGACACGGCTTTCAGAAAGATTTACCCTGCAGGGGTGCACAAATAGCAACACACACAAGATCAACCTCAGAAAAAATAAATCAAAACCCAACGAGGCTTTCACGACAAAGCAATCACAGGATTCATAAAATATTTCAGGGGGCCACCCCACTAAGCTACCCGTGATGAAGTTGGCCGGCTCCGAGACGGACCCAGGGTTTGTGTGGACGGCGGTAAACGACTGGGAACCCGAAAGTGTGACTGGGCTTGTCGATACAGCGAAAACGTGTCACGATCCAAAACAGTACAGGTGCTCCACGCACAATCGTAAATAAAGCAGTAAAGCATGGCATAAGTATAGGATAGTAATAAAGCCCCAAACTAGTTTGTGGCCCTAAGAAATAAGAAATGAATCAAGCTCTGGCTAAGGGGATTCATGGTCCCATATGCAGATAGTGCGATAGTCAAGGAACAGGTATCAAGTACTCGGGGCCTACGGGACACAAGTCGACATAAAAACCAAATAGCATATATTGTCCACCGGTGCCTCTTTCATTAGTTATCAAAGCAATTTAATAGTTATAATTAAAGACATGATCATCTCCACCATAAACATCTGCCAGCATTCCAACAACTGTGGTACTCGACAACACAAGATCGCACCTGAGCAAGCAACTGCGACTCGCAAGGCCAGCTATCTACCAAACAACAGGTATTAGGAGGTGTCCATGGCAATATAGAGGTTGCACGGGATATAACTGGTGCACGGAAACTAAAGCATCGCGACACGGATAGCAATAGATCAACAGGAGGAAATAAAGACTATAAATGCAAAATAGGTAGAAGGGGGAGAATGCTCGCCTAGGAAACACTACCGAAGGATCATATCCAGAGAACTTGTCGATACTCGCATCCACTCATCGGTTTATTCCGCGAAGAAGCAAGCACTAGAAGAAACATCGGATGCAATATTTAATACTACAGCAAAAGATCCGGCATGATTATGCTATGATGCAGATGCAGTGCAATTAGGCAATATTAAGCGGAACCGGTGTCCCGACAATTAGTTATATGGTTCAAGTTATTTATCTACCCCGCAATTTAAATGTTGTCTTAACAGGGCAAAACATGGCATCGGTTCGCTATGCAATTTAAATGGAGTCCGGAATAAGACAACAATATCCCGCATATAGACTCCATATTTAATCATGCGGTGAATCGGCATAATGCCCCCAAACCACAGACATATATGCATGCATGAACAATTAAAGATGCGATAGTTTATATATATATAGCATTTATAAAATAGAGGCTCGGAAAGGGGTCACACATCTGGGTTCGGAAGATCTTGGGTTCCGGGGGTCCGGGGTCCGGTCTCAGGGTTTGACGGGAACGGCGAGGTTCGGATACAAGATGGAGAACTGGTCGTGTCGTGACGGAGAACTTGGGTTCCAAGCGGTCGGCCTAGTCGTCGATGGCAAACTTGAATGGATCGGGTACCGGTGGTCTTTGGGTCCGGGTCTTGGCGTGGGCTTCGGATCACTAGGATCGGACTTCGCCTCTGGGAACGGGTCTTGGCGGCGATGAAGAAGATCATGTCGCTCTGAGGGGTTTGGGTTTCGTGAAGATGTTATCGGTTCCTCGAATCAGGTCGGTCTTGGCGTTTCGATGGATCGGTCTTCGGGGTCGAAGAACTTGGCGCGCCAGGGTTCGATCTTCGGATCTCAACATGGGCCGGTCTTGGCGACGATCTTGTCTGCTGGGGATCTTGGTTAGCATCCTCACATCTTTTCTGCAACACTATACGGAGTAGCTTCAAGTCGCGCAGACGCCGCACTATTACACCAAAACACCACATCACCAACACCTCGGGACATCTATCTTCCCACCAAACATTGAGCATCTGAACTGTTGTGGGGGTTCCGTGACTAAAGGCAGGCGCCTAGCGCAACAACATGAGGAGCAGCTCTCCGACACGGCCCGGCGTGGCAGGGCGAGGACAGGCGCAGATGAAGGCGGGCCCGCGCAGGAGGACGAGCTTGGC
This sequence comes from Avena eriantha, assembly GCA_910589775.1. Taxonomy (NCBI): domain Eukaryota; kingdom Viridiplantae; phylum Streptophyta; class Magnoliopsida; order Poales; family Poaceae; genus Avena; species Avena eriantha. The sequence continues at coordinate 222,182,242 of OU342740.1, forward strand.
GGAGGATCTCTGTGAGGCGACGGGATGCTGCGGCTCGGGCAAGGGAGACGGCGGCGCTTGAGCGGAGCGAGCAGAGGCCGAGGTAGCGCGGCAGGGAAGGAGGTCGGCGAGGTCGCGCCTGCGGCAGCTCGCGGAAGCCAGCGGGGTGGCGGCTACTGGCGGCAAGGAAGACGATGGAGGCGGGCGCGGGCGAGGCCGGGCGGTGGATGGTGGCGCCGGTCGACGAGGCGAGGAGGGGAGCTCGCGGGCTCGATGTGACACGGGGCGATGAGGACGCATGGCCGGAGATGCAGAGGAGGGTGCCGGAGAGGACATGAGAGACCGCGGCGGCGAGGACGAGCCGAGCAGCGCTACAGGGGTCGAGGGAGATCGAGGTGGCGTCGGAGTGGCTGAAGCAGAGCGCGGTGGCCTCAGCGGCGGAGGCGGTGGCGGTTTACGGCGCGCACGACGGCGGCCCTAGCGGCTTTGAGGAAGACGGGGCGGGGGCTGCTCGGAAGCAGAGACGAAGGTCGCCCGTGGCGGAGCGGCTCCGAAGCGAGGAGGGCCTGAGACGGCGGGGAAGGCCAGGGAAGAGGAGGACGCGTGGCCACGACGGCAGCTCTCTGAGGCAGTGAGAACGACGATGAGCAGAGGAGGCGGTGCGGCGGCTCCGTCGGGGAGGCGGTGGTTGTGGCTTGAGCGGGGCAGGGCGAGGGGAATCGTGGAGGGAGGGGTGGTAGGTGGCGACAGGCCTGGGGATGTGTGTCGTAGCTGGGGCCGCGTGCGGTAAAGACAAGAGGGTGGGGCCAGGGGATGGAGGCCAGGCGAGGGCACATGCAGGTGGCGGGGTTGGTGGCGGTGGTAGTGTGTGGGGTGGGGAGTGTTAGGGTTAGGGTTTGTTCAAGTTTTGGGCTGGGCCAGAACTGCCGGGGTGGTAGGTGGCCTGGCCAATGGGCAAGGCTGCCTCCCCCGGTACAAAACATTTTGTTTTAAATTTATTTATTTTAATTTTAAAAGACTTTTGTAAATAAATTTTAGATAAATAAAAGACCCGAAAGAGATCAGGGTTTTGATTTGAAATAAAGAGAGGGATAATGTAGAAAACAAGATAGGGCTTTTGGAAAATAGTTTTAGACAACAGTTGCATGATGATGATGATGATGCTCAAATGCAATGGGGCATGATGACATGAGCATGCGGTCATGATGATGCACAAAACAAAAACACAGCGATTTTCTAGTAGTGGTTTTAGCAGGATGCCACACAGCTGCTTCTGCAGCCTTTCTGTCAGCTGCTTCAGATGCAGCCATTTTCTTTGCATATGCAGCTTCAAACTCAGCTATTCTGTATTTTCTACAAAGGGCTCCCCTAAGCTCGTCTTTCCTCTTGCAAATAGGGAAAAACACGAGGTAACGTAGAAAAAATGGATCTTCTTGTACAGCTGGTAGGTCACATAAGCTTCTATGGCTGCATACTTCAAGTTTATATCAGACAACGGCCACTCGTCCCAGAAATCATGCCTATCCATAGGGAAATCTTCCTTCATTTTGTCGTATGACTCATCGAGGATTCTAGTTGCGAGTGATGCCATTCCATCCTTCCTCGAGCCCCCTAGGATCTTGACAAGACTCTGAATATCTATTCAGTTGTGCGCACGAATTATAATTTCCTCTTGATAAAATTTCGAAAAATCGGTTGTTGTGTCGATAGTGCAGAAAACAATTCCCTTTTCTACAAGGAACTGGTGCAGCGCCGGACATTTCCTGTCAGTCCTGAAAGTATGTAATTTTTCATCACCAAAATTTGTAACTACAAATATTTTGTCAATGCAAGATCATCATCTCAATATAATTTTGAAAAGTTTAGTAAATGCAAGATCAAGACTCTCAACATTATATTGTCATAATTTATTCGGTTTTGCTATTTCTCAGTCGACTGAACGAGTTGCACATTTCTCTTAACTATGGTTGCACTTTTCTTAGGTGATTGAGACTAAAGAAAATCTCAGTCGATTGAGACTAAAGAAAATCCCAGTCGATTGAGTACTAAGCAAACCCTAATTTATTTGGTCCTAAATAAAATCCAGTAGTTGCAAGATGAGCAAGTGGATAAAGAACAAGAGGAGAAAACCCTAAAAGCGGTTAGCTACAGAGAGCAGATCTACAAACCGAGAGAGGTGGTAGACGAGGACGTGTTTCTGCATGGCCAATTGAACAACGGCGACTTCACTCCCTTCATATGGGTGCTCCGGGGTGTACTCAAGGTCCAATCCCACAAACTTGTCTGCGTACATCCCAAGCCATCCCTCGTACATCCTCAGGACACGCACCACTATCTCCTCCTCGTTGGTGTAGACAACGTCTATCTTCTTATTGTCATGGGTAGTGAAGCTTGTCTCTAGAGTGCATAGATCTTCCATGGCGACAAGGAGAAGATGGGAAGAAGATAGATGACAGGAAGAAGAAGAGTGGTTTCTGCGATGCAGGGGAACTGTGGAACCGTCAATGCGCTTTTAAGGTAGTGGTTAACGATTGGGATGGAAGTCCAAGGAGAGACGCGTGGCGGTGGCCATTCCAGCTTCTGAGTAAACAAAAAATAATTATAATGTGATACATGTGCCCTGTTTTGTCACGTCAATACACTGGGTAGGGGGTGCGCAGGGGTGTTGTCCTACCCACTGTGCCAACGCTGCAAGCCTACGTGACAGCCACCCCGCCTAAGCGACGGGAGCGACATAACAGCGAGAACTTATAGGGGGGCCCAACTTGACGGCCGTTAGCCTGATTTTTTGTATTGAAACGTAAAGTTGAATTCGTTCCGAAAAAGACCCTCTGAGTATTTGGCACACCAACTATAGTCATCCCGGCTGATTTCAGGGAACTTGGGTACCGTGTTGGCTGTACACCCAACTTTCGGACCACAAAATGATATTCTCGCAATGTTGACCATGAAAAATATACCACGCCTAGAAGATGAGATTGAAAAACAGAATTGCAGATTATTGAAGAAGTCTTGAAGGAGAATATCACAACGAGCTCAAGCATAGGCATGTTCCTATCAAATTTGGGAGTTGGATCAATCTCAAGGAAGAGCTCTGTGTCCACAGCACGCATCCGAGAACTAGAAAACAAGTTTGCTGAACAGGAGGAACAATCACTCCTCACAGCTGAAAGGTACAAACAAGAGATGCAGGAAAGGATGGAAGTCCAACATAAAATATTTGAAGAAATAAAAAAACAAGAAGAGGACCATGCAGCTCTGATGAAGGCACAGGAAGAGAAAAACAGAGCAACTGAAAAGAAGCAACAAGAATTAGAAGCCACACTTAGTTTCATCTTAAAGACATCACAGCAGCAAAGATAGGGCAACAACTCAACAGCACCTCCATCTTGATGAAATTGTTCATCAATATGATTTACTTAGTTGTTTCTTCATGTTAAAACTATTGCACAGAATTTTATCGCCACCATTTCATATATTGGTTCTAAATTTTACTTGTTTATATGATATTTTTTTCATTTTCTGCATAATTATTAACGTAACAAAAATACTGACACTATCATCAAATCATGGACCCACGTGTTAGAACCATCTCGGTCCCACCTGTCTGAACCGTCTTGGTCCCACCTATCCGAACCCTCTGGGTCCCACCTATCAGAATCCTCTTGGTCCCACCTGTCCGAACCCTCCAGATCCCACCTGTCAGAACCCTTTGGGACCTGCCGTTGGTCCACCTGTAAGAATCACTTGGTCACACTGGTTATAATGCCATGTTAGTAAATTGCAATAAATTAACATAATGCCACGTCTGTCACCGATTGCACACGATTGTTGACAAAACTAACATCGTCAACTAATATAAGTTAAACAATGACAAAAAATGCAAACCGTGGTTATGGATTTTTTTTATGACGCGGCTTTTATGAAAAAATTAGTGACAGCCTATTTTTCAACAACATATATTCATTGACAAAATATGGATATTAAGTGACAAAAGGGATCTGTCACTAAATATGATTTCTGTTGTAGTGTGTCATGGAAATTTTATTGTTGTGCAGACTAGGTATGAAGAAACCCATAATATGAACTTATGCAGAGTAGTGGCTGAAATTTCATAAGGGAAACCATCTTCATCTGATGGTGTGTATGCATTATGTATTTTCTATTTGCTTTCTCACGGTGTTTTCTACATGTCTCATAACTTTTAATGCTTGATTTATTTCTAATCCATATCTACTTCTATCATCTTCTTATTATTTCATGTTTCCCTCTTTTCACCTAGGTTACCTTTACCATGTGTGCATTGATAGTATCTCATTCAACATCCCAAGGGAGAAGTTTGGATGTGAAGCTTGGATAAATAAGTGGATTGATAAGGTTTTGGAAGCTGACTTAAAGGAAGATGGAAAAGTATATGGTGGACTTGAGGTATGAGCTTTTTTTCATGATTGTTGTGATCTTTGCTTTTGTTATCCAACTTCTGTTTGTTTACAGCTTGGTCATTTTGTGTTTACTTTACCTGGCTTATATAGTTATAATATGCTGACAACTTTTACTTTTATTTCATATTGAATATGCCATTCTTTGTTTCTAGTAATATGGCTAGATTTGTATGGTCGTCTTAAGGTTTGTGTGCCCGGCAACTTTAGTCTAATTTTTGTGTCATCTTTACTGTTATTTGTGTCATAAGTAGAATCTCTTGTTTATATTCTATGTAATCCAATCCTTTTTTATTCCTTCATTATCTCGTGTGTCTTTATTTTATGCATGTCATTTATAGTTAACGTAGGCTGGAAACTCCATCATAATATTTTTGTATTTGTTTGCATTTTCAGTTTCTGACTAGAATTGATTAATATTCATGGTTTTTTTTGTGTTGTGCCTGCCTGGCAATTATGGTCTATTATGTGTGGCAACTTTGCTCTTACTATGTTTGATGGTAATTCTTTTGTGAGTTTTGCATGGCCACTCATGTATAAATGACCTTTTGTTGTTCTGGTTTGTAGTTGGTAAATGAGTGTGCAGTGAATTACAGTTATTTTGGAGGCATCGAAGGTTTTAACAAATGGATGGATGTGAATGCCCTATCTACCTGTGATCCTGATGTACGTCATGTCCTACTATGTTGACCATTATTGTGTTTTCCCTCCTTTCTTTGTATTTTTAAGGCTTATAGTTGGTGTGCAATTTTCTTTTTCATAGGTCTGTTCTAATATTTAGTGTTAGGTTCGTTCTTATACGTAATGACATTTATTGTTGGTAGCCTTGTGCAATCCTTGACTAGAATGAGCACAGCCGATAGCGAGACTCTATCACAGCAGTTTTTCCGTTACACGAACGGAGCCCCCACACGTTCCCATCTTACGCGTGGGAGGTACATGGGGTGTGATGTTGATGAAGACGTCCTGAATGAAGAGTTGGATGACGACATTGATGAGGAAGAAACTTCTTGGGGTGCCCCTGATGATGAAAGGGAAGATTTTGATGATTTCGAGGACGCGGTTGCTGCTGCAGACGAAGACGATGAAAGAGAAGATGATGATGTAGTTGCTGATAAGTACGAACTCATGCATCGCGAGAAGAAGAAAGTCGTTAGCCAGGCAATGAAGAGCAAGATTATCAAAACCCTCGTCACCGACGAGCTTAAGATAAATACTGCACCGTCAGGTTCAAAGACTGTTGATGATGTTAGCAGGTATGATATATATTTGTGTGGCACTTACTCATAGTTTACATTGGCAATTTATGTGAGGTTTATATGGTATTTTTCATTTCCATGATATATCTGCAATTTTTTATGTTAATCATGCATTCTTATTTTAGTTTTATATGCATTGGCATTCCTTTGTTATGAAATCAGTTTATCATGTTGTGTTCTTGTTTTTGCTACTATTTTGCAGTCCCGTCCAAACTGCTACTAAGATGTACCCGGTAAAGAAAGCCGAAACCTGATGTGATTAAAAAGACAGAGAAGCCTACACAAGTTCCTACTAAGGTGCGCAGGTCTCCGCGTGGGAAGGCTGTCGTGAAAGAACTCCCAACTATCAATCCTATTCTAGTTCCACCGTAGGCAAAGAAGTCGTATGTTATCTCTTTTTGATTGTTTGGTATTTTGTGATTGGATTTTTGCGTTGGGTCTTTAAACTTTTAGTTCGTTTATCACATGTTTGTTTAATTCCAATGTATATGGCAGATTTTATGATATACATATGGTATTTGATTTAATACTATACATTCTTGTTCTTTTTCTCGATTGTTAACCATTTCATGACATTATTTTCTATTAACTACTCTACCATTTTTGGTTATACCTACCTAGCATTTTTTTTGTTATTCATATATGACATTTTAATTATTTATATTATTACATCCTTTTTCTGTAAGCTTTTGTTGAAAAATGCATTCATACAACATGTTTCAATGTTTCTAACTTTTTACTTTTTTGCATGTTACTGCAGCCGTTCCCCTTCGAAACCATCGGATATTAAAAGCGATGCAGCTCTGCATTGCTCTCCTCAGCTGAACAAGCGACCTGGACCCGATGATTCGGATGATGACTTCACGGATCCTCCTAGAGGTGCAAAGAAGAGACAACACGCTGAGTACATATCAGCATAACGTCCTTTTAATCATATCTCACTTTTGGTTTATTCTCATTGCTCCTTATCTGGCAGTTTATACTATTTTGTGATGGCAATTTGTTAATTTGTTATACTTTTTTTTTGTGCTGTTTTTTATTATATGTTGACTCTAGAGAACCATCCAAACCTGTCAATGTGGTGAAGCAGTATAGGCATGAAACGAAGGGGGTCATAAAGAAGGGAGGTGCAGTCAGGATTATGGAAGCTGCCAAAACTGCCAACCCTGATTCGTATGTTCCAGCGGTTGCCCCCTAGCAGTGATGATGCTATGGAAAATATTGGTGCTAACAATGCCGACCCAAAAATCGATGATGTTCCTCCATCAGGAGATGCCGATGATGCGAAGAAAACTACTCTTGATGTCGTAGAGGGTCTTGTCATGTTTAAAAATGTTGCTCATTGGTGATCAATGTCACCCATGTCTCTAACCCTGCATCCACTATTGGTGGTGTACCTGTCACCGATTCTGCAGCTATTGTTGTTGATGTACCATCTGGAGATGATGTTGAAAATGTTGGAAATGCAGCTTGTTCAGATCCAACTGCAGCTAGCAAAGTTAGTGTGAGGACAAAAGTTTATATCAAGCTTGGGGTCGCACAGCAGTGGCTCTGCATAAACTCCTTTGCTCCGATGATCATAGTACCAAAAGCTCACCAGCCAAATTGTCTGGTCCTTCTCATGTCGCTGTTGATTGTCTCAAGGGATCCGATGGCAAATCCACTGGCTTGGAAACGCCAGATGCCGATCCTCTAAACGCCACTGCTAGCCAGTATGCTGGTTCTACTGAAACTACTGCCCCTATAGCCCCTCTCCACTCTTCTCCGGTTACTAGGTCAAAGGTGAAGGAATTGGCAGCTACCTCATCTGGTTCCCGGTTGTCTGATATTTTCAGTCCCAATTTAGATGAACATGCACCAGTAGATGGAAAATCTCTAGGAGGATCGTTGCCTGCCTCGCACGTCACCATGATGAAATTAAGGAGAGGGTTTATGAGAAGCATCCATTGAACTTTACCCCTCCGAGTTTGCAATCTTGGTATCTCGCCTACGCCTCCACCTTCTGGTGATACGTCAGCTGCTCAGGAATCAATCCTTCCTACTGATCAAGTGCCTTGTGTACCCATGGCAAAGCCTATTCCTGAAGGTGTGAGTGTGCAGGCCCAATAAATTCGTCAAGTGTTTTTGTTATTCATTTAGTATGGAATTTTCATTTATTCATGGTTAGAATTTTTAGTGTGAAGAATTGCAAGTTGTAGTTTTCATTCTTTTGATGGTTTTCATTGTTCATTAAATTTTCTATTGATCTAGAGTGCTAGGAGCATCCACCTTCCTGTATAAGTGTAGCTAATGAAAAATTGAATGTTGTCGATAATGAGCCAATCCTTATAGATTCAGGTGTCCACTCACATTTTCTTTTTCAATACGTCATCGTGTGTTTTTAACCTTTTTAGCATGGTAATTTTACTGTATATGGATTGTTGTTTCTACCATATATCTAATGGTAACTTTACTGTATATTTTTATTGGTGTTTAAAACACTACTCTGTCAATATTGTTTTACCTAATAGCTATTTTATTTTTTGTCTATTCACTAGAATCCCAAGATTGTACACACGCTGGTGTAACTGTAGTTGTTACAAGTCCAAGGTTTGGTGCAAAGAGGAAAATATATGCGGCTAATGTTCGTCCTTCTAGGATAGTCAAGCAAAAGGTCTAGAAGTATTGTGCCCAGCGATATATTACGGCCACTAAGCAGGAAGATCAGTTCTATAACCTGTTGAAAAGATATGGATCTGTTAGGGAACATAGTGATCATGCACAGAAGATCAAAGAGTACGCATTTATTTATTTTTCCATTGACTCATTACGTCTCAATTTGCTGTAACGTTTTTTGCGTATGTTAAAAGTACTTATAATATCTTTTTTACAAAGTCCATATGTTCATTTTTTTATGCATGGCATTCTATTCCATGTGTTCCTAGTGGTTATTGTAACCCATCGATGGCATTTTTATCTGTAGCAATTGTGCCATACCTCTTCCTAATCTACAATCTATGGTACTCATTTTTTTCACCAAAATTGCATTCTTTCTACCTAACAACTCATGGCATTTTATATTAACCAGAGAAGGCATTTAATAAGAGCCATGCATGGCATTTTAGTTTGTTTTGCTATTTTCCCCCTAATTTATGCGCGATGCCTTCTTTTTGCATTATTATGACTATTTTGCTATGTTCATGTGTTGTCTTTGCTATATGTACTTACCATGTAACCTTATTGCATATTCATTATTTTCATTTTGTACATAAGGATTTTTACACTACTTTGCATGATGTCACTCCACTACATGATGTTTCTTTAATATGGCCACACCGTTTTTCATTTTCCTAAGGCATTATGTGTTATTTTTTTGTTGACAGTTCATGTTTTGACAAAAATCACATTATAAGGACGAAGGGCAATGGGATTATTGAACTTGGATCCCCTAGCTTCCCAGGTCAAACCGAATGGTCATCTTGGTTCAAATATGCTCTCGTTAGCCATTGAGTACCTTCAAGATTATCCACCACATGATGAGAAATGTATACTGAATTATGAGGTTGGTATGAAGCTAATGGATGGTGACTACAGTCATTCTATTATTAGGAGAGCTTTCCGTACTGATGCTTATTACAAGCTTACTAGTAAAGAAATCTTGAGTCCTCTGTCGTTTTTTGAATTCTGTTCGTGTCTTGTTTTCCATTTTTGTTGGCAATTACTCCATATTATATACATTTTTATGCTTGATTTAGCATGGTAGTTTTTGTTACATAGTTTTTATCTCACCTACATCTGCCATTATGACCAGATTATGATGCCTATTAATCAGAAACTTGCAGAACTTAATGACCCTCCAAAGCACTGGTTTTCTATATTAGTCAACACAAAGTGCCTGATATTTGAGGTGCTTGATTCTCTTCGTGGTGGCGTGAGGGGCTGCATGTGTATACCTCAAAAGTTATCAACCATATTAAAGGGGTTTGGAAGCATCATTACCCAACATCGAGGGTGCATATATCTGATTATGAAACCATTTATCTAGACATGTCATGATAGGGTAACGGGTAATTTTATATTCCTTTTGTAATTTTTGATTTTCCATTTCTGATGTCATTAAAATATCAACCTCTACCAATTTTACTTGAGTTTGTTTCTTCTGCAATATGTAGCGATGACTATGGTTTCTATGTGTTGGAGTTCTTTGGTCACTGGCTTCGTCGTGGAATCCAGGCCCTATCGCCGAAAGATATTGCTGATGCGCGCAAGGTCTGGGCGTACAAGTTGATCAACTCCATGCCATTCAAGACCAACCATGATGCTAAGACATTCATTGAGGAAAACATCAAAGTTCTTTAGTCAAAGTATAAGGGGTTTTAGGGGTCTTGATGAGGTAAATCCCACTTTTTCTAACACTGTATGGAATATTTTTGTATCCGCTAATCATATTTTCTGTATCTTGGCATTTTATAAGTAATAATCATGGTATTTTCCTATTTTATGTCTTGGCGTTTTATATGGAACTATCCTAGAAATTTTCAAGTTGATTCTTCTATTTTTAGCATAATTAGTGTCAAACTATTAGTCTTTGACAACTGATATGTCAGCATGCTGGCATTTTTTCAGTTGGTGTAAATGCAACATATAATAATTTAGATAGTCATCTCACTAATCATCCAATTTTCAATATTATCTCCCCAAACATGATTCTAGTTACATCAACTAAAACAGCGACAACATATTGTGATATAGTTATTGCACAACTAAGACACCACACCTAAAACGTGACAACTAAAACATAACAACTAAAAATCTATTTGCATTCAAGCGCTCGTGGCCTTGTGTGCGAGTTTTGCAGGGCACTCCTTTGAAGCGTGCCCTGCATTCTTGCAGATGTTGCACTTGATATTCTTCTTCGTTGTGCGAGGTTGGATTTCCAACGGTGATTTAAACCTGTTTTTCCAATTGCAGTCCTTTGTCTTTGTCCCGGGGGATCACAAGCATCAGCCATACTACTTTAACCCGCTGACACATTGTCTGATGTAGATGGGACTGATCTACATTGTGTTGGTTCCGATGTAGGAGACCTTGGGATGTTTATTGGGGGAGGTGTCGTTGTCACATGGCCTATCATATTTTGTTTGTGTTTTGCGGCATCATCCTTTTTATTTCTTAGAGTATCCCACTCCCTCCTTATTTCCTTCATGTGCATGTCCACTAGTTTTGTGTAGTCGCTGTCTTTGTTTACCTCCTTTGCAATCTTATTCAGCCTCGTGCTTATTGTCACAAACCTCATATTTTCTCGCGATTCTCGCGACATCTCCTTTGGAGGAGCCATCATTTCCTGTTCGCCAAGATGACATAGTGTTTCATTTGCATTCCATGTCCACCTCATGAGGATATATCTGTCTGGAACTTGTGTTATTAGCTGCATTGCGTTGATGACATGGCATCACAGAATCCCATCCCTCTCAAACTTGCAGCACTCGCATGAGTATGTGCCTTCTAATACATTTGCGGTCACCTCTTATGTCATGTTCTCGTACCGACCAGAGCATCATGTCAGCTGTCGTACCTTGTTTGTCTGCAATGGTAAGATGACACTAGCTTCATCTCCTCTTCGAACCTGCATTTAATTGTTAGCCATGGAATCGTTAGTTTTTAATTACTTGTAGTTTTCATGAGGAATTTTTTTACCTAGTTCTTATAGCATTTTGTGTTTACTTGAGCTAGCAACTTTCTTATTCTAATTACAAGTTGGCATAAGTCAGTTAGACATTAGTCAAAAACTGGTCTCAATTTCTTAGGTATCTCATAAGTTGTTCATGGATGTTACGCTCATGGTTGTTGTGATGCATGAATATCACATATGTGTAAAAATATATGCTAGACTGTTTTCTTTTTTTTTTATATACCAACCATGGCAATTTGTAGTCAATATTGCTAGAATTTTTAACAAATATTTTCAATAATGTATGGTTCTAACTACACACATAACAAATATTTTTGTGGCATTTTATGGAAGTAATTCATGGCATTTTAAATCTAGGAATTGTGGCACATACTCATTATTGTAAGAAAGTTTCCATATCATCCACTCCCTTTTTCACAAGACACATATAACAAACTTTTGGTGGCATTTTATACATGTAACACATGGTAACTATTCTGACATACTATACTATGAGGCAAAGATACAGTGTTTTTTAGGTTACGTATGTGTTGTATATGCGCTTTGTGTAGACCTTCCTTAGCTGGGTTTCAAGTGGATTGAAGCCATACTCTTTTGGTTCCAGCAATGCTAACTCAACCTCTACCTACCTATCAGCCCCGTATATCTTGTCTTGTATGACAGCGTACTGTTGTACAAAGTCATCTATTGAGTTGTACGGGTCCATGTATTTCTTCAGCACAGTGCTGAACCCTTCACTTCTCTTTGTTGATTGCAGGAAGGGGAAAAAGTCCTTCATGAAATATTCTAGCACCCAACATTTCCTGTCTTCGTAGACCTTCTGCAGCTGCGCATTGTCCTCTTGTCCATAGGCATGTATAATTGCCCACCATTTTGTCTCAAACTCCTCTGGAGATAGGCTGTTGTTCATGAAGTCCTCGAATAGGGTTAGTATCTCAAGGTTGTCATGCATAAACACCCCAAGCTCCTTATCCAGACGTTGCAGGATGTGCCAGCGGCAGTTTCGGTGTACTGTTTCCAGGAATGTCTCGATTGCTTTCCTCATTGCGATGTACTGGTATGTATAATGTTTTTTGGCGCGACACCATTCTAGCACTTTAGGAAGGTCTTGAATAGCCATTTGAAGCTGATACTGTCATCATTCCGTAGGAATCTACATCCAACTGCACTGACTGCCCATGGTTGTTGGTCCCGATGAAGGGGGCACACGACATCTTGTACGTGTTGGTGCAGAATGAAGTCTCAAACAAGATGCAGTCATTGTAGTACTTGTATGACCTGCGTGTGTTGTCATCCACCCAAAAGAGGCTACATACCATGCCCTCATCATCCAGATGCATGTCATGGAAGAAGTATGGATCAACTCTCTGCTTCTCTCTGAAATATGCAAGTTTGTCCTGGATAGCACTCACCTTCAACTCGTGCCTTAATGCAGCCTATTCGTTAGCCATGTCCTTGGTCAAGTATGGTACATTCGACGGGCTTCCATGCAAATTTTTCATTATCTGCATCATCCTGCTTGTTTCCAGGTTGCACTCATGCAGAACCTTGAAAAATTCCCTCTCCTCCTTGTCCATGAACCTGTGTGCTCATAGGAATCTGGATAGGTCAAACTTCCATAAGACTGTATGGTTGTGTTCCTCAAAAAAGTTGTCAACGATGTACCAAGCTCCCACCCGCTTAATCTTCATCCTTGCTGGGCATTTTTCCTCAATGTAACAACCCTCTTCCTCTCTAGTACGACCAATTCCAGGTTCTGGCTGTCCGTCTTTGGACTTTTGTCCTTTCCAGCTTTGTAGCATACCAACTTCCCTCTGCTTACATGGCCTGCTATGACCTCCCTTTTGTAGTCTATCTTTATCATGAATCCGTTCCACTTTGCGTAATTCTGGTAGTACCCATGCACCACTTCAAAACTTTCAAACTTCATGGTTCTGTCTGGTGGTTTAGGTGGTGATATCTCCCCCTCTACATCGACATTTAGGTCTTCAGCCTATGCGTTGTCTACATATCTTGTACTTGCCTCTATGTTTTGTGTGCTGGCAGAGAATGTGTGCGCGGTGTTGCCTGCAAGGCTATCTCTAGTTTGGTTCGATGCGGTGGGGTGTTCAAACACAACCAGCGCGCTATTTGCACCTGTGATAATTTTAAAACAAACTCAGTGTTAGTCAGTGGTATTTTTACATATACATGCATTGCAACTTTTATTCTTCCAATCTAGTGCAACCTACTTTGACATAATTTATCTCTGTGAGAACCCTGGGCACTTATTGTATTTAACAGTTGGCATTTTCTACTTTATTAGCATGATAGCTTATGATCATGACATCTTTCATTGATCATGATTTGGCAATTAAACCACAAAAACATTAATTTTGCCGATGGCAACTCTATGGAATCTATATCATGTGTTCACACTAAATTAACAGATGAACTAGCAAGTTCTACTATATTAGCATGGCAAATTTCTATACAAGAAATTTTTAATGTTCATGCCTAGTCAATCATAAACCCAGACAATAAGTTACAAACATTAGACATCATTCTTACCATGGATGGCTTGTTGCACTAGCGGCATCAGCGGGTATGATGTATTAATTGCCTCCATATCCATCATAATTTGATGCTCCAATCTTGATTCTGGTTACTGCTTCCTGGATCCATCGTGCAAATTTTTCAAAAAGAAAACATTAGCATTCAGTTAATTCTAAGTTGGCATTAATATTCTAACTATTTTTTCTTCTTCTACAGGTCTGATGCACAATGTATGGGGATGGTTTATTTGATTGAACTCATAGATTTTGTTTAAAAATCAATCAAAACCTTCCTGTGCATATGCATATACGCTGTCGTCACCCTATAGCTCCTAGATACGCTATATCCTTTTCTTACCCTGTTTTTCTATTCTGTGATGTAGCAAAACTATAGTTTAGTTTAATATGTGCTAGGTTGTCATATACTTTTGTTCGGTCTCACCAGTGATGTAAAATACTAAGTGCACAACTGTTATTTGTATATATGTGATGTGTGAACTATTTTGCTATCGTACCTTCCTATTAATCACCATCTTATTTCTATATACATCTTGAAAAAATTTATGTGCTAACTAGATGGCATTTGTTGAAGTTACACTCCATGGAATTTTTATTTCACACTTCAAGGATACTACACTTTAGACTAAATGGCATTTTTTCAGCTTGGCATGTTTCTTCAATCCAAAACCAACATGGTGTTTATAGCTTAGAATGGCATTTATAGCTGAAACTTCATGGCATTTTTCATAGTTGACACTACATGACATTCCTAGTTGTCATTTCTTGGCATTTTTGGCATATGGCATTTCAACTAATCAGAAGTTAGCCATTTTAAAATAAACATGATAAAGCTAGGTCATTTTCATGTTCATACAATGTGTATCAATAATATTTAACCTACATCTCTGTTTTATTGGCAATTTTATGTTCTAACTAGATGGCATTTTACAAAATACACTCCACGACAATTATAATTCACTATTCAATGCTATTACATATTAGGCATGATTTGTGAGCAAGGCATTTTTCTTCAATCAAAACCAACATGGTAGTTACATTGTATACTTCATGGCATTTTTTGTCAGATTGCATTTTTAGAACTAACAACCAAATTTGTCAATTACTATTGAGACTTCATGGCATTTTTCGTAGTTGACACCACATGGAATTTTCAGATATCAGTTCATGGCATTTTAAAAATTGTCAAGTTGGCACTTTTAAAACAAACATGCTAAAGGTAGCTCCTTTTCAGGTTTTTATTAATCTATTATGCAATGTACATCCTTACTAATTATCCTACATGCATTTTTTGATTTTATGCTTGATTAGCATGGCAATTTAGTAGTTTCTACCATGGCAATTGGGGAGGGGTGGGAGATGAAGGGAGCTGTTGGTTTGAACTTGATTTTGAAACTGCAAACATATGCTTGAATGAAATTTCCTGACTTTTTTGTACGAATATCATGGAAATTTCAATTACTTCCTCATGGCACTTTCTGTGAGTAGATATACCTGACTTTTTTGTTGTTCAAGGTTTCAATTTTACGTTGTGATACACTTCTGCTGGTCCAGATCTTTATCCTTGACTTGATTGCATATATTTGTGTTAGATTGCGGTAAGGATGGGAGGGGAAAGAGAGTGTGGATTTTTTTGGGAGGACAGGGATCTAGTTTAGGGGGGATTTTGGGATTGGGCACGGGTGGTGGATGGCGGCGTTGATGTGGCCGAGATCTTAATAGGTAAGCATTTTGTGTAGCAAAGGATGGCATTCCTGCCAGATCTTGAAGAAGAAAGGGGGAGTTGGGTTTTGTTTGGAGAAAAAGAAGCAACGCTCGGGGGTTAGATGGGGTTTTGCAGACTTGTGCTAGGGGTTAGGGATGTGAGGCAGGATTTGAATTCGTCGGGACGAAAGGAGGATGAGGCATTGGTCGTCATGCGCTAGCGTTTCAACATGACAGGTCGCCTGGCGTCGCGCGTTAGAATCTCAGCGCGGCAGATTGCGTTAGCTGGCGTCACTCGTTAGTGAATTGGCGCAAACGGCGTTCGACGTGGACGCTGGCTCACGGCTCGCGCACCTCCACGTGCTCGCGCCGCCCAGATTCGGGTGAACCTACACACTAAGGGTGTGTTCAGTTCGGGAACGAAATAGAATGGAATGTCATGGTTTTATTCCACTAGAATAGGTTGGTTCCGTTCTTGTGTTTGGTTAGGACAAAAAATATGTAATGGAATGGTTCCATCCTATGTTCGGTTGGGCCAAAAAAGTGGAATGGAATGGTTTTATTCTATGTTTAGGTGCATTTAGCAAAAAAGATGGAAAGAGAATAGAGAGAGCGATAACGTTTGGGTGGCTTTAGCATAGAGGAATGGGATGATTCCACCAATTTGGTGGAATGAGTACATTCTGGATCTAGAGAGAATATTCTCTTTTGAGGAACCACCTTATTTCATTTCATTTCTCAACTGCTCTCAGGTGTGGAACCATTCTATTCCATTCTACTTCGTGACACCAACTGAACACACCCTAAAAGTAATCTAGATACACTCATTTCATAAAACTAAAACATCTTATATTTTAAAACAGAGGGAGTAGTATCTTCCTCTAGTATCTTGCTCTCTAACATAGCAGTAGGTAATGTATTTTAAAACAGAGGGAGTAGTATCTTCCTCTGTAGCATAGCAGTAGGTAATGTAGTACGTATAACACAAGAGAACATAGCAGGGAGAGCAGAGATTTGGATATGGTATCGAAGCATGGAAAACAATGAGAACTAACATGATGGATCGACAGTAATAATTACCAAATTTAGGATTGTACTAGTACTAGTAATTGCCACCTCATAATCCTTCCCTAGAGGCACACATAATCCACCTCATCATTGGGGGGTGTCCAGCCGGATCGACCACCAACTGCCAGATCCAGGGAAGTAGTATAACCATCTCCAAGCAACCGGGCAAACTGCCTAACGACGGCATGATTTTGTTTCTGAACAAAAACCTAGGTGTCCCTACCAGAATGCAGCTTACCCAGGAGCCTCTCTAATCTGAACCCACGCATGCAAAACTAAATAAAACAGAAAAGGGATGTGCACATGACGCAGCTAATTACAAAATCTGGGAGGACACCACAGTTTGCAATTTACTCGGAACTCATTTTATCTCTAGATGCTTGATGATGTCCTCAGCTGCTTCAGCGTCCTCATGCACCCCCTCACCCTTGTCAGCATCAGCAGCCGGCGACTGGCTTACTGGAAGAGAAACTGCCGAGGTCGCGCATTCACCAGCCACGGTAGAGCTAGCAGCAGGGCATGGGACTTCACTGGTGACTAGTACCTGTGAAGCGTCCTTGACTTGAGCTGGAGCCTCGATCTTAACCTGAGGACTAGTTGCTGGCGATGGAGCTGCTATTGGTGCGACTTTACCAAGTGACAGTGGTTCCTTTGGTGGTTGAGGCTGCACATCCTTCGTCTGAATGGGGGGAATCACGGACGACGACGGCGATGCCTTAAACAGTTGGTGTTGCACTTCCTTCACCTGAACAGGGATCGTAGATGAAAAGGATTCCTTTGTTGGCTTCTGCTGCACATCCCTCATCTGGACAGACATCACAGGTCTCGGACGCTGAACTGGACCTGAGGGAGCAAAGAGTGGAGAAGCCGGCCTGATGCGAACTGGGGATGCCATCCGAATTGGCAGTGGGTTGCTCAGCAAGGGAGGAAGCTGCTGTGTGCGTCCACTTGGAGGTGGGAGAGGTGGAGCTGAGAACACAGGGATAGAACTCCTGACTGTCACTGGAGGAGCCATATTATGGCAAGGCATACGGTAGTGCCCAACTGGGACATAAGGAGCTGCCTCTGCTGCCGGAAACCTTGACCTTGAATTACAGCTTTCAATCGGCCAGAGAGGTGACTGTGATACTCCATCAGTGGCTCCTGGCGACTCCGGTCTAGATCTTGAAGTAGGCTTTGGCCGGAATAGAGGAAGAATCTTCGAGTAACTAGACCGAGAGGACTGAGCAAAACAAGGCTTCTTCTCTTGTTGCATGGGAAATTTCTTGGGAAATGGTGAAGCATGGGGATTATTGGCCATAGCCATCTTTTCCTTCAGGCGATAGTTGAGAAGAGCTCGGGCAATCCTGATCTGCTCCTGCTCCTCACTGTTCTCTGATTCATTGGTCGAATTCGATTCCTGGCGTGCCACTGTTTCAGAGAAGGGAAATAACATGAGCAAATGCTGATATGTAAAGAAATTTTATTGCCAATCATATTTTACTGATGGTGTAATGAGATCAAAATTACATCAAACATGCACAAGAGATACTTCATTTTATTGGTCCACATAGTCAGTAGAGGAAAGCTCTACTAAGCAAAATGGCGAATCAAATGCACCTAGCAAGATTAGAACCAAGAAAAATGTGAATCATTTGTACCGTAGGCCTAATTATACTTTTTAGGATCACAAATGGTCCCTTTCTTTTGGTTAAAAAGGTTGTCGCAGAAAATACAAAAAACAAGTGACACTATTCTTTGTTCAAACATTTCATTACAAACAATATAGTAGTAGTACTCACATTGTTTCAGTGAAGACCAGGCTGCCGAAGCAGCATTTTTTTCAGCTTGTTTCTTATTCTTTGCATGATCACCTGTAAATATTATCCCGGCTAACTCTACTGTGCATGTGAAAACTGGCAGATGACCAAGGCCAGACCGCTCTGTTGTATATGATGGCAACGGTGCCCCAACTCTCTGGGCTACTTCTTGTAGAAGGTTTTTGTAAACCCCTGTTTCATCCTGTTTAGCAGAAATGTACCACCAGAAATAAGTAAAGTGACAGATTAAGGAGTAAAGAAAAGTTGTGGATACATGATACTACTAGCAAGGTCAAAGAAAAATGACAGAAGAACGTTAATGAACAGACAGTGATCAGCTATTGCTCGTCCTTGACAGAAAGGAAGGCCTTCAGAATGAAAAAGGAAGATAGACTTCTGAATTAAGGCAATGCTGGTCTATCTAATACTTCAACTGCAAGCATTACAATTTATAAGAGGTTCAAATAAAAAGTGGCCATTGAGTGTGTCTGTGACTAATTAGACAAAGGCAGTGAACTATTAATCTAACCAAGGAACACGAGTCATTCCACAAAATCATCGAAGAATAAGAGCAAATAATTTCTCACAGGTTAGTGTTGAACAACTATTAGTAGCAATCCAATCAGCATCTAAAAACCTGGAGGTAGTTGACCACGAAGCTCACTTAGACTAAGGAGTCACAGCCACTTGAACTGTACCAATTATAGCATCAATGGACCTCAAGAGTACTTTTTTCTGAAGAAAAAGTTAAATTATAGCATACAATTTTGAAACAACGGCTCAGAATTCAGAGTTTTTGTGAAAGTTTCCACATATTTTTTATGTTATTATTTTTAATCGATCTCATTCCACTTACAACAACAAAATATTGTTGTTTAATAACCATGTTCCGGTGAAGTACCAATCCAGAAACAATTTTTCAAACCGCTTCCTTTCCTAGTCCAAACTCTGAAAGGTCAAAACCCTAGATGCAGTCAACAATGAGGAGCGTTGAACATGGCCTAACATTGGACGAGCAATATTTCCACATCACTGTAAGCAGAAAGTAACAAAATGCATCCGAACCAGGCAACCGCTGGCATCCGTACCATGTACAAGAACTCTCAGTGAAAAATATCATGGTCTTTTGCGAGGTCGGGGACAATCAGCAACTAGCGTCAAACCAGATCGCAAAATTCCACATAGCAATCTCCGTGCTGAGACCCCCATCAGGCAAACACGTCGGCGGTCGCACTCAGGCCGCACCCAAGATCCCTGCCTAAAAGGCAGGGAACAAAGCGACTAGCACCAGCAGCGACACCAACCCACATCCTCCCGTAAGCCCAGACATAAAGAAGCAAACAAAGCACCGCACTAGGCAACGGCGGCAGCACCATGGCTGACCTGATCATACACACACAACAAAGGCAACACCGTAGTGGTAAAGATGGGCAACTCACAATGGCACTACCACCACCACCATCCAATCCTCTCGTTGTGGGCTGCGTGGGAGCCTGCCCGCCACTAAATCCACCGGGCCCACCTGCATTGACCTGCGATGCTGGGTTAGGTGCGGGCGGTCTCCCATTCAATTTCCCCCACCCACTCACACACCCCTCGCCATTAATACACACCACTGTAAAGACCAGAACCTAATCTACTACTCCCCCCCGCAATTAATCGTTTCCCACTAATCTAAGCACACGGTCGCTAATCCCACAGTCCAAAGCCCACACACATCCCGTTCGCTCCCAGTCCCAGGTCAAAGCAAAGCGCAGTGTGCATAGGAGCACATGTGTAGCCGTGTACTGGTACCACCTCCACTTTTATTAGTCGTCGCAGTATACTACATGTTCCCATGGCATCTTCCTACCGTGCGTATCGGGATAAGCTAGTCTTTACTTCAACTCGGCTTCCGTTCCGAGTCAGGTTCATACGGCGGGATTTTTACTTTACAATTAATGCGACATTATTGGCCTCGTTTAGTTAATCAGGGCTTAGCGGTGCTTGGGCACGGAGACTTCTGGCGATGCATCCACTGGAAATACGTGGGAGTTGGGGCCAGCAAGAACCCTAGCGGCAACTCCTATGAGCAGAGGTGGATTAAAAATTAATGGTGGGGAAACGGTAATCAATGAGGTGCTTTATAGTACCGTCGCCGTTACGTCGCGAGAGCCCATTTAACGACGGATTAAAACAAATGGGGATCGATGGGCGGGTCGGAGTACTCCGACTAATTAAGCCGCTTAATTGCGTTTTGTACATTGCGTAGAGTGGGAACTAAGCTCTGCTCATTGATTACTAGGGTAAAAATCATGGCCCTTTTTTTTCTTCAAAATTACTCCTCCACTGTAACTAGAAACTGAAAATAACCGAACCAGTACTTCCACAGCAGCAACTTTTTCTCTGCGAATCCTCCTTTTTGAGAGGAGCGGAAATTTTTGACGCAGAAAGGGTTTTGAGAACTTTTCGTGCTGACCGCTTACTCCGACTTCGTTCATGCCGCTCGCGAGCACCGAACCGGCAGTTCCAAACGAGACAAACGCTGGAAGCCGCGGCTTAAGCAACACGGTTTGTTTTATCTGGAGAAAAATATTACGAATCCGACGGAGCTGCAAAGATCAATACAGAAGAGACCGTGTATTCTTGCAGGATTTCTCCGTAATCGCCAGCATTTCGCTAGAAAGTAATCAGAAAATACATGGAATAGCTACGGGTCGGCTAATAACCCCCACGCGAATTCTGCAAGGAGTTGCGAGAACAATGCTTGTAGTAATTGTATGAAGGATCAGCTAAACCCTCCCTAGAAGCTCCCACAGATCCCCAAATTCAATCATGACCAGCAGACGGAGAGAGCTAAGAATAATCACGACAAACAACCGGAGAGCAAATCAGGCAAGAGAAGCAGCAAGTAGAAGCTAGAGGGAGAAAGATAGGAGAGGGCGTACCAGGATGCGGGCGGCTAGGGAATAAGAAGGGCCGCGCCGTGCGAGCGCGGCCAGGGCGACCTCCGCAGCAGCATGCTCGGCCTGGCGGAGCGTGGTGAAGAAACCGGGGCTCTCGAACTGCTCTCCGTTGAAGGTGACCGCCGCCTTGAACCGCGGAGCGTGGTCCGGCCCCTCCCGCAGGCACGTGTACGCCGGCAGGTTGAAGCAGCTCCGCTGCGCCAGCTCCTGGAGCTGGTTCTTATACATCGCCGCCGGCCGCCACTCTTACCCACCCAGCCACCGCTCCCTCGACTCCCACCGCTGCTTCTAATGCCGGCCGCCGTCGCCGGAGATGGCGACACCGAGAGATCTACCCAGGGGAGTAAGAGGGAGAGGACCGAAGAAGGAGGGGAGAAGTGTGGAGTGCTAGGAACGGGAGGGAGCCGATTTATATTTTTCTTTGTCTATTTCTCGGAGGGGTTTTAATGCTGGTGTCCTGCATTTACTAGCTTGGCTTGGAACTAGAGGATGACAGCTGGGACCTAAGACACGTATAGATTTTATTGCTCCAAAGGGAAATGGGGAAACTGGGAGGATTTATCATTCATCTCAGCAAATTATTATTATTGCGATTTTACGAATGGAAAATTGGAAAAAACATCATTCTTCCTATGTAATCTACCCCTCTCCATTCAAAATACAATATGTTTTAGAGAATAACCTACACACTAAAAACGTTTAGATATATATGTTTCAGAAAAACTAAAAATATCTTCTAATTTAAAACGAGAGTATGTCTATAATTTTTTCAGCTATCGAGACAGATTACAACATTGGAGGCTCATGTAAAAAGAACTTCGGATATTTCCTTTGGTAACTCTAACTGGCTCATAAAATCTTATCGCTCGATACTGTATGATCTTTAGGATTCTTTTGTTTTATTTTAATAAAATATAAATGATTTAAAAACTTATTGGCAAATGGCATTTTTACATCATTCTGTGGAGACGACACCGCCGAGTGGCAACACACCAACTTTTATGACACATGGCCGACACCATGGTATTAATATTTCATCTTTATATATATAAATTGTTTGTAATAATTAATGTAGCCGCCTAGAGGGAGAGAGCGCCTCTGTCACTTTGAATTTATAACCCATTACAAATGGTAAATGACCCCACTTTATGCCATCACGTCGTATTATTTATGTATTCTTAGGCCTTTGACAATGGGTGGTTTTTAGCGATGTATTCTAGGCACTTTGCCTATGTGGCACTATAGTTAATGAGGAAAGAGATTGAGGTTGTATCTTAGCTAAGATATACCTCTTGCACGTAGCCATAGGCAAAAACAAATAATAGACCAATCACATGCATGCATGGGGTTACAACCTTAAGAAACAACGCATTGTAGAGAGTGTTTCTTAGCCATTTATATTTCCTATGGTAACATGCTAAGCCTTACTAATTAATGTTGTTAATATATTTTTATGGTCTTGATGAAAAGCGCAGTTGAATGTGTCAAGCACGATAAGGCACTATGGATTGTATTTATGTGAAGCTTCGCGTGGCGGTGGGACACACGCTTTGCACATTGGTGTCCCCAAGCGTGCCGAGGGCGACCATCTAAATCTAACTGAATCTATTCTTTCGTCCACATCTTTATACTGACCTAAAAACGACAACGTAAATATTGGCTTGTGGCTTCCAAAGGGAGACTATGCCATCATCTAAACACCAAAACAGTCGATAGAAACTTCGCTGATGTTGAAAATTGGAGGGAGAAATACCGTTGGAGCCATCTCTGGCTGCACCTCCAACCTCTCAAATGACTCCACCATCGTCGTCTTGATGAGAAGAGATTTAACGCCCCTAAAGCGGGTCTAGACAGATCTTAGTATTTTCGCCAAAATCTGCATAGAAACAATCCAAAGATGCCCACCATACACTTTTATGTGGGTGAATTTTGTTACAAGCAGTTACGTCACAATTACAACATAACCCACAAGAAATATATATATACAACAACGACTCAATAAATCAAGAATACAAATGATACAATTTAAAGATACAAATCACGATAAAAGCAAAATAGTATCAGAGTACATATAATAACCAAATGGGACTAAGAGTCCTAAAAAATCACCAAGCAGCGTCCAAAACCCTGTCTGGGCTAAGACGAAAGGGTAACCTTGTCAACGTCGCCGATCACATACCTGTGAAAAAACAAAGGGTGCCGACAAAGGGCAAAGAAAAAAACGGTCAATACTTGTAGGCGTTCACGCTGAAAACAATAAATTTTTCCTACGCCAAGAAACCTAATACTAGGATCTATCTATTAGTAATGTACTAACGAGAGGGGTTTTTCTTGAACTTACCGGTTGAAGACCAAAAAGTTTTGTCAATGTTCAGGAGAACATGGTTAACGTAGTCGTACCGACGCCGATCTCAGGGTCATTCTGAAGTACGACGGCTCCTGCGGCTCCAACAATTCCTAGTGCTACAAGTGCAGCACCTCCGAGGGAGTTACACACGTTCGGCGCCTGATGATGACTCCCGCTCCTCCGATCCAGTATAGATCGCAGAAGTAGACCTTCTGGATCCAAATCCCGTAACACGACGACGCTCTACAGCGAAGAAGTCTCATGTTCGCACAGTCCAGACTTGGGACCGCGGTCTCGTGTGTGTGTGAGAGAGCTGCAGGTCTCCCCAAATAGAGGGAATCTTTTATTATTTATTGGTATATTTATTTCCTCCAAATACCTCTGAATATATAGGGGAAAAATGACCCCATAGCTTATTAGCTAAGCCATGTGGGACTAAACAAGGGAGAGGAGAGGGGGAGGGGGTGGCTGGCCAGCCAAGGCCCTCATGGGCCTCGTCGACGGGTGCATGGGACCATGCCGCCCCTACTCCTTTTTCCCCCTTTGGTCTTTTCCCTCATGAGCCTTTTCCCCTAGGGATTTTGGCCCAATTAGGTATTTAACCATTTTAATTCCTTTTCTTTTATTTAAATAAATATGAATAAATGATTAAATAAATATTTAACATTTACTCACATATTATTCAACCACCGTGGCTCAATTAGGAACACTCTAGACATGGTCGAGATTCCTCTCATACCAATGATCATCAGCGAGACATGGATGTCCATGATGACCCCTGTGCATTCCATGAATCTTCGTTGAACCATAAATGTTTTATCCTATTCATTTTGCCTCTGTGATACTTGTATTGTACGAGATCTGATCAATGACATCACCATATCGTGTTCTATCTCCTTACCAATAAATGCTACTTAACTCGTTTCGACAATTGATATCCACGCGGCTTAGTCACACGCTATGCAACTTTATGGATATAACTTCTCCAAGTGGGCCCTTGAGTATCTCTCCGTCACGTGGATAGACAAATCCTTCTCTTGACACATAGGCCTCAACATGCCCCTCTGAATACCTGAACACACATTTATGATCACCATTTCACCGAGTGATGTTTGATGCAATCAAGGCACTCTCAAGTCTAATATGGTCCCATGGTCTAAAAAACAAGACACTACGTTTTCTAATCATCGTAACTTGAACTTTGTGACATTATTGTGTTACGATGCTTAGATTGGGTATGCTCATCATCTCATTCTCCCAATGAGGTGACTACATTGTCAACAGGCATAAATGCCACATGATTAGGAAACCTTGATCATCCTTTTGACCAATAAACCAGTGACTAGAGATTCACGAGGAACTGCTGGTTGTTTACATATCACACGTGTATTGACGTTTCATTTCAATACAGTTATAACATGATATAAAACCTAATTATAAGATTTGTGAAATATGATAATAATCTATATTATTATTTGTCTCTAGGGCATATTTCCAACAGTCTCCCACTTGCACTAGAGTACAAATAAACTAGCTGCTTTTTTACTAATCATCGGCACCATACAACCTGGCACTTCTGATCATGCTTGCTCGTGGAAGAGGTTGAGTCTAGGCCTGGACTTTACAGCCCCTCATATCCTTTGCAACTTATTAATGTCACCTTAATTGACATTAATATTTTATCATCTTATGATAACATCTTGTATAAGTATAGTAGTTATGGCAACAGAGTGAGGTTGAGTCAATGCGAACTTTCTCATGGGCACTGTGTCCTCAAACATACTCTTTGTGAGAAGACGAACTTATCTATCCACAACATTATACATGACATCAAGCAGTATCTTTATACTTTTATTTTAAATGTAGTCATCAAAACAATAGTGCACCATGTGCAGTTTTCGATGTTCATCACCACGCCTCCTCTTTGACTTAAGTCAGCATTCTCAATGTAGAGATGTCCAATCTTTTAAGGTTAACATATGCCCTTTAGCATAACACTTTATGTTTTATGCATGTCGTCCTTCATGGATCTTGGAAACATGTCAACAGTTCTCATTAGACATTGTGGACAAACTTAGCTCAATGTTCAGTGATTCACACTTAATCACTTTCGAACGTTTCTTCTTGGATCCCATTATGTTGAGTTTGCATCATAGTTTTTAAGATAGAAACTATGTCGAAACATAGTGGATGATGATCATCCTTTTCTTTCTTTTAACCATTGATGTTGTACTCAATGTTATTCCTAATTCGAATGATCAAGGATCATTCCTTAATCAAATCCTATTCCAAAACTTCCTTTTAGAATCTCTTTTAGGAATACATTCCAACATAATATTGTATTGTATTCTTTTTCAACGTTACCCTTATAAATCAATATTTGTTAGTACTTATGCCATTATTCTCAATGTGTCATATACACAAATGTATTTACGTTAAGATCCCACCCAAAATATGTCACCTACATATTTGAGTTTGAAACTTACATTGCTCCCACTCAAAAATATGTCATTCATATATTAGTTTAGGGAGAATCTTTAGGTCCCACTCAATTTCATGCAAATTGCACATCTTCTCAATATTTTGAATGACTTCAAAATCCCTTGATCAATTATCAAATTTACAACTTCTTTTACGAGAGAAACCATTATACACCAGCACTTCTGAATCAAATTCATTTGAGTTTGCCCAATACATTATTTGCGACGAACCGTGCTTTGTCTTTCACATTTTCCATTATGACCTTGCGGTCCTTTGATAAAAATAAAGTAACCCCTTTACTTGACGAGATTCAGTAATTCTTTACTTTTAAATCTTAAGTGAAACTTACTTCAAGGATTTCTCGTAATTTCAGTTTACCATCAGTTTCCTTTATAATTTGTAGGTATGTCATGTTCCGATAACATGACAAGTGATTCATAAATGTCTCCTCACATGGTGTAGATTATATTTGTAATCCTACTTTATTTAGTAAAAGCACCAGTGGGGAAAAACAATGATCATTATCATTGATCCTTTCCTTTTGTGAAAAGACGCGTTCTAGAACATGTTCCATTGTGCTTCTCAACACTCTGATGCAGGGTCATGAACCTTCATCGTGCTTTCACTTTGTTCCACTAATATCATTGTCGAGAACATACTTTCTCGAAAATTCACCAAACTTTCAGCAATACCAGTCATGTGTTTCTTTTGGTTGCAGTCATGGATTTTGTATTCAATGAATACACTACAAAGATTTGTTCGTAGTTTTTTTGGCGATATCAAGTAACTCCAAGACTACCACAACAATCCATACAAGATATTGTGCCAATCTCACGAATTTCAGATGGTTTACTTCATTCTAAATGAGTGTTCGCTATTTCCAACTAACGATCTTTACACTAGCACTATCACGCTTTATTTGGCGCCACCTATTTACCCACTCAATATCAAATATTATATTGTGACACTTTGCACTTCAACGTGTCAAAATGCATCGCAATTCACAAGTTCTTATGCCAATCTTATAACGTTGAATTTCATTACTATTGATCTAATCATAGTTACTTGATTCTCTTTTTATTTTCAATACCCTTTGATATTGAAATTCTTTTATCATATCAAATAGTTTCACGCTCATGTTTCATTTGGTAAATTCATTTACAAAATTCAATAACTACAAAATGATAATCACCACTTTATTGAAATACGGTACATCGAATATGTATTTTATTCAACAATTCATCAAACATTTTGTATTTTACATTACGCGGTGTTTTAGTTATCTTGATGAACTTGGGCATGATTTATATGTGACAAGAGATCAAATGACTTTCACATATTATCAACATAACTATTTGATTTAAAACAATGGTTTCATCCAAAATTAATATATCATTAAGTTGGGTATTTTTAAGGAATTTTAGTATTTTACAAATGTTCATACATTATGAATTAGTTTTACAACACGAATAATTCACACATAATCGAAAACATATGAACATGGATAGAAATCATTCATAAAAGATGAACAACTATTTTGTTACAAACTCATATGAATAACCGTCTCACGAGGTGCAAGACACACTAATAAAGTTCATACTCCATTGATTACAACAATTATTCAAAATGATAAACTAAATGATAAATTTCGAGGGAGAGTGTCGTCAGCCATCATCATCATGCTTGCCATCAACACGCAATGCCACCTCCTCTCCAGCAAGCAGCTCTCATGCAGAAGGACCTATTTTCACAAAACAGAACAAATATCAGATACTCCAATACTGCAACAAGTGTTTGCAAGATTATAATATTTATAAAATTGTATATCATATATACCCTTGTCATTGATGAACTCTCCAACAATGGGTTCAACATTAACATTCCTGAAATGTGTTATGAACTTGTGAAAATCCTGTGTTTCCCCATCACCTCTTATGATGCAAGTCCTGGCATGCCCTTGGTAGCTGGGAGGCAACGACCATAGAAACATGCCTATTGAAAGGCATTGGTCATCCAGTAGTCCACAAAATAAACCAGTCTCATGTGTGCATCATGCATGCGCTCCAAGTGACTATCCAGGAAAGTGTGTTCCTCTATCTTTATGGAAAAGAAATCTCCAAGCAGCTCGTGCTTCAACATACACACCTGGCTATTGAACTCTGCTCTCTGCTGATCCACCATCGCATATGTGTCAAGATCATCCTAAGTGGATGTAGTTCGTCTACCATCCCATAGCGCATTATCACTTGAATGTAAGTGGACATCTCTTGACGATAATAGCGGTCTTCCCATTATCGTGGGGTCTCATAGTGATCTGGCTCATCCAAGTCCATCGTGAGGCGTATGTAGTCAACCACGTTGTTCTTACTAAGGAGGTCATTCTGACGTACAAGCCACTCAGGGAAGTTTGATCCATCTCGTTTGAGCTTTTTAGCAACTACCCAATCATCAACCGAGAAAGAAGCATTGGGTAGAACCATTTCTACACATACAATTGCGAAAGGATTTTAGACTAAGTTTATAGTTATGTGAGGTAAAGGAAAAAATCCACTCAAACTACTATCCCCCAAAAGGTTTGAGTGATTACACGATCCCCATTCACTACACCGCTCCTGATCGTCACGGCCATCGATATAGTTGTAAAGGTGGATGCCAGAATGTCGATTACATCATTCATGTGACTCATTCTAGATCTTTCGATCATCCCGTGTTCTGAGGCCATGTCTACATATGCTAGGCTCGCCAACTTAATCTTATGTGTATTAGTTGTGCAACATGGCTTACACCCACTGTATGCGAACACAGATATGTTTGACACCCGATCGTCACAGCGTGCCTCATAACGGAGAACTTTCTTGGTGGTGCACACTAAGGGTGAACCCTTTTGTTGGTATTATGTTTTAGGGATCATCTTATTTTATGCTACTGATAGCTCCAAATTTCAACGCTTTTTTATCATTGTTCTTTCTCTTGTTTATTGCTGGATTTCACTGAAGTTTACCCTTTTCACTAATGTTAACATTGCAAATAGCGAATCCTTGGTTTCTTGTGATGGTTTTCAGGGAATGAACATTTTTGGAAGATATAATATCATTTATAGGTTAATTACACCTAAAGAAGAAAATCTCCTATTGGATCATCTTTCATTGGAGGCATTTAGAGTGCATAGCGACCACTGGTATGGTCGAGATGTGCCTGTACCATCCACCTGTACTATTGATGGCTCAATGCACGACGTCCAGAAAAATGCTTGATGGCGGTGTTGATGTAGAGCTCGTTGGGAACCCCAAAAGGAAGGTATGATGAGCACAACAGCAAGTTTCCCTCAGTTATGAAACCAAGGTTTAATCGAACCAGTAGGAGCAAGGAAACACCTCAAAGGTATTACTAGCTGAACTTTAGCAGGGCGCACTACCGGTGCTAGTAGCAACGTGGAGACCTGCACAACACAACCACAGAACTTTGTCCCCAACTTGCGATGAGGTTGTCAATCTCACCGTGTTTTGCGGAAAACAAGGATTAAACGTATCGAATGGAAAGAAGTAAAAGTTTGCAGAAAGTAAACACAAAGCAGTAAACATTTGTAGATTGTATGTAAAAGACAAGGACCGGGATCCACAGTTCACTAGAGGTGGCTCTCCTTAGATAGATAACATGCTGGGTGAACAAATTACAGCGGGGCAATTGAAAAACACCGAGAAAGCAATATATGCATATACTAATCATCTTGACTCCTTTGAGACTTGATTGGGCATTACAACATAATACATAGACCGCCATCCAACTGCATCTATGACTAATAATCCACCTTCAGGTTATCATCCGAACTCCCTCCAGTATTAAGTTGCAAGCAACATATTATTGCTTTACGAACTATGTGTAAAGTAAACAATACGATTGTTCTATGACCAAGGGATTGTTGTTTTCTCCCTAGTAGCAACAACACATCTAGTACCTTAGAGATTTCTGTCACTTCCCCAGATTACCAGAGGCATGAACCCACTATCGAGCATAAATACTAACTCTTGGAGTTGCTACCATCTACTTGGCCAAGATAGCTACTAACAACGGAAAGCATGTAAGATCTCAAATAACAAAGACATGATAGAATCAATAATCAATCTCAAATAGCATCTCAATATCCATCAGATCCCCGCAAACACAACATGTATGAATTACAAATAGATGATCTTGATCATGAACGGAGCTCACAAGATCTAAACATGAAAGCACAAAGGAGGAGAAACCAGACATCTAGCTACTACATGGATCCGTAGCCCAAGGATGAACTACTCACGCATCACACTAGAGGCTTGTATGGTGATGAAGAAGGCCTCCAGGGTGAATTCCCCTCTCCGGCAGGGTGCCGGGAAGAGCTTCAGATCCCCCCGATCTAGGGACAGAGACGACAGCGGCTACATACTCTTTCGTGGATTTTTGATCGGGTGCTTAGGGTTTTCGTCCCGAGGGCAACTTATAGGCGGAAGGAGAGGCCGAGGGGGTGCTGGGGTCGGCCAGACCACCCCCTGGCGCCGGCCAGGTGGTGTGGCCGGACCCCAGCCCTTCTCCGTCTCGTATTCTGGCACTTGATCCCTTCCGGAAAAATAGGCACTTTGGCTTTTGTCCTGTCCAATTCCGAGAATATTCATTTTTTGACTTTTCTGGAACCAAAAACAACAGAAAACAGGCAGCTGGCACTGTGGCTCTTGTTAATAGGTTAGTCCAAGAAATCATAATAAAAATACTCCAAAGTTGGAACAAAACACAAGAAAGTGGATAAAACCAAGCATGGAACATCAAAAATTATAGATACATTTGCAATGTATCAACATCCCCAAGCTTAACTCCTGCTCGTCCTCGAGTAGGTAAGTGATAAAAAGAAATAATTTTTGAGGTGACATGCAGCATCAAAACTTGATCAAAGTATTTGCAAAACTCAAAGCTGGGATCATAATACTTCAATCATAACATGAAAGACAAAGTTCTAGCAATAAGCAAAGAAACTATGATACAACATGAAAAGGCACAAACAAAAGATTCATGAATAACATGCTTTGCAAGATGTTTGTTTGTTTCACATAAAGAAAACATAGCATAATAGTATTCAGCTTGTCCCTCAATAGAGTAGCAAATATAAATGCATAGGACACCTTCAAAGTTCATAAGAGTGACTAGATACAATAGTTTCAAACAAGGAATAACAAGTTATGCATCAATCAACTAGTCTTGGGACAATGCACATAGAACTAAGAATGGCCACTATGCTCTCAAAGTAGTTTATAAAGATAGAAGGTGGAGACTCAATATAATGGTGGAAGAAAAGCCTTTGTAAAAGGAAGTAGGGATTCAAGTGTCATAAAGAGCTTCCAAAAATTATGGTACTTATAGCTTTCAGCTCTCATTGCCCCTATCATAAGCATCTTGAAGGTGGTTAAGGGTAAAGTGACACAACTAAGAGGATATGCTTGATAAGTTATAAACCGAAATCTCATGCCCCTTACTTACGAAGACCGATCCTCATGCTACTCAACTTCAGTCACGAGGAACCTCTTGTCATTGTAAGTATATGCGTATCATTAAGAACCGCCAACGGGGGACCCCTTGCACATGATACATGAGCTTTCCCATAATCAAAATGACAAGGCAAGCAGATAATGAGCATCTCAGCGATCTTTTTATTTGCTATTTGCATAGGTTTTTATTGAGGATGCTTCATAGAGTGCTCACTATGGTGATGCTGCAAGTTTCCACCATGATTAGGCATGGCTTAGTGTAGCGGCCCAGGCATTTCTCTAACACATATACAAACTCCATGATCTTACAAGTTCCACTTTTATTTCACACCGCCGGGATCCGTAAGCAAAAGAACATGATATCAACGGGGTACAAAGTACAAGTGCAATGTTGAAAGCGTTCCCCATGAAACATGGTTCTGCTAATTTCAACTTATAAAGCGCAAGCATATACGCAACAAAGAAGGACCCAATGGTTCAATTTTATTAAAGGTAAAAAGTAAAGTGTGCCATCAAGTTCGTGAGAGCTTTAATCACTAGTTTTCTCATAACAAGTGGAAGGTAAACAAAAGCATGAATATACTTGGAATAGCATAAGCTAGTAGGTAGGTATGGTGGACTCTTTGGAAAAACTTGGTTTAGGAAGTTGGATGCATGAGTGGAACTCATACTTGGTTGTGGAGGCTAGCAAAAGACTGGGAGCGACAAACTAAGAGAGCAATAATGGCCATAATCATGCAGAGCGACAAAACATCATTGATCAAAGCATAAAGTGATAGTATAAGTTGAAAACTAAAGGATCATAAAGGCTATGGTGACTTGAGATAGTCATAACATGGTGTGAGCATGTGCCAAGTCAACCCAAATAAAGCATCAAAGGAGAATACCACTATACTATGCTTTAATATGCTAAAACAACGCATGATTCATCCAAGGCACATTAAGCAATCTCAATTGTTTATAACAAGTCATGCTACAACAAAGAATACTAAGCATAAAGCCAAAACAATATCGAGCATGGCATGACAAAGCATAGACCACAGTAAAAAACGAGCTCTTTTTACCACATAAGCATAAACTTTCCTACTCTTTTCCAAACCAAACCAAACTATTTGTAAACCAAAGTGTGAAAGAGGGGGTCCAACCAACTTATTCAGAAAACTAAGCAAACCAAGCAAACTAAAAAAACAAAATGAAAACGAAAAAGAAGACGCTCCAAGAGAAACACAACTGTGCACGAAACAATTAAAATGAAGCGTTTGGAAGAAACCTGGAATTTTTATTGATGAAGAAGGGGATGCCTTGGGCATCCCCAAGCTTTGACGCTTATAATTCTTGGATATTTCTTGGGGTGACACGCGTGGCATCCCCAAGCTTAAGCTTTGGTCCATCCTTCATCTCATTTCTCATTCCTTCCATACACCTGAAATTTTTCCTTCATACAAAACTTCACACAATCTCATTAGCAACATTAGTGCACTTAAGATAAATAAGTCTCAAGGTTCAGTTCTAACACCAAATAAACTTCTATTAGAACACTAGCTACTGTAGCACTTCGCTCAAAAATCTCAATTCCCCAAAGGAACTCAAGAAGGAACTAACAAGAAGCAAATGCAGAAAATGGCAGAAATCTGTCAAAACAGACCAGCAGGTAAAGACGAATTTTTTAGAAGACATTTTGTTGCTCAAATAAAAAAGTGTTGAACTAACGAATGTTATATAACAACCTGGGGCAGAAGCACAAAAAATTACAGCTCAATCCGACGTACAGAGCTCTCTCAGGAATTTTTATGGTGAAGCATAGAAATCTGTTTGGGGACAACAACTTTCCCAATCATTACTTCACTCTTATTAGAGGTTACTCTTGGCACAAAAAGCAAATAAAAAGGATAAGGAGAGGTTATTATAGAGGTAATAACTTCCAAGACTCAACTAAAACTCTTGGGTTATCTTCCAACAAGTACCTTTCTTTAACGCCTTTAAGTTAGGCATAAGAACCAAAGAAAGAATCAAGTGTTCTCAAATGAAGAAGCATTAAGGCCAACTTTCTTGCCCTTACCTCTCTTATTTTTATTCTTAACCTTGGGGAAAATATGATTGTTTGGTGGAGAAGAAAGGTGCATGGTCCCCTTTCCCACATCTATTATTGCTCCAAGGAGTCCTAATAGGGACCTTCCAAGTGTAATTTGTCCTTTTCCTGCACATTCAATAACAAGATAATCAATAGAAATCATTTTCCCAAGGATCTTTGTAAACTATCCTTCAGCTATTCCAAGAGGTAATATGGTTGTATTATTGGTGAGAGATATTTCTTTTCCTCCTTCAACGAGCCCCCAAAGATTCAGAGATTCATAAATAGCTTTGGGCATAAGACAAAATTCAGACATGATATCACAGCGAGCTTGAAAAGTTTTAGTGTTTATCTCAATCTTTACTGTAGGGGATCACTTGGATGATTCAGAGTTTATTGGAACATAATCATGTTGCTCCCTAAGCGTATTATAGCACCCTTCTAATCTAGTAGTGCTAGCCTCAAGACTGTCCAACCTAGCAAATATTTTTGCGAAAGAAGTATCAGTTTGGCTAGGCAAGTTGTAAGTGAGGATTAAATTCTTAATAGCATTAATGGCATAATCCTCATTACTTTGGAGGAAATATCCTCCCGCCATAGCATCTAAAGCATATCTATAGCAAAGAGCAATCCCAAGGTAAAAACTGCTAAGGAACAATCCT
The DNA here is from genome assembly GCA_910589775.1 of Avena eriantha. Classification (NCBI taxonomy): domain Eukaryota; kingdom Viridiplantae; phylum Streptophyta; class Magnoliopsida; order Poales; family Poaceae; genus Avena; species Avena eriantha. Next base: position 222,216,732 of record OU342740.1, read on the forward strand.
TGAATCATTTTAGGCTCAGTCTTTTCATGTAGATCAGAGATTCTAGACCAAGCTTCCTTAAAACTTTCCTCAATTCCTTGTTTAAAAGTGAGAATCATTTCCTCGGGTGACATAGTGATTGGAGCAAGGCTAGACATAGTGGCAACTCAAGATAGGAACTAATTTTGTGTGTGTTTTCAAATAAGAAAGCAAACAAGTAAAACTATTTTTTTTGTGTTTTTTGAAGAACAAAACAAGCAAACAAAGCAAAAAGAAACTAAGCAAAACAAAAACAACAAAGTAAAGAGATTGGTTATGAGGGACTCCCCTTGTGAAGATGTCCTTGACTCCCCGACAACGGCGCCGGAAAACTGCTTGATGGCTCAATGCCCGGCGCCCAGAAAAATGCTTGATGGTGGTGTTGATGTAGAGCTCGTTGGGAACCCCAAGAGGAAGGTATGATGAGCACAATAGCAAGTTTCCCTCAGTTATGAAACCAAGGTTTAATCGAACCAGTAGGAGCAAGGAAACACCTCAAAGGTGTTACTAGCTGAGCTTTGGCAGGGCGCACTACCGGTGCTAGTAGCAACGTGGAGACCTGCACAACACAACCACATAACTTTGTCCCCAACTTGCGATGAGGTTGTCAATCTCACCGTGTTTTGCGGAAAACAAAGGATTAAACGTATCGAATGGAAAGAAGTAAAAGTTTGCAGAAAGTAAACACAAAGCAGTAAACAGTTGTAGATTGTATGTAAAAGACAAGGACCGGGATCCATAGTTCACTAGAGGTGGCTATCCTTAGATAGATAACATGCTCGGTGAACAAATTACAGCGGGGCAATTGACAAACACCGAGAAAGAAATACATGCATATACTAATCATCTTGACTCCTTGTAACTACCACGGTGAATTACGCTCTTAGTTACAAGCCTAGATGAACGAAAGTGGTTAAAATAGTACGGTGGGGCCCATGGGCACTCACGGTAGACCTTTCGGCCATCCTAACCACTTTCAGACATCGGGACAAGAACGAGCGGCGTAATCGGCAGGCGAAGGGATCAACTACATACACAAATGAGTATGTATGCAAGCCACATACAACAGTCCTCAGAGCCATTCCATCTAAAGAAATAGAAATAGTGCACACCATACGGCAAGATCCAAATGTCCTAGATAGATATAATAATTTAGGATAGCTCCTCATACATCACATATCAGAGTATCAGGCGGAAGCGGAAAAACAAGATCCGAGTACGGATAAGAAGCAAATCGGTATAAGATGCCCCATAAATAAACACATCCCGCCCATAGATCTCACAGATCCCCGTTCCCGGAATCTCTACACCGAATGATCGTGGCCAACATCATCTGTCTCTTCCACCCAGTATCCATCTTGCGGGTACACCTGTTCATCTGAATCAAACAATTTATCGTGTGAGACCCTAGGGGTACTCAGCAAGTCTTTATGCCACTAAAGGGGACACAACCTGGGGTGACGCAATTGCAGCAAAAGATAATACCTAACAATTCTACAGATACTCGCTAACCTTCCGCCTAACCAATGATAGACGGAAGTCCGTGAATTAAGAACAACAGTTATAACAGTATAATTAACAGATCCATCCTCCTCCTCGCTTACCAACGAGGAAGCGGACGAACAACCCCCATCATCCGTTGGCAGTTTTATTAGCCATTCCATGAGTATTGCACTATTTACTAGTCAAGTACTTAGTCAAATTAAAAGCGGTACTTTAGTTATGCTTGTCTATGATCGAGAAACTGTGCTCCAAGTCGTCCATAACCGCGGACACGGCTTTCAGAAAGATTTACCCTGTAGGGGTGCACCAATAGCAACACACACTCGATCAACCTCGAAAAAACCAAATCAAAACCCGACGAGGCATTCACGACAAAGCAATCACAGGATTCAGAAATGTTTCAGGGGGCCACCCCAATAAGCTACCCGCAACGAAGTTGGCCGGCTCCGAGACGGACCCAGGGTTTGCGACGACGGCTGTAAACGACTGGGAACCCGAAAATGTGACTGGGCTTGTCGATACCGTGAAAACGTGGCGCGATCCAAAACAGTACAGGTGCTCCACGCACAATCTTAAATAAAGCAGTAACATGGCATAAGTACAGGATAGTAATAAAGCCCCAAACTAATTGTGGCCCCAAGAAATAAGAATGAATCAAGCTCTGGCTCAGGGGGGATCCATAAGGCCTCCGGGATTTTGATAGTGCGAATAAACAAGGAACAGGAATCAAGTACTCGGGGTCCTACGGGACACAAGTGAGCATGAAGAACCAAATAGCAGATATTGCTCACCGGTGCCTCTTTCATTAGTTATCCCATTACTACTCAGGTTATGTTGTTTAGGTACCTCATTGTCCATCAGACACTCACATACCCTACTCATGCTTTTCTACGACTCGCATGGCTCAAACAACTCCTGTAGTAATGGCTCATGGGATGGAGGAACAAGCTTCGGTGGGGTTTAACAGTAAAGGCTATGCAGTACTTGGGATTCAATTTAATGCAATCACGACTCAATGATGCAAGAATAAGATAGAGGCAATAGGTACTGTGTGTATGCAAGCATGTGGTAGTGCTTGCCTGGCAGCTCAGTTGAAGCGAGAGATGGATCTGGGTAGTACTCCTGTGATTCCTGGTAATTCTCCTGCTGGGCGTCTATTCGAAGAAGAACCAAACAAACAAGGGCCAACATAAATAGAGTGCGCAAGCATATGAATTAAAATGCGACAAGCAAACAAGCATGCCATGATGAATGATGCACAATTTACATGGCATTAAAGTAGCATGGCAAGGGTGAGGTGTGGATACAAGAAATAAAGCATTTTGTTATTTAATTAACCAAGTTTTATTGTCATAAACAGTTCAGATTTTTAATAATGTCATGATGCATGCTTCAATTCAGAACAAGGACTGCATAGATAGAACGGACTCGTCGCGCTGATCGATTTAGACATTATTTGCCCAATTTGGAGTTATAGAATTAAAGTTATTAATTTATTAAGAAAAGGCATTTTATTGTAATTTTAATCATCTCGAAAATTTAAATTGTTCAAACAATATTTTGAATAGCATATTTGAATTCCTTACATTTTTCTGATTCCAAAACATATATTGTTTGTATTATTTGGATTTGTATTTTTAAAATTATTTAAATCTGACTAGAATTTGAATTAAAATCAATTTGAAAAAGGTTTAATTAAGAACAGACAACAGGGGAACTTTTATTACTCAGTCCGAGCTAGCCCCAGTCGCTGTCGAGTGGGACCAAGCGGACTGGGCCACGCGTTCAGGAAAATCCTTTTCTCACCTCGGCTTAGCCAGCCTCTGCGACTGACGGGTGGGCCAGTAACTGGAGGCCCACGTGCCAGCGAACGAGCGCGTAGTGACTGCCAGGCGGGGACGAGCTGGAGCGCGGGTTACGGCCTGAGGAACCGAGGGACTTTTCTGCAAAAATGCCAGAGCGGCTGACAGGTGGGGCCTCTAGAAGCGTGGGTTGAGGAGGTCAAAAAGGTGGGGGGTTAAGTGCAAAGTGTCAACGTGCACTGTGGATCTTCTCTGATCTCTGACGAAACTGACGGACGTGTTCGGCGACAGCGCGCACGGCGCGGGGGATTCGATCCCGCGACCTGGGGTGCTCACGCAGGGAGGCGAAGCCACTGCGGTGGGCTAGGGGAGCTGACAGGAGGGGGTTTGGGGCCTAGCTAAGGCTCGTTGCGGCGCGGGAAGCTGGCAGTCGCCGGCGACCTCTGGCGCACAGAGGGCGTTCGGCGAAACGAGCAGCAGGGCGAGACGGCGACAGTGAAGCGGAGGATGTCAGGGAGGGAGAGGGGCGTACCGCGGGGAGATTGGCAGTGTCAGATCGGGGTGAGGCGCGGTGGATCGTCGACGAGGCAGGAGCTCCGGCGACCTAGGGTTTCGGGGAACGACGAGGTTCTGGCGGTCCTGGAGGCTTCCTCCTTCGCGTCGGCGTGTGCAGGGTGATGCAGCAAGGTTCCCTTGGTCTTCCAGGCCACCTCCACGACGTGCTGGTCGGCTAGAATGAGGGGAAGCAGGGGTAGACGGTGGTGTCTAGCGGCCGGAGCGGGCGGCGGTGAAGAAGAAGGGGAAGGAGAGGCAGGCTTGGGGTGGATCTGGAAAGGGCAGGGGAGTCGTGTGGATGAGGGCAAGTGAGAGAGAGAGGGAGAGGAGGCGTGTGGGCACAACTCGGGGGAAAGTAGCCTCGGCTCTTTCCTCTCTTTCTCCTCGAGCACGTGGTCGAGCTGGGGCTCGACCTGGGTCGCCAGGCAGGGCAGGGAGAGGGCTGCAGGTGGGGTCGGTGTGTGGTGGGGCTGGCATGGCAGGTGGAAGGAAAAGAGAGAGGGAGAGGAGCTCGGGTGCACTTAGCTAGGTTAGAGGTGGGGTAGCTCGGGTTAGGGTTTTGAGGGTTAGGGTAGGGTAGTGGTGGCTGGGGTGTGGGCCAGGAAGAGAGAGGCCAGGTGGGACCGAGCTGTTAGAGAGAGATGAGATTAGGGTTAGGGTTTAAGTAGAACTAGGTTAGAGGGGAAAAGATAGAGAGAGAGAAGATGGTTAGATTTTTAGTTTAGGTTGTTTAGGTTTTACCAACTAGTTCATAAGATCAACCCAAGTGGAATCTAGTAAGGCCTTGAAGCATCAAGAGATGAGGTGGAGGAATATCCAAGAAAAAGGAGAAAGAAAAAGATGTATGGTAAGAGCCCTCATTTGATTCATGCATGGAGATAAATAGAAGAGAAGATGTTGATGAGAATAAAGGAAGGGTAGGAAGATGATGTGGAGGATCCCACAAAGAAGAACCACTAAGACCAAAAGAAATCAGGTGGGTTAAAGGTGGTGATGTGATTGCATGGCCCATGCAAAATAATAAATGCCATGATTAGTTTTTGTGAGAACAAAAGTAATGATATGGCATTATTCTAATGCATTCCCAAGAAGTGGAACCAAGGCCAAGCAAAAGAATTGGATTAGGTCCACCCCACCACATGAGCTAGAATAACATCAAAAGAAAAAGAATTACAAGCTCATGGATAATAGGATGGTGGAATTATAGGTGGTGAAAAGAAAAGATAATGGAGGTGAATAAAAGATATGCCCCCAACTCAACTTGGGCATTTAAACAATATATCAATAACCAAAAACAAGATCAAGGGGAAAATACAATTAGTAATGCATATGAGAGAAGAACCAAAAGAAAAGGGTTTTATATGATGCTCAAATGCAAGGTGGCATGATGACATGAGCATGATATAATTATGGTGCAACAATTATATATATGAAGTAGCCAATATCTTACTAGACCAAGTAGCATTACAATTGTTAGACAATTGGGATGTTACAACTCTCCCCCACTAAACAGGAATCTCGCCCCGAGATTCTAGGAAGAAGAAGAAGACTCAAAGAGGGTAGGGTACTTGGCACGGAGCTCATCTTCACGTTCCCAAGTGGCTTCATCAACGGAATGGTGCGACCACTGCACCTTGCAGAACTTGATAGACTTGTTGCGAGTCCTTCTTTCTGCGACTTCCAGAATTTTTTGGGGTGTTCTTGATAAGAGAGATTTTCTTGGAGATTGATGAGTTCATGGTCCACGGTCCTGCCAGGATCCTTGAAGCACTTCTTGAGTTGAGAGATGTGGAAAACATCATGGACTTTGAGTTGTTCAGGGAGCTCAAGAGCATAAGCAACTTCTCCTCTTCTTCCACGAATTTTGAAAGGACCGATGTATCTAGGAGCCAGCTTTCCTTTGATACCAAAACGGTGCGGGCCTCTCATGGGAGTGAAACGAAGGTACACGAGATCACCAGGGACATACTCCATGTCCGTGTGCTTTCTGTCATAATTGCCCTTCTGGCGACTTTGAGCAATCTTTAGATTTTCAAGAATGATGTGAACTTTCTCCTCCGCTTGAGTTACAATGTCGGGGCCAAACAATATTCTTTCACCTGCGCCCGACCAACCAATCGGAGTTCTGCATTTGCGACCATAGAGAGCCTCAAATGGTGCCATCTTTAGACTTTTCTGGAAACTGTTGTTGTAAGAGAATTCAGCATAAGGAAGACATTCTTCCCACTTCATGCCGAAAGAGATGACGCAAGCACAGAGCATATCTTCGAGAATCTGATTGATCCTTTCGACTTGTCCTTGCGACTGAGGGTGGTAAGCTGTGCTGAAGTTTAATTTTGTTCCCAAAGCATTTTGGAAACTTCCCCAGAACTTGGAAGTGAAGATGCTTCCACGGTCTGAACTGATCTCAAGAGGAACTCCATACAGAGAGACAATTCTGTTGATATAGAGCTCCGCCAACTGAATTGCAGAAATTGTTTCCTTAACTGGAAAGAAATGAGCTACTTTGGAAAGCCTGTCAATGACAACAAAGATTGCATTGTTGCCTTTCTGCGACCTTGGAAAACCAGTGATGAAGTCCATCTCTACTTTCTCCCATTTCCATTCCGGAGGCTTCAATGGCTGTAGAAGACCGGAAGGTTTCTGATGGATAGCTTTAACTCTACGACAGACATCACACTCCGAGACATACTTGGCACAATATCATTTCAAACCAGGCCACCAATATTGTGTTTTTAAGTCCATGTACATCTTAGTGCTGCTAGGGTGGATAGAAAGAACAGAATCATGCGCCTCCTTGAGAACTTGCTCTCTTAAACCCGGGTAGTTCGGAACAAACATCCGGTGTTCAAAGAAAAGAGTGCCTTGGTCATCTACGTGGAAAGACTCATACTTCGGAAGCTGAATGTTGGAGATGATCTTTTTAGTGTAAGGATCACCAAGTTGAATAGAGCGAACTTTTCTTCCAAGAGAGGTGTTGCTAGAAGGTTCAGAAGATAACCTTGATCCACAATTTCAAGGTTGAGCTTGCGGAATTCCTCGCACAAGAGAGGCTGTTGTTCTTCCACCATGAGGTTGTTGACATAAGCTTTTCGGCCGAGAGCATCGGCCATGACATTGGCTTTGCCCGGAGTGTAGTTGATGGTCAAATCGAAATCATTGATTGTTTCAATCCACCTCCTCTGACGAAGGTTGAGATCAGGCTGTGTGAAGATATACTCCAGACTCTTGTGATCAGAAAAGATCTCACAACGGTTGCCAAGCAAGTAATGCCTCCATACTTTCAAAGCAAAGACAACTGCTGCAAGTTCGAGGTCATGTGTAGGATAGTTGATCTCATGCATCTTTAACTGACGAGATGCATAAGCAACAACTTGTTTTTCTTGCATAAGGACCACACCCAATCCTTGCAATGAAGCATCACAGAAAATCTAGAAAGGCTTTGATGTATCTGGAGGAACCAAGACTGGTGTGGAAGTGAGCTTCTCTTTGAGTGTTTCAAAGCTTGCTTGACATGCAGGAGTCCAATGGTATTTCTTGCCTTTCTTGAGGAGATTGGTAAGAGGCTTCGCAATCTTTGAGAAATTTTGAACGAATCGCCGGCAATAACTGGCCAACCCAAGGAAACTCCGGACTTCTTTGACATTTATGGGTGGAAGCCAGTCCATAATTGTCTTAATAGTTTCTGGGTTGACGGCAATGCCCTTGGCAGAGATGACGTGACCAAGGTAGGTGACTTGAGGCAGCCAGAATTCACACTTGGAGAACTTTGCATACAGGCGGTTCTCACAAAGTTTGTTTAGGACACACCGAAGGTGTTCTTCATGTTCTTCTTTTGACTTAGAATAGACTAGAATGTCATCCAGATAGACCACAACGAACTTATCAAGATACTCCATGAAAACCGAGTTCATAAGCCTCGAGAAGGTGGCAGGTGCATTGGTGAGACCGAAAGACATGACCGTGTACTCATACAGGCCATAGCGGGTGGTGAAAGCTGTTTTAGGAACATCTTCCTTGCGAATCTTGATTTGGTGATAACCACTTCTCAAATCAAGCTTAGAGAATACCACAGCTCCAGCTAGCTGATCGAAGAGATCATTAATCCGCGGAAGGGGATATTTATTCTTGATTGTTTTAGCATTGAGTGCCCGATAGTCCACACAAAGTCTATCAGTCTTGTTTCGCTTCTTCACAGAGATGGTTGGGCTACCCCAAGAAGAAGTACTGTGCTGAATGAAACCCAACTTCTCTTGTTCATCCAACTGACGTTTGAGTTTAGCCAACTCAGCAGGACCCATTTTATAAGGCCGCTTGGAAATAGGAGCGGTACCAGGTTCAAGTTCAATGACAAACTCAACCTCACGATCCGGAGGCATACCTGGCAACTCTCCAGGAAAGACATCTGGGAACTCACAGACTATAGGAACACTCTGAATACTTTCCATAGCATCATCATTCAGAGCCGTCAAAGAATAAAGCTGAATTGTAGGAGTCAGACTTGGAGAATAGACTATATGGCCTTCAGGAATTTTCAGAGAAACCGAACGTTCAGCACAATCAATCACAGCTGCATTTGCTGTCAACCAATCCATTCCCAAGATAACATCAATATCAGAATTGCCCAGAATAATTAAGGAAGCCGGAAACGAAGAGCCACCAATCTCAATTTGATTGTCACGGCTGATTTTAGAAGCCCTCATATTTGAACCAGGAGATTACACCATAAGGCAAGTTGGTAAAGCATCAGAAGGTAACCCATTACTCTCGACAAACTTGTATGACATGAAAGAATGTGAAGCACCATAATCAAATAAAACTCGTGCAGGAACTGGGTTAACAGAAAGCATACCCATCACAACTCCAGGAGCATGCTCAGCTTGAGCAGCGTTGAGATAGTTGGCACGAGCAACCGTACACCCAGGCTTAGTGTTGATGTTGAGAGCCTGAGGTGGAGGTGCACGAATCATAGGAGCACTTGCCGCAGGTCTTGGAGGTGGTGTTGGAAGAGCTTTGTTGTTCATTGGACAATTCCAGTGCTGATGCCCAGTGTTTCCACAAGTATAGCAAGCACCAGGTGGACGTGAAGCAACGTAGCCAGGGACTCCGCCAGGCGCTCCAGGGTAGTTGTGGTTGTAGCCCCTGGGAGCCGCAGTGAAGGAGTTTGGTGGCCTTGGTGCGTAACTTGACGGTCTTGGTGGAGCAGGGAGCGACGGTGGGGTGTTAGGAACCCAGACACGACGCTTAGAAGGAGCTGTCATAGAGAAGAGCTTGCTGTATCACGGCTGTGTTTCTTCGACTCCTCAAACACTTGCCTACTTGCTTCTTCCTGCAGAGTTGTGTGTTGGAGTTCCAGAAAAGACGCCGGCCTTGCATGAGTGATAGCATATTTGATGGAAGCATTGAGGCCTTGCCGAAACCTCTTTTGCTTCTTCTTGTCATCAGAGATCTCATCGCCACCATACCGAGAAAGATTCATGAAGTTTCTGATGTAGGTGTTGACATTGTCATTGCCCTGCTTTAGGTTGAGAAAGACTTCCTTCATCCTTTCCATGACAATTTCTGACAGATATTGCTCTTTGAAAGCAGCAGTGAACCGCTCCCAAGTAGGTTGAAAACCAGAAAGATCTGCCTTGAGGTAATTTTCCCACTAGAGAGCTGCATCTCCCTTCAGAAGGTGAGTAGCACATTTGACCCATTCTTGCTCGGGAACATCCGCAGTCATCAGCAACCTTGACACTTCACGCAGCCAATCATCCGCATCAAGTGGCTGATCAGACACCTCAAATTGGCGTGGGTTGAACTTGAGAAAACTCTTGATGTCTCCTCGCTTGGGAGGTGGAGGTAGCGGAACAAACTCATTCCTCCTCACGCTTTCCTCGAAGCGCTGCTGGTTCTGCTGCATAGTGCCCAAAGCATTTGCAATACTTGCCAAAGCAGCCCCAAGTTCAGGTGGTATGTCCTCCTCAGAACGGCGTGGTGGTGCCATCCTGTGATTGATATAAAACACAAGTCAGTACTACAATGGAGAATGATAATAATCCAAAATATTACCAAAATTGGAATTAACCAAGATTAAAGGATGCAATTCACTGAGATGATATTAAAATATCAACAAAGTTCAAGGCAACTAGAATATATTAAGCATAACGCACACGACTGAACAAGGAGTGTGGTACACAAGTAACAAAGAAAAATTTTCCGCAAATTTTTGGCATTAAAATACCACTATATGCGCAAAACCACTTAACGAATCAAGATTAGTAACTCTGCTAGTTCAACATACAAGAGCAAATGATAACAGTAGTGGTATGGTCGCGACTCCATCTCGCACTCAAATCATTACTTTGCACATGAATCAGTAAAACACATATCCCAATACCTTCTTCTTAATATGAACCTAAAGATTGGTAACTACGAAAAAGAATACCCCAACAAGATAACGTCGGATAACAAGAGTAGATAGATCGCATAGGTATACAACGAATCAGAATAGATCGCGTCGGTTTACAAAGGCCTGTCGGTATGGAATGTACCAACAGTTGATAACCAAAAGGCAGATAGTGATAACATTTGGATGCAACAGATAGCCAAGGAGTTCACACACACACACACACAACCTATGGTACTACGGAACCCAGAACACGTGAATCCTAGTTTGAATTTTAGAAGAGGATTGAAAACGTTACACTTCCTTACCAGAAAAGGGTGGGTGGGTGGGTAAGAAGAAAAATGGAAGCAGTCCTACTCTCACGTTTTGTTTTTCCCTAGTATACATAACTACCAAAATATTTGCTAGACTGACAACGACCATTTTGGCTGAGACCCTGAAGGGCGGGATGGCTCTGATACCAATTGTAACTACCTCGGTGAATTACGCTCTTAGTTACAAGCCTGGATGAACGAAAGTGGTTAAAATAGTATGGTGGGGCCCATCGCCACTCACGGTAGACCTTTCGGCCGTCCTAACCACTTTCAGACATCGGGACAAGAACGAGCGGCGTAATCGGCAGACAAAGGGATCAACTACATACACAAATGAGTATGTATGCAAGCCACATACAACAGTCCTCAGAGCCATTCCATCTAAAGAAATAGAAATAGTGCAACGCCATACGGAAAGATCCAAATGTCCTAGATAGATATAATAATTTAGGATAGCTCCTCATACATCACACATCAGAGTATCAGGCGGAAGCGGAAAAACAAGATCCGAGTACGGATAAGAAGAAAATCGGCATAAGATGCCCCATAAATAAACACATCCCGCCCACAGATCTCACGGATCCCTGTTCCCGAAATCTCTACACCGAATGATTGTGGCCAACATCATCTGTCTCTTCCACCCAGTATCCATCTTGCGGGTACACCTGTTCATCTGAATCAAACAATTTATCGTGTGAGACCCTAGGGGTACTCAGCAAGGCTTTATGCCACTAAAGGGGACACAACCTGGGGTGACGCAATTGCAGCAAAAGATAATACCTAACAATTCTACAGATACTCGCTAACCTTCTGCCTAACCAATGATAGACGGAAGTCCGTGAATTAAGAACAACAGTTATAACAGTATAATTAACAAATCCATCCTCCTCCTCGCTTACCAACGAGGAAGCGGACGAACAACCCCCATCATCCGTTGGCAGTTTTATTAGCCATTCCATGAGTATTGCACTATTTACTAGTCAAGTACTTAGTCAAATTAAAAGCGGTACTTTAGTTATGCTTGTCTATGATCGAGAAACTGTGCTCCAAGTCGTCCATAACCGTTGACATGGCTTTCAGAAAGATTTACCCTGAAGGGGTGCACGAATAGCAACACACACTCGATCAACCTCGGAAAAACCAAATCAAAACCCGACGAGGCATTCACGACAAAGCAATCACAGGATTCAGAAATGTTTCAGGGGGCCACCCCAATAAGCTACCCGCAACGAAGTTGGCCGGCTCCGAGACGGACCCAGGGTTTGTGACGACGGCTGTAAACGACTGGGAACCCAAAAATCTGACTGGGCTTGTCGATACCATGAAAACGTGGCGCGATCCAAAACAGTACAGGTGCTCCACGCACAATCTTAAATAAAGTAGTAACATGGCATAAGTACAGAATAGTAATTAAGCCCCAAACTAATTGTGGCCCCAAGAAATAAGAATGAATCCAGCTCTGGCTCAGCGGGGTCCATAAGGCCTCCCAGATGTGGATAGTGCGAATAAAAAAGGAACAGGAATCAAGTACTCGGGGTCCTACGGGACACAAGTGAGCATGAAAAACCAAATAGCAGATATTGCTCACCGGTGCCTCTTTCATTAGTTATCCCATTACTACTCAGTTATGTTGTTTAGGTACCTCATTGTCCATCAGACACTCACATACCCTACTCATGATTTTCTACGACTCGCATGGCTCAAACAACTCCTGTAGTAATGGCTCATGGGATGGAGGAACAAGCTTCGGTGGGTTTTAACAGTAAAGGCTATGCAGTACTTGGGATTCAATTTAATGCAATCGCGACTCAATGATGCAAGAATAAGATAAAGGCAATAGGTACTGTGTGTATGCAAGCATGTGGTAGTGCTTGCCTGGCAGCTCAGTTGAAGCGAGAGATGGATCTGGGTAGTACTCCTGTGATTCCTGGTAATTCTCCTGCTGGGCGTCTATTCGAAGAAGAACCAAACAAACAAGGGCCAACATAAATAGAGTACGCAAGCATATGAATTAAAATGCGACAAGCAAACAAGCATGCCATGATGAATGATGCACAATTTACATGGCATTAAAGTAGGATGGCAAGGGTGAGGTGTGGATACAAGAAATAAAGCATTTTGTTATTTAATTAACCATGTTTTATTGTCATAAACAGTTCAGATTTTTAATAATGTCATGATGCATGCTTCAATTCAGAACAAGGACTGCATAGATAGAACGGGCTCGTCGCGCTGATCGATTTAGACATATTATTTGCCCAATTTGGAGTTATAGAATTAAAGTTATTAATTTATTAAGAAAAGGCATTTTATTGTAATTTTAATCATCTCGAAAATTTAAATTGTTCAAACAATATTTTGAATAGCATATTTCAATTCCTCATATTTTTCTGATTCCAAACATATATTGTTTGTATTATTTGGATTTGTATTTTTAAAATTATTTAAATCTGACTAGAATTTGAATTTAAATCAATTTGAAAAAGGTTTAATTAAAAACAGACAACAGGGGAACTTTTATTACTCAGTCCGAGCTAGCCCCAGTCGCTCACGAGTGGGACCAAGCGGACTGGGCCACGCGCTCAGGAAAATCCTTTTCTCACCTCGGCTTAGCCAGCCTCTACGACTGACGGGTGGGCCAGTAACTGGAGGCCCACGTGCCAGCGAACGAGCGCGTAGTGACTGCCAGGCGGGGACGAGCTGGAGCGCGGGTTACGGCCTGAGGAACCGAGGGACTTTTCTGCAAAAATGCCAGAGCGGCTGACAGGTGGGGCCTCTAGAAGCGCGGGTTGAGGAGGTCAAAAAGGTGGGGGGTTAAGTGCAAAGTGTCAACGTGCACTGTGGATCTTCTCTGATCTCTGACGAAACTGACGGACGTGTTCGGCGACAGCGCGCACGGTGCGGGGGATTCGATCCCGCGACCTGGGGTGCTCACGCAGGGAGGCGAAGCCACTGCGGTGGGCTAGGGGAGCTGACAGGAGGGGGTTTGGGGCCTAGCTAAGGCTCGTTGCGGCGCGGGAAGCTGGCAGTCGCCGGCGACCTCTGGCGCACAGAGGGCGTTCGGCGAAACGAGCAGCAGGGCGAGACGGCGACAGCGAAGCGGAGGATGTCAGGGAGGGAGAGGGGCGTACCGCGGGGAGATTGGCGGTGTCAAATCGGGGTGAGGCGCGGTGGATCGTCGACGAGGCAGGAGCTCCGGCGACCTAGGGTTTCGGGGAACGACGAGGTTCTGGCGGTCCTGGAGGCTTCCTCCTTCGCGTCGGCGTGTGCAGGGCGATGCAGCGAGGTTCCCTTGGTCTTCTAGGCCACCTCCACGACGTGCTGGTCGGCTAGAACGAGGGGAAGCAGGGGTAGACGGCGGCGTCTAGCGGCCGGAGCGGGCGGCGGTGAAGAAGAAGGGGAAGGAGAGGCAGGCTTGGGGTGGATCTGGAAAGGGCAGGGGAGTCGTGTGGATGAGGGCAAGTGAGAGAGAGAGGGAGAGGAGGCGTGTGGGCACGACTCGGGGGAAAGTAGCCTCGGCTCTTTCCTCTCTTTCTCCTCGAGCACGTGGTTGAGCTGGGGCTTGACCTGGGTCGCCAGGCAGGGCAGGGAGAGGGCTGCAGGTGGGGTCGGCGTGTGGTGGGGCTGGCGTGGCAGGTGGAAGGAAAAGAGAGAGGGAGAGGAGCTCGGGTGCACTTAGCTAGGTTAGAGGTGGGGTAGCTCGGGTTAGGGTTTTGAGGGTTAGGGTAGGGTAGTGGTGGCTGGGGTGTGGGCCAGGAAGAGAGAGGCCAGGTGGGACCGAGCTGTTAGAGAGAGATGAGATTAGGGTTAGGGTTTAAGTAGAACTAGGTTAGAGGGAAAAAGAGAGAGAGAGAGAGAGAAGATGGTTAGATTTTTAGTTTAGGTTGTTTAGGTTTTACCAACTAGTGCATAAGATCAACCCAAGTGGAATCTAGTAAGGCCTTGAAGCATCAAGAGATGAGGTGGAGGAATATCCAAGAAAAAGGAGAAAGAAAAAGATGTATGGTAAGAGCCCTCATTTGATTCATGCATGGAGATAAATAGAAGAGAAGATGTTGATGAGAATAAAGGAAGGGTAGGAAGATGATGTGGAGGATCCCACAAAGAAGAACCACTAAGACCAAAAGAAATAAAATGGGTTAAAGGTGGTGATGTGATTGCATGGCCCATGCAAAATAATAAATGCCATGATTAGTTTTTGTGAGAACAAAAGTAATGATATGGCATTATTCTAATGCATTCCCAAGAAGTGGAACCAAGGCCAAGCAAAAGAATTGGATTAGGTCCACCCCACCACATGAGCTAGAATAACATCAAAAGAAAAAGAATTACAAGCTCATGGATAATAGGATGGTGAAAATAAAAGATAATGGAGGTGAATAAAAGATATGCCCCCAACTCAACTTGGGCATTTAAACAATATATCAATAACCAAAAACAAGATCAAGAGGCAAATACAATTAGTAATGCATATGAGAGAAGAACCAAAAGAAAAGGGTTTTATATGATGCTCAAATGCAAGGTGGCATGATGACCTGAGCATGATATAATTATGGTGCAACAATTATATATATGAAGTAGCCAATATCTTACTAGACCAAGTAGCATTACAATTGTTAGACACTTGAGATGCTACACTCCTTTGAGACTTGATTGGGCATTACAACATAATACATAGACCGCCATCCAACTGCATCTATGACTAATAATCCACCTCCAGGTTATCATCCTAACCCCCTCCGGTATTAAGTTGCAAGCAACAAATTATTGCTGTACAAACTGCGTGTAAAGTAAACAATATGATTGTTCTGTGAACAAAGGATTGTTGTTTTCTCCCTAGTAGCAACAACACATCTAGTACCTTAGAGATTTCTATCACTTCCCCAGATTACCAGAGGCATGAACCCACTATCGAGCATAAATACTAACTCTTGGAGTTTCTAGCATCTACTTGGCCAAGATAGCTACTAACAACGGAAAGCATGTAAGATCTCAAATAACAAAGACATGATAGAATCAATAATCAATCTAAAATAACATCTCAATATCCATCGGATCCCCGCAAACACAACATGTATGAATTACAAATAGATGATCTTGATCATGAACGGAGCTCACAAGATCTAAACATGAAAGCACAAAGGAGGAGAAACCAGCCATCTAGCTACTACATGGATCCGTAGTCCAAGGATGAACTACTCACGCATCACACCAGAGGCTTGCATGGTGATGAAGAAGGCCTCCAGGGTGAATTCCCCTCTCTGGCAGGGTGCCGGGAAGAGCTTCAGATCCCCCCGATCTAGGGAGAGAGACGACGGCGGCTACAGACTCTTTCGTGGATTTTTGAGCGGGTGCTTAGGGTTTTCGTCCCGAGGGCAACTTATAGGCGGAAGGAGAGGCCGAGGGGGTGCTGGGGTCGGCCAGACCACCCCCTGGCGCGGGCCAGGCCTGGCCACGCGGCCAGGTGGTGTGGCCGGCCCCCAGCCCTTCTCCGTCTCGTATTCTGGCACTTGATCCCTTCCGGAAAAATAGGCACTTTGGCTTTTGTCCCGTCCAATTCTGAGAATATTCATTTTCTGACTTTTCTGGAACCAAAAACAACAGAAAACAGGCAGCTGGTACTATGGCTCTTGTTAATAGGTCCGTCCAAGAAATTATAATAAAAGTACTCCAAAGTTGGAACAAAACACAAGAAAGTGGATAAAACCAAGCATGGAACATCAAAAACTATAGATACATTTGCAATGTATCAACTTCCTGCCGCCAGCTTCGTTATATCAATACAAGCAACTTTGTTGAAGGGGAGATGACGAAAAACAGAACACATCCATTGCAAACTCATCTAGAAGGAGAGAGATTAGATCTAGAGAAGGAGAATAACATCGTCTCATTCTTCAATGATCTCTAGCCTCCACACCATTCACTCCACCATCATCCCCATTTGTACTTAGAGAGAGAGATTGGCACTTGTAAGATTAGGGTTTGATACTTTGATGTACCTTGGTTCGTATTTGATTCAATCTTCAACCGGTATTGTGGCTTGCTATGATAACTTTGAGACGATTTCCATTTGCAATACAATTATGCCTTTGATTTATCTTTCTCTCATGTTTGAGTAAATCCCCATAGGCATGGGAGATGTAGGGGATTGGTGAGATGTGGTGTGCCTTCTTTAGTTCCATCCATTTGTGATTGTTGTAGTGTTTATTAAATTGTGAGAATGAATGTCTATGTTCGCCTAATGCTTGTTAATTTAAGGGCCCAGGTAACATGATCTATAGATCTCATAGGTATGAACTTGAATGCTAGCGAATCAGTGACCCCCAAGTGACACGACCGATATCAATGAGGAGCTAGTACTACTCGAGGCAACAAGGAAACGTCAAGACTAAAGCCTTGATCTATTCGGAAGACCTTAATTAATGTGCTGACCATTGCCGTGGTAAGAGACAGATGGGTCAATGGAACTGGGAAGAATTGGCCTTGGGGAACCCCAGTCGTATATGGGTTGCTTGCAAACTAACTTATAAATAAGAAATATCATAGTCACTTATTCCACTTTATTCATCTAGCACCTACACTATTACCATGAACTGTTTCTCTTCGCACCTAACTTCCCATCAACAGGAACCTCGAACACCTTTCTTGTCATTACTTTTATGTTACTTAATTCTCGTTTTTTCCTTTATGCAAGTTTCCTCTATTATTCACTCACCCACATTCTACCTTCAAAAATTGCACTCAATTCACTCAAGATAGGTGACATCTTGAGTGCGATAGAAATGCCGCATAAAAACACTTACCTAGGCTCCGTATTGGGATCGATATAAAAACTAGAGTTAATACTTCTACGAAAACATGCTCTGACGAATCCGTGCACTTGCAGGCCATCAGCTACCGTCGAGTATCCAATACTAGCACACAAAAGATGCACAAACAATAAACATCGAATGTAAATGCGATGCGATATGATCCGTGCTATGCTCTCCATCCTGCACTACTAGGTTCGGTGACAGGGTTTCGGCGCAATGGGCACCAGGGTACCAGTGCCTCCAGATCATATTCCGCCATTATGGTGATCGTTACTATTACTTAGCAGCAGAAAATGAACTACTTTACCTTTACTACGACCATATCACATCACATCGCTCCTGCAAAACAAAGTTAGACGCTTATACTTTATATTTACATGTTTTATGTGGCTGTTAGGGCTTTCGTGCAAGAACCGTTCTTACCTACAAACTTCAACCACAACGTTGATCAAATAGTTTTCTATACTATACCGCTTTAAGGGTCCTCCGTTTCAAATGGCGTACCAACTAATACGAAAGAGACAAACACCCCCAAAGCCACTTATATGGTACAAGCCGTATGTCCAGCGTGGACCAGTCTCGCGAATTAACATGTAAAGTTAGTTGGGGGCCGCTTCACCAAGAATTACTACGGTATGCACAAGTATACGTGGGAGGGTAACAACTATATGATCAACACCCACATGCTACAAATCATGTGTTCTACCCGTACTAGCAATACTACACATAGATCTAGCTCTGGAAAAACTATAAGGGTTCGCGCCTGAAAATAATAATTTTTTCCTACTCCAAGAACCCTAATGCAAGGATCTATCTATTAGTAATGTAGTAAGGGGAGGGGATTTTCACGAACTTACCAGTTAACGACCGAAAAGCTTTGTCAACATTCAGGAGAACATGGTTGATGTAGTCGTACCGACGCCGACCTCAGGGTCGTTCTGAAGTCTGATGGCTCCTACGGCTCCAACAACTCCTAGCTCCTCAAGTGCAACACATCCAAGGGAGTTACACACATCTGGTGCCTGATGATGATTCCCGCCCCTCCGATCTAGCAGAGATCGCGGAAGTAGAGCTTCTAGATCTGAATCCTGCAGCATGACGACACTCTGCAATGAAGAAGTCTCATGTTCGCGCAGTCCAGACTTGGGACCGCGGTCTCAAGAGAGAGAGATATGTATATATAATGAACCGGAGGTGTCCCTAAATAGAAGTATCCGCTTATTATTTATTGGTGTATTTATTTCCTCCAAATACCTTTCAATATATAGGGGATAAGGACCTCATAGCTTATTAGCTAAGCCATGTGGGACTAAACAAGGGAGAGGAGGGTAAGGGGTGTTAGGCCGTCCAAGGCCCTCATGGGCCCCGCCGGAGGGTGCATGGGGCCCATGCGGTCCCTCTTCCCTATCCCCCTTTGGTCTTTTCCCTCATGGGCCCTTTTCCCTAGGGATTTTTGCCCAATTAGGTATTTAATCATTTTAATTCCTTTTCTTGTATTTAAATAATTATAAATAAATGATTAAATAAATATTTAACATTTACTCACATATTATTCAACTTCTGTGGCCATGGAACTCCTTCCAACCCACTCCGTGCATCCTCTGGATTTTCCTGGAACCCTTCTGGTTTTCTCCCTTTCTTTTCTTCGGTGATTCCGAGGATACCAAAATGATCTCTGAGCATCATTAATCCCTTACGAGTGATACCCCACGGTCTGGGAACACTCTAGACATGGTCGAGATCCCTCTCATACCAATGATCATCAGCGGGACATGGATGCCCATGATGACCCCTATGCATTCCACGAATCTTTGTCGTTGAACCATAAATGATGTATCCTATTCCTTTTTTCTCTGAGATACTTGCATTTTCTGAGACATGATCAATGACATCACCATGTCGTTTCCAATCTCGTTACTAACAAATGCTACCTAACTCGTTTCGACAAGTGATATCCCTGTGACCTAATCACATGCGCGTAGCTGTATGGATATAACTTCTCCGAGTGAGCCCTTTAGTTTCTCTCTGTCACACAAATGGACAAATCCTGCTCTTGAAACATAGGCCTCAATATGCCCCTCTGAATACTTGAACACTCCTTTATGATCACCGTTTCACCGAGTGATGTTTGATGCAATCAAGGCACTCTCAGGTGACAGTTATTAATATGGTCTCACAATCTAAGAAACAATACACCGCGTATCCTAATCATCGTAACTTGAACTTTATGACATGATCGTGTTATGATGCTTACATTTGGCATGCTCATCATCTCATTCTCCCAATGAGGTGACCCCATTGTCAACTGGCATAAATGACACATGATCAGGAAACCTTGATCATCCGTTGACCAATGAACTAGTGACTAGATATTCACCGGTAACTGTTGGTTGTTTGCATATCACATGTGTATTGATGTTTCCTTTCAATACAGTTATAGCATGATATAAAACTTTATTATAAGCTTTCTGAAATATGATAATAATCTATATTATTATTTGTGTCTAGGACATATTTCCAACAGTACTAAGGCCAGTACACAGTGAGTCTTAGAATTTGGTGGCTCTCGCCTACATGGGTATGGTGGGCTTAGCGGCAGCAAAGCTTGTACTATCTAACTTATAGAGATCCGCTACAACTTCAGCTATTAGAGCGAGATAAGAGAGAGCTATCAGATAACCAGAATATAACACCAAGCATCACCCATCCGAAGATTCCCCCCTTCGAAAACTATTCAAGGAAGTTCTCTCACGGAACACGCACATTCACAATTTAATTATTCGGGTATTTAGTGTATAGAGATACTTACTAGTCAATTTACAGATATCAAGAGATTTAGTGTAAGTTGTCTATGATCATGACATTATGCTCTTTAGGTGTCCATAACCGTGGACATGGATTTTCGAAAAGATTTACCTTGTAGGGGTGCGCTACTGGTCCTGAACGCATGGTCAACCCATTACAATACTAAATTGCAAATAGAGTGCCTTCCGGATCTCACGTCAAGAACTGCCCCATAACTACACAAATATCGAGGGGAGCCACATAGTGTGTTTTATCCAACCAAGAGACACATCCGATTCTCAACGTGGCACAATGTTTGTGTCTACAGCAATGGACGTGCCTTTGAAGATAACTTATTATAGCTTCACCGAATCCGCCAGAACATACCATATTTATGTATGCATGCCCGGGCTGTCCACCAAAATATCAAATCATATTATCACCATGTCTGAAGACATATTATGCATATAGACCAAATGGAAAACCCGAATATCTGGCATCTTGGATATAAGAGTAGAGCCGGTAGTTGATGGGAGTGCCCATAATTCCCCACATTTGGTTAGCGTGATAGTCTCAAAACATATGTTTAGAACGAAGGATCCTAGTGCGACACAAGTAGTTGTCAAAGGTACTCTTTATTGATGCCTTATCATTAAGTGCAACCATATCCACCAACAATTTAATTAACTAGTAGCATCAGAAACCAATTATGAAGATCAACATGTATGAGAGCGGGCAACATACCTAAGCATGCGCTATGACTCGCAAGTCCAACCTAACTACTCAAACAAGTCAATAGGAAGAAACCAAGGCCATATAAGCTGCAAGGAATGTTAAAGAAACTAAAGCATCGACAAATAAGGATAGCAATAGACAAATGAAGGAAGTGCAGACTATAAATGCAAAATAGGTAGAAGGGGGAGAATGCTCGCATGTGAAACATCGAAGGGGTATAACTAGAGAACTTGTCGTATCTCGCAGCAACTCAACGTCCTATCTGGGAAGAAGCAAAACACTAGAAAGAAACATCGGATGCAATGTTTAATACTACGACAAAAGATCCGGCATGTTCGTGATATGATGCATGACATGTCAATATGCGGTCTAACTTAGAAATATTAAGTGGAATCAAAATCTAGACATTTAATTAATGGGTTCAAGTTTGAAAGTGCATGTGTGCCTCCATGTATGGTTTTGTTAATTAATGACAATATCTATGGACTAATGTTTGATTTGAGTTTCACTTGTAGGATTTGTCTATTGGCACCGCTTGGGCCATGTGTTGGTTTCAAGGTTGAAAAATGAAGAAATGAAGAAGAAGTAATGTACAAGGACTTTGTGCCTATTGAAGTCATGTAGAAGAAGAAGATCAAGAGTGTCTTGAAGAAGATGAAGATGTAGTTCCTCATGGTTATCTTCAATACACCATCCTAATGGAGTTAGAAGAAATGAAGTGCAAGCTCAAGTTGTGTCATCTCTAGAAGATCACATGCTTGAAGCTTGCCATACTTGGTGATCATGGAGTGATGAAGATAAGTTCAAAGAAGAGGTTTTATCATGGTGCATGGGGGGAGGAATTTCCAAGTCTTCATTAAGCAAGCACGAGAAAATACAATCAAGAAAGGTGTTCCATCTCAAGGAAGTCAAGATCATCTATATTAAGCTCAAGTGGAATGCTGATACATGCATTTTACATCATCAATATAGTGACTTATATGATCTATTTTGAATGATATTTGCCATGATCTATCCTTATTTATGACTTTTTAGTTGATTTATGGGACTTTCCTACAAAGTGCCTTTCATTGGTATTTAATTTCTAGGAGGTAGAAACCCTCCTTTTTCATATTTTGCTACTTAGGGACCTTCTAGACACCTAAAAATCAAAGGAAAAAAAATACTTGATCAGTTTTTCACCTGAAGAAGGACCATGAGCGAAAGTATCAAGAGAGAGGAGCTACTAGGGCCAAAAGAGCCTAGGTGGCACGCCCTACCTTGTTGGGCATGCCACCCATGCTCGTTTGGTCCATGATCGTCGCCTAGGCTCCTCCTTTTGACAGATGTCGCCATCTCGCCAGAAATCCTACGCTATATTTTTTCCCACGATTTACAGAGGCAACGACATAGGCAAAAGTTCTCTCCTACTCCAAGAGAGGGCAGATCCTGCAGCACCGGAGCCTCTGGTGAGGGGGAAATCGACGCCATCGTCATCACAATTCCTCCTTGGTATGGGAGGAGGCCTCTCCATCAATATCCCCATCAACACCATCATCATCACCATCTCCATCTTCAAGATCCACTTCACCCCCTCATAGTTTGTGATTGATTGAGCCTTGGATATTGTTTGAGTGTTATTTGCATGTTTGTGATTGGCAACTTGTCTTTATTTGGTGGAGATATTATATTTTTAGATCGTGTTGTAATCCATATGCCACTAATCCATATCATGTTTGTCACTTGTGAGTAGATCCCCATGTTCCTGAGGGCATAGGATGAATTGGCTATGATTTCCATATAGTATGTAGTGAGTATTTAATCAAGTTTTTATCTTTTATGTGGTAGATCCCCATGTTCTTGAGGGCAGGAGTAGAGTTCCGCCACCGTTGTGGGACTTGAACCTGGGTAAGCTATGTTACCTCGTACCCGCCAACTCTCCGTCTTACCCCACGTCTCTAAACACGCACTGTGAGGACCCCTCCATGGCGTACTCGTCGGCAATACCATGACAGTTGGCACCCACCATGGGGCAAGAGGCGCTTCAAGCTCTACACCGGGCGAGGTCCAATCTCTCCGCGGGAATCGGTGACACCGTAGTCATCAGTCGCGTTCTCTTCTCCGGCAATGTCCCGATCGTCCCTCCGGATGAGTTTTGGGTGCCGGCGAAGACGAACCCCAGGCGCTGCTCCGTCATCCCCTTAAGAGACATCCACATCTTCACCGGCGAAACTGACTCGGGTCCTAGCTCCCAGGAAATCGGAAACTCGTTAAGCCCCGCACATACCTCCTATGAGCAGGACACGTTCGCGGAAGGATCTGAGCCATACCTCTCCTTGGAGTATGGTGGCTTGGATCAGGAAATTTCAAGGCCCACACAAACCGCTCGTGTGCAGGATATAAAGGTGGAAGGACCCTGCAAATCCGCTTGGCTTCCCTGAGCGTTAGAGACGCGCATGTCAAACTTTGTAAGCATCATCACCATCTTCGATCTAGCCAGATGCGTTCAAAGGTATGGAGAACCTCCCCGCGAATACCTTGCTAGATGGATGAGGGTGAGGGAAACCCTAGAGGGCGACCGCGCCGACGAGCTTGTGTACCACTTCGTGGAAGGGCCCACGCCTGGAACACTCCTTCGACATACCCTCCAAAGGCGGCAAGCCGCAGGCCCTCTCACCCTTGGTGAGATGGTTGCCATCGTCAACGAATACATGGATGCCAATGAAGAGGCCATGGAGGCAACCGCCATCATAGCCGGAGGAAGAAACAACAACAACAACCCGGCTCCATCACCCTCCATCTCGGCCATCTCCAACACCGAAGCCAACTCTGACTCTGTCCTTGACGCGCTTTACGCCGACATCAGTATGGATGCCGGTGGCTTGGACGCTAACTCGGAGGAATACGATGCTGTTATGAGGGAGATCGAGCAAGAGATCGAGAAGGAGGAGCGTGTCGAGAAGACCAACACTTCCCACCAGGTGCTAGTCGCCATTGGGAGCGTGATGGAAGAAGGCGGACAGGAACAGGAACATGAGAGAGCTCTGCCCACGCCAGCGGTCACCAGAGCAGTAGTAGCTAAGAAAGCCGGCTGGCTCTGGCCAAAGCTATGCCTCCTCCGGTTATCCGCCCGCTACCGGTGCAGGAACTCGCCATGGCCCCTAGTACGGCCCAACAATGAAATCATCCGCCAATACCACCATCAACATCTACAGTTGGCAACCCACTAGCCACACCCGCTGACAAGGCGATCTACAACGCACTTCTCGTTGAGCCAATCACCGTCGCCCATATCCGTAGCGTTATGGAGCTTGATGAGAAGCGTGCGGAAATCTTGGCAGAGGCCAAGTGCATCATGGAGCAGGGCGCTAAGCTGGGCGAAGACATGGCTAAGGCGCAACAATCCATTAAGGCGGCAAGAGCTATGGAGGCTGAATACAAGCAACTGATGTTAAAGAAAAGACAAAGAAGGTACCAGCTCACGTTGTTGAAGATCTCGGCGTTCGGTAAAGGTTGGGATATAACGGGTCTAAGCCGACAAAAGGAACCCCTACATAGATTCAGAGGGGAGGCAGGTCATGCCAACTCCCGCTCTCAACATTGCCGTCGCCAAGACCCTCTTGGAGCAGGACAGGTCGCCAGAAGTAGTTGCTCAGGTGTACGACCTTGTCGCTAAGGCATGCAAGCAAAAGGAAAAGGCTACCTCGCAGAGGATTGAGTCCAACCCAGAGCTTTGCCAGTCAATCCTGAACAGCCGCAGAAGGCCAAAATCTCCCCGTGACGAGGGATTGCATATAGGCTCCACAGAGCGAAGACGGAGGGAGGCACGCAACAGGACTAACGCTATCCCCATATCCTCCGACCATGGAGAAAAGGCTCGTCCCCGCCGGTCGCCACCTCCACCACCATCTCGGTGTCACGAGGAACTAGAGCCGTGCCACCGCACCAGCATGCCACCTCTAAGGTGGTCCCAGCCCAGCGTAGTTATACGCGATCAGGGCGAGCAACCTCGGCATGCCGGAGAAAGCAGCGGCAATGACGGACACAGAAGCAGGTCCCACAAGGAACCGCCATGTCCGACAAGCAACCGTGACATGTGTGAGGAATCGCAGGAGGGGCACAACAAGATAGCTAACCCACCGCCTCCACCGCTGCCATCGCCACCTAGCAGTCATCATGGCGGAGGACACGGCGAATCTCATAGATCGCGCCACAATCCACCTCCCCATGACGGCAAAGGGAAGCAGCTAGAGCCATACGATACACGTACACGGCTGGACAAGATCCAAGAAGGTCGGGAGCTCCCATACCTTGGGCCACGTTGTTTTGGACCAGTGATACGAGCCACAACCTACCCCAAGGGCCTCTGGATAGACAAGACCATCAAGCCATACAATGGCACCGCTAGGCCGGCAACGTGGTTGCAGGACTACAGCGAAGCGATCCACATCGCAGGGGAAACCCCAATGTCGTTGTCAAGTACCTCCCACTCATGTTGACCGGCACCGTCGGGCAATGGATCGACGACTTACCAGAGAAATCAATATGCAATTGGTTGGATATGCATGAAGCGTTCACCAAGAATTTTGAGGGTACGTACAAACGTCCCTACACTGTCGGAGACCTACAGCGGTGTGTGTAAGAAAAGGATGAAACCTCTCGTGCCTACCTCTCTCGCTGGCTAGATATGAAAAATTCTTGCGCAGGGGTGCACAAACATACCGCTATGGTCTCCTTCATTGATGGTCTGGAAAAGGGAACCATGCTCCGGCATACGCTGAAGCGCAAGCAAGACAACAATGAGCTCAACGTCAACGCAATGATCGCCATGGCTAGCAAGTTCGCCGCACCTGACGACAAAGCGCGTGGATCATTGCCAGCGATAGCAATCCCTACCCAGGCTAGGAAGAACAACAATAACAAGCGGAAGAATACGCCCGAAGAGAAGCAAGTAGCCGACATGGTCGCCGCAACGTTCACTAGAAGAGGCAATGGCGGACAGCATGGACATGATCGGGGGCTAGCAGTGGCCACCAGAGGAGTGACACTACACCCTCAGGGCCCCGCATTCCCCAAACGTACGAAGAGTACCATGATATGCCATGTTTCGTCTATCTCGACGCCAATGGAAAATCCACCCACACCAACCGCCAGTGCAAGTTTGTCAACAACCTCAAGGAGGACCCTAAGTCCGGCTACAAGAGAAGTTGGAAGAACAAACCCCGCAGAAAGGGCAAAGGGAAGAAGAAGGAGGAAGAGCCCAAGGAATCAAGTGACATGGACGAAGACATGGACCCAAAATCTTCCGACAATTAGAGAGGATAAAGGGAAAAATCCCTTCGAAAAGAAGGCTCCATATTACCACACCTTCCTTGGCACCCCAACTGTCCGGGCCTAGAAAACCTCTTTGAGGATACTGATGGCTACCCTCCCTACGGTTCCCCAGTACGTCAGGTGGTCAGAAGTTCCAATTAGTTGGGATAGGAAGGATCACCCAGAACTTATCCCACCAGAGAACCAATATGCCATGATCATCAACCCTTTGACTGATGGCACGGAGTTCACCAAGTGCCTCGTGGATAGTGGAAGCAGCATCAACATTATGTACCTGGATACACTGCACAAGATGAACTTGAAGGAGAACCAACTAAGGAAGAGCAACACCGTGTTCCATGGGGTTTTCCTTGGCCGACAAGCAAATTCCCTGGGATGCATCACCCTTCTGATCGCTTTTACCGATGTCAACAATTACTACCAAGAACGCATGACCTTTGAAGTGGTGCCTTTCAAGAGCATGTACCATGTCATGTTTGGACACGACATCTTCCACTCCTTCCTTGCAAGGCCATGCTTTGTCTACAAAAAGCTCAAGATTCCCGGACCAAATGGTGTCATCACCGTTGACGGAAGATTCACCAAGGCACGGGAGTGCGAGCTCAGCGAAGCCGCCTTCGCTGAAGCAGTCCTCTACGGTGAGGAGTTCAAGGATATCTAGAACCAGGTCAATGCCTTGGAGATGCTGCCTTCGAAGAAGCAGATCACTACTGTCGAACCTGCCTTCAAGGCTGCCATAAAGACCAAGGAGGTGGAGCTTGTCAAAGGTGATTCCTCCAAGACTACCGCCATTGGCATGGACCTGGATCCCAAATAGGAAAGCGTGCTTGTCGAGTTCCTCTGTGAGAATAGGGACATCTTTGCCTGGCAACCTGCCGACATGAAAGGTGTACCTAGGGAACTTGCCGAGCACAGCTTGAATATTGATCCTAATGCCAAACCAGTGAACTACGACGCTTTGGTGATGAAAGACGAAGGGCTATAGGCAAAGAAATAGCTAGGTTACTTAAGGCTGGCTTTATCCGAGAAGTTATTCACACCCGATGGGTGGCAAATCCTGTACTTGTCCCCAAAAAGGGAACCAATGAATTAAGAATGTGCATTGATTACACCGGCTTGAACAAAGCGTGTCCGAAGGATCTGTTTTCTTTGCCTCGCATTGACCAAGTCATTGACTCGACGGCTGGCTCGAAACTTCTATGTTTTCTCGATGCCTATTCAGGATACCACCAGATCCAGATGCAAATGTCGGACCAATTGGCCACTTCGTTCACCACACCCTACAACACGTATTGCTACGTCACGATGCCCTTTGGGTTGAAAAACAATGGTGCCACGTATCAGTAGACGATGCAACGTTGCCTGCATGACCAAATAGGTTGCAACGTACACGCTTACGTGGATGACATCACGGTAATGTCAAAGAAATCAAATGATCTATCGCTGACTTGCAGGAAACCTTCGACAATCTCTAGAAATACAACATGATGCTGAACCCAAAGAAGTGCGTCTTCGGGGTACCATCCAGCAAATTACTGGGCTTCATCGTTTTGCATCACGGAATCGAGGTGAACCCGGGGAAAATCAAGGCCATCCTCGACATCAAACGCCCGACATGCCTGAAGGACATACAAAGGCTCACAGGCTGCGTTGCAGCAGTAAGCCGGTTCATCAGCCGACTTGGTGAGAAGTCTATGCCACTCTACAAGCTGCTCAAGATGGTGGAAAAATTCACATGGACGGACGAAGCTGACGCAACACTTTAGGAGTTAAAGAGAATACTCTCCTCCCCACCTATACTTGCAGCACCGGTGCCAAGGGAGCCTATGTTAGTTTACACGGCGGCAACCAACCGAGTAATCAGCATCATCAACGTGGTGTAGCACAAGGAACCAACACACGAATACATAATTCAGCGGCCCGTTTACTATGTAAGCGAGGTCTTGACGGAATCCAAGCAGCATTATCCGCACTACCAGAAGATAGCTTATGGAGTTTTCCTTGCTTCACGTAAGCTAAGGCATTATTTCTAGGAGCACCCCATCATAGTAGTGAGCAAAGCTCCACTGTTCGACATCATCAACAACAGCGACGCTACAGGGAGAGTGGCAAAGTGGGGAATTGAACTTGCCGCCTTCGACATCACCTACAAGCGACACGACACAATCAAGTCACAAGCATTGGTGGATTTTCTTGCAGATTGGACAGAACTGCCAGAAGACACTCCTGTGCTAGAGCCAGAGTATTGGGTCATGCACATTGACGGATCAAAGCTACTCAATGGCTCGGGGGATGGTGTATTATTTCAATCACAAACAGGAGAGAAGTTGCAATACATCCTGCAGATCCACTTCAACGCTACCAACAACATGTCGGAGTATGAGGCCCTCATTCACGGACTTCGTGTAGCCAAGGATATTGGCATCAAGCACATAGTTTGCTTTGGAGATTCTGACTTGGTTGCCCAGCAAGTAGCTGGCACCTAGAACGCACGGAACCCTATGATGTCGGCATATCGAGATGAATTAGACGAAATAGCCAAGTGCTTCGACGGATACTAAGTCAAGTACGTCAAATGGGAAGATAATGAGGCGGCAGATCTGCTGTCAAAGCTTGGATCAACTCATCAACCAATTCCTCCTGGCGTTTTCGTGGAGCATTTACATACTCCATCCGTGAAGGGAGCAGACCCCGACAACCCAAATAGAGTGGATTCATTTGTTAACACAGTAAAAGTGACCTCTCTGGCTTGGACGAAGCCGTTCATGGATTATCTACAAGACAGAACTTTGCCCGCCGACGAAGTCGAAAGCCGACAAATAGTATGCAGATCAAAAGGCTACATCATCATTGACGGCCATCTTTACAAAAGAATTACCACAAGAGCCTTCCTACGATGCGTCTCCCAGCAGCAAGGTATTGAAATCCTTAGAGAAATACATCTCGGAGATTGCGGGCATCACGCCGCTCCCCGATCATTGGTGGATAAAGCTTTCTGACAAGGATTCTATTGGATAACTGCCAAAGCGGATGCCGACAAGTTGGTACAAACATGTCTTGGGTGTCAGTTTTATGCAAGACAACCAAGTGTTCTAGCTGAAGAATTGCGAACAATACCAATAACTTGGTTGTTTGCAGTCTAGGGGTTGGACATGGTGGGGCCTTTGCAGACAGCACCCTGTGGATTCACACACTTGCTAGTAGTAGTGGACAAATTCACGAAATGGATTGAAGCTAAACACATTAGAAAGCTTGATGGGGCAACAACCCTAAAATTTGTCCGGGATCTAGTGGTGAGATTTGGTCTCCCACAAGCACCATCACCGACAATGGCAGAAATTTATCTCTCGGAGAAGTTGAGGAGTACTGTCATGAGAAAGGCATCCGCCTTGACCTAGCATTTGTGGCACACCCGTAGTCAAATGGGCAAGTTGAAAGGGCCAATGGACTAATTCTGCACAGAATTAAGCCACGCTTAGAGGCACCGTTACGTAGAGTAGCTAGAGCCTGGGCAGAGGAACTACCATTTGTCTTGTGGAGTTTACGAACAACACCCAATAGATCCACCGACTTAACTCCTTTCTTCATGGTTTATGGAGCAGAAGCAGTCCTATCATCTGACATCCTCCACGATGCACCAAGAGTTTCCGCCTACAAGGAGGATGACGCTGAAGAATCTAGATGACTATCTATGGACCTAGTTGAAGAAGAGCACGTGCTGGCATGCCAGAGATCCGCCATTTACCAGCAGAAGCTGCATGGCTACCATAGTCGCCGCGTAAAGCATCGCTCATTTAAAGAGGGGGATCTGGTGCTTAGACTCAAGCAGGAGAAATCACACAAACTATCCCCGCCTTGGGAAGGACCGTTCGTCATAAGCAAATCATTGCTCAATGGTTCCTATTACCTCGTCGATATTTGTGAGTTGAGGGATAGGCCAAAAAAGTGCAAGCGCAAGCAACGTGACTCTGATGATGATTACCCGGAGACAGATCGACCATGGAACATAGCACATCTACGTCCCTTTTACACTTAGCACATTTATATTATATAATAAGTTTCTTATATGATCAATGAAATAAAGCATTTGGTTCACTCATATTCTCCGAGTCTTTTACCTCCTTTAGTTGTTCATTTTTGGATTATATAAACCCTTTATGCGCAAGGTTGCATTTTCCCTTGTGAAAATTCCGCCTACGGGCGTTAGCTTAAGTTTTCTAGTCTACACGTTTTCTGAATTTTTTTATGGATTCCGGAGTAGTGACTTGTCAGCACTCAAAGCCGGCGATTTTGTTCTTGGGTTCTTGATGGTGATATTAAGCATCATCACCTGAGAGCATAGTTCTGTGCTGCGAGTCTTCCGTCTCACGAAAGGTCAAGCATACGAACCAGAATAATGGATAAGCCAGCACTTGCTTAAAAATATATACACATGTTGGAAACAAATAAGTTGCAGGAATCTTGAGTACAAGTTTTTCCGCCTTAACCAAAAACATAAGTTTTTTCTGCATACATACTGCAAAGATACATTTAATACATACATTGTTTTTCATGGTTCTGCTGCAGGGGGCTTCGCGGTGGCATCATCAGGAGAGCCAGCCCGGGGGAGCTCGTCAAATTCTGAAGGGGAGGGGCTAGACTCAGACGAGGCCATGTCTTCATCGAGGATCTCGGCAGGCACTAAGACATCCTCCTTGACCATCTTGGCAACTCTAGTGTCAAAGCCGACGAGGGAGTTCCAAATAGCATCGCTATCGATCTTGTGCCCTTCCTTGTCTTGCTTGGGCATGCCGAAAGTTACCAAGTTGATGACGACATTGTCATAGTGTGCCTTGACCAAGGACAGGGTCATCCTAGCACCAGCCCGGATACAAGAGGCTTTCTAGTCCTTGATTTTCTTAGGGGCTTGGCGCGGGATTTCCGCGAACTTGGCCGCTGAGTCTTCCGCCTTGATATTCATGCCCAGAGTTTGAGCTATCTCCTTGGCTTGAGCAATGGCGGTGCTGACAAAGTTGCCGTCAAGAATCATGCGTTCCTTGGGATTTAGAGCACCCTCACCCAAGTTGGCTAAGCCAATGGGAGCTGTGGTTTTCACAAAAATACAAGGACCATGAGTATAAACAAGTCAAATGGTTATCCAACTTACAAGAAAAAGACCATGACAGAAAAAGGTTACCGAAGATGCTTGTTTCCGCTTGCTTGCATGTCTCCACCAAGACATCACGCTCCTTTTGGACTGACTTGAACATCTCAAGACTCCTAGCATTCTGCTCTTTGGCAGCTTGGTTCTAGTCTTTGAGCTGTGCAATTTCATCCTTTAGGCGCTGCATCTCGGTGTCCGCAGACTCTTGCATAGCCTTCATCATCGCCTCATGGCCCTTGATGGCATCAGCCAGGTCCTTCTTCAAAATTTGTTTATCATCATCGAGCTCCTGGATATGCTTGGATTGCTCGACAATGCTCTTGGCCTTGGCAATAGCTTCTGTAAGGCGGAAATCAGAAAGTGCTATCAGAAGACGGAAGAAATAATTCAATAAGAAAAAGCAAGGAGATGTTGTAGGAAACAGACGCTAGCTATTTTTGATCTATTCCTTCAGGAATTTGGTTTTACCCTGTTCAAGGTCCAACTCCTTCCGAAGAGCAGCAAACCTCTCATTCGCGGCTATGCTCCATTTATTCTCATTCTGCACGAGATGTTAACATGCTTAGTTTCTCTAGAGCATCTATTTGGAACTATCCAGTTTCAACTAAATGCTCGGGGGCTACAATACATGATTTTAAAGTAAGCTAGTTTCTCTAGAGAATCTAGTCAGAACTATACAGTTTCAACTAAACGCTCAGGGGCTACACGGACAAGTTCTACACTTAGTTCTTTGGAGCACTCAGTCCAATAACTATTGGATTATCCGCCTAAGAGCTCGGGGGCTACAATGGGATATACTACGCAAAGTAAAATAAGTGAAGTTCAAAAAACTTACGGATGGCAATGATCCTGAGATTGTTGGCCAGATGAGCATACGAATCATGGAAGGTTCGGGCATTCTTATAGATTGCGTCGGCCTGCTTGATGAGGTCATCTAGGCTCAACGTAGGAGGAGTCGCAACCAATGGAGAGGTTGAAGCATGAGGCATGGATGAAGCCCTAGCTGCCTTTTGCACCTTCAAAGTAGATGATGGCTCGGAGGCTCCCGCCTTGATCGTTGCTTCAACATCCACCTCTTCCACCACTTACTTCCCTTTCTCGGTGGCATCCTTAGCCAGAGATTTAGCCACTTTAGAGGAAGTGCTCTCCTGCGTTGCCTGGCCACTTGGAGTAATGTCTGCCTTGGCAGAGCCTGAGACATCAAGAATTGGATTGATATCTGTCTCCATGGCAGAGGTCTCAGGGATGAAAGGAGATGACGACCCAGCGGGACTAGTAGAAAGCTTGGCGGCAAGAGTAGGGGGAGCAGTGGCGGGAGAAGACTTGGCGGACAGATCCTTGGTCAGCATATCGCGAATGTTTTTTGACCCTCCAAAATCTTTGGAGGATCGCTTCAAATAAACACCAGCTTTCCTCCTGAAACGTACAAAGTATAAGTACAAGAGTTGAAAAAAGGTGTGAGATGAAAAACACAAATCCGGAGAATGAAAGTACTTACTCCACAGCAGGTGCCTTGGTGAGGGGAATGCCTGTGGACTTCTTCTCCGCCTCTAAGGCGGCAGTGGAACGTTTGGAGACTCCACTCTCTAATTTCTTCTTCTTGGCCCCGGCAGTAGCGTTAGAGGTGGAGCTCTTCCGCTTTCGTGCTGCCGGAGCTGGTTGAGCCATGGGGGCGTCGTCATCGGACACCACCTGGATATCCTTCAGCTTTGGATCATAGACCTGGGAGGCCATTTGATCCGCCGCCAAGGTCACCAGCTGGGATACAGAGGAGTGTTAGATGGACAACTTCAAGTTAGAAAAACCTTAGAGCATATAACGAGCAATAAAGGAAACAGAAGCTACCTCTGGGCACTTGCCGCACTCGAACATGTCATAGGTGATCTTGAAGCCCAGCTTCTTGTCCTTCACCTTGATGATGTCCTTAAGCCGGAGCTTGATGCAGTCAGTAGAGAAGTTATCCCGCGAAATTTGCATGGGATCCCTTCTGTCTTGAGTATACTTGTGCATCAGCTCGGCGCGGTGCTGTCGAGGCTGGATCCGCCTAACGTACCAACACATGGCTAGATTCAAGCCCGTCAGACCTCCGTCTACGAGCCATTCGATCTGCCTTATGGCGCGATTGACTTCGTCATCAGAGGGAAGAGAGGTTGGGGTCCGCCATGCGGGCACCTCAGTGGCAGCTCCATCGACAAAGTCGGGGTAGGTCTCAAGGCGGTCAGGTAGAGGGACATCTGGCCCATAGAAATACGTGCGCTGCCAATTCTTGTAGGACTCATGCCCAACAATGTCGGGAATGCGCCGGGTAGGTTGGATCTTGAAGCTAATGGTTTTGCAGATCCGCAATTCGTCCTTGGACTCTATAGACTCTCTCTTGATGGTGAAAAATATACAAACAAATCTAATCTAGGCTTGATCCCTAGAAATCCTTCGTACAAAGCTACAAAATTGCTAAGGACCAGAATGCTGTTGGGAGAGAGATTGTGGGGAAGTACCCGAAAGTGCCAGAGGACATCCAAGAAGTCGGAGACTGGCAGGCTTACGCCATGTACCGGCTGATATTTGAGGTACACCTTCTCTCTGGGTTGGGGAGAAGAGACCACCTCGCCGGCCGGTGCCCGCCATACTAACTTCTCCGCCGTGGGGAGATACCCCTCGGCAACCAGCTCCTACAGGTCTTTGGTGGAGAGATCAGAGCCTCTCCACACCCCCTTATGGGAGTCGTTTTCCTCTTCATCGTCTTCGGGCGCCGCTCGTTCTTGGTCATCGCCGGTGGATTTCGTCACGACGGAGACAGGAACGACCACCCCCTCCGGCGGGACGATCACTTCCTGGGATGGCTCCAGTGTAGCCTCGGGAATTGCCGCTGTGAAAGGAGCAGAGCTTCTGGAGGCCATTACGACGAGGAGGAGGTGGAGGAAGAAAGGGCTCTGGTTAGGGTTTTCGTAGAAGAGCTTGAACGGTTTGCGCGGCTAGAGGAAGACGAAGACTAGGAAGTGAATACGGGAAAAAGAAATAATTTGACCACGGTGGAAATATATAAGCCTCGTGTCAAGATTTTTGCAAAAAGATCTGATGGATGGAACGTTGCTGACGTGGAAGTGAACGTGCACGGTAATTTCGCCACGTCCTCCGTCTTTTGCTGCTCCGTGTG
Source organism: Avena eriantha (assembly GCA_910589775.1). Taxonomy (NCBI): domain Eukaryota; kingdom Viridiplantae; phylum Streptophyta; class Magnoliopsida; order Poales; family Poaceae; genus Avena; species Avena eriantha. Next base: position 222,251,256 of record OU342740.1, read on the forward strand.
AAAATAGCTGATGGTTAATTCTCTGTTTCTGTGAGTTTCAAGGTAGCGTAGGCTGTACCCTACGTCATCCTCCTAACAGTTGCAGTGAAGGGTCACATCCCAAGATTCCATCAATGGCGGGGACTATCCGACTCTGGAAACGAAGACTCAAGGAATCTTTGACTACATTGCGAAGCCGGAGAGGATTGCAGGGTTCTTTGGGAGACCTTTGAGATATTGCTTGACGGATTGCCGGCATCACTTAGACACGATATTCAGAGATCAACGAGCAAAATGACGCAAGATTTCAAAGTCCTCCGAGGGCTACTGTTGGGGATATGCTATATGGGTCTCCTCATAGCATGTCACCAATCCGCCTAACCCGGGTGGCCCATAGTTGGTAGCAAGGCCTATGGCCTGCTGGGCAGCCTAGTTAGACGGATCCTGAAGGGAGGCCCATGCCGGATAAAGGAAGGCTACATAGGAGTCACCGACATACGCGGAGCCTTGGAGTACAAGACATGGAAGACTAGTTTGTATTAGTGTAGGACTCTTTACCTTGTCCGGCAAGGGCCTTTTCCTATAAACCCTAGGACTTGGCGCCTTTATAAGCTAACATACGGGAGCCTTTAGGGCAACGATTCACAACCTCTTAGATTGCTGCGTACAACGTGCAACACCCTCGCATAGCGAACCAATCTCTCTAACTCGACGTATGCCAATATAGTGATTTATAGCAGGAGTAGAGTTCTATCACCGTTGTGGGACTTGAACCTAGGTAAGCTGTGTTACCTCGTACCTGCCAACTCTTCGCCTTACCCCGCGTCTCTAAACACGCACTGTGAGGACCCCTCCATGGCGTACTTGTCGGCAATACCACGACAACCATCTTAATGTTCCTAAGAAAGGATTTGATGTTTATGTTGAGCCTTTTAAATACTCTACAGTTGTTCCCAAAATTGTGAAATAGTCTAATCATGTATCATCTACCAAAGTTGAAGAATATGTTGAAACTCCTCCATATCCAAGCATAGTGAAGGAAAATTTACACACTACTGTTGCAAAAAAGAGTACTAGAAGATGTAGTGAACCATATGAACAAATTGAAGTTCAGCATCAAATTTTCAGCCATTAAGGAACTAAATGAAGAAACTCCTTGTGATGTTTATTTATGTGAAGATTCCACCAAGGTAATTCAAGGTACCACCACCAAAGTTTGTAAACCTGTTATATCATGTGCTATTGGAACCTCATGCTATCATGGTCTATGTGATATTGGAGCAAGTATACGTGTGATACATTCGATCTGGATTCGCGGATGTAGTATAATAGATTTTTCCCTAGAAGACCTAGGTTTAATCAAACCTTGGAAAGCAATGCTAAAAAGAAATAAAAAGGACACGTCTACAAGACTTTATTTGTTCATTTTACCTTAGTTTACCAGACCATTCTAATTTACTTTATAATGGGTTGAATCAATGGATGGAGATAGGCCAGGGTTGAAGATCAACCTGCAGCTACACATCATATGGGATAAAAGATAATAATAAGCATAGTCATGTGTAATGTTTGAATGGAGATAATATCTTGTGGGAAACACATCCTAATATACTAGAGCCCCCGTGATGCAGCAGGCATAGCAATAGTCTTTTAATCCAACCGAGTGCACACCGAAGCAATGGGCCACAAACGATTATTAAGTGTTAAACAAAGATCAAAGCTTTAAGTGGTGATGTTGTTGTGATCCCGAATGGGTCACTAGGGTTGCTATGAGATCGCCGCTAGCCAAGTATCTCACCTCAAGCATTTATCAATCTGTGGGATCTTGGGTACCTACAAGTCCACATATTGACACAAGAGACAAAGAACAAAAGATAAAAATCTCAATTGCAAACAAAATACAATACTCCCTTGATTTAGATGCACATAATCATTGCGAGGTTTCTCCCCAACCCGCAGCCCGTGAGGACTACTCACTCATAACAAATAGATCGGAGATAGAAAACATCATACAAATACTTAGATTGAAATTAAATTTACTTACAATGGTGGCCAAATCACAAGGATATCTAAAGTATAAAGCAATGTCTATGGCTAGTGGATGGGATGGATGGTGGAAGTGATGAACAATGGTGTGGATCTCCTTTGGTGTTGTTGTGATGTAATCTGAGAATGGCAGCTCTCTATCCAGCGACGAGAGCCTCAAATTATATAAGCGTCTTCACGAAAGTCATAGAGTTTGACGAGACGAGGCCAACCCACCTGGTACAGGAGGATGGTACGGGCGGGACCTGCTCGTACCAGTGGTCGTTAATCGTGCTGACGCCCTGGAATGGCTTCCCAATTACTTGGCCGTGTGGACTTCCTCAAAAACCTTCATTATGACTCCTGATTTCGCATTAAAAACCGTAATTTCCTGCACAACATAATTCAAAGAGAGGTTTTGCATATCTTTGCAATTATTAGTCTTTAGTGGCAAGGATTTAGAGTTTCTTGTCAATTGATTGACCAAAAACAATGTTTAAACACAGTGGATGATGGATAATTTTGGAGCCATCAACTTCCCCAAAGCTCAAACCTTGATCGCCCTCGAGCAAGAAGAAACAAAAGAACTATAAGGAATTTAGCGTTTAAACTTGAAACAACGAGAATAATAATTCACTTATGGTTGGTAGTCATATGTGCTGAGCACTTTGCGAGGCTTATCAAAGTTAGAGATATGACAAGAATACTATACAAGTTTCGGTTAGTCAATACAATCGAAGTAAAGTTTAATATAAGTATAAGTAACTAGAGGTGTAGCAATCAATCCAGTTCTTCTAATTAATTCTCAGCTTGCCAAGGAACACTAGGATGTTTAAATAACATAATTGAGTAAGAGAGTTTCATGTCCTAAGTAGTATAACAATGAAGTGTCTTATTTACACCCACATCAATAAATGAAGTCTATATAAAACACTTCTAATCCAATAATTGCTTTTCAAGAAAAATCCGTAGATTAGTAAAGAGACCATGCCAAGGACTTGTTATGTGGATCCTCATAGATATTTTTTTAGTCTTTCAAGGATCGATGAATGTTTCTTTTGCAAGTGTTTGCACAACCTTTGATAGTACCAATAATTTTGCCCATATATTGACACGTGTGCCACTCATGTCATCAAATCATAGCTGAAATCCTAGGTTATACCATAGATCATTCAAAAGCTAGCGGAGTTGTTGGCATCCCAAAGGTGTGCATTAGAGACATAGAAAAAAATTGTCTCACTTCTTTCTCTTTTTTTTGAGCTAGTACCATGGTTTGATCCACAAGGTTAGCTTTGGCATGCATTACAATTACCAATAGACTTTATTTCAATCAAACAACTCCTTTCACGAGTGCCGTCAAGACTATCAAAATATCTATGGGGTTAAGTATCTTCAAGGGTATACTCTCAAGACAATAATTCATCAAACAAGTCATATATTTCAGACTTTTCCTTATTGTACTTCGTTGGCAATATTATTTCCAAGGCAAGACTTAGTTAACTAAAAGAACTAGAGCAAGAGCTTCAACAACTAATCATCATACTAATAAAAAGCCTTACTCTAACCATATTAAATTACTTCCCACTAGCATGGCATCTTAGGAAATCAACCAACCAAGATAAACAACTCAAACTTCATAAATGGGAGACATAGGACATACCTCTCAGAAGTGACTTTATGATCCTCTTCCTTATAGGGATGTGTTCATTGAAAACTCAAACACAATTACTCTCATAATAACATTAAAGCAAAGAGGCAAAGTGCGAATCCACATTTACGAAAAAGGAAAAACGAAAAAATCTTTTTATATTTTCGAGGATAGGGATTTAAAGAATAAAAAAGAACTTGTGACCAAGAAGGGTTTTAAGAAAAGAAAAACAAACAAGAAACAAAAACAAACTAAAAACGAAAGAAAACTAAAAAGCAAAGGAAAAAAGCAAAGTGTTGGAACAAGCCAACATGAGTGTTTGAAAGATCCCAAGGAGTTGGAATACAACCTCATTATTACACAAATAAATTTGCTGGGGGAACACATCCCCAAGCTCAGGCTTTTGCAAGCCCTTTTGTTGCTCATTATGGTGGCGGTGGATAATCTCCCACATTCCATTGGCTGCTCCAATCATGGAACTGGGTGGCGAGGCATGCAGTAGCATCTCAAAGGTTAATGGAGAGGTTGTTCATATTTTGGATATTTCCTTCGAGTGCGTAGATGTCTTCATAGGTGGTGTAGCAGTTTGGTGGCTACTCATCTTGTTCAGGTCCTCCTTTTTCTAATTCTTCATCTTCTCCTCCTCCCATGGGTATTTCTTGTTGGGGTAGATTAGCCTCAACCTGCGCGTCAAAACGCAAACATCCATCCTCGATAGAGAATAAACCATTCGGCAAAGGAGCCAGGATCAAGTGAGCCGCTCCAGGTATATCAAAAATGTATCTACCATGAGTTTTAGAAACCATACCACATGCTCTTAGAGTAGGGAGACTGAGACGGTGACTTCCTGTTAACAGTTAGATGTTACCTAGATTGATGTGAAGTGTGCGTGCAAGAACGGTTACAACCCCTCCTCCGCATATGGGTCCACGAGATTGAATAGCCTGATGCTTAAGGCAAAACACAAGAAGGGTGCCTAAATTTGGCATTAAGTTACAATTAATAATAGCATCTTTTACGAGGATCAACATGTCCTCCTAATTAACTCTAGTAAACTTAGCATGTGCCTGCAAGGTGTTAGCAATCACATAAAATAAATAGCGAATAGCAGGGTGATCAATTTGGTTTCCCTTGGGTGTGGTTCCATGGATTCTCATTAAATTAAAGTACTCCCAAGGTGCAGGATTTAAAACAAAAGTAGTTGTTCGTACATCAGTAGTGTTGTTGGTAAACCAAAGCATTGAGCCCATTGGCTGAGTGTTAAAGTGTACTCACAGTTCATAAGGTAGAACTTGATGCGATCAACTCTGGACCTTTGTTCCTCGGTACAACCATAAGGGTCCAATATATGTGTCAAAGTCCTAAAGAACTCAAGCGTCAAATGGCAATACATGGCAACATCCTAAAAGACAAAATCATACAAACCAACATTGCTACGAAGTGAATCGAAATCAGCACGGATGCCAAGTTGGTTCAGGAAATAAGGACACACCCACTTGGTGGACTTGATTTCTCGGAGCTTGAGACGATTGAAATGGTTCAGCTGAAACTCCTCGGTGAACTCGATACCAAGTAACTCGGGGGTCAACGTATCAATAGGTGGTGCAGAGGATTCCGTAGCCATCTCACGTGTACGGCTCCTCGTGTTCATCTAAAAATAATAATAAGATAAAGTAAATAAATATTGCTAATGAAATTTTTTGTCCAATAGAAACATAGCATAAGTGATTCTCTACACTAACTACAAAAGAAACTACTCTGAAACAATACTAAGCATGCTCAATATAAAGATTGAATCAAGAACAAGACCTAAGTCTAGATTGACAATGTTGAAAGATTGAGTGAAGCTTTTGTACAAATAAGTTGAGGATAGGAGGGAATCATACCTTAGATCGAATGAGTGTGAGGAATCAAAGAAAGATTAAGTAAATTTGAAGATCCAATGGAGGTGGTTTTGAGTTTGGAAGAAGAAGAAAGAGGAAGATTTGTTTTGGGGAATTTTGGGTTACCTCCTCGGGTTGAATATGGCGGCCACGTACGTGGTACGAGCGGGCGGTACGGCCAGAGCCCACCCATACCGGGTAACATACCTTTAGGTCGATGACTCCCTTCAGGCAGTGCACTCGGTACGGGCGCATGGTACGGTCGCGCACGCCCGTACTGCTGGTCGTTATCGATTCTTTGTCTTCGCTTGAAATCTGATGTTTGCTCGAGGGTATGGTACGGGCATGCGGTACGGGCACGTCTGGCCATACCAGTGGTTGTTAAGAGCATTGTTCCCTGCGGCAAAAATCAGAATTTCTATCTTTCTTCGGTTTGATGTGGTACGGGCGCACGGTACGGTTACTTCCGGCCATACCAATGATCGTTAAGAGCACTATGAGCTACAAAACTTAAAATTTTGATTAGAAGCTCCGTGTGCCTTTGCACATCTTATCAAAGGACAAAATAACAACAAATATACTATATAAAGAATCAACATCTCTCCAAAGGACTTCTTGAACACTCTTTATTAAAAAACAAAACAAAACTAAACTAACACATACATTTTTTATTCACATGGGTTGCCTCCCATGAAGCACTTATAGTTAAGGTTAATTATCTTGACCATGATGGCAATCATTTAGGTTTAAGAAGTGGAATACCCACTCCAAAATAGTTGGCTTGCATCATCATCATTAGGCTTGGTCTTCTTTTTCCTAGGGAAGTGGACTATAAAAGGATCTCTATATGGTAGCCCTATTCTCACATTCCCCTCATGTAAATTAATCTAAGCCTAAATAGTTCTTAGGAATGTCCTACCTAGAATTATAGGTGCTATGGGATCTTTAGGCATGCCCACAATAACAGGATCAATAAGAGCGGGACTACCTTTAATTTCAACAACTATATTTTCTTTAACCCCAACAGCTTGTTTATAAGTTGAATCAGCAAGATGGAGTCTCAATTCAGTAGTAAAAAATAGCCCCAAGTTTAATTTGTCGAATAAGCTTTTGGAAATTGTTGAGACGCTCGCACCAACATCACAAACTGCGGATATCTCATTGACTCCCAACTTAATTTTAATAGTGGGATCAAATATATCATCTAGCTTAGCTGGAAGCTTATCATCTAGTCTTTTATACTCCATCTCTAAATCTCGAACTTTAGATGCTACTTGTTGTATAAATTGTTGCCACATAGCATCATTACCTTGTTATATACCTAGATTCTTCATGGTGATCATCTTTAGTAGATCTTCCATGGTATATTCCGGTGTTGGCGCGTTGCTATAGTCCAGCTCTTCAATTTTCTCTTCATTCATTACCACCCTCATCATTTTGAGGTCTTCTACTGGATTTGGCTCCGATTTTCCAGCAAACTTTGCTAGTATGAGAGCTTGGCTCTCAGCTACCTTACCCAGCTGAGCCTCCACGGTTTTTGTCCTTTCCTGTAGAGCCTGCACATCATCTCTAATTGCAACGGTCTGGTTAGATAATTTTCCTGTACTACTTTCATGGTTGTCCATGATTTTAATAAGCATATTATTTTGCTTGGTTTGAGCTTGTCTAAAGGTTCAATAGTTTGCTCAAACGAGAGATTGCCATGATTTGCTCCATTAGTGTTATCATAATTGTTATAAGGAGCTCCTGCAGGATTAGAATGATATTTTTGAACATTAGAAGCATAATTATTTTTCCATGCAGGATTAAAAGGAGTGCGAGCTATAAAATTAACATCAATAGCGATAGCATTAACTTGGGTATCTTCTTTGCCCTTTACTATACTAAGTAACTCGTCTACCTTAGATGTAAGCTCTTCATTATTTACCTTGATAATCGAACTTACTCTCTTCGAGGTTCTTTCCACATGCCATTGGGCATGGTTGTTTTGCATATCATCAAGTAACTTCTTTGCAACACTCACTTTCTTTCCCATGATTGTTCCTCTTGCTGTAGTATCTAGCATAGACTTAGACATTGGGTTAAGACCATTATAAAACAAATGTAATATAAGCCACGCTTCCATCTCATGACTAGGACAGTTCATTATGGCATGTTTCATCCTTTCCCACACAAGTGCTAGTGGCTCACGGTCTTCTTGTCTAAAGCTTGTAATGTTGGATCTTAGATGCATAGTTTTAGCTGGGAAAAAAATTTAGTCATAAACAAGTTAGTACATTCCTACCAAGATTTAATAGTGCCCTTTGGTATAGCTAGCAACCAATCCTTAGCCTTTCCTCTAAGAGAGAAAGGAAACAATCTTAATTTAACAGCTTCTAGATCTACATCCTTAATACGGATCATGTCGCAAATTTTAGTGAAAGTGTTTAAGCGCAAACCCAAATCTTCAGCGGATGAGCCCCCAAATTGGTTTTGTTGAACCAAACTTAAAAGGTTAGGCTTTATTTCATATGTTTCTGCATCAACTGTGGGCTAAGTGATAGGTGCATGAATAAAATCATCAGTGGGAGTAGCATACCCCCTAATCTATTTTGAGCCATGGATCTTATATTTTTTGTATTTTTTAAGTAATGAAAATGAATAACAAGTAACTAATTTTTTGGTTTTCAAATAGATAACAAGAAAGTAAACCAATAACAAGATTAAACTACAAACTAACAATAAAAATAAAAACAAGGTCTCTAGTGACCTCACCACGATAGCGAAATTGCTTCCCTGACAAAGACTCTAGAAAAAGGGTTGATACCTTCGATCCGGATTCACGGATGTAGTATACCATCTTTTCCCTAGAAGACATAGGCTTAATTGAACCTCGGAAAGTAATGCTAAAAGGAAATAAAAAGGACACGTCTACAAGACTTTGTTTGTTTGTGTTACCTTAGTTTACCAGACCAATCTAGTTTACTTTATAATGGGTTGAATCAATGGATGTAGATAGGCCATGCTTGAAGATCCACCTGCAGCTGCACATCATATGGGATAAAAGATAATAATAAGCAGAGTCATGTGTAATGTTTAAATAGAGATAATCTCTTATGGGCAACACATCCTAATATACTAGAGCCCCCATGATGCAGCGGGCATAGAAATAGTCTTTTAATCCAACCGAGTGCACACCAAAGCAATGGCCTACAAATAATTATTAAGTGTTAAACATAGATCAAAGCTTTAAGTGGTGATGTTGTTGTGATCCCGAATGGGTCGCTAAGCGAAGACCGTACTACCCTTTCTGTCACTGGGGTTCCAATGATATTGCCGCTAGCCAAGTATCTCACCTCAAGCCTTTATAAATCTATGGGATCTTGGGTACCTACAAGGCCACATATCGAGATAGGAGACAAAGAAACAAAAGATACAAATCTCAATTGCAAACAAAATACAATACTCCCATGAATTATATGTACATAATCATTGTGAGGTTTCTCCCCAACCTGCAGCCCGTAAGGACTACTCACTCATAAAAAATCGATTGGAGATAGAAAACATCATACAAATACTTAGATTGAAATCTAATATTCTTACTATGGTCGCCAAATCACAAGGAGATCTAAAATACAAAGCAATGGCTATGGATAGTGGATGGGATGGATGGTGGAAGCGATGACGAATGGATGAACAATGGTGTGGATATCCTTTGGTGGTGTTGTGATGTAATATGAGAATGGCGGCTCTCTGGCCGGCGGCTAGAGCCTCAAAATATATAGGTGTCTTCACGAAAGTCGTAGAGTTTGACAAGACGAGGCCAATGCCACCTGGTACGGGCGGACGGTACAGGCGGGCCCTGCCCGTACCAGTGGTTGTTAAGTGTGCTGATGCCCTGGAATGGCTTCCCAATTACTTGGCCATGCAGACTTCCTCAAAAACCTTCATTATGACTCTTGATTTCGCATTAAAAACCAGGATTTCTTGCACAACATAATTCAAAGAGAGGTTTTGCATATCTTTGCAATTATTAGTCATTAGTGGCAAGGATTGAGAGTTTCTTGTCAATTACTTGACCAAAAATCAATGTTTAAACGCAATGGAAGATGGCTAATTTTGGAGCCATCAATGTGTGATACCATATTCTCTATATCTTGGAATCAAGCTTGACATCGATCCCATAAACATGGAAGAGACAGGTATAACTATCCAACTTGCTAATAAACAGTATATTTGTCCACTGGGTATGGTTAGAGATGTGGAAGTAGTAATAGGAAAGATCAAATACCCCACTGATTTTATTGTGCATGGTTGTTCCCAAGACTCATTTCGTCCTACCGTATTTGGTTGCCATTATTACAAACTGTGGGTGCTGAAATTAGTTTACCAAAAGAGAAGGTATTCATTAAATGTGCTGGTCAAATACTAGAATTTAACTTTTTGAAATTTACTGATAAGCATTTACAAAAAGAGAAATATTATAAGATATAGTGGAAACTCTTGCTTCTGTGGCAGTCGCTTCATAGGACATGGTGGAACAATATGTTCTTAATCAAGAGGAGCCATTTAGTGATGAAGAGAGATAAGCACTAGAACAAATACTATCTCAGCAACCACCACAACTAGAGTTAGATATCCCACCTTATGATCTAGGAGTACTACCCCCACCAAAATAGGATCCTAATTTTGAACTTAAACCTTTGCTTGAAGATATGAAATATGCATTTCTTGATGAGAAGAAAATATATCCTATTATTATTAGTGCTAACCTTTCAGGTGAAGAAGAAACAAGGTTGCTTGAAGTATTGCGAGATGATATGCCAGCTATTGACTATTCACTTGATGACTTGAAAGGTATAAGACATAATTTATCTATGCATAAAATTAACAACAGACTTGATGACTTGATGACTTGAAGAAGATGCAAAGCCTGTTGTTGATTATCAACGCCATCTTCATCCAAAAATTAAAGAAGTGGTAAGGAAAGAGGTAATCAAACTCATTGAGGCAGGTATTATCTATCCCATAGCTGATAGTAAATGGGTAAGTCATGTTCATTATGTTCCTAAAATGGGTGGAATCACCATGGTTCCCAATGATGAAAATGAACTTGTAGCCCAATGTACTGGTACTAGTTATAGAATGTGCATTGATTTCTGGAAGCTAAACAAAGCTACTCGTAAAGATCATTATCCTTTTCCATTCATTGATCAAACGCTAGAAAGGTTATCTAAACACTCACACTTTTGTTATCTAGATGGTTATTCAGATTTCTCCCAGATCCCAGTTCACAAAGATGATCAGGAAAAGACGAACTTAACATGTCTGTGCAAATCAGTTTGTGCAAATCTCCTTCTACTTTTTAGAGATGCATGAATGCTATATTTGCTGATTATATTGAGAAAATTATGGGAGTATTCATGGATGACTTTTGTATGTATGGTACCTCTTTCGATAATTGCTTTCTCAATATAAACAAAGTTTTACATTGCTGTGAGGACCAACATTTAGTCCTAAACAGCGAAAAGTGCCATTTCATGGTGACAGAAGGTATTGTTCTTGGACACCGAGTTTCAGGAAGAGGCATTTAAGTGGACCGTGCCAAGATAGAAGCCATAGATAAGCTACCATATCTGAAGGATATCAAAGGTATACGAAGTTTTCTTAGACATGAAGTTTTTATAGAAGATGTATCAAAGAATTTTCCAAAATATCAAAGCCTGTGTAACATCCCAAAACTTTAATCCAAGTGATCAAGATCCAAATCACCCAATTTAGGGTTAACAAAACCTTTTTCCCATTTAAAAGATTTAAGCATGCATATGTGTGTTGCATTAAATAGGAGTTGTTTTGAAATGCCATGATTGTTTGTTATAATTGTTGTAAAATGATTCTAAGATGAATGCCACATCATCTAGATCATTCCCAAGCAAAAACGAAAGAAAAAGAAATCAAATACAATTAATAATGGAAATGGTCACTTTTGCCATTTTAATCAACTAGGCCACTTTGGGTGTTCCTAGCACTCATTTTCAAACGGAATCAATTATGGATCTTTGCACTCCTTGCCAGTACAAGTAGAGATGTGACAAGGCCCACTTTGTGATCTTGCACAAACATTCAAACACTAAATTTAAATGACATTTGAAAATGGAATCAAGTGTATGTATCTAGTGTTGGGAATATGCCCTAGAGGCAATCATGTATGATGATATTCCTGTGTATTCATAAGGTTATGGTCCATGTATGAACTACTGATATGTATCATCGAATATGTGATTTGATTGTGGAACTACATATTCATGTTGTTCATACTAATTGTCCTTGGTCATTGAGGTTGTGCCGGACACACAACTTAGACCAATGTGAAAGTCGGCAGATGACTAGGTTCCACTTGTCATGGGCATGGAGATGCTATTCCGACTTACACGGATTCGGCTAAAGAGTTTAGCGAGTCGGACTGACCCATATTGAGATGCAACGAACAAGTCGTCATTTGCATGTCTCAATCAATGTAATCCTTAGACCTGAGGTTATTGCACAATCCGAGTTGAGGATCTCCGACTTAGGTTTTATCAAACGTTGTTCCATCGTTGGGCAGTTATAAAGGCAGAGTTTGGGTCGACTGAGAATCAAGCTGTGTGATGTGAATAACCAAGACGGGATTTTGCCCCTCCATCCGGAGAGATATTCTCTAGGCCCTCTCGGAAGATATGATTCGGAAAGCATGGCCATGCGCGTCTTAGATTAAGTGTTAACCGAGGTAGCCGACTAAGAGTTAGTCGGATGAATCACTTATCTCGGATCGAGAAAGAGAGTCAGACTATTTAAGGGATGACGATCATTCGCCTATAGTCCGACAAAGTATATCGTGAGGCAAAAGGGACTTAGATGAAAGTCGCATTGGAAGGTATGTCGTCATGAATTATTGGTACTTGGGGAGTTGGCACGTTCTGCTAGGAGCCGCTACCAACTGATCGATCACGAGTGAGACTCGGAATCGTGTCCGGGTTACCATGAGCCTGTCGGGTCACACACTTAAGAGCGGGAGAAAGTTTGGGTTATACCCAAACAGAAAACCTATTTGGGTTGGACCCAAATAGAGACATGGACTTAGTCAGCAAGTGAGACTTGCAGTGGCTAATATAGGCCTTTTTAGTGAATAGGCCACAAGTGAGTGGAGCCCACTTTCACTCCCTATATAAGCTGGGGCGCAGGTGCTTAGAGCACAAGGTTAGGTCACTCCATGTGTTGGAAACCCTAGCCCCAGTCCATCCTATCGCCGCCGTACCGGACCTAGCAGTCCATCGCTGGCGCTCCTCCTCGTACGTGTGGACACCGGCGGAGGTGCTGTACGTTCAACACTTCGACGATCGTAAAGAAAGTACGGATCGTGGATCGTGGAACCAGAACGGATCGCGAGGACTGCACAGCATCAAGCGACGTGCTTCATCAATTCCGCAACTGCGCGTCTAGTGGTAATCCTCGTGGCCTTCTACCTGAGATAGATCTTGGGATCACCGCGTAGGGAAAAAGTTTTGTTTATCTCTACGTGGCCCAACAGTGGTATCAGAGCATTAGCTTCTGGTTTTAGGCTCGAGATCGCGCATTATGTGATATGCGGTTGGCGTTAGATTGGATCTAATTGCAGTTTTGGTGGTCGATCTATGAGATAGATCGGTTTTGTACAAAGTTGATTGGATCAACTGTACTCGGGGGAATGGATGATCTGGTTTCCGTGATCTAACTGCTAAGGTCGTGGAACGACATACCCCTACCGGTCGGTTTCCGCCATCGGGGTAGACTGTGACACGTAAACCCGAATGCGGTGATCGAAGATCAAATGGTTTGATCGAATCGGAGTCCGGATCGGATTTGGGTAAAATTGTTTTATCCGATGATGAAATCCATGTCCGGAATGCAGATAAGATCCACGTTTTTCGGAAAAATATGCGGTTGGCGTTAGATTTGGGAACACCGGCGTCGCCCTTTCGTAGCGCCTTAGATGTCGTTGCGAGTTTCACAATGCCGGTAGATATCGTATCTATGCATAACTTGTTTTTGCAGGATGATGTTGTGAATGGTATGGCTTATGTGCATGTGATGTGTGTAATCCATACGTGATCTGCGTATCACGGATTTTGTCAGCCGGCTGGAGCCTAGGTGTTGTCATCTTATTGTATAACGGCCTACGTGTCGGATTCTCTGTGTAATTTGGATTACTAGCTAGTGTAGCTGTTTGGAGAATCCGGATAGCATGCAAGTCGGTATACAAGTCGGCTACATGGTGTAAGACGGCACGTGACATGAGTTGACACGAGTCGGATTACAGGCTTTATGGAGATGGAGATCGCCATGAAGAGAGCCATACCATTTCACATTATAAATGCTTTTATTTTGTGTTATTGTTATGTCTCTATTTTACCTCTATTAGATAGTGGTAGAATTTAATCCCTCAAAGAAGGTCTAGTCGGTTTCCCCGCCAGTGCTGCACCATCACAAGTCGGACATTTTTGGTAGTGGGCTCATAAAATTGAGGTGCTATCAATTCTTTCCGACTAGGTGGGTTCGAGTCAGACTCTTACAACGGAAGCACTTGGTAATCTAGACAGGTCTATCACAACGGTTGTGGTACTTGGGGAAAAGTCAGATGGGAGCCGGGGCATGTGATGCCACCCATCCAACAGGAGTCGTACGAGATACGATTGACAAGGAGTTGTCTACCTAGATCACTTGACGGCTAGCGGTGATGCTAAAGCTCACTAGTCGACTTGCTTATTTAGGGTCCTGAATCACTAAGTAACCATCGGAGGGGTGTTGGTTCTAGTGGGAGCATAAATATTAAAGTGTTTAATATGCTTGCTCTTTATGGATACATGTCTTAAGTGTTTTGCATATTTTCTATTGTAGATCAGTGGCACCTAGCAGTATTCCTCAGATTTCCGGTTTTGCTTTGAGAACCATCTTAGAGAAAGATAAGCTGAATGGAACTAATTTCACCAACTGGTATCATAATTTGAGAATTGTTCTCAAACAAGAAAAAAGGGATCGTGTGCTAGACAACCCACTTCCAGCTGAGCCGGATGAGAATGCGACTGTCGCAGCCACCAATGCCTACCGTCAGATTTGTGATGAATCCACAGAGATTAGCTGTCTTATGCTTGCTCACATGGAACCGGACTTGCAACAGCAGTTCGAGAATGTTGAGGCCTACAATATGATTGAAAGCCTCAAAAGTATGTTCCAGGCTCATGCAAAGACTGAGAGGTATCAAGTCTCTCAGGCCTTGTTGAGCTGCAAGCTTAAGGATGGCGATCCACTGAGTCCGCATGTGATCAAGATGGTTGGTTACGTGCAGTCTCTAGAAAGACTTGGCTACCCCATAAGCGAAGAGTTCGCTATAGACATAATTATGAACTCTCTTCCTAGTGCATATGGTCAATTCATATCGAACTGCCACATGCATGGTATGGATAAGAATCTCACTGAATTACACGGGATGCTCAAGCAGGCTGAGGCGGATCTCAAGAAAGGTGCCAGTCAAGTGTTGATGGTACAAAACAAGGCTAAGTTCAAGAAGAGTTCTTGGACTAAGAAGAAGAAGGCAAATTCAGGAGGTAAGGCGGAGGACCCAGTCCAAAGCGCTTCCTCAGGGACTAAGCCATCTCCTATAGCTGGATCCACTTGCTTCTACTACAAGTCGGATGGCCACTTGAAGAGGAATTGCAGCAAGTATCTGGCTGATAAAGCCAAGAGCGGATGTGTGACTTTTGGCTCAGGGACTGGTAAGAACTAGGAGCGTTGCAGGAGGCGAGGTTGACATTAGAGTCAGAAACAAAGCGAGAGTCGCTGCGTTGGAAGTCGGCACAATGCAACTTCATTTACCTTCTGGATTCATAATGGAGGTAAATAATTGTTATTATGTTCCAGTGCCTAGTCGAAACATCATTTCTGCCTCATGTTTGATGAGACAAGGCTATGAGTCGAATATTAAGAATAATGGTTGTTCTTTATATTTGAATGATATGTTTCATGGCTTTGCGCCCGTCCGGGACAGGTTATTTATTTTGAATCTTGAGGGTGAATCTGTCTATAACATAAATGTGAAAAGGTTGAAACCAAATGATCTGAATATGACTTACTTTTGGCATTGTCGGCTTGGTCATACAAGTTGGAAACGCATGAAGAAGCTCCATGATGATGGACTCCTAACTTCGTTCGACTTGGAGTCGTTCGAGACATGTGAATCCCGCCTTCTTGGTAAGATGACCAAGACACCTTTTGCAAAGAGTTGTGAAAGGGCGTCCGACTTATTGGGACTGGTACATAGTGATGTATGTGGCCCAATGAGCATGACAACCAGATGTGGTTATGAGTACTTCATTACCTTCACTGATGATTTGAGTAGGTATGGATATATCTACTTGATGAAACATAAGTCGGAAGCCTTTGAAAAGTTCAAGGAATTCCAGAATGAGGTACAAAATCAACTTGGCAAGAAAATAAAGTTTCTTCGGTCGGACCGAGGAGGCGAGTACATGAGCCATGAGTTTGATGACCATCTAAAGAATTGTGGAATAGTTCCCCAGCTCACTCCTCCAGGAACACCGCAGAGAAACGGTGTGTTGGAAAGGAGGAATCGGACCTTGTTGGACATGGTACGATCAATGATGAGTCGAACAAATCTGCCTTTATCATTTTGGGGTTATTGTCTAGAAACTGCAGCGTTCACACTAAACAGAGTACCATCAAAGTCGGTAGAGAAGACACCGCATGAGATGTGGACTGGCAAGAATCCAAGTTTGTCTTTTATTAAGATTTGGGGTTGTGAAGCTTTTTTCAAGTGACTTCAGTCAGACAAGCTTACAACTAAGTCGGATAAGTGTATTTTCGTGGGATATCCGAGGGAAACCTTGGGTTACTACTTCTACAACCGAGAATAGGGCAAAGTGTTCGTCGCTCGAAACGGTGTCTTCCTTGAGAAAGAGTTTCTCGGTCGGGGAGTCAGTGGGAGTACGGTGCATCTCGAAGAAATTTGAGAAATACCGGCTAGCAGTGAGTCGGAAAAAGCCTTGGAGGTTGAGCCGGACGTGGTACCTGAGCCGGAAATTGGACCGACACTGCGAAGATCGGCCAGATTGCGAAGTGTTCGTGATGTGATGCTGTTGGACAGTGATAAGCCGACAACTTATTCGGAAGCAATGGTGGGTTCTAATTCCGAGTCATGGCTTGGAGCCATGAGATCCGAGTTAAAGTCCATGGATAAAAATCAAGTTTGGAACTTGGTTGATTTGCCAGACGGTGCAAGACCCGTCGAGTGCAAATGGGTCTTTAAGAAGAAAACTGATATGGATGGAAATGTTTCTATCTATAAAGCACGGCTTGTCGTGAAGGGGTTCTGACAAGTTCAAGGAGTTGACTACGATGAGACTTTTTCTCCTGTAGCGATGCTTAAATCAGTCCGGATCATGTTAGCTATAGCAGCCTATTTCGACTATGAGATATGGCAGATGGATGTCAAGACGGCTTTCCTTAATGGAAATTTAACCGAGGACGTGTATATGATACAGCCCGAGGGTTTTGTGGATCCGTCTAATGCTGACAAGGTATGCAAACTTCGGAAATCCATTTATGGGTTGAAGCAAGCATCTCGGAGTTGGAACATTCGCTTTGATGAGGTAGTCAAATCGTTTGGCTTCATCAAGAGCGATCATGATTCTTGTTTATACAAGAAGTTTAGTGGGAGAAAAGTAAACTTTCTGATCTTGTATGTGGATGACATATTATTGATTGGAAATGATGTCCAAATATTGCAAGAGACCAAGGAATCATTGGAAAGGAGTTTTTCGATGAAAGACTTGGGTGAGGCGACTTACATACTAGGAATCCGGATCTATAGAGATAGATCAAAGCGGCTCATTGGATTGAGTCAAAGTACATATTTGGACAAAGTGTTGAAGAAGTTCAACATGAAATCGTCTAAGAAGGGGTTCTTACCGATGTCCCATGTCTTAAAACCTAGCAAGACTCAGTGTCCTTTGACAACTGATGAGCGACGTCAGATGAGTGCGATTCTGTATGCTTCTATAATCGGATCCATCATGTATGCTATGATTTGTACTAGGCCGGATGTTTCCTATGCTCCAAGTGTTGTGAGCAGATACCAGGATCACCCTGGAGAGATCCGCTGGGCAGCGGCTAAAAATATCCTCAAGTACTTGAGAAGGACTAAGGATATGTTCCTGGTTTATGGAGGCGAGGATGAACTCAGCGTAAAGGGTTACACGGATGCGAGTTATCTCACTGACTCGGATGATTCTCATTCGCAATCCGGATATGTGTTTGTGATAAACGGAGGGGCTGTGAGCTAGAAAAGTTCCAAGCAAGAAACGGTGTCTGCGTCTACGACAGAGGCTGAGTATATTGCTGCCTCGGAGGCGGCAAAAGAAGCTGTTTGGATGAGGAATTTCCTCATGGATCTTAGTGTGGTTCAGGTCTCGTCCAATCCGTTAGACGTGTATTGTGACAACAATGGTGCTATTGCACAAGCCAAGGAACCTAGACAACACCAGAAGAACAAACATATACTCATGCGGTACCACCTTATTCGCCAGTTCGTGGATCAAGGTGATATCAAGTTATGCAAGGTACACACGGATGCAAACATTGCGGATCCGTTGACAAAGCCACTTCCACAGCCGAAGCATGAGGCGCACCTGAGAGCAATGGGCATCAGATGCTTGGACATGTGATGTCGGAAGATTGACTCTAGTGCAAGTGGGAGACTGTTGGGAATATGCCCTAGAGGCAATCATGAATGATGATATTCCTGTGTATTCATAAGATTATGGTCCATGTATGAACTGCTGATATGTATCATCGAATATGTGATTTGATTGTGGAACTACATATTCATGTTGTTCATACTAATTGTCCTTGGTCATTGAGGTTGTGCCGGACACACAACTTAGACCAATGTGAAAGTCGGCATATGACTAGGTTCCACTTGTCATGGGCATGCAGATGCTATTCCGACTTACACGGATTCGACTAAAGAGTTTAGCGAGTCGGACTGACCCATATTGAGATGCAACGAACAAGTCGTCATTTTCATGTCTCAATCAATGTAATCCTTAGACCTGAGGTTATTGCACAATCCGAGTTGAGGATCTCCGACCTAGGTTCTGTCGAACGTTGTTCCGTCACTGGGCAGTTATAAAGGCGGAGTTCGGGTTGTCTGAGAATCAAGCTGCGTGATGTGAATAACCAAGACGGGATTTTGCCCCTCCATCCGGAGAGATATTCTCTGGGCCCTCTCGGAAGATATGATTCGGAAAGCATGGCCATGCGCGTCTCGGATTAAGTGTTAACCGAGGCAACCGACTAAGAGTTAGTCGGATGAATCAATTATCTCGGATTGAGAAAGAGAGTCGGACTATTTAAGGGATGACGATCATTCGCCTATAGTCCGACAAGGTATATCGTGAGGCAAAAGGGACTCAGACGAAAGTCACATTGGAAGGTATGTCGTCATGACTTATTGGTACTTGGGAGTTGGAACGTTCTGCTAGGAGCCGCTACCAACTGATCGATCACGAGTGAGACTCGGAATCGTGTCCGGATTACCATAAGCCTGTTGGGTCACACACTTAAGAGCGGGAGCAAGTTTGGGTTAGACCCAAACAGGAAACCTATTTGGGTTGGACGTGTCCATCGTCGACGATGAACGTGAGCCGTAGATCGTAGTTCTAATCCTACAGTCCACGTTGCCCCGTACCGCTTCACGTTTAATGAGCCACTGATAGGCGAGACCCCCTGTCAGCAGTCCTCAGTGCGGCGGAGTGAAACTAGGACGACCCGTTAGTGTTCCCACCTAAGCTCGTAGATTCAAATTTAGATTTTTCTTTTTAGACTTAAACTAGATTTTGTCCCTTAGTTTAAAAATCAATTCAGGGAGTTTTACAAATCAAAATTGAGTGATTCCCATTTTGTTGGAAAGGTAATAAACATATCTATCCAAGCCCATTGGATTTAAATCCTTTAGAGTTATAGATCTCTCCTAGATAAAATAACAAGACAAAAGCTTTTTCACATTCAAACATTTTTATAAAATCAACCACAATAGCTTTTGATTTGATTCCAACTCTCAAAATTCACATTTAACCATACCTATCTGAATATATAATAATATTAAGGTTTGCATGCAGTGAATTTGGACTAGTACCAAAATAATGCTATATAGGCATTTCTAGTCACTTTAAACCATTAAATATTAAACTTAAACTTATTAAAATGTGGTCCAACCTTTAAATCACATTCCCATATATTAGAATATGTGGTGATGACATGTGTCCACATGATCCCATATTTTAATTGGAGAATATTAAATCTTAATTAATTTCAATGAGTAGTCACTTTAAACCATTAAATATTAAACTTAAACTTATTAAAATGTGATCCAACCTTTAAATCACATTCCCATATATTAGAATATGTGGTGATGACATGTGTCCACATGATCCCCCATATTTTAATTGGAGAATATTAAATCTTAATTAATTTCAATGAGTAGAAATTACTTTTCTCAAATAAAATAAATGAAACTAGTTCATTAAACCTTGTGATGTCTGTGATGATACTAGATCATCGAATGTGTGCCTTAGTGTGCTAAATAGACTAGTTAAGTATTTGTTTGGTGATTGTGTATTCCGTATGTATTTATAGACGATAGTACCGAACAAGTCTTCGAGGAGGAGGAGTTCTACCGAGAAGAGGAGGAAGAGAATTTCAACCACTTCACCAACCAAGGCAAGAGAACACTTGCAAGTATTATACTTAGCAAGCCATCATTAACAATGCAAGCTAACCCTTGCAAGCTTGATAACTTAAGCAAATGCACTAGGCATTCTTGGTTATACAGGTTGACTTATACCTACCCCAAGTTTTACTTACAAGCTTTACGTTCTTTTACTTTATCAAAGTTCTTTACTTTGTTTATAGATAGCATAAAGAGTATAAAACTTGGCCTATCTAGTTAGACTTAGATGTCATTCTATGGCATGAGATTGAGATTAGCATCCCACATTAGTGAACACTCTTAACTTAGTGATTAGAGCCAAACCAAAAACTTGATCACTTTAGATGTGAATACTTGGTGAAAATGACTTGTGAAAACCTTGGAATGATGAGTCATTCTATTGAGATGTTTTGACATGTGTTGATAAAACACAAATGGTTTATGATGATGAAAATGTTGAGGCATGAGCCTTAGCCCTTTTATAAAAACTGATGGTTGGGTTCGGATGCAATGCCATTCCAAATTTACCGTACAACTATAATACCTGAATTGGGTAAGGCTTAGCCGGAAGTTTATATGCATTAGTATTAGTTCCCTCGCGGGAGAGGTTTGAGCTGAGGCTTCCTCTCAATGTTTTCCACCTATGCAGTGCCCAGGATGGAAAATGGCCATGGCTGGGAGGCCAAACTCATAGGAGAGGTGCTTATACTAGAGTGTGTAAAGGAAAGGTTATGTTTGATTATCTGCATACTAAGTATGATGATTCAGGGTTATACATGACAGATGTATAGAATTTTGTGGTGAAAGTGTACCACCTCTGCAGAGTGTCAAACTATTTGAATAGCCGCGTCTGTGGTTATGGACAGTTGGAGTGGCCATACTGTTCCATTGTCAGATGTTTTCAAAATGTCTTATGAAATGAATTGTGACATGACTTGACAACAACATGGTTGTGACTATGAAAACTAAGTTCCCACTTAGGTGATTTCAAAACCTATTTTATCTTTCTTTGTTTCTAAACTCAACTTAGGTTTCAAACTTAACTTTACAAGTAAACTTAGAATTAGCATTCCTACTAGAACTACCCTACTTGTTAGTGATAGTTTGCGATTACTTGAAGAGTACTCATGGATTTTGTCCCTGTCTATTCCCGTGGCCATACTATGAGGAGGACTACACGGAAGGAGGACAACAGGACGGCTACGACAACTAGGATCATCTCCCATCGTCAGCATTGCCTGTGATTCTGAAGATGGAGCCCACCGCTACGCTATTTATTCCACTACTTGATTGTATTAAGACTGGATCATGAGATCCTTTATTTGTGTAAGACCTTATTATGGTTTGTAATGGATGATGTACTGTGATATCCAATCTGTTGTGTCTCGCAAAAATGGTAATCCTGAGATTGCGATGTATGGCATAACAGGCATCTGGGATTAAAAATCTGGGTGTTGACAAGTTGGTATCAGAGCCATCCTGACCATAGGAGACCCTAGTTAGAATGGACGTCCAAACAAAAACTTAGTTTCAAAAACCAAAGTGAGTATTTGTGAAAACTTATTTCCTCTCTTATCCTTGGGATTCTTTCTCTCAAAAAATACATGTTGCTCCAAATTCTTACATTACTACATAAAATTTTGACACACTTGATCACTTCACTAACTTTCTCATCCTAAATCTTTATAGATGGAAGTGCAGTACAACAAGTTCTACCAGTTGGGCAACGGAGACCAACTGATCTTCGAGAGGGATCTAGATGCACTGTCTGAGTACTTGGAGCGTCCTCATCCGGAATTTCTTGGAGCTCATCTCAATGGACCCCCAGGAGGACACTTATAGTGGCTAGTAGTTGCTGATCTTTGAGGCAAGTTAGAGGCACCAATGTCCGAGAAGATTCAGTTCATAGTGAGAGAGAACAACTGGCTAGATGGATTATCCAGGGCAATGCATGAAGCTCTCGCTCGTCTTTGCGCACAGAATGTCAACTTGATCCAAGGAACCCGCTTTGCTCACTATGCAAGGCGTGATTCTATGGGAATGCCTCTGGAGATGCCAAGTCACCCGGAGTTGAAGCGTCAAGTGGAGAACTTCGACTTTATGTTGTACGACAGACATAAGGAATTGGACAATGCTAGGGAGTTCGCCAACCACAACCTCACCATTGCCGCCCAGAAGGACCAGACTTTCTCCCTGCTCGTCAAGGATCGTCAGTCACTTTGCCGTCAACGCACAAAGAAGGATGGCACCATCGACCATCTTCGCAAGAAGGTGGCCGACCTCGAGAAGATCATCAAGGAGCAAGAAGCTCAGCTTGCAGCAAAAGAAGAAGATGAAGAAGGAGAAGATATCCAAGGGGATATTGACTCATACCTCAGCAATGATGATGACTATCTGGAGGATGATGCCATGGACTTCTACACCAACGATAATGACTCCGACTTCATCAATGATGAGTAGATGCACTAGAGCACTATCATAGGAGTGAGAAGTATCGGTCCCATTGTTTCTTAGCTTACAGAATGGTTCTTAAAACCATCTGTTTTTCCTTTCGTTGTGGTGTGTGTGTGTGTGTTTGTATCGTGTTCTTTGCTTGAATGAATGAAAAGAAGTTAGTTGCAAAACCTGAGTCAAACTCAAAGTTTTAGCTTTGAAACCAAAACCATGAACCTTAGAACTTTCCCTCTTACCCCATTATCTATCTCAATCTTCAGATGACTCGTGGAAACCAAGGAGGGAGCATCTCATCGCAGGACCCAATGCTGTAGATTCTACAGACGCTCATTGCAGACCGTGAAGCTAGTAGGTAGAGCGCCAAGCAAATCTAGCCACCCTGCAGCAGATCGCCCAGATGGCTCCTAACAATCAGAACCATGGAAATCAGGATCATCATGGATCCAAATCAAAAACTTCCAGAATACCAATCCCCCAATCTTTAGCTAGTCTGAAAACCCACTAGATGCTGATGATTGGTTGCAGACAATGAAGAACAACTTAGAAGTAGCCGGAGTGGATGCCAACGAGAAAGTTGTTTTTGCCACCCACTATTTGGCCAGAGATGCAAGAGCATGGTCGAACATCACCCGCACGATGAACCATGGTCAAGTGATGACTTGGAAGCCTTCAAAATCAAGTTTAGCCGCACCCACATGCCGTAGGGTCTAGTCACCAGAATGAGGGATGAATTCAGAGAGTTAAAGCAGGGCAGAATGACTGTAGTGGAGTACCATGACAAATTGCTGTCCCTCGCCAAGTATGCACCTGATGAGATCAACACGAAGGCCAAGAAGAAGGAGAGATTCCTGAATGGATTGCATGATGAGATCCAGACAGTTCTCGTCAGCATCCGTTTCGAGGATCTCGAAGAGCTAGTTGACTCTACCATTCAGATGGAAGCGAACATCAATCAAGCCAACGACAACCGCAAACATCGGATGGTGCACCGATGCTGGATCCAACAGTCACCAGAAGTACCGTACCAACCCGTCTGCTGGATATGCCCTTCGGAACAATCAACTCCCAATGTCTCGTCCAAGCTACCCCAACCGTAGCGGAGGAAATGTGAAGTCCGGAGGAAACAACAACAACAACAACCATCCCGACAACTCCAACAACTTCAATTGTGCAACACCCAAGTCCAACAACAACAACAACAACACTGCACCAAGGACTGGAAGCAATTTTGTTCCTGTGGCAGCAAAAGACAAGTCTCAGATTACTTGTTTCGAGTGTGGAGTGAAGGGTCACTACTCCAATGAGTGTCCCAAGAAGATTGCTGCCACTGCCAAAGCTAAATGCCCCAGCTCAATAGCAGCGTCGTGTTCATCCTGGAAGAAGATTCTCCCCAGGGAACCCTCACCACCACAATGGCCGTCTCTTCCACATGAACGCCGAAGAAGCCCAAGAAGCGTCAGATGTAGTGCTGGCTATGTTTTCTACCAACTCAGTTTTAGCAAGAGTGTTGTTTGATTCTGGAGCATCGCACTCATTTGTCACCGAAGAATTTTCATGCACTAGTAAGATTCACCGAACCAACTTTAAGCATGTCATGATAGTTCAAATCCCCGGTTCAACTACAAAAGCTAGAAAAATATGCAAAGCTGTACCTATCAGAATACATGGGACACTACAAGAAATGTGCTAACTTGTGACCCCAAATATTGGTCACCGAAAGGTCATAGTAATCCATTTATGACCTTTCTATGACCAAAACCACTAGGTCACATAGCGAGCGTCACTAATGACAGTATGTGACCTTATTTTGGAATTGGTCATGGACACCTATGACCAATATAGATGGTCATAGAGTCCATGACCAATTTTTTTGGTCATGAGCTATCTGGCCTGTCCACGTAAGATCCTACGTGGCCAATCCTACGTGGCAAAGCCTGTGACCAAACCAAATGGTCCTGAATCAAAATCAGCCTAGTCCAGTTCAACCGTCTACATGGGCCAAGCCCAACAATTTAGCCTTTTTCTTTTCTAGATCTTGGCCTTTTAAATGTTCAGTTCTTTTTTAGCCTAGGCCTTTTTACGATCATTTCATTTGGGGTTTCGGTCGCTTATAGCCCATTTCACTTTTGAGTTTCTGTCTTTTTGATGTAAATTATTTAATTCATTTTATTTATGCTGCCATTTTCCTTAGTACCGTATTTCAGCCCAACATTGTCTGGGCCAAGGCCTTTTTAAGATAGTGGGAAAAATCCTTTTTAAGACAGAGTTAATCGTGGGTCCAGAACTGGCCCAAGAGTAAGAAACAACCAAAAGCAGCCCAATAGTAATTCAAATCAAATAATATAGTTTACACTGCATTCGAACAGTCACATTACCTGATGTCTCCATTACACAAATGGTACATCACAAAGGTTAAAGAATAAGACTATCACACAACATGACAGCTAGTTCATTACATGTACATCTGATCAAAAGGAGTAAGCAACCATCCTTCAAGTGGAGCTAGGAACTGTGTCATTTACCTAGACTATGAATACTCCTGCAAATTCAAACAACCGAAGGTTAAAATGCTTCGACTTTCACTGTTCCAAAATAAAATTCTAGAAACAAAACAAAACATTGGTTAGACTAGCATTAGTCATTTTGTTATTGACTAGAGATGAAAAATAAGATGCATACATTCAGTAGCGTGTCAAAACAAAAGGAGATACATATGAAATAAGCAGAAAACATAATACACAACAGTTCCAAGAGTGAGAAATAAGCAGAGAACAAAATTCAGATGTTAAACATTAAGAGTTGTTCAACAAGATGATCACGATATACATGATTAAAGTAGTAGAATGTTACACTACTGTATGCACTGCAACCAACCATAACTAAATACTTTAAGAATAATGGATAACAGACGTTTAAGCATAATTGACTAGGTTTAAAGAAAGTAAAAACCAGATGTCAAAGGTCATACTTGATATATTTCAAGTGGTTCAGGTAGTTAGTTCCTGTTCATAGGATGGGCTTGTTTAACAATAATGTCATCGAAAAATACCCTTCAAAGCTTGCAAGAACACCAACATCATGCTCACTGGGCTGAAAATGAAGAAGTAAGGCTCATAAAAAATTGGAAAGGAGAGCTCACATTTTATACACGTAAATGGAGCAACCAAATAACACAGCAGCCTAAGCAAGATTGCATATATCAGGAACAAAGATACAACATCAGTACTAGCATCGGCAAGTAATTAGCATGGAGCCATTATCAGGAACACAACATAGCGGACTATAAACATGTTTGCCAACAAATTATGAGTAGTCCACAAATTCTCATCTTAAAGGATGAATTCCATAAGAAAAATAATATGAGCTAGAAGGCATTATCGAGCACACACATTAGCATCACCTTGGTCTAACTCGAGCCCTACTGGTGGGGGTTCGACTATCTACAGCTCAAGAAGAAATTGTGCAATTATTAAGAATATGGCATTATCCAGTAGATTGAAATAGGCAGGCTAGAGTAGGTACTGAAATACGATGAAAATATGAATCTGTAAATAGCTTTCAGGGTATTAAACAACATCCCAGGATAAAAAGCAAGTACTTTCAACTCGAGCTTAGTTAACTAGCTTGAGACAATAGCTTAACCTCATGTAGGATGATGTAAATATAGGAGTAATACACAACTTTATGCATTAAATAGTAGCGATGTTTATCCACAAATAAGAATAAACTTTAGCTCAGGTATAACGTAATATCATTCAACTAGATGCTAACTATATGCAGCAGGACACACTAACAGGAAGCCATGAACGGAGCCGACAGAGAGGTATGGCAGCCTAGGGATAGCAGCAGAGAAGCTATTATTCTAGATTAGTATACTAGCTTCCACAGATCATGTAATTATATCTGACCATCATTTAAATAAAAACCACTAAACAATTGACTTTCTAATCACATGTTTTGACATAAATTCAGTAGTCAAAACATTTAATGAAGAGAGAACAATAGGAACATGTAGTTTATAAAGTTTTTGTAGTTGTAATAAGATTCACTAAACTTGTCACCAACCAAAAATACGTGGAAATCTAGAAAAGTATATAATTCAACCACAACGACCATCAAAACCAATTTCAGATCCTAGATCGCAGAAGATGCTGACGAACGATGTAGCTAAGATTCTTGAAAGACCAAACAAAACAGGATCTATTCTGGTACCTGGGTGAGGTCGAGGGAGAAGAGGAAGAGCCCAAGGCGGTTGTAGTGGCAACAGACTCGAACAGGAACGACAGCCCGGCGGGCCTCTCCTGATGCGCCTCCAGGGGCGCGGGAATCTGCATAATCCCGCACGGATCGGAGGAGTAGGCCTTGACCTAGATTTGGCGGCTTCGAGTGTGAGGTCCGCCCCTCTCCTCCCTTTGCACGCCCTCGTTCGTGTCCCACGCCCACGGTAGAAGAGCCCCGTGCCATTCATGCTGCATCTCCTTCGTGCTCCTCATTGACGTCCACTACACGTGCTCGGTGGCCATGACTGTTGAAGGGGAGGGAGGGACTACCCTCGGGTGCGGCGGCGTCTGCATTGAGAGAGAGGGATACTGAGAGAGGGACCGAGAGAGAGAAGAAAAAGGGGACGGGAGAGAGGGAGTGGGGGAAGTTACCGGATTCGAGTCGGGAAAGGAAGGTGCTCCTATCGCCACCAGGAGGAACTGCGAACGCCATCCCTGGCGTCCTTGTTGCCATTGTCCATGATAGCGATGCGGTGAGGCGAGCTCGACGGAGCATCGCGCAGTGATGCATGCGCGCGCCGATGAGCAAGACCACCGTGACACCACCGGATCTCATCCCGCGTGGTGTCTCGCCATGGCAGGCTGTGGCACTGCGGAGGCGGAGCAGGTGTGGGTGATGGGAAGTAGAGAGATGGAGGCGCCCGCGGGATTAGGGTTTGTGTGGGCTGCGAAGGAGTAGAAGTGGTGGCGGGGTCGGGCGCGTGAGGGGATTAGGGTCGCGTTTGGGTGGATGTGTGTCGGTGGAATTTACTAAAATGCCCGTGATAACTTCTCTGGTGTAGTATTGGGAATACCAGGGTGTTTCGGTCTATTCAAGTCAGAATTGTGAGAGGCAGGAGAAACTGGTGTTGCAACTTCAGAGTGATGGATCAATGGCTGAGATCTCATTCGGTGGGTGATCCGTGGGTAGACTGTCTTTCTCGTCTGATTGGTTGACTCTGTTCTACAGGTTTTAGGGGTTTCTTAGAGGTTAATTAAAGGGGTTAAAAAGTCCATGTCATTTCCTGTTGTATATTTTGTGAAAATGTGCCTATATTGTGCATGCATGTGCATCTTGGAATGACAAACAACGTTGCATGAGAAATTTTTCCTTTTCGTCGCACAGAAAATGCATTTTCCATTTTCTGAGTGCCAAAAACGGGGCGTTTTGTGAAGCAACCACAAAATGGCTAATTCATAGTGCTACCGCCATATTTTTCAAAAATACTAGACCACCTTACATGGACAATGTACCAAGTAGGATATCTCAAACCTTTCCATCCACCCATGGCGAAAAAGACAAATTCGTGCCGAATCGATAGGAAGTGGGTCCGATTTGAACTACAGCTAGATGATCTAATGCTCATAATTTTTTGCAAAAATCATCTTTAGACTCACAATATGATGTTTCTTCAGAGATCCAATGCAAGTTTAGAGAGGATCATCCCCTATCTATGAACCTTCGTGCCTACCGTTTTGACCATAGTTTGAAACGGGCATGATTCAAAAACGGTCTAAACAATGTAAAACCTTCGCGTGGTGTCATATTATGTGACATATTTTCAAGGAAAAATACCAAACTTGGTATATTGCGAACATCTCGAAAAAACCTTCACAGAAATTACCTATCATGTTCGAGGTTTCTTGGCTTTTAGGTCAAACGACAAATGTTATGGCCAGAATTGGGACATAGTTTGTGATAATGTGCCTATATTGTGCATGCATGTTCATCTTGGGATGGCTAACAATGTTGCATGAGAAAGTTTTCCTTTTCGTCGCACAGAAAATACGTTTTCCATTTTCCGAGTGCCAAAAACGAGGCATTTTGTGAAGCAACCACCAAATGGCTAGTTCATAGTGCTACCACCATATTTTTCAAAAATACTAGACCATCTTACATGGACAATGTACCAAGTAGGATATCTCAAACCTTTCCGTCCACCCATGGCGAAAAAGACAAATTCGTGCCGAATCGGTAGGAAGTGGGTCCGATTTGAACTACAACTAGATGATCTAATGCTCATATTTAAAAAAAAAATCATTTTTAGACTCACAATATGATGTTTCTTTAGAGATCCAATGCAATTTTAGAGAGGCTCGTCCCCTATCTATGAACCTCCGTGCCCACCGTTTTGACCATAGTTTGAAACGGGCATGAAAAATTCAAAAATGGTCTAAACAATATAAAACCTTTGCATGGTGTCATATTATGTAACATATTTTCAAGGAAAAGTACAAAACTTGGTATATTGCGAACATCTCGAAAAAACCTTCACAGAAATGACCTATCATGTTCGAGGTTTCCTGGCTTTTAGGTCAAACGACCAATGTTATGGCTAGAATTATGACATAGTTTGTGATAATGTGACTATATTGTGCATGCATGCGCATCTTGGGATGGCTAACAATGTTGCAGGAGAAAGTTTTCCTTTTCCTCGCACAGAAAATGCATTTTCCATTTTCCGAGTGCTAAAAACGGGGCGTTTTGTGAAGCAACCACCAAATGGCTAGTTTATAGTGCTACCGCCATATTTTGCAAATATACTAGACCACCTTACATGGACAATGTACCAAGTAGGATATCTCAAACCTTTCCGTCCACCCATGACGAAAAAGACAAATTCGTGCCGAATCGGTAGGAAGTGGGTCCGATTTGAACTATAGCTAGATGATCTAATGCTCATAATTTTTTGCAAAAATCATTTTTAGACTCACAATTTGATGTTTCTTCAGAGATCCAATTCAAGTTTAGCGAGACTCATCTCGTAGAAGAAAAAAATCAATTCCAAACCCCTATTGTCAAAACCATGATTCAAAAATCTCTATTTACACATATTAAGGTTTTATATGAACAATTTCTTATTGTAGTACTAGAAAGTCAAAGTTTTCCATAATGTCCTAAAAATATTCTCTGAAATTGTACAATTTTTTTGAATTTTGTTTGACTAAATTTGAATTTATGATTAAAAAGATACAAAAGAATAAAAAAAAAGAAAAAAAGTTAGAGGTGGCCGTCCGGCGAACCCGCTCTCTTGCTCGCGGCGGCCCATGGCGAGCCCATGAAGCAGCTCAAGGAGCAACAAGGTGAGGCCTGTATGGGTTAACAAGGCTGATTCTTGGTTAAAGGAACGTGGTACTCCCCTCTGTACAACAACGTCGAGGTGGCCAAGTGGTATTCGTGTTTGGGGAGGACGCGGCGCTCGGGAGGTCGCGAGGTCGATCGCTGGCTTAGCCCGACCCTGTACTGGAGCTTTCTTTTTGTCTAATATTTGGTCCGCCAACGTCTATTTAATTATTCGTGGTAGCAGTAGATATACAAGAAAGTTTCTCTGTCGAGTTGGTAGACCGCCTGCAGGTTTACTGTCCTCGCATGAGGTCGCGAGTTTGACCCCCCTCTGGAGCTGTCTTTTTGTCTAATATTTGGCCGGCCGTCTATTTAAGGTCGCTTGGTAGTAGCATATATGCAAGAATAATGTGGTGCCGAGTTGGTAGACTCAATTGTCCTCGTGCGTGAGGTCGCGAGTTCAAGCCCCCAGGAGCTTGATTTTTTGTCTAATATTGTCCAACATAACAAGCAGGCCTCACATGTCAGTGGGTAGGAGTACAATTGGTAGAAACTCCATGTGGACATGACATGTCAGCGTAAATTGACATATGAATATGACACATATACAGACACGTCAGCGAAACTTGACACGTGGACGTGACACCTAGATCAACCTGCTAAGGTGGCATCGGTCTTTCTTAAGTTATCATGAATAGCATCCACAACCATTTAAATTAGTCGTAGTCCCTGAAAATTAAGGTCATGGACTAGCGATGCCTATGTTATGACCAACTGGTGTAAACAAATTATGACCTTTCTAACAAAAAAGGTTGTAGTTTGTTAAGGTTTATACCCTCCCAAATGGCCCATGACCAGTTGGTTCGAAATGGTCATAGATCTATGACCAAAAAACTTAGGGTCGTTAAGAAAAGGTCACTAGTCAACACATTTCTTGTAGTGGGATAGATTTTTATACCAATCTAATAGTACTTGGAACCAAAGGTTTGGAAGTAGTACTAGGAATGGATTGGATATCAAAGCATAAAGGATTGATAGACTGTGCCAAGAAAGCCATCACCATGACCAGTAGCTCTAGAGTATCAGCAGAGCATATATCTAAAACCTTGCCCCGTCAATTCAAGTGCAACAAGAGTCGAGCCCTACCCACCATAGACTAAGTCAGAGTAGTCTGTGAATACCCCGACGTATTCCCAGATGAATTGCCCGGTATGCCCCCGGATAGGGATATTGAGTTCATTATTGAACTAATCCCCGGAACCGGACCCATACCTCAGAGACCCTATAGCATCAACCCCTCAGAGTTAGTAGAGTTGAAGAAATAGTTGGATGCTATGTTGGCAACAGGCTTGATTCAACCAAGCGCATCACCATAGAGATCTCCTGTGTTATTCGTCGACAAGAAGGATGGAGGCAACCGTTTGTGCACAGATTAAAGGAAGCTGAATGACGTCACCATCAAAAACAAGTACCCATTGCCAAATATAGAGTATCTATTTGATCAGTTGACTGGTGCCCGAGTGTTCTCTAAAATTGATCTTAGGATTAGTTATCACCAACTTAAGATTCGTGCAACGTATATTCCAAAGACCGCCTTTACCACCAGATATGGATTATACGAGTATACGGTCATGCCTTTTGGATTAACTAATGCCCCTGCTTATTTCATGAATCTCATGAATAAGATCTTTATGAATTTTCTAGATAAGTTTGTCGTTGTGTTTATCGATGATATCCTTATCTACTCCAAGTTAGAAGAAGAGCATGAGCAACATCTGAGAATCATCCTTGAAACCCTTAGAGAGCATTGGTTGTATGCCAAGTTTAGCAAATGTGAGTTCTGGCTGAAAGAAGTAGGATTCCTAGGACATATCGTGTCTGCCAGAGGAGTCACGGTTGATCCCACCAAGATCAAAGATGTTGAAGAATGGGAAGCCCCAACCACTCAAACCCAAGTCCGTGCATTTCTCGGATTAGGGGGATATTACCGCAAGTTTGTAGAAGGATTTTCGAGCATCGCAAGACCCATGACCCAATTGTTGAAGAAGGACAAGAAGTTTGAATGGACCGACAAATGTGAACCAAGTTTCCAAGAGCTCAAGAAGAGATTGATTTCTGCCCCAATAATGATTATGCCAGATATCAAGAAGCCGTTTGATGTGTATTGTGATGCATCCAAGATTGGTCTCGTATGTGTATTAATGCAAGAAGGCAAAGTCATCGCGTATCTGTCTCGACAACTGAAGAAGCATGAGCAGAACTACCCTACCCATGACCTTGAGTTAGCACCGTAGTTTTGGCATTGAAGACATGGCGTCATTACCTTATGGGTAACCGCTGTGAGATTTACTCAGATCACAAAAGCTTGAAGTATATTTTCACTCAGAAGGAGCTGAATATGAGGCAAAGGAGATGGATTGAGTTAATCAAGGATTATGACCTTGACATTCACTATCACCCCAACAAAGCCAATGTGGTAGCAGATGCTCTTAGCAGATTACCGTGTAGGTTAAACACCATGATCAAGGAGAAGCAACCAAGTTTGTATGAGGAGTTGGAGCAGTTTAGAACTGAGCTAGTTAGCAAGCGATTCTTAGCTAGCATTTAACTTCAACCCACTTTGATTATCCAAATCAAGGAAGCCCAGAAGGGAAATGAAAGCATCGACGAAATCAAGCGTCGTATTGGTACAAGAAAGGTCGTATTGGTACAAGAAAGGTACCTGGATTCACCAAAGACGAAGAAGGAGTTCTGTGGTACAAAGGACATATCTGTGTGCCAGCAGATTCGGAGCTGAAGCAAGTTATCATGCAAGAAGCTCATGATACTCTTTATTCTATCCACCCCGGAGGAACGAAGATGTATCAGGATTTGAAGGAGCAATTTTGGTGGCACAAGATGAAGAGAGAAATCGGAAGCTACATCGCCAAGTGTGATATTTGTCAGAGAGTCAAAGCGGAACATCAGAGACCTGCAAGACTGTTGCAACCATTGCAGATTCTGGAATGGAAATGGGATTCCGTCGGAATGGACTATCACTGGTTTGCCTACTTCTAGTAGGGGAAATGACTCTATCTGGGTCATAGTTGATAGACTGTCCAAGGTAGCTCATTTTATACCTGTCAAGACAACCTACCAGAGTTCTATGCTAGCAGAGTTATACATTGCTAGAATCGTCAGTTTGCATGGAACCCCCAAGACCATAGTATCGGATTGAGGAACCCAATTTATCTCGAGATTTTGGCAGAATGTCCAAGAAGGATTAGGAACCAAGTTGAATTTCAGCACAGCTTATCACCCACAAACCGATGGACAAATAGAAAGAGTCAACCAAATCCTAGAGGATATGTTAAGAGCTTGTGTGTTAGAGTATGGATCAAAATGAGAAGATTGTCTGCCTTTCGCAGAATTCTCATACAACAACAGTTATCAAGCAAGTTTGCAGATGGCCCCATTTGAGTTCTTATACGGAAGAAAGTGTCATACCCCTTTGAATTGGTCGTAAGTAGGAGAGAGTCAGATTTTCGGACCCGACATCCTACAAGAAGCCGAAGAAAAGGTTCAAAAAGTCCGTGAGCACCTCAAGACCGCCCAATACAGACAGAAGAGTTATGCTGACAAGAGAAGGAGAGACCTGACTTCCAATGTCGGAGATTTTGTGTATCTCAAGGTTTTGCCATTGAAGGGAATGCAATGTTTTAGTCTAAAAGGAAAGTTAGCCCCCAGATATATCGGACCCTTCAAGATTCTGAATCATCGAGGAGAAGTATCGTATCAACTGGAACTGCCTGAGGAGATGTCAGCCATCCACAATGTGTTCCATATCTCGTTACTTAGCAAATGCCTAGAAGTGCCGGAGAAGACCGAAGTTTTCAAGAACATCGATCACCGAGTAGTAGATATCAACAAGGATCTGACATATCATGAAGTGCCCATCCGTATCTTGGAGGAAGCCTACAGAACCACTAGGACCCAGAGTATGAAGTTTCTCAAGATTCCATGGAGCAACCATACCGAAGAAGAAGCCACTAGGGAGCGAGAAGATTACATTAGGACTGAGTTCCCAAATCTCTTTAGTTCCTAGTTTTTTCTAAATATCGGGACGAGATTTTGTTTAAGGGGGGAAGGTTTGTAACATCCCAAAACTTTAATCCAAGTGATCAAGATCCAAATCACCCAATTGAGGGTTAACAAAAACTTTTTCCCATTTAAAAGATTTAAGCATGCATATGTGTGTTGCATTAAATAGGAATTGTTTTGAAATGCCATGATTGTTTGTTCTAATGGTTGTAAAATGATTGTAAGATGAATGCCACATCATCTAGATCATTCCTAAGCAAAAAACGAAAGAAAAAGAAATCAAATACAATTAATAATGGAAATGGTCACTTTTGCCATTTTAATCAACTAGGCCACTTTGGGAGTTCCTAGCACTCATTTTCAAACATAAACAATTATGGATCTTTGCACCCCTTGCCAGTACAAGTAGAGATGTGCCAAGGCCCACTTTGTGATCTTCCAAAAACATTCAAACACTAAATTTAAATGACATTTGAAAATGGAATCAAGTGTATGTATCTAGATCACACTTTTTCAAAAACCACTCAAATGAATTCAATTTGCCAAATCCTAGCAACCAGAGATGCTTAAGCATGTAAAAAACAACTCCACGAAATTTCTTTTCAAAATTCAAAAATTGAATTCTTGCGGCCATTTGGTATGCACAGATCACACCCTAGTATAGCCTCACTGTTTCTACAGGGTTTTGCAACACATTTGACCCCAATTCACTCCCTCTGTCCCTCTTTGATCTAACCAGGCCATAACCAGCCCACTCCCTAGTCCCTAGCAGCAGTGCACCGCCACCCCGAGGCCATGATCGCCGGCTGATCATGCCCAGCTCGCAGGAGACTACCAGGCCCTTTCCACCGCTCTAGGAAGGAAGGCGTGACCTCACCGCCGTCCACGGTCCACCCCACGGCCACTGCTAGCCCCTGGACCACCAAGGACAAGCCCCACACTAAGTCTCTGCGCCGCGCCACCGCACGCCAGAGCGCCGTCACCGCCAGAGCGCCACACGCCGTGCCTCGACCATAGCCCGCGCGCGCCGCTCCGCCATGACCACCTCACCCCGTCAGACACGCCCTTTCCCCATCGCGCGACCTACAGCCACCGGGAACCAGATCGAGCACCGCCTCTGTCGCTCCGAGCGCGAGACGCTCCTGACCGCAAACCATTAAGCCGCCATTAAGCCCCTAGCTGACCGCCAGGGAACCGCCCACCATCCGCCTACCTTGCCCATGCCTATAGCCCCCTATGCCGTCGTCACCGACGAGCTCCGCCCATGCCTCTCTGCCGCCTCGCCGAGCCTATATAAGGTGGCCTCCCCATCACCATTTCTTCACACTCCCACACTCCCCTCTCACCACGGCTCCTTCCCCACCTCTCGCCGGAGCCGCTCGAGCAGCCAGCCATTGGAATTTCGCTGGAGATAGCCGCAGCAGAGGAGGAGACACCCCCGTCGATTTCGTCCACCCCCAGAGCTGCCCCGACCTCGCCTGAGTCCGCCGTCATCTCCTGGTTCAAATGCCCCCATTGACAAGCTTGCTGGAGCCATGGTATGCCCCCACTACACCCCCACTGCGCCGCTAGGTTTCCGTCTTGCCGGCGACGTGTCCATCGTCGACGATGAACGTGAGCCGTAGATCGTAGTTCTAATCCTATAGTCCACGTTGCCCCGTACCGCTTCACGTTTAATGAGCCACTGACAGGCGAGACCCCCTGTCAGCAGTCCTCAGTGTGGCGGAGTGAAACTAGGCCGGCCCGTTAGTGTTCCCGCCTAAGCTCGTAGATTCAAATTTAGATTTTTCTTTTTAGACTTAAACTAGATTTTGTCCCTTAGTTCAAAAATCAATTCAGGGAGTTTTACAAATCCAAATTGAGTGATTCCAATTTTGTTGGAAAGGTAATAAACATATCTATCTAAGCCCGTTGGATTTAAATCCTTTAGAGTTATAGATCTCTCCTAGCTAAAATAAAAAGACAGAAGCTTTTTCACATTCAAACATTTTTATAAAATCAACCACAATAGCTTCTGATTTGATTCCAACTCTCAAAATTCACATTTAACCATACCTATCTGAATATGTAATAATATTAAGGTTTGCATGCAGTGAATATGGAATAGTACCAAAATAATGTTATATAGGCATTTCTAGTCACTTTAAACCATTAAATATTAAACTTAAACTTATTAAAATGTGATCCAACCTTTAAATCACATTCCCATATATTAGAATATGTGGTGATGACATGTGTCCACATGATCCCATATTTTAATTAGAGAATATTAAATCTTAATTAATTTCAATGAGTAGTCACTTTAAACCATTAAATATTAAACTTAAACTTATTAAAATGTGATCCAACCTTTAAATCACATTCCCATATATTAGAATATGTGGTGATGACATGTGTCCACATGATCCCATATTTTAATTGGAGAATATTAAATCTTAATTAAATTCAATGAGTAGAAATTATTTTTCTCAAAGAAAATAAATGAAACTAGTTCATTAAACCTTGTGATGTTTGTGATGATACTAGATCATCAAATATGTGCCTTAGTGTGCTAAATAGACTAGTTAAGTATTGTTTGGTGATTGTGTATTCCGTATGTATTTATAGACGATAGTACCGAACAAGTCTTCGAGGAGGAGGAGTTCTACCAAGAAGAGAGGAAGAGAATTTAAACCACTTCACCAACCAAGGCAAGCTAACACTTGCAAGCATTATACTTAGCAAACCATCATTAACAATGTAAGCTAACCCTTGCAACTTGATAACTTAAGCAAATGCACTAGGCATGCTTGGTTATATAGGTTGACTTATACCTACCCCAAGTTTTACTTATAAGCTTTACCTTCTTTTACTTAATCAAAGTTCTTTACTTTGTTTATAGATAGCATAAAGAGTATAAAATTTGGCCTATCTAGTTAGACTTAGATGTCATTCTATGGCATGAGATTGAGATTAGCATCCCACATTAGTGAACACTCTTAACTTAGTGATTAGAGCCAAACCAAAAACTTGATCACTTTAGATGGGAATACTTGGTGAAAATGACTTGTGAAAACCTTGGAATGATGATTCATTCTATTGAGATGTTTTGACATGTGTTGAGAAAACACAAATGGTTTATGATGATGAAAATGTTGAGGCATGAGCCTTAGCCCTTTTATAAAAACTGATGGTTGGGTTCGGATGCGATACCATTCCAAATTTACCGTACAACCACAATACCTGAATTAGGTAAGGCTTAGCCAAAAGTTTATATGGATTACTATTAGTTCCCTAGCGGGAGAGGTTTGAGCTGAGGCTACCTCTCAATGTTGTCCACCTATGCGGTGCCCAGGATGGAAAATGGCCATGGCTGGGAGGACAAGATCATAGGAGAGGTGCTTATACTAGAGTGTGTAAAGGAAATGTTATGTTTGATTATCTGCATACTAAGTATGATGATTCAGGGTTATCCCTGACAGATGTATCGAATTTTGTGGTGAAAGTGTACCACCTCTGTAGAGTGTCAAACTATTGGAATAGCCACGTCCGCGGTTATTGACAGTTGGAGTGGCCATACTGTTCCGTTGTCAGATGTTTTCAAAATGACTTATGAAATGAATTGGGACATGACTTGACCACACCATGGTTGTGACTATGAAAACTAAGTTCCCACTTAGGTGATTTCAAAACCTATTTTATCTTTCTTTGTTTCTGAACTCAGCTTAGATTTCAAACTTAACTTTACAAGTAAACTTAGAATTAGCATTCCTACTAGAACTACCCTACTTGTTAGTGATAGTTTGCGAGTACTTGAAGAGTACTCATGGATTTTGTCCCTGGCTATTCCCATGGCCAGACTATGAGGAGGACTACACTGAAGGAGGACATCAGGATGGCTACGACAACTAGGATCATCTCCCATCGCTAGCATTACCTGTGATTCTGAAGATGGAGCCCACCGCTATGCTATTTATTCCGCTACTTGATTGTATTAAGACTGGATCATGAGATCCTTTATTTGTGTAAGACCTTATTATGGTTTGTAAAGGATGATGTACTGTGATATCCAATCTGTTATGTCTCGCAAAAATGGAAATCCTGGGATTGCGATGTATGGCATAACAGGCATCTGGGATTAAAAATCCGGGTGTTGACAGCCTCTAACTAACCTTTTGCAAAAAGAGGTTCCATTGTCTTTTAATTATGATTGTGTAGAGTCTTTTAATGTCTTAAATCATGCTTTGATAAGTGCTCCTATAATTCAACCTCCTAACTAGAATTTTCCCTTTAAAATCATGCGTGATGCTAGATGCTGTAGGTGCTATTTTAGGCCAAAGAGTTGATAAGAAACTTAATGTCATATACTATGCTAGCAAAACTCTTGATGGCGCCCAAAGAAACTATACTACCACTAAAAAAATTCTAGCTCCGATCTTTGCATGTGATAAGTTTAGACCCTATATTGTAGACTCTAAAGTCATAGTACACTCTGATCACTCTGCTATTAAATATCTTATGAAAAATAAATACACTAAGCCTACACATATTAGATGGGTTCTCTTGCTACAACAATTTGACTTGCACATTGTTGATAGGAAAGGTGAGGACAATCCAGTAGCTCACCACTTATCTACAATAGAAAACATTCTGGTATATCCTATTCCTATTAATGATAGCTTTCCTAGTGAACAACTAGCAAACATTATTGTATCTAGTGCTAGAGTAGCCTTCCCATGGTTTCCTGATCATGCTAACTTTATTGTTAGGAAAGTTACGCCACCACGCTTCACTTCCCAACAAAGAAAGAAATTCTTTTATGATCTTAGACATTACTTTTGGGATGATCCATTCCTTTATAAGAAAAGTGTAGTTGGTATTATTAGACGTTGTGTGCCTAATATATCATAAGAGTTTGTCATGACAGTCCTTATGGAGGACATCACGCAAGAGACTGCACCGCTGCAAAGGTATTACAGTCTGGTTTTTATTGGCCTACTCTATTTAAAGATTGTGCTAACTATGTTAAAGCTTGTGACAAATGTCAACGCATTGGAAACATTGGTAAGAGAAATGAAATGCCTATGAACTACTCACTTCCTCTTGAACCATTTGATGTATGAGGATTTGACTTTATGGGACCATTCCCATCATCGACAACAAAACACACTCACATCTTGGTTCTAGTAGACTATGTTACAAAATGGGTTGAAGAAATTCCAACAAACTATGCAGATCATGCTACAACAATGAAGATGCTTTAGGACATCATCTTTCCTAGGTTTGGAGTACCTAGATTTTTAATTACTGGTGGTGGTTCTCACTTTATACATGGAGTCTTTAGAAAAACTTTAACTAAGTATGGTGTCAATCATAGAGTAGCATCCCCATATCACCCTCAAACCAGTGGTCAAGCTGAACTAGGTAATAGGGAAATCAAACTCATTTTAGAGAAGACAATCAATAGAGCTAGATCGGATTAGCCAACCAAAATTAATGATTCTTTGTGGGATTATATAAGTGCTTTTAAAAATCCTATGGGTATGTTTCCCTATAAAATGGTTTATGGTAAAGCATGTCACCTCCCCGTAGAACTAGAACATAAAGCTAGATGGGTTGTTAAACAACTCAACTTTGACTTCAAAACTACTGGAGAGAAAAGAATTCTAGACTTAAACTTGTTAGATGGATGGAGAAATGAAGCTTATGAAAGTTCTAGGTTATTTAAAGAAAAAGTGAAGATTTGGCATGATAGAAAAATAAAGAGAAAGGAATTTAAAGTCGGAGATCAAGTATTATTATTCAACTTTCGTTTCAAGTTCTCTACAGGGAAGTTAGCATCAAAGTGGCAAGGTGCATTAGTTGTGCAGGAGGTGTATCACTCTGGAGCCATTTGTCTTCATGGAGACTACAAATGTGAGCCTCATGTTGTTAATGGACAACGTCTTAAACATTATAGTGCAGGCCAAAAATTCGTTGGAAAGGTGGAAGAGTTAAATCTCCAGAGCCTTGAGGCCATTATTGCAAATAAATATCCCCTTCCAGATACTAGAAATCAATAAACAGAGGTTTTCGGGTGCATAAAAGTCTCAGAATATCTCCATATTTTAGGTAAGTCATTGTTTTTTGGAAAATTAGAGCGTGTAGCAAAATAATTGGACGAAACAGAGCCCCGAAGAGGGAAAGAGGATAGGTGGTGTGCCCTACCTTACTGGGAACACCACCCATACTCTTTTGCCCCTCCGATGTCCATTTCGCCCCCATTTTGTCTCAAACTGTTCATCTTACCCTAAAACTTGTCAATATATACCCCTCTCTTTTGATCTAATCTCGCATCGAGTCTTTTCGAGCGAACACTGTTTTATGTCCTTGTTTTCTAGATCTCATCTCTCCAACTAGTCATGTCTTCCCGATGGAGCACCCCAATGGGAGGATTCCCGTGTGCACCCACCAGGATATCGTGGTGGATCTCCCTACCAAGGAGTCAGCTACAAAGGGAAGAAAAATAACCTAGGGACAATGGCCTTTGGAGGAATCAACTTCAAGATGGAGCAAGGAGGGTGAGGGAGGTTGAAGAACATCAATTCAGGGGCTTGGCTAACCTAGATCTTCAAGCACGAATTAACCTCCTTCACCAACAAATTGACAATGAAGAGAAACACTCATTTGGATCTCGCCATCATATTAAATTATTTGAGGACAATGAAGAGGCGGGGAACACAAAGTATATTAGGGACACGCACACAAACTCCATAGTTTGCATGGAGACTATTGAAAGGCTTGAGTAAGAGCTCAAGAGTTACAAGGCCAAGTGGGAGGAGCAAGTTGAAGTCCACAAAAAGTTGCATGCAACCTTTGTGAGGACCAGTAACACTACTGATGATGAGTTCATGAGATCCATTGCTTAAAGATATACATCAGCACTCAAGCTTAGGGGAGTTTCACCTAGTCTTTTATGCTTTTTAGTTTATTATATTTCTTCTATTCGTGATCTTTAGGTTTTTTTTGCTTTTATCTACTAGGTATCAATTTTCTCATCGCTTAAAGGGCTCTTATAGCATTATCGTGTATCCTTGGTCGAGAGGTTTTTAATGAAATATGAAGTATGGTGTGATCCATGATTCTCTTGTTTGGAGATTTATAGGTAACACTCATGCAAATGTGCGCCTCATATCTAGAAGTTTCAGCTACATCTTGTCTTGAATTAAATTAACTTGAGTGTGTTGGACAAGTATAGACCTCAAACAAACAAAAACTTGCAACAGAGGAAAGATCCATGTGAGTGATGTTTACATATATATATATATAATAAAAATACCTTGAATTTGTAGTAAAGATATGGTTTTGTAGAACAAATAGTTAGGAAGAGATGATGACAATGGGGCATGGGATACTCTTGTTATATTCAATAGTCAACGAGTAACTGAGGGTCATGTATATTACAATACATATGCTCTATGGAAAGTGTATGAAAGGTACGCACCCGAGGATTTGGTTAACCATGGAAAGTGAAAGGCAAATGTTGTGGGAATGGCCACGAAAGTCGCTACTAGGGGTAGCGATTGATAGTATTGGGGGTGAGAGCTGGCGGCCATCTGCGGTCCGAGATGGGGGCGGATGCACATGGGTTTACCCAGGTTAGGCCCCCTAGAGGGTAAATACCTACTCCTGCTAGATTGTATTGGCGGAGAGCGAGTTACAGGGGTGGCGATCTCGGTGTCTGAGTCGCTAGGAGGGGTGTATGACAGAACTTAAGTACTCAAGGAACCCTAGGGAGGTTTATATAGGGGGTACCTCGCTAGGGTTTATAGTGTTTACAACCGAACTAGCTAAGGTTTCGAAGGCTTTGACCTAATCTGACTGGGCTTCAGCTACGCTTCTGAGCCTCTAGTCTCCAGTCGCTCGGCTTGTTTCCTAGTCGAGTTCCAGTGGCCGTCCTATAGGCCCACTCACGAGTCTGATGTCTACGCACTTCTATTCTTGTAGACAGTTGTTGGGCCTCCAAGTGCAGAGGTTTGTAGAACAGCAGCAAGTTTCCCTTAAGTGGATTACCCAAGGTTTATCGAACTCAGGGAGCAAGTGGTCAAAGGTATCCCTCTCAAGCAACCCTGCAATCAAGATACAAGAAGTCTCTTGTGTCCCCAACACACCCAATACACTTTTTAGGTGTATAGGTGCACTAGTTCAGCGAAGAGATAGTGAAATACAAGTGGTATGGATAATTATGAGTGGTAACGGTGCTAGAAAAGAGCTTGACGGGTAGGAAGAGACTAAAGGTAATTATGGAAGCAAGCAAACATGTAACAGATCTAGTTGCAAATGGTGTTTCAATGCTTAGAAACAAGGCCTAGGGATCATACTTTCACTAGTGAACACTCTCATATAAATATCTTCTCTTTATGATACTACTCTGAACTACTCTCCAGTTGGATAACTCTAATCCAAGGTAGGGCTATAACAACACACCTCAAAGTTTTCTTTCCCCATCTAGATAACCCCTCACTATCACCTTGAGCTCTACATGGTTCCAACAAACACCACAATCTCATAGAGACATCCAACTCAAATTATACTCATGACAAGTATCAATATCGCCAAGCTTAACTACTGCTCGTCCTCGAGTAGGTAAGTGATAAAAAGAATAATTTCTGAGGTGACATGCACCATCACAATCTTGATCAAACCATTTGCAAGCATTGAAAGCTGGGATCAAAGAACTCTAAACATGAGCATGAAAGATGAAGTTATAACAATAAGACATAGTGACTATGCATGCAACATGAAAGGATACAAACAAAGATCATGAATAATAATGCATTGAAATACATTTGTTTGTTTCACATATAGAAAACATAGCATAGTGGCATTCAGCTTGTCCCTCATGGAGTAGCAAAACATAAATGCATAGGACACCTTCAAAGTTCATAAGGGTGACTAGATACAAATAGTTCAATAACAAGAAATATCAACATTATGAATCAATCAATAAGTTTTGGGACAATGCACATTAAACTAAGAATGACCACTATGCTCTCTTAATAGGTGCATAAAGATAGAAGATGAGGACTCAACATAAAAGTAAAAGAAAGGCCTTCATAGAAGGAAGCAGAGATTCAAGTCTCATAAAGAGCTTCCAAAAATTATGGTACTTATTAGGTTTCAGCACCCATTGCCCCTATCATAAGCATCTTGAAGTGATTAAGGTTAAAATGAACAAACTGTGGAGTATATGCTTGACAAAGTATAAGTTGCAAATCTCATGTCCCTTGAATACGAGGGCCGCTCCTCATGCTACTCAAATTTAGTTACCGGTAAGTTCTTGTCATAGTAACTACATGTGTATCATAGAGAACCACCAACGGGGCACCCCTTGCCCGATGATATGTAAGTATTCCCATATGAAAATGACAAGGCAAGCAGACAATAAGCATCTCAACAATCTTCTTATTTACCATGGGAAAATGGTGTTTTTTTCTCTCTTTCCTCTTTTCTCATCTTTTTTCCTTTTTCTCAATCTCTATCTCTTTTTTATAAGAAGAATGCTTCATAGATTGCTCATTATGGTTACGCTGCAGGTTTCCACCATGATTAGGCATGGATTAGACAAGCCGCCCAGGCATTTCTCTAACACACATACATAACTCCATGGACTTACAAGCTCCACTTTTATTTCACACCGCCTGGATCCATAAGCAAAATAATCATGATATCAATGGAATATAAGTGCAATGTTGAAAGCGTTCCCCATGATACATGGTTCTTCTAACTTCAACTTATAAAACGCAAGCATATACACAACAAATATGGACACAATGGTTCAAGTTTATTAAGTGCAAGAAAGCAAAGTGTGCCATCAAGTTCGTGAGAGCTTTAATCACCAATTTTCACATAACAAGTTTAATTCGGAAGGTAGATAAAAACATGAATATACTTGGAGTAGCAAATGCTAATAGGTAGGTATGGTGGACTCTTTGGAATAACTTGGTTTTATTTGGAGTTTGATGCATGAGTGGAACTCATACTTGGTTATGGAGGCTAGCAAAAGACTGGGAGCGACCAACTAAGAGAGAAATAATGGCCATAATCATGCAAAGCGACAAAACATCATTAATTAAAGCATAAAGTGATATTACAAGTCGAAAACTAAATGATCATAGCGGCCATAGTGACTTGGTATAGTCATAACATGGTGTGAGCATGCGCCAAGTCAACCCAAATAAAGCATCAAAGGAGAATACCACAATACTATGCTTTAAGATGCTAAAAATGCATGATTCTTTCAAGGCACATTAAGGAATCTCAATTATTTGTAACAAGTCATGCTACAACAATAATCACTAAGCATACTACCAAAAAAATATCAAGCATGACATGACAAAGTCTAAGCCACAGTCAAAACCAAGCTCCTCTTATACCACTTTAGCATGAACTTTCCTACTCTTTTCCAATCCAAACCAACTTATTTGAAAAATAATGTATGAATGAGGGTCCAACCAATTTATTCAAGAAAACTAAGCAAATTAAAACTAAGAACGAAAACGAAGACGCTCCAAGAACAACACAACTTTGCATGAAACAATAAAAATGAAGTGTTTGGAAGAAACCTGAAATTTTTACTGATGAAGAAGGGGATGCATTGGGCATCCCCAAGCTTTGACGCTTGTACCTCTTGAAAATTTCTTGGGGTGACACGGGGTGGCATCCCCAAGATTGAGCTTTTTTCCATTCTTCATCTTATCACATT
Organism: Avena eriantha; assembly: GCA_910589775.1. Taxonomy (NCBI): domain Eukaryota; kingdom Viridiplantae; phylum Streptophyta; class Magnoliopsida; order Poales; family Poaceae; genus Avena; species Avena eriantha. The sequence goes on from OU342740.1 coordinate 222,296,150, forward strand.
AGTCTTCCCTACGCCTAAATTTTTTCCTTCATACAAAACTTCACACAATCTTCATTAGCAACATTAGTGTACTCAAAAGATAATGATACTTTGGGTTTTAGTTTTAAAATAGCAAAACTTTCATTAAGAACATAAGCTACTGAGAAATTCTCTCAAAAAGCTTAATTCACCAAAAAGAACCCAAAAATAAATCAATACAGAGGCAACTGCAAATAATGGCAGAAATCTATCAAAACAGACCAGCAGGTGGAAACGATTTTTTCGACGACCTTCTGTTGCTCAAATCGAAAAGTGTTGAACTAACAAAAGTTAGCTAACAACCTGGGGGATTTATTCAAAAAATTACAGCTCAATCCAACATACAGAGATTTTTCATGAATGTTTATAGTGAAACACAAAAATCTGTTTGGGGACAACACATCCCCAAATCTTACTTCCTTCTCATTAGAGGTTATTCTTGGCATAAAAATCAAAATAAAAAGTACAAGGAGAGGTTATTACAGAACTAATAACTTCCAAGACTCAATAAAAGTATTGGGTTATCTCGCAAGAAGTACTTTTCTTTAACTCCTTTAAGTTAGGCATGATAGTTTGAAAAGATGCTCACATAAGAGATATGAATTGAAGTAAAAGAGAGCATCAAGAAGAAAATTCAAAGAACATTTAAGTCTATCACACTTCCTATGAAAAATAATCTCGTAAAGAAACAAGTTATGAAAGCACAAAGCAACAAGCATAGGAAAGAAAAACAAGTGCAACTTCAAAAATTTCAACATAAAGAGGGGAAACTTAATATTATTGAGATACGTAAAACCATGTTTCCCCTCTCTCATAGTAACTTTCAATAGCATCATGAATACAATTAACAATATAACTATCACATAAAACATTCTTATCATGAGCCACATGCATAAAAGAATTAATACTCCCCACATAAACATAGTCATTCTTATTAATTGTAGTGGGAGAAAATTCAACAAAATAGCTATCATTATTATTCTCATCACCATAATCATCAAATATAGGAGGCATATTGTAATAATAATTAATTTTCTCCTCAATAGTAGGTGGACTAAAAATATCATATTCATTATTGTAATCATCATATATTGGAGGTATAGTATCATCATAAGCAATAGAATAGGTATCTTCCAAAATGTTTTCGTTTATAAACATATCATCATTGAAAGGAACATGGATAGCACTAATAGTACATCAATTATTAATATCATCATTTTTAGAATTGGTACCAAAGAGATTTTCAATATTAAAAGTAGTGTGCTTTTCCCAATCATGATCACTACTATAGGTAATAGGCATAGGAACATCATCGAGTTCAGACTCATCAAAAACTGTAATACGAGCAACGTGCTTAGGGAAAATACCTTTTTCTCTCTCCTTTTACTCCTCCTCTTGTTTTTCTTCTTCTCTTTAGGAGGGAGAGGCTTGAAAGGAAGCTTCTCCATATACACTGGTTTATTGTTAGAGACAATAGAAGAAACTTTGGAGGATTCATTCTTTTCATTAATAAGATCAAAACACATATTAGTCCTGTCATATTTTGGTAAAATATCATCTTTTATAATATTTTGAATGTATGTATTTGTGTGGCAATTATCAACACAATAAATATGACAACCATGCAGGACGCTATTCATACCAAAAGCACTCATATCTACCAAAGAAGTTTTTCTTGATAACTCTTCACACCACAAAAATAATGTAAGTTCATCATGCTGATTAGGAGTGATCATGTTATCACAACAGAAACTTGCAGTACTCATTGGATTAGAAGGGCTATTATTATGGCCTAAGCATTGAAAATTTAAATGAACCACTTAAAAGCAAAGTTCACAAATAAAAGGATAAAGGGCACACACTTTTTTACCAAGATCATTTAGAGCCCTATACCACGTTCTAGTTTTTTCATTCCTGTGGGTGATACAATATTCTTCTTCAATTTGATTTTTTACAAAGTCTACGTACTCCACAAAAATTAACATGCTTATAAGAAGTAGTACTTTTAGAGATTTGAGCATGTTTATTCCTATCATTAATAAAATTTCATTTTTTATGCAAGTGTCTTGAAAAGGCTCATGATACATGTCACATTTTCCTTTAGGAGCATCAATATGAGAAGCAAAGGCTCTATAACAATCAACAAGAATTTGAGGATCAAGACCATATTTAGCACTAAGCTCTTGAAAATCAGCAGTTTCAGTGAAAGACTTAATGCAATCATACTCATAGTTTATACCTGGTTCTTTACCTTTGTTGTTATCCCAATATTTGGTATTGCTTTGAATTGTTTCAAGAAGATGCCACTTAGCTTTGACCTCCTTACTTGTGAAGGATCCCTATAAACAAATATCTAGATAGTCCTTGTAATGTCCTGAAATCCTTGCATAAAAATTATTAATAACAATATTCCTAGGGAGATCATGAATGGGACATTTGAGAATTAATGACTTCAGTCTCCCCCATGATTGGGCAATACTTTCTCCATCATGTGGATGAAAATTATAAATGTAATTCCTATCTTTATGAATTTCATGAGGAGGATAAAATTTAGAGTAAAAGAGAGATTCAAGTTCCTTCCACTCCAAATGATGAGGATCATCTAGTAGCTCATACCACTCCCTTGCTTTGCCCTTAAGTGAAAAAGGGAATAGCTTCCTCTTAACTTGGTTCATTGAAATACCTGCACACTTGAACAACTCGCATAATTCGTGTATAAAGAGTAAATGATCACCAGGATGGACAGTTCCATCTCCAAAATAACAGTTATTCATAATACGTTCAATAATTTTTATAGGTATTTTAAAAGGGATGCTTTCAGTATGTGGATTTAAAATATCACAAGTATCATTAGAATCACCACATATGGGAGATAAAGTATCATCAGAGGAAATTTTCTTCTTTAAATCTAGGGAAATAAAAAGATAATTTTCATAAAAACTAACTTCCCCAAGCTTGGACGTTTCCATAGCATTAGTAACAAAAGTGTTCAAAAGATTCATACTAATAACATTGCTATTAGCATGCAAAGAAAGTTCCACAGGTTTTTTTAATTTTCTCTTCAAACACTTCATGTCGTAACTCAAGATAAATACTATAAAGCTCTCTAATTTTGTTGTTGTTTTCCATTAAGCCTAACTAGTGAAAAAAACAAGAAACAAAAATATATAATTGCAGAATCTAAAGGAAATAACTTCGAGCACTCACACACGAGCAACCGTACTAGAAGATATCTTAGTAGCCAGAGGATGTGAGTACCTTTTACCTTACCTCCCTAGCAACGATGCCATAAAATAGCTTTGATGGCACGTGGTTGACGTGGGAGCTTCTTCTTCTTCAATCCCCGGCAACGGAACCAGAAAATAGCTTAATGTCTACGCACTTCTATTCTTGTAGACAGTTGTTGGGCCTAAAAGTGTAGAGGTTTGTAGAACAATAGCAAGTTTCCCTTAAGTGGATCTCCCAAGGTTTATCAAACTCAGGGAGGAAGTGGTCAAAGGTATCCCCTCTTAAGCAACCCTGCAATCAAGATTCAAGAAGTCTCTTATGTCCCCAACACACCCAATACACTTGTCAGGTGTATAGGTGCACTAGTTCGACGAAGAGATAGTGAAATACAAGTGGTATGGATAATTATAAGCGGTAACAGTGATAGAAAATAACTTGATGGCGTGGAAGAGACTAAAGGCAAACTGAAATAAAGATGGAATCAAGCAAACATGTAATAGATCTAATTGCAAACGGTGTTTCAATGTTTAGAAACAATGCCTAGGGATCATACTTTCACTAGTGAACACTCTCATATAAATATATTCTTATTTATGATAGTACTATGAACTACTCTCCGGTTGGACACTCTAATCCATGGTAGGGCTATAACAGCACACCTCAAAGTAAGCATTTCCCATCTAGATAACCCCACACTGTCACCTTGAGCACTAGATGGTTCCAACAAACACCACAATTTCATAAAGACATCCAACTCCAAATATAACTCATAACAAGTATTTGTAATCTCTAGCCTAAGTGCCACCATGGTGTGCACGCTGTCACTTTCACACACATGGGGAGAGCAGAGATCTAATAAAGCACTTGAGTAGCAAAGTAGATCTACTTAATTACAAAGCTCATGATCACAATATGATCATGCATAGAGAGAGAGACGAACACATAGCTACCAGTAGAACCCTTAGCCTCGAGAGAGAACTACTCCCTCCTCATCATGGGAATCAGCAATGGTGATGGAGATGGTGGTGGAGATCGATGGAGATGGCTCCGAGGGCACTTCTCCGTCCCGGCAGGGTGCCGGAACAGAGACTTTCTGTCCCCCGAATCTCCCCTTTGGTGGCGACGGCGCTGCGGAAATTTTCGTGGCTGGAGGCTTGATTATTTAGGGTTTATGCATCGGGAGGCTTCTTATAGGCTAGAGGGCAAGGCCGGTGGGCATCCAGGGGGCCCACACCATGCCCTGGCGCGGCCTGGGGGGACCCGCGCCATGGGGTGGTGTGGCCACCCTGTGGCCCCTCTCCGACTCTCCTTCTGGCTCTGTGAGTCTTCCGGGAAAATATCAACTTTGGCTTTTGTCTGGTCCAATTTCGAGAATATTGATTTTCTGACTTTGCTGGAATCAAAAACTGCAGAAAACAGGCAACTGGCACTGTGGCACTTTAATAGGTTAGTCCAAGAAATCATATGAAAAGTACTCCAAAGTGCGGACAGAACACAAGAAAGTAGATAAAACAAGCATGGAACATCAAAAATTATAGATACATTTGCAATGTATCAACGACCCCCACCATAGAGCTAGGGTTGAAATCCCTCGCGCGCCGTTTGACAAAGACGATGATGATGGGCAGTTGATCACGCTCTAATGGTGCGGCTGAGATTCGCGCATACCGCTTCGCGTTAGAATAGACACTAACATGTGGGACCAGCGTTAGTGCAACCCGCTACGCGCGCGCCGCGTAGCTGCGCCAGCCCATTATCATTCCCGCGAATCGCCCAGCAATTCAAATTTAGATTTTCCTTTTAATTCAAAACCCTATTCTATCAGTGACTTCAAAATTGAATTCAGAAAGATTTACTTAACCAAATTGCATGGTTCCAATTTTTTTAGAAAGTTAATGAAAGTCTCTAAACACTCCCGTTGGATTCAAACAGTTTGAATTTATAGATCACCCATAGCAAAAATGACAAGGTAGAGACTTTTACAATTTCAACATTTTTCTAAAATCAACCATAAATGCTTTTGAGTTGATTCTAATTCTCAAAAATCACATTTGCCATGATCTATCTGAATATTTAAAAATATATGGTTTTACATGGAGTAATCACGGACTAGTATTAAAAGAATGCTATATAGGCATTTCTAGTCATTTTAATATTATTAAATAGCAATATTAAACTTTGTAATATATGCCAACCACTTTAAATCACATTCCCAAGTATTGGAATATGTGGTGATGACATGTGTCAACATGATCCCATATTTTGTAATTGGAGAATATTAAATCTTAAGTATTTTTCAATGAGTATAAATTGCATTTCTAAAATAAGGTAAATAAGAATATGTCAATATTTCATGTAGTGATTGAGATGATGCTAGATCATCTAGTGTGAATCCTTGTGTGCTAAATAGAAGTAGCTAAGTATTGTTTGGTGATTGTATACCTCGTATTTATTTATAGACGCTAGTACCACCCCGGGCTACGAGGAGGAGGAGTACTGCGAAGAAGAAGAAGAGCACTTCGACAACTGTACCAAACAAGGAAAGATTAACTATGCCTGTGCAAGATGCACTATGCATGCTTTTGTTATGCAACCTTGATTATACTAATCCCAAGTTTTACTTGCAAGCTTTATTCTTTTAACCTTTTACCAAAGTTTCTTAAAATAGTTAATTATTGGTGATTAGTGGTAAAATAGGGTAGATGCCATCAAGAGCATCTAACTAAGCTTAGGTAGTTACACTTGATTGGTACCCCTCAATAGTGATACCCTCATTGATAGTTGCTAGTGCTAAACTAATATTGACCACTTTAGATGGCAACACTTGGAGCAAATGATTATGAAAACCTTGGAATGATGAATCATTCTATTGAAATGTTTGGACATGGGTTATGAAACACAATGATTTGAAGATGAAACTGAATAAGGCTTGTGCCTTGACTTTGATAAAAACTGATGGTTGTGTTTGGATGCGATACCATTCCAACTTTTACCATACAACCTCAATACCTGAATTGGGTAGGGCTTAACTGGAAGTTTATATGTCTTAGTATGGGTTCCCTTGCGGAAAGAGTTAAGCTGAGGCTACGTCGTGAATATGAATGCCCACCTATGCAGTTCCCGAGATGGCACATGGCCATGGCTGGGAGGCCAAGCTCATATGGGAGGTGCCTATACTAGGGTGTGTAATTGAAAGGTTAGGATTGATTATCTGCATACCAAGTATGATAATTCAGGGTTATCCCTTATGGATGTATCGAATTTTGTGGTGAAAGTGTACCACCTCTGCAGAGTGTCAAACTATTCGAATAGCCGCGTCCACGGTCATGGACAGTTGGATGGCCATACTGTTCCGTTGTCAGATGTTTTCAAAATGACTTGTGACTTGAAATATGACTTTGACTTGACCATAATAGGGTTGTGGAATTGAAAACTAGGTTCCCACTTGACTAATCTAGATAACTAAAATATGCTTTACTACTAAGTACGTCTAAAATAAAACTAGCTTATTGCAAACAAGACTAGATCTTAGGATTCCTACTAGAATTTTCTTACTTACATTAGTGATCGTTTGCGACTACTTTAAAAGTACTCACGGCTTTGTCCCTGGCTATTCCCATGGCCAGACTATGAAGAGGACTATCTGGAGGACAGACAACAGGAGGTCTATGATAACTAGGATTATCTCCCATTGTCAGGATTGCCTGTGAGAATGAAGATGGAGCCTCTACTACGTTTATTTCCGCTTCTTTGATGTGTATTAAGACTTGATCATGTGATCAACTATTTGTAAGACTATTATGGTTTGTAATGGATGATGTAATATGCTACCAATTCTGTTATGTCTCGCAAAAATGGTAATCCTGGGATTGTGATGTATGGCATAACAGGCATCTGGACTTAAAAATCCGGGTGTGCACAAGTTGGTATCAAAGTCATCCTAACCATAGGAGACCCTAGTTAGAATGGACGTATGAAAAACCTAGTTTCAAAACAAAGGAAGTGAGTATTTATGAAAACCTATTCTCCACTCTTATCCTTGAGATTCTTTCAAAAAAAGAGTTCACATGTTCCTCAAAATTCTTGCAATTCTACATAAAATTTGACACACTTGATCACCTCACTAACTTACTCACCCTAATTGCTTATAGATGGAAGTCAAGTACAACAAGTTCTATCAGCTGGGAAACAGAGGAGAACTCATCTTCGAGAGGGACTTGAGCCAGCTAGCAGAGTTTCTTGGATGCCTGCACCCCGAGTTCTTTGGAGCGCAACTCAATGGTTAGCCAGGAGGATAACTACAGTGGTTGATCGTTGCAGATCTAAGAGGCAAGATGGAGCCACCCACCTCGGAGAAGATACAGTTCACCTTGAGGGAGAACAACTGGCTGGATGGACTAGCTAGAGAAATGCAGGAAGCAGTTGTGTGTCTGTGTGCGCAGAACATCAACCAGATCAATGGCACTCGCTTCGCTCACTATGCAAGACGCGACTCTATGGGACAGCCCTTGGCCATGCCAGGACATCCAGAGCTGAAGCAACATGTGGATCATCTTGACTTCATGCTGCACGAGACTCAGAACGAGCTGGACAACGCCCGTGCCTACGCCAACCAGAAGCATGCCGTCGCGGCCGAGAAGAACCAAATCCTCACCATCGTAGCTAAGGAGCGCAAGACAGTTTGTTGCTAGCGTGACAAGAAGTACCGCATCATCGCTCACCTCCGTCAGAAGGTGGCAACCCTTGAAGAAACCATCCATGACCAGGAGATTCAGCTTGAGGAGAAGGAAGAAGAAGGTGAAGATATTCGTGGAGATATCACTTCATACGTTAGTGATGATGATGAGTATCTGCAGGACATCAACATGGAGTTCCACACCGACGAGGAGGACACCAACTTCCTGGATGACGAAGAACCCACCAGTTCCGATGATGAGTAGTCACACTAGCACACTATGATGGCTCGGCTCAACACGTCGAGCTTGTTGGGAAACCCCAAGAGGAAGGTATGATAAGCACAACAACAAGTTTTCCCTCAGTTATGAAACCAAGGTTATTGAACCAGTAGGAGCAAGGAAACACCTGCAAGGTGTTGTTTCCAACTTGGAATCCTGCACAACACAACCACAGAACTTTGCCCCCAACTTATAGCGAGGTTGTCAACCTTACTAGTTTTGCTGAAAACAAAGGATTAAACGTATTGTGTGGAAGATAGTAATTGCTTTGCAGAAAGTAAACATAAAACAGTAAATAGTAGATTGTAGATTGATGGTAAAGAATGGACTGGGGTCCATAGTTCACTAGAGGTGATTCTTCTTAAGATGGATGACATGTTGGGTGAACAAATTACAGCGGGGCAATTGACAAACATCGAGAAAGAATACATGCATATACTAATCATCTTGACTCCTATGAGATTTGATTGGGAATTACAACATTATACATAGACCGTAATCCAACTGCATCTATGACTAATGATCCACCTTCAGGTTATCATCCGAACCCCCTCCAGTATTAAGTTGCAAGCAACAAATAATTGCATTAAGAAAAGTGTGTAAAGTAAACAATACGATTGTTCTATGAACAAAGGATTGTTGTTTTCTCCCTAGTACCAACAGCACATCTATTACCTTAGAGATTTCTGTCACTTCCCTAGATTCCTAGAGGCATGAACCCACTACGAGCATAAATACTCCCTCTTGGAGTTGCTAGCATCTAGTCGGCCAAGATAGCTACTAACAACGGAAAACATGCAAGATCACAAATAACATAGACATGATAGAATCAATAATCAATCTGAAATAGCATATCAATATCCATCGGATCCCCGCATATACAACATGTAGGATTACAAATAGATGATCTTGATCATGAACGGAGCTCACAAGATCTAAACATGGTAGCACAAAGTAGAAGAACCAACCATCCAGCTACTACATGGACCCGTAGTCTAGGGATGAACTACTCACGCATCACACTGGACGCAGGCATGGTGATGAAGAAGGCCTCCATGGTGATCTCTCCCCTCCGGCAGGGTGCTGGGAAGAGCTTCAGATCCCTCCCGATCTAGGGATGGAGATGACAGCGGCTACAGACTCTTTTGTGGATTTTTGCTCGGGACCTTAGGGTTTTCGTCCCGGAGGCAATATATAGGCGAAGGGACAAGGTTGGTGGAGCGCCAGGGGGCCTACACCCTGCCCTGGCGCAGCCTAGGATTGCCCACGCCTGGGGGTTGCGGCCACCCTATGGCCCCCCTTCATCTCTCCTTCGGACTCCATGTGACTCTCGGTAAAATATTGACTGGCTTTTGCCCTGTCCAATTCCGAGACTATTATTTTCCTGGCTTTTCGAGAACCAAAAACAGCAGAAAACAAGCAACTAGCACTGTGGCATCTTGTTAATAGGTTAGTTCAAAAAATGTGTAAAAATACTCCAAAGTGTGGACAAAACAGAAGAAAGTAGATATAAAACAAGCATGGAGCATCAAACATTACAGATACGTTTGCAACGTATCAACATCCCCAAGCATAACTCCTGCTCGTCCTCGAGTAGGTAAGTGATAAAAAGAAAAGAATAATTTTTGAGGTGACATGCACCATCACAATCTTGATCAAGGCATTTGTAACATTGATAGCTGGGATCATAGTACTTTAACATAGCATGAAAGTTATAGTTCTAACAATAAGACATAGCAACTATGTTGTAACATGAAAAGGTACAAGCAAAAGATTCATGAATAACAATGCTTTGAAAGACGTTTGTTTGTTTCACATAAAGAAAACATAATGAGAATGGTATTCAACTTGTCCCTCATAGTGTAGCAAAACATAAATGCATAGGACACCTTCAAAGTTCATAAGGGTGACTAGATACAAATAGTTGAAGAACAAGCAATATCAAAGTTATGCATCAATCAACAAGTTTTGGGACAATGCACATTAAACTAAGAATGACCACTATGCTCTCTCAATAGGTGCATAAAGATAGAAGATGGAGACTCAACATAAAAGTGAAAGAAAGCCTTCATAGAAGGAAGCAGGGATTCAAGTCTCATAACGAGCTTCCAAAAAATATGGTACTTATTAGCTTTCAGCTCTCATTGCCCCTATCATAAGCATCTTTAGGTGATTAAGGTTAAAGTGAACAAATATGAGGATATTCTTGACAAGTTATAAGTTGAAATCTCATGCCCCTTACTTATGAAGACCGAACCTCATGCTACTCAACTTTAGTCACGAGTAAGTTCTTGTCATTGTAAGTACATGTGTATCATAGAGAACCACCATCGGGTACCCCTTGCCCGATGATACGGAAGCATTCCCATATCAAAATGACAAGGCAAGCAGACAATGAGCATCTCATCGATCTTTTTATTTGCTATTTGCATATGTTTTTATTGAGGATGCTTCATAGATTGCTCATTATGGTTATGCTGCAAGTTTCCACCATGATTAGGCATGGATTAGGCTAGCGGCCCAGGCGTTTATCTAACACATATACAAACTCCATGAGCTTACAAGCTCCCCTTTTATTTCACAGTGCCGTGATCCATAAGCAAAAGAACATGATATCAACCAAATAAAGTGAAATTTTTAAAGGTGTACCCCATGGTAACATGGTTCTACTAATTCAAAACTTATAAAGTGCAAGCATATACGCAACATAGATGGACACAATGGTCCAAGTTTATTAAGTGCAAGAAAAGTAAAGTGAGCCCTCAAATTTGTGAGAGCTTTAATCACTAATTTTCACATAACAAGTTTAATTCGGAAGGTAGATAAAAACATGAATATACTTGGAATAGAAAATGCTAATAGGTAGGTATGGTGGACTCTTTGGAATAACTTCGTTTTATTTAGAGTTGGATGCATGATAGGAACTCATACTTGGTACATGTGGAGGCTAGCAAAAGACTGGGAGCGACCAACTAAGAGAGCATAAATGGCCATAATCATGCAAAGCGACAAAAGATCATTAATTAAAGCATAAAGTGATATTAAAAATCGAAAACTAAATTATCATGGAGGCTATGGTGACTCGGTATAGTCTTAACATGGTGTGAGCATGCGCCAAGTCAACCCAAATAAAGCATCAAAGGAGAATACCACAATATTATGCTTTTAATGCTAAAACAACACATGATTCTTTCAAGGCACATTAAGCAGTCTCAATGGTTTGTAACAAGTCATGCTACAGAAATAATCACTAAGCATAAAGCCAAACCAATATCAAGCCTGACATGACAAAGTCTAAGTCACAATAAAAAACAAGCTCCTTTTATACCACTTAAGCATGAACTTTCCTACTCTTTCCAATCCAAACCAACTTATTTGAAAATTAATGTAAGAATGCGGGGGTCCAACCAATTTATACAAGTTAACTAAGCAAACAAAAACTAAAAACAAAAACAAAGATACTCCAAGAACAACACAACTATGGATGAAACAATAAAAATGAAGTGTCTGGAAGAAACCTGAGATTTTTATTGATGAAGAAGGGCATGCCTTGGGCATCCCCAAGCTTTCACGCTTGTAATTCTTGAATATGTCTTGGGGTGACACAGGTGGCATCCCCAAGTTTGAGCTTTTGTCCATACTTCATATTATCACATTGTTCTTCCCTACACCTGAAAATTTTCCTTCATACAAAACTTCACACAATCTTCATTAGCAACATTAGTGCACTCAAGATAATAAGTCTTTTGGTTCAGTTTCAACATAAGTAAAACTTCCATTAAAACACAAGTTACCGTAGCACTTTATTTAAAAGTTCAAATGATCAAAGAGAACTCAAAGAGAAAGAGATAAGAGGCAAATGCAAATAATGGCAGAAATCTGACAAAACAGACTAGCAGGTAAAAAACGATTTTTTTCGAAGACCTTCTGTTGCTCAAATCTAAAAGTGTTCAACTAATGAAAGTTAGATAACAACCTGGGGCAGAAGCACAAACAATTACAGCTCAAACCGACGTACAAAGAATTTTCACGAATTTTTAAAGGGAACCAAAATAATCTGTTTCAGGACAGCAATTTTCCCAAGTCTTACTTCTCTCTCATTAGAGGTTACTCTTGGCATAAAAACCACACAAAAATGATAAGGAGAGGTTATTACTTAAGCAATTACTTCCAAGACTCAACAAAATACTCCTAACGAAATTTGGGTTATCTCCCAATAAGTGCTTTTCTTTAACGCTTTTGTGCTAGGCATAAGAAGAAAGAAAAGAATCAAGTATTCTCAAATGAAGAAGCATTAAGAGCAATTTTTTTAATAGGAGAGTGAAAAGGAATCTTATCTCTCTTCTTAGGGAAGTGTTCTATACCTTTGTTGAGTGGAAATTGATATTTAATGGTACCTTCTTTCATATCAATAATGGCACCAACAGTTCTAAGAAAAGGTCTTCCCAAAATAATAGGACAAGAAGCATTGTATTCAACATCCAAAACATAGAAATCAATGGGGACATAAGCATTGTTAACCATAATAAGAACATCATTAATACTCTCCATGAGTTTCTTTTTAGCATTATCATCAAGTTGGACATTTAAATAACAATCTTCCAATGGTGGCAAATCAACCATTTCACAAATCCTTCTAGGCATAATAGAAACACTACTATCAAGATCACATGAAGCTTTGAGATCAAAATCATTCACTTTCATATTAATGATGGGTTCCCAACCATCTTCTAATTTCATAGGAATAGAAGCTTTATGTTTCATCTTTTTTTCTTTAATTTTTATGAGAGCATCAATAATGTGTTTCGTAAAGGCCATATTCATAGCACTAGCATTAGGACTTTTAGCAAGCTTTTGTACGAACATAATTACTTCCGAGATATTGCAACCATCAAGATCAAATCATCATTATTATCTAAAGTAGTAGAGCTATTGTTTCCCATATTTCGAAGAATTTCAGCATTTTTATTAGAAAAGGTTCCATTGGGTTTACTAGCTTCAACATTAGTGGTAGTGATAGTAGAAATACTAATATGTCTAGCAATTTCATCTTCTCTCTCCCACTTAGCATGCAATTTAGCTAACAGTCTAACATTTTCATCAATTCTAACTTGTATGGCATTAGTAGAAGTAAAGGGATTTTCAATTGTTTCAGGTTTAGAAACCATTTTATTCAAAGAAGATTGTGCTTCAGACAATGATGCTACATTTCTTTCAGCATTAGAGAGTTTTTCCTCAATAGTTTTATTGAAAGCAGTTTGTTTACTAATGAAATATTTAAGCATGACTTCAAATTCAGAGGGTGCACTCCTATTATTGTTGTAGGAGTTTCCACAAGCATTACCATTATTGGGAGGATAAGGCCTATAACTATTGTTACCAAAATTATTCCTGTAGGCATTGTTGCTAAAATTATTATTTGTAACAAAGTTCACATCAACTTGCTATTCTTGAGCAACCAAAGAAGCTAAGGGAACATGATTTGGATCAATATGAGCTTTCCCATTAACAAGCATAGACATAATAACATCAATTTTATCACTCAAGGAGGAGGTTTCTGCTGAATCGTAGTTGATGTAGAGCTCGTTGGGAACCCCAAGAGGAAGGTATGATGAGCACAGCAGTAAGTTTTCCCTCAGTTATGAAACCAAGGTTTAATCGAACTAGTAGGAGCAAGGAAACACCCCAAAGGTGTTACTAGCTGAGCTTTGGCAGGGCGCACTACCGATGCTAGTAACAACGTGGAGACCTGCACAACACAACCACAGAACTTTGTCCCCAACTTGCGATGAGGTTGTCAATCTCACCGTGTTTTGCGGAAAACAAAGGATTAAACGTATCGAATAGAAAGAAGTAAAAGTTTACAGAAAGTAAACACAAAGTAGTAAAAGATTGCAGATTGTATGTAAAGTAAAAGGACCGGGATCCATAGTTCACTAGATGTGGCTCTCCTTAGATAGATAACATGATGGGTGAACAAATTACAGCGGGGCAATTGACAAACACCAAGAAAGCAATACATGCATATACTAATCATCTTGACTCCTCTGAGACTTGATTGGGCATTACAACATAATACATAGACCGCCATCCAACTGCATCTATGACTAATAATCCACCTTTAGGTTATCATCCGGACCCCCTCCAGTATTAAGTTGCATGCAACAGATTATTGCTTTATGAACTACGTGTAAAGTAAACAATACGATTGTTCTATGAACAAAGGATTGTTGTTTTCTCCCTAGTAGCAACAGCACATCTAGTACCTTATAGATTTCTGTCACTTCCCCAGATTACCAGAGGCATGAACCCACTATCGAGCATAAATACTAACTCTTCGAGTTGCTAGCATCTACTTGGCCAAGATAGCTACTAACAACGGAAAGCATGCAAGATCTCAAATAACAAAGACATGATAGAATCAATAATCAATCTGAAATAGCATCTCAATATCCATCGGATCCCCACAAACACAACATGTATGAATTACAAATAGATGATCTTGATCATGAATGGAGCTCACAAGATCTAAACATGGAAGCACAAAGGAGGAGAAACCAGCCATCTAGGTTCTACATGGATCCATAGTCCAAGGATGAACTACTCACGCATCACACCAGAGGCTTGCATGGTGATGAAGAAGGCCTCCAGGGTGAATTCCCCTCTCCGGCAGGGTGCCGGGAAGAGCTTCAGATCCCTCTCGATCTAGGGATGGAGATGACGACGGCTACAGACTCTTTTGTGGATTTTTTTATCGGGCACCTAGGGTTGTCGTCCCGAGGGCAACTTATAGGCGGAAGGAGAGGCCGAGGGGGGTGCCGGGAGCGGCCACACCACCCCCTGGCATGGGCCAGGCCTGGCCGCGCGGCCAGGTGGTGTGGTGGCCACCTGGTCCCTCTCCGTCTCGTATTCTGGCACTTGATCCTGGCCACGCGGCCAGGTGGTGTGGTGGCCGCCTGGTCCCTCTCCGTCTCGTATTCTGGCACTTGATCCCTTCTGGAAAAATAGGCACTTTGGCTTTTGTCCCGTCCAATTCCGAGAATATTCATTTTCTGATTTTCCTAGAACCAAAAACAGCAGAAAACAGGTAGCTGACACTGTGGCTCTTGTTAATAGGTTAGTCCAAGAAATCATATGAAAAGTACTCCAAAGTTGGAACAAAAGACAAGAAAGTGGATAAAACCAAGCATGGAACATCAAAAATTATAGATACATTTGCAATGTATCAACATGCCCAAGCTTAACTCCTGCTCGTCCTCGAGTAGGTAAGTGATAAAAAGAAAAAAAATTTGAGGTGACATGCACCATCAAAGACTTGATCAAACTATTTGAGCTGGGATCATAGTACTTCAATCATAACATGAAAGACAAAGTTCTAGCAGTAGGCAAAGAAACTATGATGCAACATAAAAAGGTACAAACAAAAGATTCATGAATAACATGCCTTGCAAGACGTTTGTTTGTTTCACATAAAGAAAAACATAGCATAATAGTATTCAGCTTGTCCCTCAATAGAGTAGCAAATATAAATGCATAGGACACCGTCAAAGTTCATAAGAGTGACTAGATACAATAGTTTAAAACAAGCAATATCAAGTTATGCATCAATCAACTAGTCTTGGGACAATGCACATAGAACTAAGAATGGCCACTATGCTCTCAAAGTAGGTGCATAAAGATAGAAGGTGGAGACTCAATATAATGGTGGAAGAAAAGCCTTTTATAAAACGAAGTAGGGATTCAAGTCTCATAAAGAGCTTCCAGAAATTATGGTACTTGTAGTTTTCAGCTCTCATTACACCTATCATAAGCATCTTAAAAGTGATTAAGGTTAAAGTGACACAACTAAGAGGATATGCTTGACAAGTTATAAACCGAAATCTCATGCCCCTTACTTACGAAGACCGATCCTCATGCTACTCAACTTTAGTCATGAGTAAGATCTTGTCATTGTAAGTATATGTGTATCATTAAGAACCGCCAACGGGGTACCCCTTGCACATGATACGGGAGCTTTCCCATAATCAAAATGATAAGGCAAGCAGACAATGAGCATCTCAGCGATCTTTTTATTTGCTATTTGCATAGGTTTTTATTGAGGATGCTTCATAGAGTGCTCATTATGGTGATGCTGCAAGTTACACCATGATTAGGCATGGCTTAGGCTAGCGGCCCAGGCGTTTCTCTAACACATATACAAACTCCATGATCTTACAAGTTCCACATTTATTTCACACCACCGGGATCCGTAAGCAAAAGAACATGATATCAACGGGGTACAAAGTACAAGTGCAATGTTGAAAGCATTCCCCATGAAACATGGTTCTGCTAATTTCAACTTATAAAGCGCAAGCATATACACAACAAAGAAGGACCCAATGGTTCAAGTTTATTAGAGGCAATAAAGTAAAGTGTGCCATCAAGTTCGTGAGAGCTTTAATCACTAATTTTCTCATAACAAGTGAAAGGTAAACAAAAGCATGAATATACTTGGAATAGCATAAGCTAGTAGGTAGGTATGGTGGACTCTTTGGAATAACTTGGTTTAGGGAGTTGGATGCATGAGTGGAACTCATACTTGGTGGTGGAGGCTAGCAAAAGACTGGGAGCGACAAACTAAGAGAGCAATAATGGCCATAATCATGCAGAGCGACAAAACATCATTGCTAAAGCATAAAGTGATACTACAAGTTTAAAACTAAAGGATCATAAAGGCTATGGTGACTTGAGATAGTCATAACATGGTGTGAGCATGTGCCAAGTCAACCCAAATAAAGCATCAAAGGAGAATACCACTATACTATGCTTTAATATGCTAAAACAACGCATGATTCATCCAAGGCACATTAAGCAATCTCAATTGTTTATAACAAGTCATGCTACAGCAAAGAATACTAAGCATAAAGCCAAAACAATATCAAGCATGGCATGACAAAGCATATGCCACAGTCAAAAACGAGCTCTTTTTACCACATAAGCATGAACTTTCCTACTCTTTTCCAAACCAAACCAAACTATTTGCAAACCAAAGTATGAAAGAGGGGGTCCAATCAATTTATTCAGAACACTAAGCAAACCAAGTAAAATAAAAACCAAAACAAAAATGAAAAAGAAGATGCTCCAAGAAAAACACAACTGTGCATGAAACAATAAAAATGAAGCGTTTGAAAGAAAGGTGGGATTTTTATTGATGAAGAAGGGGATGCCTTGGGCATCCCCAAGCTTTGACGCTTGTACTTCTTAGATATTTCTTGGGGTGACACGCGTGGGATCCCCAAGCTTGAGCTTTAGTCGATCCTTCATCTCATAACTCATTCCTTCCATACACCTGAAATCTTTCCTTCATACAAAACTTTACACAATCTCATTAGCAACATTGGTGCACTTAAGATAAATAAGTCTCAAGGTTCAGTTCTAACACCAAATAAACTTACATTAGAACACTAGATACTGTAGCACTTCCCTCAAAAAGCTCAATTCCCCAAAGGAACTCAAGAAGGAACTAACAAGAAGCAAATGCAGAAAATGGCAGAAACCTGTCAAAACAGACCAGCAGGTAAAGACGAATTTTTTCGAAGACCTTATGTTGCTCAAATCAAAAAGTGTTGAACTAACGAAAGTTAGATAACAACCTGGGGCAGAAGAAAAACAAATTACAGCTCAATCCTACGTACAGAGCTCTCTCAGGAAGTTTTACGGTGAAGCACAGAAATCTGTTTCGGGACAGCAACTTTCCCAATCATTACTTCTCTCTCATTAGAGGTTACTCTTGGCACAAAGAGCAAATAAAAAGGATAAGGAGAGGTTATTACAGAGGTAATAACTTCCAAGACTCAACTAAAACTCTTGGGTTATCTCCCAACAAGTACTTTTCTTTAAGGCCTTTAAGTTAGGCATAAGAAGCAAATAAAGAATCAAGTGTTCTTAAATGAAGAAGCATTAAGACCAACTTTCTTGACCTCACCTCTCTTATTTTTATTCTTAACCTTTGGGAAAATGTGATTTTTTGGTGGAGAAGAAAGGCGCATGGTCCCCTTTCCCACATCTATTATTGCTCCAAGGAGTTCTAATAGGGACCTTCTAAGTGTAATTTGTCCTTTTCCTACACATTCAATAACAAGATAATCAATAGAAATCGTTTTCCCAAGGATCCTTGTAAACACTCCTTCACCTATTCCAAGAGGTAATATGCTAGTATTATTAGCAAGAGATATTTCCTTTCCTCCCTTAGTGAGCCCCCAAGTATTCTGAGATTTATAAATATCTCTGGGCATAAGACAAAATTCAGACATGATATCACAGCGAGCTAGAAAAGTTTCAGTGTTCATCTCAATCTTTACTGTAGGGAACCACTTGATGGTTCAGAATTTATGGGAACAT
Source organism: Avena eriantha (assembly GCA_910589775.1). NCBI lineage: Eukaryota > Viridiplantae > Streptophyta > Magnoliopsida > Poales > Poaceae > Avena > Avena eriantha. Next base: position 222,314,731 of record OU342740.1, read on the forward strand.
AATTGAGATGCTCCCTAAGCGTGTTATAGCAATTTTCTAAGCTAGTAGTGCTAGCCTCAAGAGTGTCCAACCCAGCAATTATTTTTGCAAAAGAAATATCAGTTTGGCTAGGCATAGTGTAAGTGAGGATCAATTTATTTATAGCATTAGTAGCATCATCCTCATTACATTGGAGGAAATCTACTCCCACAACAACATATAAATCATATCTATAGCAAAGAGCAATCCCAAGGTAAAAACTGCTAAGGAAGAAGCTTTGAGTCATTTTAGGCTTAGTTTTTTCATGTAGATCAGAGATTCTAGACCAAGCTTCCTTAAAACTTTCCTCAATTACTTGTTTAAAAGTGAAAATCATATCCTCGGGTGACATAGTGATTGGAGCAAGGCTAGACATAGTGACAACTATAGGAAACTTAATTTTTGTGTGTTTTTGAATAAGAAAGCAAACTAGTAAAACTATTTTTTTTGTGTTTTTAAAGAACCAAAACAAGCAAACAAAGCAAAAGGAAACTAAGCAAGACAAAAAAACAAAGTAAAGAGATTGGTTATGAGGGACTCCGCTTGTGAAGATGTCCTTGACTCCCCGGCAATGGCGCCAGAAAAAATCTTGCTGACTCGTAGTTGATGTAGAGCTCGTTGGGAACCCCAAGAGGAAGGTATGATGAGCATAGCAGTAAGTTTTCCCTCAGTTATGAAACCAAGGTTTAATCGAACCAGTAGGAGAAAGGAAACACCCCAAAGGTGTTACTAGCTGAGCTTTGGCAGGGCGCACTACCGGTGCTAGTAGCAACGTGGAGACCTGCACAACACAACCACATAACTTTGTCCCCAACTTGCGATGAGGTTGTCAATCTCACCGTGTTTTGCGGAAAACAAAGGATTAAACGTATCGAATGGAAAGAAGTAAAAGTTTGCAGAAAGTAAACACAAAGTAGTAAAAGATTGCATATTGTATGTAAACTAAAAGGACCGGGATCCATAGTTCACTAGATGTGGCTCTCCTTAGATAGATAACATGCTGGGTGAACAAATTACAGCGGGGCAATCGACAAACACCAAGAAAGCAATACATGCATATACTAATCATCTTGACTCCTCTGAGACTTGATTGGGCATTACAACATAATACATAGACCGCCATCCAACTGCATCTATGACTAATAATCCACCTTCAGGTTATCATCCGAACCCCCTCCAGTATTAAGTTGCAAGCAACAGATTATTGCTTTATGAACTGCGTGTAAAGTAAACAATACGATTGTTCTATGAACAAAGGATTGTTGTTTTCTCCCTAGTAGCAACAACACATCTAGTGCCTTAGTGATTTCTGTCACTTCCCCAGATTACCAGAGGCATGATAGATACTAAAAATGAAAAGCATGCATGAAAAGCTAGATTTCTGTCACTTCCCCAGATTTCTACTTGGCCAAGATAGATACTAACAATGAAAAGCATGCAAGATCACAAATAACAAAGACATGAGAGAATCACTAATCAATCCGAAATAGCATCTCAATATCCATCGGATCCCCGCAAACACAACATGTATGAATTACAAATAGATGATCTTGATCATGAACGGAGCTCACAAGATCTAAACATGAAAGCACAAAGGAGGAGAAACTAGCCATCTAGCTACTACATGGATCCGTAGTCCAAGGATGAACTAGTCACGCATCACACCGGTGGCTTGCATGGTGATGAAGAAGGCCTCCAGGGTGAATTCCCCTCTCCAGCAGGGTGCCGGGAAGAGCTTCAGATCCCTCCCGATCTAGGGATGGAGATAACGGCGGCTACAGACTCTTTCGTGGATTATTTTGATCGGGCACCTAGGGTTTTCATCCCGAGGGCAACTTATAGGCGGAAGGAGAGGCCGAGGGGGTGCCGGGAGCGGCCACACCACCCCCTGGCACGGGCCAGGCCTGGCCGCGTGGCCAGGTGGCGTGGTGGCCCCATGGTCCCTCTCTGTCTTGTATTCTGGCACTTGATCCCTTCCGGAAAAATAGGCACTTTGGCTTTTGTCCCGTCCAATTCTGAGAATATTCATTTTCTGACTTTCCTGGAACCAAAAAAGCAGAAAACATGCAGCTGGCACTGTGGCTCTTGTTAATAGGTTAGTCCAAGAAATCATATGAAAAGTACTCCAAAGTTGGAACAAACCACAAGAAAGTGGATAAAACCAAGCATGGAACATCAAAAATTATAGATACATTTGCAATGTATCAGTTTCCTCAACAGAATTTACCTTCCTACCTTGTGGAGCTCTCTCAGTATGCCATTCAGAATAGTTAACCATCATATTATCCAAAAGCTTTGTTGCAGCACCCAGAGTAATGGTCATAAAGGTACCTCCAGCAGCCGAATCCACTAGATTTCTTGAAGAATAATTCTATCCTACATAAAAGGTTTGGATAATCATCCAAGCAGTCAGTCTATGAGTGGGACAATTCTTTACCAAAGATTTCATTCGTTCCCAAGCTTGAGCAACATGTTCATTATCGGATTGTTTAAATTTCATTATTTCACTTCTCATAGATATAATCTTAGCAGGAGGATAGTATTTTCCAATAAAAGCATCTTTGCATTTACTCCAAGAATCAATACTATTTATAGTTAGGGATAGTAACCATTCTTTAGCTTTTCCTCTCAAAGAGAAAGGAAACGGTTTAAGCTTAATAATATCTCCATCTATATCCTTATGTTTTTGCATATCACAAAGTTATTAAGGTGAGCAACAACATCTTCAGTACCAACACTAAAGAATTGTTCTTTCATAACAAGATTAAGCAAGGCAGGTTTAATTTCAAAGCAAGTAGCTTCAGGAACAGGTAGAGCAATAGGTGTGGACATGAAATCATTGTTGGTGCTAGTGAAGTCACACAACTTAGTGTTTTCAAGAGTAGTCATTTTTTGTGTTTTTAATAGAAAGAAGCAAACTAGAACAACTAATTTTTTTGTGTTTTTGATAAGGAAACAAGCAAACAAAGCAGAAATAAACTAAGCAAAACAAATAAAACAAAGTAAAGAGATTGGTTATGAGGGACTCCCCTTTTGAAGATGTCCTTGACTCCCCGATAATGGCGCCGGAAAAATGCTTGATGGCTCGACTCAACACGTCGAGCTCGTTGGGGAACCCCAAGAGGAAGGTATGATGAACACATCAGCAAGTTTTTCCTCAGATATGAAACCAAGGTTATCGAACCTGTAGGAGTAAGGAAACACCTCCAAGGTGTTGTTTCCAACTTGGAATCCTGCACAACACAACCACAGAACTTTGCCCCCAACTTACAGCGAGGTTGTCAATCTCACCGATTTTGCTAAAAACAAAGGATTAAACATATTGTGTGGAAGATAGTAATTGCTTTGCAGAAAGTAAACAGAAACCAATAAATAGTAGATTGTAGATTGATGGTAAAGAATGGACCAGGGTCCATAGTTCACTAGAGGTGATTCTCCTTAAGATAGATGACATGTTGGGTGAACAAATTACAGCGGGGCAATTGACAAACATCGAGAAAGCATACATGCATATACTAATCATCTTGACTCCTATGAGATTTGATTGGGCATTACAACATTATACATAGACCGTAATCCAACTTCATCTATGACTAATAATCCACCTTCAGGTTATCATCCGAACCCCCTCTAGTATTAAGTTGCAAGGAACAGATAATTGCATTAAGCAAAGTGTGTAAAGTAAACAATACGATTGTTCTATGAACAAAGGAATGTTGTTTTCTCCCTAGTAGAAACAACACATCTAGTACCTTAGAGATTTCTGTCACTTCCCTAGATTCCTAGAGGCATGAACCCACTATCGAGCATAAATACTCCCTCTTGGAGTTGCTAGCATCTACTTGGCCAAGATAGCTACTAACAACGGAAAGCATGCAAGATCACAAATAACATAGACATGATAGAATCAATAATCAATCTGAAATAGCATCTCAATATCCATCAGATCCCTGCAAACACAACATGTAGGATTAGAAATAGATGATATTGATTATGAACGGAGCTCACAAGATCTAAACATGGTAGCACAGAGGAGAAGAACCAACCATCTAGCTACTACATGGACCCGTAATCCAGGGATGAACTACTCACGCATCACACTGGAGGCAGGCATGGTGATGAAGAAGGCCTCCATGGTGATCTCTCCCCTCCGGCAGGGTGCCGGGAAGAGCTTCAGATCCCTCCCAATCTAGGGATGGAGATGATGGCGGCTATAGACTCTTTTGTGGATTTTTGCTCGGGTCCTTAGGGTTTTCGTCCCGGAGGTAATATATAGGCGAAGGGGAAGGTTGGTGGAGCACCAGGGGGCCCACACCCTGCCCCGGCGCGGCCAAGGGTTGCCCACGCCTGGTGGTGCGGCCGCCCTGTGGCCCCCTTTGTCTCTCCTTCGGACTCCATGTGGCTCCCGGTAAAATATTGACTTTTGCTTTTGTCCCGTCCAATTCTGAGAATATTACTTTCCTGGATTTTCTAGAACCAAAATTAGCAGAAAACATGCAACTCGCACTATGGCATCTTGTTAATAGGTTAGTTCCATAAAATGTGTAAAAATACTCCAAAGTGTGGACAAAACATAAGAAATTAGATATAAAACAAGCATGGAACATCAAAAATTATAGATATGTTTGCAACGTATCACACTGCTGTAGGTGTGAGTTTGTATCCGGTCCCAATGTATCGTAGCATGACAGAATGGTTCTTAAAACCATCTTCTTAGTGGTTTGTAGTGTGTGTTTGTACTATGTTGCTTGGAATGAATGAAAAAGAGTTGTGGTTTTCAAACCTTAGCAATACTCAAGTTTTAAAGCTTTTTGAACCATACCCATAAGCCATAGAAATTTCCCTCTTGTCTTATGATGTATCTCAATCTTCAGATGACTCGTGGAAACCCCGGTGGTAGCAGCTCATCCTAGGATCCCATGCTTCAGATTCTGCAGATGCTAGTATCAGATCACGAAGCCGGTAGAGCCGAGCATCAAGCTAATCTCACCACTCTTCAGCAGATTGCCCAGATGGCGCACAACAACCAAGGCCATGGAAATCAGGATCACCATGGATCTAAGCTCAAGAACTTTCAAAACACCAATCCTCCTATGTTTAGCAAATCTGAAGAGCCCTTAGATGCTGATGACTAGCTGCAAACAATGGAGAACAACTTAGAACTTGCAGGAGTAGATGCTGCGGAGAAAGTACTGTTTGCCACCCTCTATGTGGCAGGTTATGCAAGATCATGGTGGAACAACACTCATACAATGAACAGAGGACAAATGATGACTTGGGAGGAATTAAAGCTCAAGTTCAGTAGGACCCATGTGCCCCCAGGATTGATCAAGAGGAAGAGGGATGAATTCAGGGAGTTGAAGGAAGGAAGGATGACTGTGGTGGAATACCGTGACAAATTTCTGTCTCTGGCTAGGTATGCCCCCGATGAGATTGACACTGAGGCGAAGCAGAAGGAAAGATTCTTGAATGGCCTGCATGATGAGATGCAGACAGTGTTAGGTAACATTCCTTTTGACGATCTAGAATCTCTAGTGGATTCTCCTATCCATATGGAAGGAAAGATCAACCAATCTAGTGAGAATCGCAAGCGTCATATGATGCACCAGCCTAGATCCCACCATACCCCGAAGTACCGCCCCAACTCGTCTGCAGGATTTGCACCAAGAACCAACAGGCCCCTTACGTCCCGTCCGAACTTTCCCAATCATGGTAGAGGAAACCCGAGGCCCGTAGGCCACAACAACAACAACACCGGTAACCCCCATAACTTCAACTGTGCACCACCAAGGTCCACCACCACCACCAACAACAACAACTATACTGCCCCAAGGACTAGAAGCAATGTTGTTCTTATTACCGGGAAAGACAAGTCAATGATAACCTGCTTTGAATGTGGAGTCACTAGTCACTACTCCAATGAGTGCCCCAAGAAGCTTGCTGCAGCCACTAGTGTCACCGCAACTGCCTAGCAGCAGCGCCGTGTTCAGCCTGGAAAGTGGTTTTCCCCAGGCAACCTGCACAACAGTACCATCCATCTGTTTCACATGAATGCTGAAGAAGCCTAAGAAGCGCCATATGTCATGCTGTGTATGTTTTCTGTTAACTCAGTACTTGCAAGAGTGTTGTTTGATTCTAGAGCATCGCACTCGTTTGTTACAGAAGAATTTGCATGCACTAGTAAGATTCAACCAAAAAATTTGAAGCATGTTATGATAGTTCAAATACCTGGGTCAACCACCAAAGCTAGAAAAATTTGCAAGGCCGTGCCTATCAGAATACATGGAATAGATTTTTATGCCAATCTAATCATACTTGGAACCAAAGGTTTGGAAGTAGTACCAGGAATGGATTGGATGTCGAAACATCAAGGATTAATAGACTGTGCCAAGAAAGCCATAACCATGACTAGTAGCACCGGAGTATGAGTAGAGCATGTGTCTGAGACGCTGTCCCGTCAATTCAAATGCAACAAGAGTTTATTCCGATCAACCCTAGACCAAGTAAGAGTAGTTTGTGAATACCCCGATGTGTTCCTAGATGAATTACCCGGTATGTGCCTAGATCGAGATATCGAGTTTATCATTGAACTAGTTCCTGGAACTGGACCCATATCTAAGAGACCTTATAGTATGAACCTGGCTGAATTAGTGGAGTTGAAGAAGCAACTTGATTACATGTTGAGCAAAGGTTTGATACAATGAACTGCATCGCCGTGGAGATCACGTGTCTTGTTTGTGGGTAAGAAAGATGGTGCCACATGTTTGTGTACGGATTACCGGAAGCTGAATGACGTCACCATCAAGAATAAGTACCCACTACCAAAGATAGAAGATCTATTTGACCAACTGACTTGTTCCAGAGTGTTTTCTAAGATTGATCTTAGAACTGGGTATCATCAATTGAAGATCCGCGCAATGGATATCCCAAAGTCTGCTTTCACTACCCGATATGGATTGTATGAGTACAATGTCATGCTATTTGGACTGACAAATGCCCCTGCTTATTTCATGAATCTCATGAATAAGATTTTTATGAACTTCTTGGATAAGTTTGTTGTTGTTTTTATCGATGACATTATGATCTACTCCAAGTCACAAGAAGACCATGAGTAGCACCTAAGAACCATCCTTGAAATCCTTAGAGAGCATCAGTTGTATGCCAAGTTTAGCAAATGTGAGTTTTGGTTAAAGGAAGTAGGATAACTAGGACATATCTTGTCGGTAGGAGGAGTTGCCATCGATCCCACCAAGACTAAGGATGTTGAAGAATGGAAAGCCCCAACCAGTCAAACCGAAGTCCGCGCATTTCTTGGATTAGCTGGATATTACCGCAAGTTCGTTGAAGGATTTTCAAGCATCACAAGGCCGATGACCCAACTATTGAATAAAGACAAGTAGTTTGAATGGACGGACAAATGTGAAGTAAGTTTTCAAGAGCCCAAGAAGAGATTGATTTTAGTCGCAATTTTGATCATGCCGGATATTGCGAAGCCTTTTGATGTATTTTGTGATGCATCCAAGATTGGTCTCGGATGTGTGTTGATGTAGGAAGGCAAAGTAATATCATATCTATCCCGACAACTGAAGTAACATGAGCAGAACTATCCCACCCATGGCTTAGAACTGGCAGCCGTAGTTTTAGTATTGAAGACATGGCGTCATTACCTCATGGGTAACCGCTGTGAGATTTATTCGGATCACAAGAGTCTGAAGTATATTTTCACCCAGAAGGAGCTGAATATGAGGCAACGGAGATGGATAGAGTTAATCAAGGATTATGACCTTGACATTCACTACCACTCCGACAAGTCCAATGTGGTAGCGGATGCTCTTAGTAGATTGCCGTGTAGGTTAAACACCATGATTAAGGAAGATCAGCCAAGTTTGCATGAGGAGTTGGAGAATTTTAGAATGGAGTTAGTTAGCGAAGGATTTCTAGCCAGTATTGAACTTCAACCCACTTTGATCAGGAAGATAAAGGAAGCTAAGAAAGGGAATGCCAGTATCGATGGAATTAAGCATTGTATCGGTACATGGAAGGTACCCGGATTCACTAAAGATGAAGGAGGCATTCTGTGGTATAAAGGACGCATCTATGTGCCAGCAGATTCTGAGTTGAAGCAAGTCATTTTGTAGGAAGCCCATGATAATCTTTATTCTATCCACCCGGGAGGAATGAAGATGTATCAAGATTTGAAGGAGCAATTTTGGTGGCACAAAATGAAGAGAGAAGTCGGAAGCTATATAGCCAAGTGTGATATCTGTCAGAGAGTCAAAGCGGAACACCAGCGACCCGCATGACTTTTGCAGCCATTGCAAATTCTGGAATTGGAAATGGGATTCTGTTGGAATGGAATTTCATCACCGGTTTACCTACATCTAGTAGAGGAAATGATTCTATTTGGGTCATAGTGGATAGACTGTCCAAACTAGTTCATTCATACCCATCAAGACCACTTACCAAGGCCCAAAGCTAGCATGGTTTTACATCGCTAGAATAGTCAGCCTGCATAGAACCCCAAAGATAATCGTGTCGGATCGAGGAACCCAGTTTACCTCAAGGTTTTGGAAGAAAGTCCAAGAAGAATTAGGAACCAAACTGAACTTCAGCACGGCTTATCACCCGCAGACTGATGGACAAATGAAAAGAGTAAACCAGATACTAGAAGATATGATGAGAGCCTGTGTGTTAGAATATGGATCTAAATGGGAAGACTGTCTGCCTTTCGCAGAATTTTCATACAACAATAGTTATCAAGCTAGTTTGTAAATGACCCCATTTGAGGTTTTGTATAGAAGGAAGTGTCGTACCCCCCTGAATTGGTCGCAAGTAGGAGGGAGTCAGATATTCGGACCCGACATCCTACGAGAAGCCGAAGAGAAGATTCACAAGATCCGTGAACACCTCAAGACTGCCCAATCCAGACAAAAGAGTTACGCTGACAAAAGACGTGGAGACCTGACCTTCAATGTTGGAGATTTTGTGTATCTAAAAGTAACACCCTTGAAAGGAATGCAGCGTTTTCAACTAAAAGGGAAGCTTGCACCCAGATATGTTGGACCCTTCAAGATTTTAAGTCGCCGAGGAGAAGTATCCTATCAGCTAGAACTGCTTGAAGAGATGTCAGCCGAACATGATGTGTTTCATATCTTGTTACTTAGGAAATGCTTAGAAGTTCCGGAGAAGACCGAAGTTTTCAAGAACATCGATCACAGAGCCATGGATATTAACAAGGATTTAACTTATCGTGAAGTACCCATTCGTATTTTGGAAGAAGCCTTCAGAACCACCCAGACCAGAAGTATCAAGTTTCTAAGGATCCAGTCGAGCAACCATACTGAAGAAGAAGCCACCTGGGAGCAAGAAGATTATATTAGGACTAAGTTCCCGAATCTCTTTAGTTCCTAGTTTTTCTTGAATCTCGAGACGAGATTCTGTTTAAGGAGGGAAGGTTTTAATCTTAAACCCTTATGAATGCATGTGTGTGTTTGTTAATGATGTATGATTGCATGTTATGACATGTTTGTTTGTTATATATGATAAGGAATAGTTTTAAGGATCAAAGCAAGATCATCTAGGTCAAATCCAAACCAAATGAAATCAAAAGAAAATCAAATTATAAGCCATATGACCTAATGGTCATTTTTGCCAAACTTAACACCTAGCCCAATTTGGGCATCTCTATTAAATGATTTCAAACATAAACAATTCCATTTCTTTTCTCACCTTGCTAAACCAAGTGACAATGAACACAAGTGAACTTTCAAACTCACCCGAACATATTCAAATCCATTTGAGGGAATTTTCAAAATTGAATCTAGTGTATGTATCAAGATAGCCATTTTTCAAAAACCATCCAAACCTTCTCCACATGACCCATCCTGGCAACCAGAGACACTCAAGCATATGACAACACACCCACCAAAAAGAATTTGAAAATTCAAATGTTTATTTCATGCGGCCATTTGATCGAGCACTTAGTGAGTACAGTACACCACTACCAACTATACACTATTGTGACCAATCTAGTGATCATCTTTGTACTCGACTCAGCCTCCATTCCTAGCCCACGATCACCCAGTACCAGCCCGTGCAATGGAGCCTCTCTCACTCGCTCCAATGACCAGTACAAAGTGGTACCCGACCATGCCATGTCGGCTGGACATGGACACGACGCCACACGCCTCGCCGCCCTCGTCCATGACCACTAGGAGATAGGCATGACCTCATCGCACCCCAAGTGCATGCATCGGCCAACAACAGCCAGTGGAGACGCCAGCGTAGTCGCGCCCATTTATCCCTCTCCCATGCCCAGCGCACGCTAGAGCACGGAGCCGCCCCATGCAGCCACGCCGCGCCTCGCTCTCCCCTTGCATAAATGCATTCGCCGCATCGCTAGTGACCTCCCAGACATGCTCGTTTGACGCCGCACGCTCTGTGACCACCGTATGCCATGACAAACACCTGCAATACCAGAGTAGAGCATGGACGGCCCCGACCGATTAAGACCGCGCCTTGCCGTGCCACTATGCACATGACGACCGCCAGGTAGCACCGCGTCGACCTACACCCTCAGCCATGCTGATAACGCCCTATAGCGACGTTGCTGACGAGCCCGAGCCATGCCCTAATGCTCCTCTCGCTAGGGTATAAATAGACCCCTCCCCTGCCTCCAAATGCACACCACTCGACTCATCTCTCCCCCAGAAACCACTCTGACCCATCCCCGGAGCAAGGCGAGCAGCACAGTGCCGAAATTTCACCAGAGCCCGCCGCTGCTGTGGTGGAACAGGACCAGCGATAGGATCCACCCCAGGAGCTGTTGCGACCACCATTCAAACCACTGTCATCTACCAGTTCGTTGGCCCACATCGCCGGACCTAGCTGGAGCTCTGGTAAGCCCCCGACGACCCCTACCGTAGAGCTAGGGTTGAAATCCCCCGCGCGCTGTGCGACGGAGACGATGACGCTGAGCCGTTGATCGCGCTCTAATCGTGTGGCTGAGATTTGCGCATATCGCTTCGCGTTAGAATAGCCGCTGACATGTGGGACCAGCGTTAGTGCAGCCCGCTGCGCGCAGGGGCCGTAAATCGTAGCTGGGCCGACCCATTATCGTTCCCACGCGTCGCCCAACATTTCAACTTTAGATTTTCCTTTTTATTCAAAACCCTATTCTGTCAATGACTTCAAAATTGAATTCAGAAAGATTTACTTAACCAAATTGCATGATTCCAATTTTTTAGAAAGGTAATGAAAATATCTAAACACTCCCGTTGGATTCAAATAGTTTGAATTCATAGATCACCCATAGAGAAAATGACATGGCAGAAACTTTTACAACTTTCAACACTTTTCTAAAATCAACCATAAATGGTTTTGAGTTGATTCCAATTCTCAAAAATCACATTTGCCATGATCTATCTGAATATTTAAAAATATATGGTTTTACATGCAGTAATCAAAACAATGCTATATAGGCATTTCTACTCATTTTAATATTATTAAATAGCAATATTAAACTTTGTAATACATGCCAACCACTTTAAATCACATTCCCAAGTATTGGAATATGTGGTGATGACATGTGTCAACATGCTCCCACATTTTGTAATTGGAGAATATTAAATCTTAAGTATTTTTCAATGAGTAGAAATTGCATTTGTAAAATAAGATAAATAAGAATATGTCAATATTTCATGTAGTGATTGAGATGATGTTAGATCATCTAGTGTGTACCCTTGTGTGCTAAATATAAGTAGCTAAGTATTGTTTGGTGATATTATACCTCGTATTTATTTATAGATGCTAGTACCACCCCGGGCTACGAGAAGGAGGAGTACTGCGAAGAAGAAGAACAGCACTTCGACAACTATACCAACCAAGGCAATCCCCACTATGCAAGCTAAACTATGCAAGATGCACTATGCATGCTTTGGTTATGCAACCTTGATTATACCAATCCCAAGTTTACTTGCAAGCTTTATTATTTTACCCTTTTACCAAAGTTTCTTAAATAGTTAAATATTGGTGATTAGTGGTAAAATAGGATAGATGCCATCAAGAGCATATAACTAAGCTTAGGTAGTTACACTTTATTAACACCCCTCAATAGTGATACCCTCATTGATAGTTGCTAGTGCTAAACTAATATTGATCACTTTAGATGGGAACACTTGGAGCAAATGATTATGAAAACCTTGGAGTGATGAGTCATTCTATTGAAATGTTTTGACATGGGTTATGAAACAAAATGATTTGAAGATGAAACTTGTGGGATCCCCTGGATTAATCATCCGAGAATTCCCTATTATGCAATTATCCACGTTCCCATGATCAGTGAGCCGTGGAGCATAACCGACAAGTATCATTACAGCATCTGAAACATAACGAATACAAGACTTACATAGTTCCCATTATGGCTACACAATCTTTCAGCAGTAGAGCCTCAACACACGCAGGGCCCAATCATGCCTCTACCTACAGGCGACTGACTGGGAAGACGGCCTAGCTCGCTGGACGTCACCTTAATCTTCCGATCTCGAGCCTCTGAAATCCTGGCCAAGTAAATAGCCAGGGACAATGCCATGAGTACTTTTGAATGTACTCGCAAACCACCAAGATAAGTGAAATAAGGAAATGCAATTCTGGCTGTGGCGAGATAGCTCCATCTAGGGTTGTTTTAGAAAATCCTAGACTATCTCTTGTAGTTATGGCATCTCCATATCTTTGTTGAAAAAGAGTTTTGAAACACGCATCTGTTTTATAAATCAAGATATCCCCATATCCTTGTTGAAAACCTTTTTGAAAACAGATTGGAGAAAACCCTTTTTAATCCTCTTTGACCACCTCTGGTCAAAACAAAACTTTAAACCTAGGTTCCCTCGGAACCTCCATACTTCCATCCATTTATCCGAAAACCACCATTTGGGTACTCCTAGCCATCACCTTTCCAACAGTCCTTGACCGTGGACGCGTCTATTCGAATAGATTATACTCTGCAGAGTGTGTGCACTTTCCCCACAAGAATCAATACATCCGCCGGGATACAACCACGACCCGCTACACACGGTAGACAGGGGTTCGGATAATCAAACCTAACCTTTCACTTGTCAACCCTAGCAAAGACTGCTTTTCCTTTTGGGTTTGTTCTCCCCAACAACGAGTATGTGGCTCCCAGCCATAGTCCTGCCTTCCGTACATGCGTATACCCAAACCGCAGCTTGGCGTATACCTTAACTTGGTGACTCAACTTTCTTCCGTACCACCTAAGTCATACCATCCACGGGAGACCCAATTGTTGCACCGGCACTCCTGCCAAGACATGCTCACTCTTGCCGAAGCAAGCTACAGGCTCCAGATCCATAGATATGTTTGTGCCTGCCCAGAATTCAAGGGATTTCTCCCAATAAGCATTGTACAAGCTGCCTCGGCTAAAGAAGACAAACTACGAGCTAAGCCCCAGCACATGGGGTAATGTGGTTGCACGGATAAATTGTTCTGGTAAAGACGTAGAACATCCCTTCTCTTTCTCTTGTCCATTTTCCCATTTCTCATCATCATCACTTCTTTAATTAAAACAAACTCTTGGAACAATGCCTCTTCCCAAGGGTTTTACAAAGCAGTTTTGGAACATTTGTAATAGGGTAAATCCCAAAACAATTTGTTCAGCAAATATCCGTCGTTTCCAACGAGGTAGGATGCTAATCATCATAAACTCAGTCTACAGGGGTTAGATGGTAGGTTTACATCAGGGTGGGTGCCATGAGGGACACCAAGTCATAACTTGGATGAGCCAAGTCATTAGCGCAATATTTATAAAACAAGACATGCAAATAAATAATGCAATTTATAAAGGAGATACAAATAGGTAATAAAAGAGTAGGACAAGTATCGGAATTCGGAAATGGTGGGTTGCCTGAGATCAGAAATATGGCATAATTGTCCCTGGACTTCTTCTTAGAATACCCAATAATATACAATAATAACCATCTTCTTCTGATCTCCGAGATAATCGCAACTATCGTCGTCAGGGAGCACACATGCAAACAAGCAAGAGCACAATCAACACAATGCATACAAGCAAACAATAAACAATACAAGTTTACAAATCAGTAGGTCTTAGGAAGAATGGATTCAATAAGATTGGCCTTGTCTTGGAAACATGGAAGAAAACCCCTTAGGATTTATAGCCGAGGAACTACCTAAGAGGAATTTTGGACCAAGGACAAATTCTGTATGATACCAATGTGTAAAATTATACCAACAGATAGGAGTTGATGAAATGAAACCTACAAAAGTGGTTTCACTATTTTATCACTTTTCTTTAATTTCTTATGAATTTTCTAGTGAAATAAACTCCTGTTTTAGGAGATAATTCACCATAACAGTTCTAGAGCTCCAAAAATTATTTCCTTGGATGGTTAGGTAGTGATTTATGCACTTGTTCACTGAGAGTTGGAATCAAGTCAAAATAAGTACCAGAATGCCCTCAGGAAATTCCCCAAGGCAGTTTTGGATCTGTTTTGTCTTTTTCACCAGATTTAATCTACAGAGGTTTTTTATTTTATTCGAAGGACACATTTTAGGTATTTGGAACACCTTTCTGTATAAATTGGAATCATCCTTTTTGAAGTTGCAGAGCTAATGGGGTGATTTATCTAGTGATAATACTAGAAGCAGAATTGTTTAATTCTTTAAAACTCAACAGAGGATCAATAATTCTTATCTCCTGGATTTAGATAGGTATTGATGTACCATGTCTCGGGGAGGTGGAATGAGGTCAATGAATTTGATATATTGGCCTAGAGAATTTTCTAAAGACAGATTAGAGCTATTTTTGTTATTTTTACCATTGTAAAATTAAGGTTCCACTTGGGAGTGGACCAATGCCAAAAGATGAGGAACCACCGTAGCTACCAGAGGGAGGTGGATTCACCCCATTTGGAGTTCCATAACTCACATAAGAAATTTATGGGGGAAACGTATACACCTAGATAAATGATTTATTATATTTAACCTGGGTCTGATTTGGGTTATCCAAATATACTGCATGTTAGATAAATCATGTGGATACAAGTTTCAATTTTTCTCAGTGAATAGTATGGCATTTTTCATTTTATTTAGTAATTAAACCTATAGGCATTTCTGCAGATCTAGGGGTTCCTCAAATAAAAGAAAAAGAGCAGGAGAAAACCCTGGCTGGGCCGGATCTGGAGGAAATGGGCCCTGGCGAGGGGATTTGGCCCACGATAGCAGGGCACGCGCGTGGGATCCGGGTTTGAAACCCCGACGGCGGGGTCTGCCGGTCAGCGAGGGTCCGCGCCGAAGCGGTACGGGAAGCTGTGGGCCGTCTGATCTAGTCGGGATCGACGACCCTACAGCATCTCCTACCTCTCGTCGGCAAACAGAGGGACGTAACCCTAGGGGCGGTGGAGATTGACCGGGGTGCTCACCTGAGGGCTCGTCGGCGTCGGGGATACGGTGGAGGAGGAGCGGCCGTCCAAGATGACCTTGGGGATAGGCGGCACACACCCCTTTGATGCCAGTAGGTTGCTCACGCAAAGTCGCCGAGGAGGAGCTCGACGGGGCTTCAGCGGGCGCCAGTAGAGGGGTTCCTTGGGGAACCGGAAGGTAGGGTTAGGGGAAAGAGAGCAAGGGGAGTGTGAGGGTGTGACATGCAGAGGCGGGGGAGAAGAGGAGGTGGAGTTGTGCTCGGATCTTTGCCATGGCCGAAGCTTCTTTCTCTCTCTCTTGGGAAAGCTAGAACAGGGGAAAGGGGATGGCTCTCAGGGGAGGGTAAGGGGGATAAGAGGGGGAAAGTGAGCCAAAGGGAGGGTGCTGGGATGGCCTGAGGCTATTTATCCCAAGTAGGGGTGGTTCATGGTGCACAAAGCCCATGGGAGCAAGGGGGAGAGGTAGGGTTCCTCTGGTTGGTCGAGTGGGCGGTGGAGAGGGGGGTTGTTGTGCTAGAGACCAGAGGGGAGTCGTATCTATCCCAAGAGCCTTGGGTGCTCCACCTTTTTCACCACAGGTGAAAAGAAAAGAGGGGAGGGAGAGGGGGCTAGAGAGGGCTAGGGTAGCTTTTAGTGGTGCATAGGGGCGGGGAGTGGGGCCATGGTTTGACCAGAGAGGGGGTGAGGCATGATGCAGCTGTTGTGGCATTTATCTCTCACGATATTGCAAGATATGTCCATCTCTCTCTATAACTAGCTCCAAGAGCTAGAGGACAAGGGGAGTGATGCTGCTACAGTGTAGATATAATACAACTCGACTAGAAAAGAGGGTCCTGGTTGATATGGTGAGTGATGGAGAGCTCTGGTGATGCTTTTATTTTGATTTAGGTCACTAATCCCTTAGTTTGCCATATTTGATCAAAATGGGGCTTGTGAAGGAAGTTTAATAAGTTGCATTGGGCAATGTGGGAATATGGTACTAGTAGATGGGTATGGTCAAGGTACATAGCCATGAATTATTTGGGAATTATTTGATGAAGTTTGGTCCACTTTATATCACCTCTTCAAAAAAGGCAGAAATGGTTTTTAGGAAATTAGTTGGTATTACTGAATTGGACAAGTGTGGTTTTTGGTTTGAGATGGTACTACATACCAAGACACACCCTGAGGAATTTTCTTGGAATTTATTGGGAAGGAAAAGTAATTTTAAACAATTATTTCTTGTTTCTGCCATTTAAGAGAAAGGGCAAACAGAATTATTAGAGATCTTCAAAAATATTTATTTTTGAAGGGGGGATATATGGTATGATATATGGGCCTCAAAAGTGCTTAGAGTTGGGGAAGTGTTTTGGCAAAAACCAAACTTTCCTTTGGGAAAGGAGTTTTGGGGATTTTGACTATTAAAGAGATTAATTGGATTTGGAGCCATAATAATTATGGATAATATTTGATAAATCTTAATGATCAATGTATATGATGTAGACAAGGTGTAACAAGCATTTTCAACCTTGGTATTGGAGAATCCAAGTTAATTTTGGTGAAAACTAGAGATTAAAGGATCTTGGGTACGATTGTTTTCATGCCACCAAAACCTTGTTGGATCTTGGAGCTCAGCTATCCCCTTGGGGCATGGGATAGATGGATGGATAGACCAAGTTATGTACATCAAAATGGTATAGAGGTTTAAGCTTGATATTTCTTGAGTTCACCAAGAATTGATTTCAAACTTTGAATAAAATAAGGTTGCCAAAGCAGATTATCAGATAGCCTTCAAAACCATGTGGGTTTAAGAAGTACCAAGATCCAATTGGAGCAAGTGATGTAGGTATTGGTAGACCTATATGAGTAGATCACAACAACGCAAAGATTTGGTCCAGAGAAGGTGGGATGGTGGTGTGGGCTTCTATCAAAGTAAGCATGTTGACTAGATTTGCAGGAATAGTTATTTTCTTGCCTGCAAAACCATCAAGAACAAGTGGGTTGGAGGATGATCTAACCAAGGGAAAGATTGGGCCTTGGTAGCCCTTAGGATGGTTAAAAATATGGTTCAAGTGCATTAACAAAAATGCACAAGGGTTGAGAAAGGGAGACATTCAAAAAGGTGATGTTGAAAAAGATTCCAGACTTGGCCAAATTTGGCAGATTCCAGACTTGGCCAAATTCCTACTACTAGGGTTACCATCAAGCCTAGCTCGAGGTAAGGATGGGTATTTTGAAAAGGTTGTGGTTTGGATAATATGAGAGTACTTGGTATCTCTACCAAGAGTAGAATTCAAAAGCTTTAAAAGGAGGTTTTGGGAGACCTAGAGATAAGAATGGTTGAAGGTCCTGCCTATAAAAACATAAGGAGATTATAATAGGTTGCTCTCCATAGTTTAGGTAAATAGAAGGTACTAAAATATTTGGTTTGTGAAGGCTTCTTGGCTCAGGTTTTGAAATGCCAGAACATTTGAGAATATGGAAATTAAGCCAAGATAGTTTTGGGAAGTAGCTTTTGGCCAACTGGTGTTGAGGTAAGGAGTATATCTTCTAGTACACAATCATAATCATAAACATAGTCAAATAACAGGCAAACACTTTATCCCTAAACAAGAAAAGTTTTTGTTCCCCCTGATTTTTTTTGCATTCTGGACAACTAATCAGGGTTGCTGAAATTGGGATGTTACAAAACTGAATAAGGCTTACGCCTTGACTTTGATAAAAACTGATGGTTGGGTTTGGATGCAATACCATTCCAACTTTTACCGTACAACCACAATACCTGAATTGGGTAGGGCTTAACTGGAAGTTTATATGTCTTGGTATGGGTTCCCTTGCGGAAAGAGGTTAAGCTGAGGCTATCCCGTGAATATGAATGTCCACCTATGCAGTTCCCAGGATTGCAGATGACCATGGCTGGGAGGCCAAGCTCATAGCGGAGGTGCCTATACTAGGGTGTGTAATTGAAAGGTTAGGATTGATTATCCGCATACCAAGTATGATGATTCAGAGTTATCCCTGACGGATGTATCAAATTTTGTGGTGAAAGTGTACCACC
The DNA here is from genome assembly GCA_910589775.1 of Avena eriantha. Lineage (NCBI taxonomy): Eukaryota > Viridiplantae > Streptophyta > Magnoliopsida > Poales > Poaceae > Avena > Avena eriantha. The sequence goes on from OU342740.1 coordinate 222,333,241, forward strand.
TCTGCAGAGTGTCAAACTATTCGAATAGTCGCGTCCATAGTCATGGACAGTTGGATGGCCATACTGTTTCGTTGTCAGATGTTTTCAAAATGACTTGTGACTTGAAATATGACTTTGAATTGACCACAACAGGGTTATGGAACTGAAAACTAGGTTCCCACTTGAGTAATCTAGATAACTAAAATAGGCTTTACTACTAAGTACTTCTGAAATAAAACTAGCTTATTGCAAAAAAGACTAGAGCTTAGGGTTCCTACTAGAATTGTCTTACTTACATTAGTGATGGTTAGCGAGTACTTTAAAAGTACTCATGGCTTTGTCCCTGGCTATTCCCATGGCCATACTATGAAGAGGACTATCCGGAGGACGGACATCAGGAGGTCTATGATAACTAGGATCATCTCCCATCATCAACATTTCTTATGACAATGAATATGGAGCCTCTACTACATTCATTTCCATTGCTTTGATGTGTATTAAGACTTGATCATGTGATCAACTATTTTTAAGACTATTATGGTTTGTAATGGATGATGTACTATGCTACCAATTCTGTTATGTCTCGCAAAAATAGTAATCCTGGGATTGCGATGTACGGCATAACAGGCATCTAGACTTAAAAATCCGGGTGTTCACACCCTAGCTTTCTAGGCGCGCCACCCATGCTTGTTTGGCCCATGAGCCTCGCCTCAGCTCCTCCTTTTGATAGATTCCTCCGTCTCGCCCAAAAATTTACACCATATTTTTCCCACGATTTATAGAGGTGGCGGCGGAGGTAAAAGTCCTCTCCTACTCCGGGAGAGGGCAGGTACTACAGCACAAGAGCCTCCGGTGAGGGGGAAATCGACACCATCATCATCACCACTCCTCCTTGGTGTAGGGGGAGGCATCTCCATCAACATCTCCATCAGCACCATCGTCATCACCATCTCCGTCTCCAAGATCCACTTCACCCCCTCATAGTTTGTGATTGATTGAACCCTAGATATTGTTTGAGTGCTATTTGCATGTTTGTGATTGGAAACTTGTATTTATTTGGTGGAGATATTATATTTTCAGATTGTGTTGTAATCCATATGCCACTGATCCATATCATGTTTGTCACTTGTGAGTAGATCCTCATGTTCCTAAGGGCATATGATGAATTGGCTATGATTTCCATATAATATGCAATGAGTATTTGGTCAAGTTTTTATCTTTTATGTGGTTCTATGATGGTTTTATGCGAACATCGACTGCATATTACTTCACCTATATATATGGGCTCATAGGGCTACACTTTAATGCAATGATGAGTCTCGTGGTATTGCTGACGAGTATGCCATCGAAAGGTCTCACAGTGCGTGTTTAGAGACATGGGGTAAGGCGGAGAGTTGGCGGGTACGAGGTAATACGGCTTACCCAGGTTCAAGTCCCACAATGGTGGTTGAACTCTACTCCTGCTATAAATCACTATAATGGCAATACGCTGAGTTACAGAGATCGGCACGCTATGCATTGAGTGTTGCCCTAAAGGTTCCCACATGCCGGCTTATAAAGGCGCCAAGACCTAGGGTTTACAAGGAAAGGTCCTTCCCGGACAAGGTAAAGAGTCCTACACTAATACGGACTAGTCTTTCGTGTCTTGTACTCCAAGGCTCCGAGTATGTCGGTGACCCCTGCGTAGCCTTCCTTTATCCAGCATGGGCCTCCATTCTGGATCCGTCTAACTGGGCTGCCCAGCAGGCCATAGGCCTTACTACCAACTATGGGCCACCTGGGTTAGGCAGATTGGTGACATGCTATGAGGATACCCATATAGCATATCCCCAATAGTAGACCCCAAAGGACTTTGAAATCTTGCGCTGTCTTGCCCATTGATCTTTGAATATCCCGTCTAAGTGATGTCGGCAATTCGTCAAGAAATATCTCAAAGTTCTCCCAAAAAACCCTACAATCCTCTCCGGCTTCGGAATGTAGCCGGAGATTCCTCGAGTCTTCGTTTCCAGAGTCGTACAGTCTCCGTGTCTGATGGAATCTTTGGACGTGACCCTTCACTGCAACTGTTAGGAGGATGACATAGGGTGCAGCCTACGCTACCTCGAACTCACAGAAATAGAGAATTAATCATCAGCTATTTTCACGCGCGTGAAATCCGAAATGGTGGAGCAGCAAAGGACGGAGAACATGGCGAAATCACCGCGTACGTTCACTTCCACGTCGACAACATTCCATCCATTAGATCTCTTTGCCCGAATCTTGATGCGGGGTCTATATATTTTCACCGCGGGTAGTTTATTTCTCTTTTACTCGCATTCGCCTTCTAGTCTTCGTCTTCCTCCAGCCGCACGACCGTTCGAGCTCTTATGTCAAAACCCTAGCCAGAGCCCTTCTTTCGTCCACCTTCTCCCCATCGTAATGGCCTCTAGCAGCTCCATCCCTTCAATGACGGTGACCCCCGAGGCTACCTCCAAGCCATCTATGGGAGTGACCATCCCACCGGAGGGGGTGGTTATCCCTGTCAACGCCGTCGTGGATACCACTAGCGATGACCAAGAACAAGCGACGCCCGAAGCTGTCGAAGAAGAAAACGACTCCCATTAGGGGGTGTGGAGGGGCTCTGACCTCTCCGCCAAAGATCTGAAGGAGTTGGTCACCGAGGGGTATCTCCCCGCGGTGAAGGAGTTGATCTGGCGAGCGGGGCCGGCCGGTGAGGTGGCTCCTTCTCGCGAAGCGGAGAGAAGGTATACCTTAAGGACCAGTTGGTGCAAGGCGTAAGCGAGCCAGTCTCTAACTTCTTCTTGGATGTCCTCCGAAACTTCCAGGTACTCCCCCACAACCTCTCTCCCAATAGCGTCCTAGTCCTTATCAACTTTGTTGCCTTGTGCGAAGGATTCCAAGGCATAAAACCTAGGTTAGATCTGTTTGTCTACATTTTTTACTGTCAAGAGAGAGTCCGTAGAGTGATCCAAGGACGAATTGCGGATCTGTGGAACCATTAGCTTCAAGATCCGGCCTAGCCGGCGCTTTCCCGACATTGTAGGGCATGAGCCCTGCAAGAACTGGTACCACACTTATTTCTACGGCCCAGATGTTCCTCTGCCTGACCGCCTAGAGACTTATCCCGACTTTGTCGATGGAGCTACCACCGAAGTGCCCGCATAGCGGACCCCAGCCTCCCTTCCCTCCGACGATGAGGCTAATCGCACCGTAAGGCGGATTTCATGGCTCGTAGATGTAGGTCTGACGGGCATGGATCTTGACATGTGCTGGTTCGTCAGGCGGATCCAGCCTCTGCTGCACCACGCCGAGTTGATGTGCATTTACACTCAAGATAGGAGGGATCCCATGCGAATTTCGTGGGATAACTTCTCTACTGACTCCATCAAACTCTGGTTAAAAGATATCGTCAGGATGAAAAACAGGAAGCATGGTTTCAAGATCACCTACTATATGTTTGATTGTGGCACGTGCCTACATGTAGCTTTTGTTTCCTTTGTTGCTCGTTATATACGCTAAGGTTTTTCCGATTTGAAGTTGTCCGTCTAACACTCCTTTGTATCCCAGCTGATGACCTTGGTGGCGGATCAAATGGCCTCCCAGTTCTATGATCCAAAGCTGAAGGATATCCAGGTGTTATCCCACGTTGACGCCCCCAAGGATCAACCAGCTCCGGCATCGTGATAGCAGAAGAGCTCCACCTCTAACACTACTGTCGAGGTCAAGAAGAAGAAATTGAAGAGTGGAGTCTCCAAATGATCCACTGCCGCCTTAGAGGCAGAGAAGAAGAAGAAATCCACTGGCATTCCCCTCACCAAGGCTCCTACCATGGAGTAAGTACTTACAGTCTCCCACTTGTATTTTTCAGCTCATACCTTTTTTCAACTCTTGTACTTATACTAAGTACGTTTCAAGAGGAATGCCGATGTTAGTTTGAAGCGATCCTCCAAAGATGTTGGAAGGTCAAAAAACATTCGTGACATGCTGACCAGGGACGTGTCCGCCAACCCCTCTCTCGCTATTTCTCCCCCTACTCCTGCCGCCAAGCCTTTTGCTGGCCCCGCCAGGCCGATATCCCCCGTCATCCCTGAGATCTCTGCCATGGAGACAGATGTCAATCCAAACCTTGATATCCCAGGCTCTGTCGAGGCAGACGTTACTCCCATCGGCCAGGCAACGCATGAGAGTGTTTCCTCTAAAGTGGCTGAAGCTCCAGCTAAAGAAGAGGCGGAGGCGGAAGCAACGGCTAAGGCGGGAGCCTCTGTGCCATCAACTGTTTTTGAGACGCAACAGGTGGCTAGGGCGTCCTCCACACCTCCGGCTTTGACAAATCCTTTGGCCGCGACTCCTTCGATGTTGTTCCTAGATGATCTCATAGCACATGCGATGCTATTTATAACCACACCCGAACCTTCCATGATTCCTTTGCTCATCTGTCCAACAATCTTAAGCTTATTGCCATCATGAGTCTTTTGAACTTCACTTTGTTTAGTTTACGCAGTATATCCATCTGTAGCCCCTGAGCTCTTAGGAGGATAAACATAGGTTATTAGCCTGAGTGCTCCAAGGAACATTTAAGAGTAGAACTTGATAGTGTAGCCCCCGAGCGTCTAGGTGGAAGCTTAATAAAATTCCGGCTAGATGCTCTAAGAGTAGCATACTTGTTGATTGAAAACTTGTGTTGTAGCCCCCGAGCATGTAGTTGAAACCATATAGTTCCTACTAGATGCTCTAGAGAAACCAAACATTCTTGTTTTTTTGTTTGCAAAATGAGAATATGCGGAGGATCACATCCAATGAGAGGTTTGCTGCATTGCAGAAGGAGCTAGACCTTGAACAGGGTAAAACAGCCTTCCTAAAGCAACATATCAAAAATAGCCAGAGTCTGTTTCTTGTAATAGCTCCTTTCTGCCGTCTTCTCATAATACTTTATGATTTCCGTCTTACAGAAGCCATTGCCAAGGACAAGAGCATCGTCGAGCAATCCAAGCATATCCGAGAGCTCAATGATGAGAATAAAGTTCCGAAGAAGGACCTAGGCGATGCCATCAAGGGCCTTGAGGCAGTGATGAAGGTGCTGTAAGAATCTGCTGAATCCGAGATGCAACGCCTGAAAGACGAGATTGCATAGCTCAAGGAACAGAACCAAGCTACCAAAGAGCAGAACACTGGAACCTTGAGGTGTACAAGACAGTCCAGAAGGAGCGGGATGCATTGGCGGAGTCATGCTCACAAGCAGAGACGAGCATCTTCGGTAACCTTTCTCCGTCTTGGTCATTTCTGTATTTTGTATTATTCTTTGATTGGTTTGTACTCATGGTCCTTGTTTCTTTTGCAAACCATAGCCCCTATTAGCTTAGCCAACTTAGGTGAAGGTGATCCAGACCTCAAGGAACACATGATTATTGCCGGTAACTTCATCATCACCACCATTGCTTAGTCCAAGGAGATAGCCGAGCCTCTGGGGATTAAAATTAAGGCGGTAGACTCAGCAGAAAAGTACGTGGAGATCCTACACGAGCTCCTGAGAAGGTCAAGGACTGGAAGGTCTCTTGCGTCTGGGATGGTGCTAGGATGTCGCTATCCTTGGTCAACGCGCAGTATGACAACGCCGACATCGACTTGGTGACCTCCGGCTTTCCCAAACTGGATGAGAAGGGAGGGAAATTGATAGCGATGCTATTTGGAATTCCCTTGTCGGCTTCGACACCAGGGTTGCCAGGATGGTCAACGTCGATGTCTTTGTGCCTGCTGAGATCCTCGACAAAGACATGGCCTCATCCGAGTCTAGCCCATCTCCCTCCGAGTTTGATGAGCTCTCCTGGCCTGTCTCTCCTAATGATGCCACCACGAAGACCCCTGCAGCAGAGCCATGAAAAACAATGTCTGTATTAAATGTATCTCTACAATGTGTATGCAGTAAAAACTTATGTTTTGCTAAGGCAGAAAATCTTGTACTCAAGTTTTCCTGCTACTTATCTGTTTCCAGCATGTGTATATTTTTTAAGCAAGTGTTGGCTTATCCATTATTCTGGTTTGTATGCTTGACCTTTCGTGAGACGGAAGACTCGCAGCACAAAACTATGTTCTCAGGTGATGGTGCTTAATAGCACCATCAAGAACCTAAGAACAAAATCGCCGGCTTTGAGTGCCGAGAAGTCACTACTCCGGAATCCACATAAAAACTTCAGAAAACATGTATACCAGAAAACTTAAGCTAACGCCCATAGGCGGAATTTTCACAAGTGCAAATGCAAAATGAGCATAAAGGGTTTATATGATCCAAAAATGAACAACTAAAGGAGGTAAAAGACTCAGAGGATATGAGTGAACCAAATACTTTATTTCATTGATCACATAAGAAACTTATTACATAATATAAATGTGGTGTAAAAGGGACGTAGCTGTGCTATGTTCCATGGCTGATCTGTCTCCGGGTAATCATCATCGGAGTCACATTGCTTGCGCTTGCGATTTTTGGCGTATCTTTCAACTCGCGGATATCAATGAGGTAATAGGAACCATTTAGCAATGCTTTGCTTATGACGAATGGTCCTTCCCAAGGCAGGGATTATTTGTGTGATTTCTCCTGCTTGAGGCTAAGCACCATATCCCCTTCTTTAAACGAGCGATGCTTTACATGGCGACTATGGTAGCCACGCAGCTTCTGCTGGTAGATGGCGGATCTCTGGCATGCCAGCACGGGCTCTTCTTCTAGTAGGTCCACAAATAGGCGTTTGGATTCTTCAGCATCATCCTCCTTGTAGGTGGTAACTCTTGGTGCATCATGGAGGATGTCGGATGGGAGGATTGCTTCTCCTCCATAAATCATGAAGAAAGGAGTCAAGTCGGTGGATCTGTTGGGTGTTGTTCGTAAACTCCACAAGACAGATGGTAACTCCTCCGCCCAAGCTCTAGTTTCTCTATGTAGCGGTGCTTCTAAACGTGGCTTGATTCTGTGCAGAATTAATCCATTGGCCCTTTCAACTTGCCCATTAGACCGTGGGCGTGCCACAGATGCTAGGTTAAGGCGGATGCCTTTTTCATGACAGTATTCCTCAACTTCTCCAAGAGATAAATTTCTGCCATTGTCGGTGATGATGCTATGTGGGATACCAAATCTCACCACTAGATCCCGGACAAATTTTAGGGTTGTTGCCCCATCAAGCTTTCTAATGGGTTTCGCTTCAATCCATTTTGTGAATTTTTCCACTGCTACTAGCAAGTGTGTAAATCCACATGGTGCTGTGTGCAAAGGTCCCACCATGTCCAGCCCCCAGAGTGCAAACGGCCAAGTTATTGCTATTGTTCGCAATTCTTCAGCTCGAACACTTGGTTTTCTTGCATAGAACTGACACCCAAGACATGTTTGTACCAACTTGTCAGCATCCGCCTTGGCATTTATCCAGTAGAATCCTTGTCGGAAGGCTTTAGCCACCAACGATTGGGGAGCGACATGATGCCCACAATCTCCGAGATGTATTTCTCTAAGGATTTCAGTACCTTGCTGCTGAGAGACGCATCAAAGGAAAACTCCTATGGTACTTCTTTTGTAAAGCTGGCCATCAATGATGACGTAGCCTTTTGCTCTGTGTAATATTTGACGGCTTTCGACTTCGTCGGCTGGCAATGTTCTGTCTTGTAGATAATCCATAAACGGTTTTGTCCAAGCTGGAGTGGTCACTATTATTGTATTAACAAATGAATCCACTCTATCTGGGTTATTGGGATCCGCTCCCTTCACGGATGGGGTCCGTAAATGTTCCAGGAAAACGCCTAGTGGAATTGGTCGGCAAGCTGATCCAAGCTTTGACAGCAGATATGCCGCCTCATTTTCCTCCCTTTTGACGTACTTGACTTCGTAGCTGTCGAAGCACTTGGCTATTTCGTCTACCTCATCTCGATGTGCCGTCATCATAGGGTTCTGCGAATTCTAGGTGCCAGCTACCTGCTAGGTAACCAAGTCAGAATCTCCACAACAAACTATGCACTTGAAGCCAATATCCTTGGCCACACAAAGTCCATGAATGAGGGCCTCATACTCCGCCATGTTATTGGTAGCGTTGAAGTGGATCTACATGACGTATTGCAACTTCTCTCCTGTTGGTGATTGTAATAATACAGCAGCCCCCGAGCCATTGAGTAGCTTTGAGCCGTCAAACTGCACGACCCAATATTCTGGCTCTGGTACAGGAGTGTCTTATGGCAGTTCTGTCCAATCCGCGAGAAAATCCGCCAATGCTTGTGATTTGATAGTGTCGCGTCTCTTGTAGGTGATTTCAAAGGCGGGAAGTTCAATGCCCCATTTTGCTACTATTCCTGTAGCATCGCTGTTGTTGATGATGTAGGACAATGGAGCTTTGCTCACTACTATGATAGGGTGCTCCTAGAAATAATGCCTTAACTTGCGTTGCTTGGATTCTGTCAAGACCTCGCTTACATAATGCCTTAACCAATGAAAACTCTATAAGCCAATTTTTGGTAGTGCAGGTAACGTTGCTTGGATTCTGTCAAGACCTCGCTTACATAGTAAATGGGTTGCTGAACTCTGTATTCATGCGTTAGTTCCTCGCGCTCCACCATGATGATGATGTTGATTACTCAGTTGGTTGCAGCCATGTATACTAACATAGGCTCCCTTGACACCGGTGCTGCAAGTATAGGTGGGGAGGAGAGTATTCTCTTCAACTCCTGAAGTGTTGCGTCAGCTTCGTCCGTCCATGTGAATTTTTCCGCCTTCTTGATCAACTTGTAGAGCGGCATAGCCTTCTCCCCAAGTCAGCTAATGAACCGGCTTACTGCTACGACACAACCCGTGAGCCTTTGTATGTCCTTCAGGCATGTTAGACGTTTGATATCGAGTATGGCCTTGATTTTCCTCAGGTTTACCTCGATTCCGTGATGCCAAACGATGAAGCCCAATAGTTTTCCGGATGGTACGCCGAAGATGCACCTCTTGGGGTTCAACATCATGTTGTATATTTGGAGGTTTTCGAAGGTTTCCTGCAAGTCAGCGATAAGATCATTTGATTTCTTCGACATTACCACGATGTCGTCCATGTAAGGGTGTATGTTGCGACCTATTTGGTCGTCTAGGCAATGCTGCATTGTCCGCTGGTAGGTAGCACCGACTTTTTTCAACCCAAAGGGCATTGTGACGTAGCAGTACGTGCCGTCAGGTGTGGTAAACAAAGTGGCCAATTGGTCCGACTTTCGCATCCGGATCTAGTGGTATCCTGAGTAAGCATCGAGAAAACACAAAATTTCCGAGCCAGCCGTCGAGTCAATGACTTGGTCAATGTGAGGTAAAGGAAACGGATCCTTCGAACATGCTTTGTTCAAGACGGTATAATCAACGCACATGCTTAATTCATTGGTTCCCTTTTTGGGGACAAGTACATGATTTGCCACCCATCGGGTGTGAATAACTTCTCAGATAAAGCTAGCCTTAAGTAACCTAGCTATTTCTTTGCATATAGCCTTTCGTCTTTCATCACCAAAAAGTCGTAGAAGTTGCTTCACCGGTTTGGCGTTAGGATCAATATTCAAGCTATGCTCGGCAAGTTCCCTAGGTACACCTTTCATGTGGGCAGGTTGCTATGCAAAGATTTCCCTATTCTCACCGAGGAACTTGACGAGCGTGCTTTCCTATTTGGGATCCAGGTCCGTGCCAATGGCGGTGGTCTTGGAGGAATCTCCTTCAACAAGCTCCACCGACTTGGTCTTGTTGGCGGCCTTGAATGCGGGTTCGGCATTAGTGATTTGCTTCTTCGAAGCTGGCATCTCTGAGGCATTGACCTGGTTCTGGATCTCCTTGAACTCCTCACCGGAGAGGACTGCTTTGGCGAAGGCGGCCTCACTGAGCTCGCACTCCCGTGCCTTAGTGAAGCATTTGTCAATAGTGATGACGCCGTTTGGTCCGGGAATCTTGAGTTTGTTGTAGACAAAGCATGGCCTTGGAAGGAAAGAGTGGAAGATGTCGCGTCCAAAGATGACGTGGTACACGCTCTTGAAAGGCACCACTTCAAAGGTCATGCGTTCTTGGCGGTAATTCTTGACATCGCCAAAAGCGGCCAGAAGGGTGATGCAACCCAGGGAATTTTCTTGTCGAACAGGGACAACCCCATGGAACACGATGTTGCTTTTGCTTAGCGGGGTCTCCTTCAAGTTCATCTTGTGCAGTGTATCTAGGGTACATGATGTTGATGCTTCTTCCACTGTCCACGAGGCACTTGGTGAACTCTGTGCCATCAATCAAATGGTTGATGACCATGGCATACTGGTCCTCTGTTGGGATAAGCTTTGGGTGATCCTTCCTATCCCAAGTAATTGGAACTTCCCCGACCACCTGACGTACTGGGGAACTAGAGGGAGGGTAACCATCAGTATCCTCAGAGAGGTTTTCTAGGCCCGGATGATGGGGGTGCTGAGTAAGGTGTGGTACCATCAGTATCCTCAGAGAGATTTGGGGTCCACGTCTTCATTCATATCATTTGATTCCTTGGGCTCTTCCTCCTTCTTCTTCCCTTTGCCCTTTCCGCGGGGTCTACTCTTCCGACTTTGCTTATAGTCAGACGCAGGGTCTTCCTTGAGATTGTTGACGAAGTTGCATTGGCGGTTGGTGTGGGTAGCCTTGTCGTTTGCGTCAAGGTGGACAAAACACGGCATATCACAGTACTCTTCGTACTTTGGGGAACGCGGGGTGCTGAGCATGTAGTTTCACTCCTCTTCTGGCCACTGCTAGCCCCCCGACCATGTCCACGCTGTCCGCCTCCGCCTCTGCCAGTGAACATTGCGGCGACCATGTCGGCTACTTGCTTTTCTTTGGGCGGACTCTTCCGCTTGTTATTGTTGTTCTTCCTGGCCTTGGTAGGGATTGCTATTGCTATTGCCGGCAATGATCCACGCGCGTTGTCGTCAGCTGCGGCGAACTCGGTAGGCATGGAGATCATTGCGTTGAGGTTGAGCTCGTTGTTGTCTTTCTTGCGTTTTAACGTATGCTAGATCAAAGTTCCCTTTTCCAGACCATCAATGTAGGTGGCCATAGCGGTTTGTTCGTGCACCTCTGCGCAGGAATTTTTCATATCCAACCAAGAAGAGAGGTAGGCACGAGAGGTTTCATCCTTTTCTTGCACACACCGTTGTAGGTCTCCGACAGTGCAGGGATGTTTGTATGTACCCTCGAAATTCTTGGCAAACGCTTCATGCATGTCCAACCAAATGCATATTGATTTCTCTGGCAAGTCATCGATCCATTGTCGGGTAGTGCCGGTCAGCATTGGGGTTTCCCCCTACGATGTGAATCGCTTTGCTATAGTCCTGCAACCATGTTGCTGGCCTGGCAGTGCCGTTGTAGGGTATGATGGTCTTGTCTATCCGGAGGTCCTTGCAGTAAGTTGTGGCTAGTATCACTGGTCCAAAACAACGTGGCCCAAGGTATGGGAGCTCCCGAGCTACTTGGATCTTGTACAGCCATGTACATGCATCATATGGCTCTGGTTGCTTCCCTTTTCCATCATGGGGAGGGGAGTTGTGGCATGATCTATGAGATCCACCATGCCCTCCGCCATGATGGCTTCTAGGTGGCAATGATGGCGGTGGAGGTGGTGAGTTAGCTCTCTTGTTGTGGCCCTCCTACGATTCCTCACGCCTGTCGCGGTTACTTGTCAGACGTGGCAGCTCCTTGTGGGACCTACTCCTGTGTTGTTGAATGCCGCTACGCTCTCTGACATGCTGGGGCTGCTCACCCTAGTCGCGTATAACAATGACATCCTGGGGACGCCTTGGCGGTGGCATGCTTGTGCGGTGGCGTGGCTCTAGTTCCTCGTTATGCCGAGATGGTGGCGGGGGTGGATACCGATGGGGACGAGCCTTTTCTCCACGATCACAGGATATGGGGATGGCGTCAGTCATGTTGCGTGCCTCCCTCCACCTTCGCTCTATAGAGCGAGAATATCATTTTGTGGCCCTAAAGTTGGGGCGCCCACACAACGCGGTACCCGAGTTCATTTTAAATCACCCAATTCGAAAAATTGGGGCGCCCATTGCTAAGAGGGTGTTTCAAATGAATGCATGATGGACAAACCCAATATTTTCAAATCGTGCCCGTTAAGTCAGGATATTCCGTTACACTAGTTCCTGCAGTTCCCCTTCTTCGTCGGTCACTCTTCTTGGCCACCCTGCATGTTTCGTAGGGGCAAATCCATTACTATACTTTCCTAACTCTCGACACTGAATCTGGCTGAAGCGATGGTGGTCCCTTTTCTTCCCTTCCTCGACCCTGAATCTACCGGCGCGGAGGACCTTTTTTCTCCCTCCCCCAACACTAAATCTGACGGCGGCGGCCCCGCATGTCTTGTAAGGCGAAGGTTGTAGCTACCTCGCCGACTGATTTGGGTCCGTCGGCGGTAAAGTCTAGGGCTCAACACGAAGCAGCGGCGAGGTCTTCAACCCCGGTTAGCTTCGAGGCCAGCAAGGAATCTGCTCCCAAGGTACCTACGAGCAGCGGGTTGAAGAGAAAAGCAAGGCCGGCGGTGGATTGTTCGGCTCCGGTGGGCGGATGCAGCACCTAGATCTCGAAGAAAAAAACCCGGGAGAAGAGCGAGAGGTGAAATTTTCTTATCTGTGCCTTATCTTGCAAGTAGATTAGCTACGACATAATAGAATCGAATGAACTCAAAAGTTCCCCTTTTTATTCAAATTAGGCACATCTTTGATACAAGGGACCTATATGAGTTCATAGTTCATGTTCGCCGGTACACTGCAAAACTTGATTTTGGTTGCGAGAGGGTTGTGTTTGGGCAAGATGTGCATCTGCTTGTGAATTGCGAAGAGGTTGTGTTTGTTTCACAGCTGGTAGATATGTATGTAGATGCTAGAGATCTTGCTGCTAGAGCTTCTGCTCCTAGAGAATACAGACCAATAGATGCTGATCCAGATAAGTTCAGTATACGCATAGAGGTGGATTCATACATGGAAAAACTTGATGAGGGAGTTAATAAGCCAGTTTCGTCATGTACTGTGGAGATCACTATCGATTCCAAAAACTTAACTATTGATGAAATGAGAGAGATGATCGGTACAGAAATCATTATTGGCCCTAAGTAGATGGCAAAAATCCGGTGGTGGCATCATAAGAAGCAGCAATTCATAGATGTTTTGGATACTGAAGATCTTTTGTAGATTATGCGATGAAAGAAGCGAACCAGGAAGGTGTTCTTCCTTTGTACCATTTCTGATGTTGTTGAGCAGGTTATAGTGGATGTAGAGGCCCTTGTAGTGGCTGAACAAAATGAGGTGGTCGACGTTGATGAGATCTGATGAGAGCTGCTACCCTAGGCTTGTCATATGGACCGCGGGGTTCCCCTGCATGTATTTGTAATATTGACTATTGTTGCATTTAGAGTGTGTTTCTGTGATTATGTTTGTTGAGATATTGCGATATAATGTTGTGCGAAATGTTAAGATTTTCGGACATGTCACTCACTGAAACCATCGTTGTTGTAATAAGACATAAGTACATTGTAGTTGACATGATTATGTTTCTTAAGATGACGTAACATACTTGTTTCTATTATTATGTTTGTTGGGACATTGTAATGTAATGTTTTGTGAAACCATGACTGCACAAGTGATGCATAAATACATTGTAGTTGACATGATTATGTTTCTTGAGATGATGTACTATACTTGTTTTTGTTATTTTGTTTGTGGAGAGATTGTAATGTAATGTTTTTCGAGACCATGATAGGACAGGTGATGCGTAAGTACCTTGTAGTCGACATGATTTTTTTTCTTGAGTTGATGTAATATACTTGTTTCTGTGATTATGTTTGTTGAGAGATTGTAATGTGATGTTTTGTGAAACCATGATGTGATTATGTTTGTTGAAAGATTGTAATGTAATGTTTTGTGAAACCATGACTGAAGAAGTGATGCATAAGTACCTTGTAGTTGACATGATTTTGTTTCTTTAGATGATGTAATATACTAGTATGTTTTCGATAGGCAATGAAATTGGGACAGAGGGAGTATAGGTTTAATATTTGAAATAAGAATGTATGAAGAGAATCCATATTAGGCGGGAGACAGTAATCCAGGGAAAGGGCATGGTATCCATTAAACTATTGTAACATGCCAATTTAGTCATTGTTGCAGCGGTACAAGGGCTGCTCTCTATCTCTCTCTCTCTCTCTCTCTCTCTCTCTCTCTCTCTCTCTCTCTCTCTCTCTCTCTCTCTCACCGATGCCGATGCCGACGCCATCGCCTGCGACGATGCATTCGCCATGCCGTCCTTGAACGGCGAGGACGACTAGTCGAGCAGCGACAACCTTCTCTCCGACATCGAGTATTCCTTCCATGATGTGAGTTCCCCTTTTTTCTCGGGCTAGGGTTAGGCAATGGTAAATCTCTCGATTTGAGATCCATATGTGCATGCAATCGTGTTCAATTTCAGCTTTGCATTTACCTATAGGTACCACGGACGATCTACAACTCTAAATGGGAGGGCCTAGATCTCAATGGAGAAGTGCCATGTGACCATGGGCTAAAACTGAGGAGACATGTTGCATTCAAAGGCAGTAACACTGGGAGAAGGTTTTTGGGTTGTACAAATCAGGTTTGTTTACATTATGTGCAACTATGACATGAAGTAAAATGTATCATGCATGTTCATAACACTATAGTGTGTGTGTTTTTAGGTTGGCCCGGTGTGTAAAGGAGTAGAGTGGGTGGATCTTGAGTGGCCAGATGCACTTAAGAAATGTTTGGCATAGTTATGGGAGATGTATGAGTTGGAAAGGTCGGGGAGATTTACTGATGTAAGTGATGCAGCTGAAAAAAATTGCAAGCTGTCGGTACAAAATAAGGAGCTAGAACAAGAAATCTAGAATTTTCAATTAGAGATAACTGACTGAATTAATGGGAGCTTGGTTGTTGGAACTGCAAAGAAGCTTCAGGATAGTCACAAGTTGTCGATTCATAATGCAGAAAAGGAGAGGGATCAGCTCAGGGAAGACAAGAAGAAGCTAGAGTACTGCATTGCGGATCTGTTGAAGGAACTGAAGAAGGTGCGCGAGGGTGAACAAGGACAAACTGTAGAGGATACAGGAAATTCGAGATGAATAATTTATGTTGTGCCAATGCCTGAAACTAGTTAACTGTAAGACTTGTAGTTGCGCTTTCTTAACTAAGACAAACTCAATCCTCGAGCAAATTAATTTCAGACGAACACACATATCGTGCATAGAGTTAAGTTCACGCTTACAAAATCACCACTGTAGAGAATATACCAGGCAGTTCAGTACTAAATAGACATATGTTGTGTTCAAGCGAACCTGGGCCGGAGCTGCTTGTTTTCCTCCCTAAGATCGGCCAGCTCCTTCAGTACTTTGTAGTGCTTCATCCGTAGGTTCCAGCGCCCCGTCACGGATTGGAGAAGTTGGTCCGTAGCCATACAATTTTCCTTCAAGATCCCTTTCATGATCTCCGTCTGCTTCCTAGCCGAGGTGCGACCTTCACTGTGTAGCTTCGCCCAGCCAGCGTTTAACTCCTTCAGTTTTTGGCACTTGTCAGAAAGGACCACGAGTTCAGCGCGCATGTGGTCATATGCCAGTTTCTAGGAATTCTGCTTCTCCCTTTGGATTGCTATCTTGTCATTTAGCCAAGTCACCAGGTCATAGTCGAGCTTTTTCCTCTTTCCCTTCAACAAAAATACATAGTATGGTTTGTTCAGTTCACCAGGACAAGGTGGTTAGTTTCCATAATTAACTGAATCGACTAGTGGCACTATCATAATTTCAAGGAAGAAGCAATCTAGGACTAATCAACATTTTATGAATCGACTAGTGGCACTGTCATAATTTCAATTTCAAAGACAAATAAGGTTTATCTACAGTTTAGTGTGCTATGGGTTTTTCCCAATATCACCGAATAGTAGTGGGCTAGTGGCAAACTCATAATGCAGAAACCCATGTCCAGATACATAATGGAAAGAGCACATGGTGTCCATTCATGAACATGAACACCAACACATGTCCAGATAGATAAGGAGTTGCACTAGGATTCTTATTGCACCCTATAATGGGAAGCAGACTTGGGTATTGCTCCCTGAACCCTAAACATTACAAAAGGAGTGGAGGACGAACTGATATTCGTGTCCCCGCTAACGGGAATCAGACTTGGGCATTGCTCCGATACGCCTCCAGGCAAGCCCTTAGCTCCTCGTTCTCTTTTCGAACACCCTCGAGTATGGTGACCCCTCTTCTCATGTCCTCCTGCATATCCTTCACTACATCCAGGCAACGGTTCCTATCATGGTAGGCTCGGATGGTAGCCTTGGTTTCCTCGACGCGTCCTCTGAGTGCCTCGGTGACTTCGTCCTGCAGGAGAGTGCACCTTTCCACGAGATTCTTCTTCTCCTCCATGAGCTCGTTGATTATCTTGATGGACTGTTCGTGCCTGTTCAAGTTAAGGTCGAGCACTTTCTACAGCTTCACGACGTCACGTGCAAAATCTAGCGAGATCTCCTTCTGCACAGATAATTGCTTGTGTAGGCTCTCATTAGCTTGGGTGAGGGAGCGTGCAAGCTCATGTTGGTTGTCAATCTTGGCACTGATTGCGGCCACCTTGTCATGGTACTCGGCCTTTGATCGCTACATCGTTCTTGTTAATTGAAATAGGAATTCTATAATTACACTCCAGGTTCCAGGTGAATACTAATACAGATCAAAAAATCCCCGTTGAATCTATTAACCATAGTGTTAAAAAATGGACCTAGAGATCTATTCATGACCACGATAAACTTATCCTAATAAAAAAAATCCATAGTGAATCTATGAATAGCGGTATTAAGGAAAGACCAAGAGATCCAGTCATATTCATGAAACCTAATACAACTCGCAAAAGAAGAAGAAAAACCAATGCGGGGGGGGGGGGGGGGGGCATGCTCTAAGAAATCCACATCACAACTCGGAGAAATAATAGTGTGGAGATTTTCTACCTCGCTGAGACATGGAACAGGGCCGAACGGGTCCTGTAATGCCTTCGTCGTGCTGGATTATAGCTCCACGGCTGGCCTGTAATACGTTGAAGAAGAAGAGCAAGAAGAAGAAGAAAAACAAGAAGAAGCTGAATAAGATCATGATGGAGAGGGAGATGGAGAAGAAGTAGAACAAGAAGACCGTACTGGGAGGAGCCCTTGCCTGCTAGAAAATTCGGCGCCATTGTCGGGGGAGATTGGGCCTCGATGAGAGGGGGGCTTGAGCGGCGGGTAGATCAAGAAGTGCCTCGCGGCGATTTCTCTCCCTTTTCTCTGCGAGGATCGTCAACCAGCCTCTCCCCCTCCTCAGGGGAGCCATGGCTTGCAGGGTGAGGGTGGCGGCGGCAGGACGAAGAAGATAGTGATTAGTGTGGGAGAAGAGTCAAAGAGTACAGGCCGTGGTCTAGTAGTACTAGTACTATTATACAAGACCACCGTGTACGGTCTACCTTCTCAAAGAAGCCAAGGAGGCAGGGGTAGGGAATCAATGGGACTTGTCTTTATTGCGATGGAAAGTTCAATGGTCTTCGGCGCCGCCCAAAATCCAGTATATAATAAGGGGAGTGCGAGCCGGGTGGTCATCACGGGCATCGGCACGCACATCCCGCATGCGTGTGTCACGTGTTGATGGGGCAATGACACGCGCAACTGCTGCATGATCACGTCGGCACGTCGAACTCCGACGAACTCCACATCGACATGCACACATGGGATATTTACGAGTCTAGAATACGTTGTGCCACTTTTGTTGTGATCAAATTATGTACAGTACGCGAGATATTACCCTTTTTTGATAATCAACAAATGCATGCATGGACACGACACATGAAACCGCTGCTCATCCTTGATCAGATCGGCATCCTACTCTGTGTACCCGCCATCGACCATTCAGAGCAACTACCTCGAGCACGATGCCCCCTCGCCGTGGAAATGGTAGGTCCAAGCCTTCCACTGACCGTCCTATGTCCTCGGCACGTCGCTGCATCATTCGTGATCACGAGTCGCCAACTGAGACAGCACGTCGTGTCCAACCACACTAGGATCCATCGACATCGGCACTCGAGGACACCGCAACGTCGAAGCTCGTACCGACAGCGCACGAGGAGTGTGGGGTACCTGCAGCATCAGACGAGCGCAAAGCAGCAGCCAGGATGGGGGCGCGTGTTGTACCGGCGAGTACGGACAAGAAGAGGAACGAGAATAAGACCAGGAAGAGGAGAGGAGATAGCTATTTGGACGAGTCCAACTCGGCCAATGAGGAGGCGTTCATCGATCAGTTGGAGGCAGAAGCGGAGGAGAGTGACGTGGACCCGTGGGACTATAAAGAGGAGGAGGAGGAGGACTCCGACGAGGAGATAGTGCGCTTATTCGAGGAAGGGTGTGGTGTCGAGTCGTCAGAGGAGGACACCGACGGCGGTGATGGTAGGGACCATGGCGTTGACGAAGACGAGGATTAACTGGAAGACGAAGACGATAGCTTCTTTGAAATATGATCATTTAGTTTATTTAGATAGATGGATTTTCACTTGTTTATGGAGGTAAAGTATCGGTGGCATGGATAGAGAGGTGACACGGATAGACCATGCATAAAAAAGTGGAGAAGGGAGGGGTTATCCTGCCTGTTGGATCACATAGGATCAACAGTTGGTGGAGACGATCCGCATGACATCTGTGTCAGCCAATTAGGGCGTAGCACGCAGAATGAGCACACGTTTGGGTCTCCAAAGGTTTGGGCTTTTGTGAGATTTTTGACCAAGAGAGAGGGAAAATCTCTTTTCACAATCCACCTATGGATCCACCAGTGTCATTGCATGTGTGTTCTTCTCATTAACCACAACTAGAGTCATTGCATGTGTGTTCTTTTCATAGACCACGTATGGAACCACCATTGCCATTAAAATGTGTATTCTTTCATTAACCACATCTAGAGTCATTTCATGATTGTTCTTTTCAAAGACCACATATGGATCCACCAGTGTCATTGAAATGTGTGTTCTCTTCAGAGACCACACATGGATCCACTAGTGTCATTGCATGTGTGTTATTTTTACTAACACATGGATCAACATATGTCATTGCATGTGTGTTCATGTAACAAACCACACATGGATCTACCAATTTCATTGCATGTGTGTTCTTTCCATGAACCACATATGGATTAACCAGAGTCATTGCATGTGTGTTCTTTCCACAAAACACATATGGATCCACCAATGTCATTGCATGTGTGTTCTTTTCCACAAACCACATATGGATCCACTAGTCATTGCATGTGTGGTCTTTCCAAAAACCACAAATGGATCCACGAGAGTCATTGCATGTGTGTTCTTTCCACAAACCACATATGGATCCACCAAAGGCATTGCATGTGTGCTCTTTTCACAAACCATATGTGGATCAACCAATGGCATTACATGTTTGTTCTTTTCACAACCCACATATGGATCAAGCAATGTCATTGCATGTGTGTTCTTTCCACAAACCACATATGTACCCACTAGAGTAATTACATGTGTGTTCTTTTGCACAAACCACATATGGATCCACTAGAGTCATTGCATGTGTGTTCTTTCCACAAACTACATATGGATCCACCAGAGTCATTGCATGTGTGTTATTTTCCACAAACCACATGGATCAACCAAAGTCATTGCATGTGTGTTCTTTCCACAAACCACATATGGATCCACCAATGGCATTCCATGTGTGTTCTTCCCACAAACCACATGGATCAACCATAGTCATTGCATGTGTGTTCTTTCCACAAACCACACATGGATCCACCAATGTCATTACATGTGTGTTCTTTCCACAAACCACATGGATCAACCAGAGTCATTGCATTGTGTTCTTTCCACAAAACGCACATGGATTCACCAGAGTCATTGTATGTGTGTTCAAGTCACAAACCACACATGGATCCACCAATGTCACTGCATGTGTGTTCTTTTCACAAACCACATGTGGATCCACTAGAGTCATTGCATGTGTGTTCTTTTCACAAACCACACATGGATCCACCAGAGTCATTGCATGTGTGTTTTTTCCACAAACCACATATGGATCCACCAATGTCATTGCATGTGTGTTTTTTTCCACAAACCACATATGGATCCACCAATGGCATTGCATGTGTGTTATTGTCATAAACCACATATGGATCAACCAATGTCATTGCATGTGTGTTCATGTCACAAACCACACATGGATCCACCAATGTCATTGCATGTGTGTTCTTTCCACGAACCACATATGGATCAACCAGAGTCATTACATGTGTATTCTTTACATAAACCACACATGGATCTAACAGAGTAATTGCATGTGGGTTCATGTCACAAACCACACATGGATCCACCGTGTCATTGCATGCGTCTTCTTTTCACAAACAACATATGGATCAAGAAATGTCATTGCATGTGTGTTCTTTCCATAAACCAAATATGGATCCACCAATGCCATTGCATGTGTGTTCTTTCCACCAACCACATATGGATCCACTAGAGTCATTGCATGTGTGTTCTTTTCACAAACCACATATGGATCCACCAGAGTCATTGCATGTCTGTTCTTTCCACAAACCACATGGATCAACACATGTCATTACATGTGTGTTCTTTCCATGAACCAGATGGATCAACCAGAGTCATTGTATGTGTGTTCTTTTTACTAACAACAACTAGAGTCATTGCATGTGTGTTATTTTCACAATCCACATATGGATCCACCGGTGTCATTGCATGTGTGTCCTTCTTACTAACCACAGCTAGAGTCATTGCATGTGTGTTCTTTTCACAGACCACATATGGATGCACCATTGTCATTGAAATGTGTGTTCTTTCATTAACCACATCAGGAGTTATTTCATGTCTATTCTTTTCATAGACCACATATGGATCCACCAGAGTTCATTGCATGTGTGTTCTCTTCACAGACCACACATGGATCCACCAGAGTCATTGCATGTGGTTCCACCAGAGTTTATTGCATGTGTGTTCTGTTCACAATCCACCTATGGATCCACCAGTGCCATTGCATGTGTTTTCTCTTCAGAGACCACACATGGATCCACTAGTGCTTTGCATGTGTGTTTTTTTACTAACAACAACTTGAGTCATTTAATGACTATTCTTTTCACAGACCACATATGGATCCACAAGTGTCATTGAAATGTGTGTTCTCTTTAGAGACCACACATGGATCAACCAGAGTCATTGCATGTGTGTTCTTTTTACTAACACCAACTAGAATCATTGCATGTGTGTTCTTTTCACAATCGACCTATGGATCCACCAGTGTCATTGCATGTGTGTTCTTCTCATTAGCCACAACTAGAGTCATTGCATGTGTGTTCTCTTCAGAGACCACACGTGGATCCACAAGTGTCATTGCATGTGTGTTCTTTTTAGTAACAACAACTAGAGTCATTGCATGTGTGTTATTTTCACAATCCACCTATGGATCCACCAGTGTCATTGCATGTGTGTTCTTCTCATTAACCATAGCTAGATTCATTGCATGTGTGTTCTATTCAGAGACCACACATAGATCCACCAGTGTCATTGCATGTGTGTTCCTTTTACTAATAACAACTAGAGTCATTGCATGCCTGTAATTTTCAAATACCACATATGGATCCACTGGTGTCATTGAAATGTGTGTTCTCTTCAGAGACCACATATGGATCCACCAGTGTCATTGTATGTGTGTTCTTTTTTACTAAAAACAACTGGAGTCATTTCATGACCATTCTTTTCACATACCACATATGGATCCACCAATGTCATTGCATGTGTGTTCTTTTCACAATCCACCTATGGATCCACTAGTGTCATTGCATGTGTGTTCTTTTTACTAACAACAACTGGAGTCATTGCATGTGTGTTATTTTCTCATACAACATATGGATCCACCGGTGTCATTGAAATGTGTGTTCTCTTTAGAGACCACACATGGATGCACCAGTGTAATTGTAGGTGTGTTCTTTTTACTAACAACAACTGGACTCATTTCATGACTATTCTTTTCGCAGACCACATATGGATCCACTAGTGTCATTGAAATGTGTGTTCTCTTCAGAGACCACACAGATCAACCAGATTCATTGCATGTATGTTCTTTTTACTAACGACAACTAGAGTCATTGCATTTGTGTTCTTTTTACTAACAACAACTAGAGTCATTGCATTTGTGTTCTTTTTACTAACAACAACTAGAGTCATTGCATGTGTGTTCTTTTCACAATCCACCTATGGATCCACCAGTGTTATTGCATGTGTGTTCTCTTCAGATACCACACATGGATCCACCAGTATCATTGCACGTGTGTTCTTTTTACTAACAACAACTGGAGTCATTTCATGACTATTCTTTTCACATACCACATATGGATCAACCAGTGTCATTGAAATGTGTGTTCTCTTCAGAGACCACACATGGATCCACTAGTGTCATTGCATGTGTGTTGTTTTTACTAACAACAACTAGAGTCATTGCATGTGTGTTCTTTTCACAATCCACCTATGGATCCACCAGTGTCATTGCATGTGCGTTCTTCTCATTAACCACAGCTAGAGTCATTGCATGTGTGTTCTCTTCAGAGACCACACATGGATCCACCAGTGTCATTGCATGTGTGTTCTTTTTACTAACAACAACTGGAGTCATTGCATGTGTGTTATTTTCACATACCACATATGGATCCACCTGTGTCATTGAAATGTGTGTTCTCTTTAGATACCACACATGGATCCACCAGTGTCATTGCATGTGTGTTCTTTTTACTAACAACAACTGGAGTCATTTCATGACCATTATTTTCACATACCACATATGGATCCACCAGTGTCATTGAAATGTGTGTTCTCTTCAAAGACCACACATGGATCCACTAGTGTCATTGCATGTGTGTTCTTTTTACTAACAACAACTAGATTCATTGCATGTGTGTTATTTTCACAATCCACCTATGGATCCACCAGTGTCATTGCATGTGTGTTCTTTTTACTAACAACAACTGGAGTCATTGCATGTGTGTTATTTTCACATACAACATATGGATCCATCGGTGTCATTGAAATGTGTGTTCTCTTTAGAGACCACACTTGGATCCACCAGTGTAATTACATGTGTGTTCTTTTTACTAACAACAACTGGACTCATTTCATGACCATTCTTTTCACATACCACATATGGATCCACCAACGTCATTGAAATGTGTGTTCTCTTTAGAGACCATAGATGCATCCACCAGTGTCATTGCATGTGTGTTCTTTTTACTAACAAAGACTAGAGTCATTGCATGTGTGTTCTTTTCACAATCCACCTATGGATCCACCTGTGTCATTGCATGTGTGTTCTTTTTTACTAACAACAACTGGAGTCATTCCATGTGTGTTATTTTCTCATACAACATATGGATCCACCGGTGTCATTGAAATGTGTGTTCTCTTTAGAGACCACACATGGATCCACCAGTGTAATTGCATGTGTGTTCTTTTTACTAACAACAACTGGACTCATTTCATGACTATTCTTTTCGCAGACCACATATGGATCCACTAGTGTCATTGAAATGTGTGTTCTCTTCAGAGACCACACAGATCAACCAGAGCCATTGCATGTGTGTTATTTTTACTAACGACAACTAGAGTCATTGCATTTGTGTTCTTTTTACTACCAACAACTAGAGTCATTGCATGTGTGTTCTTTTCACAATCCACCTATGGATCCACCAGTGTTATTGCATGTGTTTTCTCTTCAGATAACACACATGGATCCACCAGTATCATTGCACGTGTGTTCTTTTTACTAACAACAACTGGAGTCATTTCATGACTATTCTTTTCACATACCACATATGGGTCAACCAGTGTCATTGAAATGTGTGTTCTCTTCAGAGACCACACATGGATCCACTAGTGTCATTGCATGTGTGTTGTTTTTACTAAGAACAACTAGAGTCATTGCATGTGTGTTCTTTTCACAATCCACCTATGGATCCACCAGTGTCATTGCATGTGCGTTCTTCTCATTAACCACAGCTAGAGTCATTGCATGTGTGTTCTCTTCAGAGACCACACATGGATCCACCAGTGTCATTACATGTGTGTTCTTTTTACTAACAACAACTGGAGTCATTGCATGTGTGTTATTTTCACATACCACATATGGATCCACCTGTGTCATTGAAATGTGTGTTCTCTTTAGATACCACACATGGATCCACCAGTGTCATTGCATGTGTGTTCTTTTTACTAACAACAACTGGAGTCATTTCATGACCATTATTTTCACATACCACATATGGATCCACCAGTGTCATTGAAATGTGTGTTCTCTTCAGAGACCACACATGGATCCACTAGTGTCATTGCATGTGTGTTCTTTTTACTAACAACAACTAGATTCATTGCATGTGTGTTCTTTTCACAATCCACCTATGGATCCACCAGTGTCATTGCATGTGTGTTCTTTTTACTAACAACAACTAGAGTCATTGCATGTGTGTTATTTTCACATACAACATATGGATCCATCGGTGTCATTGAAATGTGTGTTCTCTTTAGAGACCACACTTGGATCCACCAGTGTAATTACATGTGTGTTCTTTTTACTAACAAAAACTGGACTCATTTCATGACTATTCTTTTCACAGACCACGTATGGATCCACTAGTGTCATTGAAATGTGTGTTCTCTTCAGAGACCACACAGATCAACAAGAGTCATTGCATGTGTGTTCTTTTTACTAACAACAACGAGAGTCATTGCATCTGAGTTCTTTTTACTAACAACAACTAGAGTCATTTCATGTGTGTTCTTTTCAAAATCCACCTTTGGATCCACTAGTGTTATTGCATGTGTGTTCTCTTCAGATACCACACATGGATCCACCAGTATCATTGCATGTGTGTTCTTTTTACTAACAACAACTGGAGTCATTTCATGACTATTCTTTTCACATACCACATATGGATCAACCAGTGTCATTGAAATTTGTGTTCTCTTCAGAGACCACACATGGATCCACCAGTGTCATTGCATGTGCGTTGGTTTTACTAACAACAACTAGAGTCATTGCATGTGTGTTCTTTTCACAATCCACCTATGGATCCACCAGTGTCATTGCATGTGCGTTCTTCTCATTAACCACAGCTAGAGTCATTGCATGTGTGTTCTCTTCAGAGACCACACATGGATCCACCAGTGTCATTGCATGTGTGTTCTTTTCACTAACAACAACTTGAGTCATTGCATGTGTGTTATTTTCACATACCACATACGGATCCACCGGTGTCATTGAAATGTGTGTTCTCTTTAGATACCACACATGGATCCACCAGTGTCATTGCATGTGTGTTCTTTTTACTAACAAAAACTAGAGTCATTGCATGTGTGTTCCTTTCACAATCCACCTATGGATCCACCAGTGTCATTGCATGTGTGTTCTCTTCAGAGACCACACATGGATCCACTAGTGTCATTGCATGTATTTTCTTTTTACTAACAACAATTAGAGTCATTTCATGTGTGTTATTTTCACAATCCACATATGGATCCACCGGTGTCATTACATGTGTGTTATTCTCATTAACCATAGCTAAAGTCAATGCATGTGTGTTCTTTTCACAAACCACATATGGATCCACCATTGTCACTGAAATGTGTATTCTTTCATTAACCACACCTGGAGTCATTTCATGACTATTCTTTTAACAAACCATATATGGATCCACCTGAGTTCATTGCATGTGTGTTCTCTTCACAGACCACACATGGATCCACCAGTGTCATTACATGTGGTTCCACCAGTGTCATTAAAATATGTTTTATCTTTAGAGACCACACATGGATCCACCAGTGTCATTGCATGTGTGTTCTTTTACTAACAACAACTAGATTCATTGCATGTGTGTTCTTTTCACAATCCACCTATGGATCCACTAGTGTCATTGCATGTGTGTTCTTCTAATTAACCACAGCTAGTTATTGCATGTGTGTTCTCTTCAGAGACCACACATGGATCCACCAGTGTCATTGCATGTGTGTTCTTTTTACTAACAACAACTAGAGTCATTTCATTACTATTATTTGCACAGACCACATATGGATCCACCAATGTCATTGGCATGTGTGTTCTCTTCAGAGACAACAAATGGATCCACCAGTGTCATT
Organism: Avena eriantha; assembly: GCA_910589775.1. NCBI lineage: Eukaryota > Viridiplantae > Streptophyta > Magnoliopsida > Poales > Poaceae > Avena > Avena eriantha. Next base: position 222,359,434 of record OU342740.1, read on the forward strand.
GCATGTGTGTTCTTTTTACTAACAACAACTAGAGTCATTGCATGTGTGTTATTTTTCACAACCCACCTATGGATCCATCGGTGTCATTGCATGTGTGTTCTTCTCATTAACCATAGGTAGAGTCATTGCATGTGTGTTCTTTTCACAGACCATGTATGGATCCACCATTGTCATTGAAATGTCTATTCTTTCATTAACCACATCTGTAGTCATTTCATGACTGTTCTTTTCAAAGACCACATATGGATCCACCAGTGTCATTAAAATGTGTGTTCTCTTCACATGCCACACATGGATCCACTAGTTTCATTGCATGTGGTTCCACCAGAGTTCATTGCATGTGTGTTCTTTTCACAAACCACCTATGGATCCACCAGTGTCATTTCATATGTTTTCTTCTCATGAACCACAGCGAGAGTCATTGCATGTGTGTTCTTTTCACAAACCACATATGGATCCACCACTGTCATTGAAATGTGTATTATTTTCAATGACAGCCGTTGGCCACAAACAACCGGGACGCAGAGCTAACCAGCAACCTCTCCGGGCTTCTAGAAGACCCGATCCCGGATTGTTAGGCGCCGTTGGATCGGGGTGCGTGGACGATAAGGATGTCCTTGGCGCGGGGGATCCGCGAGAAGTCTGTTCTGCAAACTAATTGGTAGTGGCAACGACGTTGGGCCTACGTCCTAGACCTTATCCCCCTAACCTCGAGGCCGAAGCTCAGATCGTGTTCCTTCATCTCCATGGAGAGGGAGAGGCCCAAACTCAGCTTGCACGAGATCCAGATGTTCACCCTACGACATACTCGCGCCGCCCTTCTCGAGGTTTTCGGCCGACTTCGAGCTCAGCTATGCCGGGGTCCTATCGTGCCGCTCTTGCACGACAACGCATTGGCGACGCAGATCTAGGAGCGCCACCACTAGCTGCCAGAGCGTAAGAGGGCAATGGCATGGTACTCGCGCATGAGCGCGTACTGGCGAAAGTTGTTCAAGAAGGAGTGGGCTGCGTTGATTGAGCTGTGCGGAACCCATCGGCGGAAGATCCACCCGGATCTGCGCAACCCTGATGGGAGGCAATGCTTCTGGGAAGTTCCTGGGCGTAGGACCTCCACCGTTATTGATGCAGCGCACCGTGAAGAATCCATGAGGAGGAGGAACGCTGCCGGGAACGTCAGCATCGAGTCCAACACGGAGGAGGCTGGTGGTGACGCGGACAACAACATCGATGATGGAGACGGTGGGAGCATCATAGTCGATTAGGGCCACTTAAGCATAAATGAAATCTATGTACGGTATCTTAATCCCCTCTTTGGATCTGGGTCACTTGAGTCATAGTCAATTATCGTCATAATCTATATATGTTGGCCATGTTTTAGTTGTCTTTGTCTTTGAAACTAGTCGAAACTTGTCCGATCCTAAAAATAAAGTTCGCTCGTTCCTGGCATATCGGATGGGACAATACGCTGAGTCTTCTCCCAGCACTTGATGGCACAACCATAATTTGGAGTGCGCTAGAGGAGAAGGGATCGAGCGTGTTGTAATAGTGTACTACCCTTGTCCAGATATAACTGACTTAGTTTTTTTAGATATTTAATACATGTGTCTATAGCCAAAGCATGTCTAGATACATGTTTTAGGCTTCTCTGTCTTTCAAACTAATCAAAAGTCATCAAATTCTGGACAAACAAAGTCATTGCATTCACATCTGATGGGACAATACGCTAACTCTGCTACTTGATGGCACATCCATAATTCTAGAGTGCGCTAGAGGATATGGGAATCCAAGGGAGATGGGAACTAGTAGCTACGTCCATACGCAGGTAAAAAATTAATGTAATAATATTAAAAAAATTATAATCTGGTCCACATGACCCCATCACAAACACGTTGCACGCACCAGATATAAATAAAGACGACACGACTAGTTTAGTTTCAATGGTATAATTCAACATACAACGTTACTGTGCCTGCATCTTTGTGCTCCTCTTATTAGTCTGCTAGCCCAAGCTGCATTAAGCATCAGTTGATGAGGATAAAAAATGATAAAATGGCAAATAAAACAATTTTTAAGCTTACCATTCATCTAGAGAATCGTATAAAGATGAAATTGGCAGGGATTTATTATTTCTCCTGCAGTTAGCCGAAAGATCCTCAAGAACATCCTCAATCACCCCTGCAACTTCTTCATATTCTAATACACCTCCATTATTTGCCCTTTCCTCCCCGTTCCGCTTACCCATTTGTTTCTTTTCACACCCTTTTCTCGTCGGCACCTCCACTTCTTCATAAATTCGGTGCTTACGTACGTTTTCCTCCGAGTGCTCATCACCATTTTCCTCCACCTGCTGCACTTCCTCAAGTTCTTCGTCTTCGCACTGCTCTTCCTCCAGTTCTAGCTGAGAAGCCTCATTTTCTGCCACCGAGGTGTGAATAGGGACAATATCATGTGTAACTGGGTTTTTGCACAACCTCTTGATATGGCCGAATCCGCCACATCGTTTGCATTTCCTTTTCCTAGCTCCCAGCCTTGAACCTTTATCGATGGAGGCTTTGATCCTTAGCTTTCTAGGCCTCCCAGGTGGCCTCCTAAGAACAGGTGGTTGAAGTTTGAACCCTGGATCGACAATCTCCCAATCATTTTCATCGGCCATAGGTGGTACATTTTCTGCATAAGTTGCAGCATACTTGTCCACGGAGAAATAGTTGTCGACATAGTTCTCTATTTTCGCTCCGCTACCTCTAAGCTATAATATGAAGTATATTGCATGGTAACATGGCAGACCAGTACTCTGCCACTGCCTGCATGAATAAGTCTTATTTCCAATGTCTACAGTGTACCTCCATTCACTTCCACGCTTGTATTCTGCATAAACCTCAGCCAATGTTCTGGAACTTTTGACCATCCTCATCTTTATCATTCTCATTGCCCTGGTTCTTGCATTCAGTAACATAACCACCTTTGGAACTATTTTATGGACTAAAAAGTTTCTTGCACAAATTATTTGCCTTAAATCTATCTTCACCATTATGCACTGTCTTATTTCATCCAACAAAATTACAATTTCAAGTGTCTTCATGCCCAAAATCTTATCATTGAAACTCTCTGCCAAATTATTGCAAACAAAATGCACCTTGCTTAACTCACCAAACTTGCTTCTGGCCCATAACTTGGTGTGATGTTCTTCAAGGTATTTTTTCACCTTTGGCACTACATACATGTTCTGCAAGTAAGTATCATGTGTGCTTGGGGTGTATGTGTATGCTGATCGCCACAACTCCTCTTCAAAGATCTTTCATTTGAACTTCTTCGTGAAGTTAGTAGCGAGGTGCCACATGCATTCCCTATGCTCAACCCTAGGAAACACAACATCAAAAACATTCTCAAGACCCTCGCATGCACCGGTGTGTATCACCAAGCCTTCAGGGTGACCAATTACTGCCCGTAGTCTCTGCATGAACCATGTCCATCTTTCATTTGATTCACCCTCAAGAATAGCATAAGCTACGGGTAGAAGCCAATTATGCGTGTCCAAAGCACAAGCAGAAGCAACATGTCCCCTGAACTTCCTTGTTAAAGAAATTGCGCCTATTGCCAAGTATGGCCTGCAGCCGTCTAGGAACCCCTTCCAGCATGCCTTTAGGCAGACAAAACATCTCTTGAAGCATATCTTATCTGCCTGCTTATACCTGACCCCCCTCGAGACCTTTTGTATTCCTTTCACCACCTCGTAATCGATGTCAACAACACTACCAGGTGATGTTTTCTCTACCTGATCTTTGAAACTATACAACATATGAAAACTGTCATTCCACTTGCCTTGAATTAAGTCTAGAGCCATCTCCTTCCCATCAAAGACTCTGTGGTAAGGAATCGGAATGTTAAATTTTTTGCTAATCTTTGCTCTGAGTTCAGCAGGTCTAGTGTTATGATCCTGCCTCACCCAGTCAAGTACAGTAGCAGCAATCCACTTGGTAGCGCCGGTCTAATTTTATCACTTAAAGAAGTATTAGGGAAGTTGTGTTTCTTCATGTTTACTTTGATATGCATTCGATAAGAATCCAAATAATTCAGAGCTAGTTATCAGCAGAATAAATATGAGAAAGACTGAAACTAAATGTAGCTATTGCAACCTGAAATGGGTGTCCACCCCGCGTTGGAGATGCATGTAATCTCCATTTACACACATTACTTTCCCTACAGTGCACCCTAAATCTCTTTTGGTCGCTCTTTTCAATGATAAATTCGAACCCAACTCTGATTGCATTGGTTGAAACTACATATCTGCGGTCCTCCAAATTCTCAAAGATAGTCCCCTCATCAGTTGCAGGATTCACTGGCCTGTCCTCGTCTTCGTCATCGTATCTACATCCCATTTCCACATATTCACATTCCTCTTCCTCATCAGTCCAATAGTCAGGCTCAAAGTTCGAATCAATCAAATATTCCATACTCTCCATCCTATCAGGGTCAGCAGTCACGTCTGGATATGCTTTCTCATCATCATCCGGACCTCCACACATTTCAGTGCCTTCATGCTCTCTTGACTAAGTATCATGCTCATGGACAAGCTGTACAGACGTCCTGCGGTTACCAACACATATCCTTGCCATCACCATGGGACTAGAAACGCTAATTGGGGTATGCAAAAAAGGAATCACAATTCTTAACCTTCAATGTGGATGCACGACACCTTCTCCGGGCTCCATACCTCGAAAGCTCTGCACCCCACTTCCTCTTCCCCTGTTTTGTTGTCTTCTGTTCTCTCCAGACTTGAAGGATATTCCGTGCTATTCAGCCGCGCAGGACCCATCTCCGTGTTCTCAAGCCTCGCAGGATCCATCTTTGAGCGGGATCCAGATCACCAGCGTCGTTGGGCGCCTAACCCAACGGCCGACTCTCGGTTTTTGTTTCTAGACGCTCCTGGGCGGTGGACGGCGGCAAGGAGACAGGGAAGGGAGGGGAGGGGAGGGGACATGAGGGGATGGCTGGGAGGGGAGGGCGGGAGGACGACGACCCAAGGGGACGACGAGAGCGGTGCACGACTTAGCAGAGTGGTGGCAGCAGGAGGGCAGGAGCGGAGCGGAGCGGAGCTGGTTGCAACAAAAAATGGAAAATTGCACAATAATGTGTTGGTGGGCGGCACCAGCCCTCGAACCTGGGACGCGCGTCGTTGAAGGTGGAGGAGGCGGGCCCTCCAGTCAAAAAACATGCCACCTGTCAGCGCACTATGCACGGTAGCACTTCTCGGAATTTTTAGCAGGTCCCACATGTCAGTCTATTTGATCAAAACTTGCATGCAGTGCATGGCTGGTTCACGCGCTAGTTCCGAAAAAAATCTTGTTGATCCAAACTTGAAGTGGTAGTTCCGCTTCCTCCCCCTCATCTGTTCTCCTCTTCTTCTTCTCCTTGCAGTGGTAGTTCTTCTTTCTTCCTCGATCAAAACATTCCCGCATGTAAGCCATGGCCAGTAGCCGGATGAAGAGGAACTGGTTCGATCTCCTGGCTGACCCACTTCGCAAGATCGCCGACTACTTGCTAGAGAAAGAGGAGTACGTCGACACCTATGCTGCTTATCAGGAAGTCTGCACCGATTGGCGCCGCACATTAAAGGTGCCCGAATTCCATCTCAACAACTAGATCATGATAGATCACACACTTCCAGACATTGGCGACTTCACCTTCCTCAACCTCGCCACTTGTCGTTGCTTCAGGACGAATCTAATGGACATCCATTGCAGGTTGACATTCACATCCGATATATATAACATTCATTTATTGGTATTTTCCATTGTAAACATCTTAGTGCTAACTGATGCCCTCTTCTTCCAAAAGATTCTACTTCGTCGGTGTTTCTCGTGGCATCATCGTGTTTGCTCAGACGGTGGAGCCGTACTAGATTCAGCTTCTAAAACCAATCACTCATAAGTCTACCACTGAGTTTTAAGCACACATACCATCTGATCTTTTGCAATCTGTCATCGTGACGAAGTCCCTGACGATGGTGTTCGTTTGCCCTGATTATCCAAATCATATTGCATGGGCCGTTGAGAGCACCCCAATGGGGCAAATCAATGAATCATTTTGAGAAGGATTGTATTCGCCACCTCCTGATACGCTTCTGGACTGCATGACGACATTTCGAGGGGAAGTATATGCATTACTTGAGAATGGAGACATCTTGTCAACCAACATCCAGTTAGAGCAGTGCGCGAGCACTGTCACGATGGCCAAAATAATTTCAGCCCCAGTCTTTGAACAGGTACGCGGAACCTACAAGTTTTACCTTGTGGAGTCAAATGGTGATCTGCTTCTTGTGTTGAACGGGGAGTTCGCTAAAGGGCAACCGTTGTTGTACCGGGTGGACACGGAGAACCACTCTCTTGAGGCCGTCGGTGACATTGGAAGTCGTGCCCTCTTCGTTAATTACAATCGGTCTATCTCCATCGACACTAGGTTACACCCCACAGTCAAACCTGGTTGCATATACTACAAGAATTATATCGGACTGTATGATCATGAGGTTCAAGCCTAGGAAGAGGAAACAACAATGGTAATGTATGGCTTAAGTCTGGAACATACACCGAGGCCTTACCCTCTGGACGAGATACTAGCAGCACATTGCAGACGGAGAGAGTTTTCTGAACATGTGTTGCAGCACTATATAGGGGAAAATGAATCCTATATTCATCCTAGGTTATTTGCTAGCATTTTCAGGTCTATTTTTTGAAGTAGAAATTTGTACTGTATTTTTATATTATTTCGATCAGTAGTATGCGTATTACCTTTCAGAAAAAATTGTAATATATTTAATTTTAGTACTTTCAGAATTCAAAGTATTTATGTTTAGTAGCTTCTTTCAGAATTCTCTATGTTCGACAGCCGAAGCCGGCGGCGGGCATCAGCTTAGCGTCGGAATTCAGGTTCCACATGGAAAATTGCACAATAATGTGTTGGTGGGTGGCACCAGCCCTCGAACCTAGGATGCACATCGTTGAAAGTGGAGGAGGCGGGCCCGCTAGTCAGAAAACAGGCCACGTCGGCATCCCCTGTTTCTGTTGCCCTTTTAAAAAAAGAAAACACGCCACGTCGTCATCCCCTGTTTCTCATGGTGTTGCTACAATCGACGGTTCATGGTGGCATAGAAAAAATATCGTATAAACATAAGGGCAAAGTCGTCAACATTTCTAAAATGAAACCCGGTCTCTTACCTGTCCTGGTACATTGCCCGATGAGGTGGATAGCCATGACCGATCTTTTTAATACGTTCACACTCTTATGCCGAGAAGGGAAATATAGATTGAGCGGTTAATGCAACGAGTGTCGAATTATTACCCTCTAAGGAAATGGGAGATGGTTATTTTCACGCGTGCCCGTAGTCCAAACCTACTATCAGTCTTTCACTCCCCTTCTCCAACAAACCATAGTTCACCTTGCACAGCTCCTTCGCGTCGCACCACCTAGGGTAACATGGCCTCGCCTAAGGATCCGCCGCCGCCACCACAGCCGCCGAAACTGGGGTATTTAGCCCCTCTAAGGCAGGCCATGAAGCTCTACTTCAAGGCCGGTCTCCCATTGCCCTACCAGGCGGCTGATTTCCCCCAATGTGCCGAATCGGCCGCGACGACAGCGGCGGCACCGTTGGTGTGCCGGATGCGGCAAGCAGGGCCAAGAGAGCGATGTGGAGAAATCGCGCGGCGGCATTACGGCATGCTCTAGGAAATGGGAACAAGGTACATATCAAATCATTCACGAGAGCATGCCGCTGAAGGTACACACCCTCGAAGATGGCAGCGCCAAGGTCTAGGAACTCTCGCATCCACGCTTCGGCGCAGGCTACCTTACCGCAGTGGGGGAGGCTAGGAACACGCCGTCAGTGGCAAAGACGCTCCATCCTACGCACCTTCGGAGGCCGTACCGTGGCGGCGACCAAGCGTCTACAGTCAGCATGCTAGATTGTTCGACAGCCGGAGCCGGCGGCGGGCATCAGCTCAGCGCCGGAATTCTGGTTCGAGTTCACATGGACCTACGATCCCAAGAACAACTTATGTCTTCTCAAGGAAATTGGCCAGCCAACTTTTCTGGTGGAGATCTGTAGTTTCTTCAGTGTAGAATAGTTAAGTTCAGACTGAAGAATGGCTTTTGTAGATGAAATGCTGACGAATTGTTCTATAAACTAGTAGGAAGTTTAGCCCACATTTGTGTAGGTATAAGACCCTTTTGTATGGAAGTACTAATGTTGTAAGCAAATACTATCAAGTATCTATTTCCTTCAATTACTAGTCGTGGTTAAATCCAGTTAACTGGCATTTTTTATCCCAGACTACAGATTTTGCGTCTGTTGTCTGTGTTGTAAACCATTTTTCCTTTGTCTTGTGTTGTTTGCAAAATGGTCCTGCATTCAACGTGTTACAAATATAGCTACCTTGTACTTGAAGAGGAGATGGACTACATTTTCCTGGCATCCACAGAATTGACATTGCTCATTGTCAGACCACCCTCTTTTTATGAGGTTGTCCTTGGTTATTCATAGAAATTATAAAGCACAGTGTTCAACTACATCGATTCAAACTATTACACACACACTACATCAAATTCATTACCCACACATACTACATCGATTCAAACTATTACACACACATACTACTTCAAATTCATTACCCACACATACTACATCGATTCAAACTATTACACACACATACTACTTCAAATTCATTACCCACACATACTACATCGATTCAAACTATTACACATTTTTAGTCGATCCTAACTTCCTACTATGCTCTCCATACTACAAATTCATTAGCCACACATACCACATCAATTCACTAGAGCTCTATCTTCACTCAAGGGAAATCAGAAGCACCAGCTCGTCCAAGCCTAGTTCCCCCACCGAAACTGTGTGCGCCGTCGCGAAACGGTGGTGGTCCTGTGCCATCGATCCTTCCAGGCCAACACTACAGGTGACGAGGACGCTTTCTGGCAGACTGTTCGGGGCCCTAAATGCCATGTACCGATTCTAGAACCTCCTCCAGGTGGATGATGATCGGGTGCTTCCAGCTAAGTGTCGCCCTGCCCTACTTGGAATCTGCACCTCATACATCTTAGGAACAACGTCAGGATCTTTCAGCCATGACTTTACCTCGATGACCCATCTATCGCTCGGTGGCACGATTTCCACCAGCTCGCCGCCAAGGCTACTGACGACCTGCTTGAGGGCCTCCGGCTCCCAAGCATCCAATGGGAGGCCGTCAAAACCAAGTTTGGAGAAGAAATGAAGCTGCCATAAGTGATCGTCCCACCCACAGGCGTGATGCTAACGCATGAAGTTCATTTTCTCCCCGCAGCACTCGAAAGAATGGGAAGAATCCAGAACGCGCTCAGTGTCTGAGTTGTGCTTGAACTGGACGAAAAAATCGAATGGCGGCGCGCATACCTCAATCTTGACCTCATTTCGTCTGATCCCAAAACAAGACCTGAAAGCCCACAGCAACTCTGCCGGCGACACGGCGGGATGGATGCCCAGCATGGTGGCCATGAGAGCGTGGTCGTTGAACTCCTGTGCTAGGGCTACCATGCCTGGGGTGCGCGGCAGCATGCAACTTCCCGAGGCCGGTCGCCAGCCTAGATCGCTCGACGTGACGCTCTGCGAGAAGGACTAGCCAGAGGTGAGATATTAGTCTAGGGACATGAAGCTCCGATACGGCGGACGATGCGACAGCGACGGCTGCCAGCTTCAATTAGAGGCATGGGAGGTTGACCGGACATGGTGGGGACGCAAATTAGAGCAAGTGCGAGATCCGATCTGAGACGAGTAGCCGGAGCTGAGCAAATGTTATGGGGAGGGGAGCAGGGGAGAAGACCATAGCAGAGCAAAGAAATAGATCTGGTCCACTCAGGGATCTGGTCCACGCAGGGGTCAGCTAGTCCACGACCACAAAAGATAACGGGGAATACTGACAGGGCGGGCCAAGAAGAGTTGACCTAACGGCGGTATTTGAGTTCAACCATTTTTCGTCTGGTTCAAACGACCGTTTTGCCGTTAGATTTGTATTCACCCCCATTTGGCCCTTCTAGACAATTGGCGATTCTACTACGGCCCCTCCGCGCAATTGATGACAACTCAAGTACCGGGATGCACTCGCCCGGGAAATTTGGTACCGCAATAGAACAATCCCCTATAGAGCCTATGTGTGATCCCTCGTCACGGGAAGATTTGGGCCTTCTGCGGCTATTCAGGGTTGACTGGCAGAGCTCCGGGTTGGACTCAAGCCTCTACGAGGTGGCCTTCTCCCGTTTCTTGCATGCCTTGGCGACGAGGACGTACACCTGAGCAACTGCTTCTAGCGACTTGTCCTTCTCCAGGAGGGTCTTAGCGACGGCAATGTTGAGGGCAGGAGTTGGCATGACCTGCCTCCCCTCTGAATCAATGTAAGGGGTGGCCTTTGTCGGCTTAGAACCGTCATACCCCAACCTTCTACAAACAACTAGGATCCTCGACGACATGAGCTGTCACTTTCTTTGCCTTTTGCTTTAACATCAATTGCTTGTACTCGGCCTCCATAGCTCTTGCCGCCTTGATGGATTGCTGCGCCTTACCCATGTCCTCGTCCAGCTTAGCGCCTTGGTCCGCGATGCACTTGGCCTCCGCCAAGGTTTCCGCGTGTTTCTCATCAAGCTCTGTAACGCTCTGGATATGGGCAATGGTGATTGGCTCAACAAGAAGTGCGCCATAGATTGCTTTGTTGGCGGGAGTGGCCAGTGGGTTGCCAGCTGCTGACGTTGATGGTGGCATTCACGGCTAGTTTGATTGTCGAGCAGTACTGGTGGCCGTGGTGAGTTCCTGCGCTGGTTGCTAGCGGATTACCGGAGGCAGCAAGGCCTTGGCCGGAGCCGGAGGCTCGACGGATTTCTTGGCTGCTACTGCTCTGGTAACCGCTGGTGTGGGCGGAGTTCTCTCACATTCTGGTTCCTTTCCGTCTGCTTCCATCACGCTTCCAATGGCAACTAGCACCTGGTGGGAGGTGTTGGCTTTCTCGCCGCACTCCTCCTTCTTGATCTCCTACTCAATCTCCCTCATAACAACATCGTATTCCTCCGAGTTAGCGTCTGAGCCACCGCCATCCATGTTGATGTCGGCGTAAAGCGCATCAAGGACGGATTCAGAGTTGGCTTCGGTGTTGATGATGACGAATGAGGAGGGTTATGGAGGCGGGCCATTGTTGTTGTTCCCTCCTCCGTCTATGATGGCAATTTCCGTCATGGCCTCTTCATTGGCATCCACATATTCATTGATGATGGCGACCATCTCACAAAGGGTGAGAGGTCCCGTGGCCTGCTGTCTTTAGAGAGTATGCTGGAGTAGTGTTCCGAGTGGGAGCCATTGCACGAAGTGGTATACGCGCTCGTCAGCACGGTCGCCCTCTAGGGTTTCCCTCACCCTCATCCATCTGGCGAGGTATTCGCGGGGAGGTTCTCCATCCCTTTGAAAGCATCTAGCCAGATCGAAGATGGTGACGATGTCGACAAAGTGTGATCTGCGCATCTCTAACGCTCGAGGAAGCCGAGTGGATTTGCGGGGTCCTTCCACCTTTATATCCTTCACAGGGGCAGTTTGGGTGGGCCTTGAAATTTCCCGATTCGAGCCACCATAATCCAAGGAGAGGTATGGCCCAGATACTTCCGCGAATGTGTCATGCTCATAGGCAGTCCGTGCGGGGCTTGACGAGTTTCTGACTTCCTGGGAGCTAGGACCCGAGTCGGTTTCACCAATGAAGATGTGGATGTCTCTGAAGGGAATGACAGAGCATCATGTTGGGTTCGTCTTCGCCGGTACCAGAACTCATCTGGAGGGATGATTGGGACGTTTCCGAAGATGAGAATGCGACCGATGGCTACGGTATCGCTGATTCCCGCGAAGGGATTGGACCTCGCCCAGTGTAGAGCTCGAAGCACCTCTTGCCCCACGGTGGGCGCCAACTATCGTGGTATTGCCGACGAGTACGCCATGGAGGGATCCTCATAGTGCGTGTTTAGAGATGTGGGGTAAGGTGGAGAGTTGGCGGGTACAAGGTAACACAGCTTTTCCAGGTTCAAGTCCCACAACGGTGGCAGAACTCTACTCCTGCTATAAATCACTATAATGGCAATACACTGAGTTACAGAGATCGGTTCGCTGTGCGAGGTGTTGCACGCTATGCATTGAGTGTTGCACTAAAGGCTCCCACAAGCCGGCTTATAAAGGAGCCAAGACCTAGGGTTTACAGGGAAAGGTCCTTGCCGTACAAGGTAAAGAGTCCTACACTAATACGAACTAGTCTTCCATGTCTTGTACTCCAAGGCTCCGACTATGTCGGTGACCCCTGCGTAGCCTTCCTTTATCCGACATGTGCCTCCCTTCTGGATCCGTCTAAATGGGCCACCCAGCAGGCCATAGGACTTACTACCAACTATGGGCCACTCGGGTTAGGTGGATTGGAGACATGCTATGAGGATACCCATATAGCATATCCCCAACAATGAGGGTTGGAAGGGACGTAATGGCAGAAATTGTATTCCAATACTTTGAGTTGCATTAGAGGGATTTTGTTGGGGACCAATGACATAACTATTATGGTGGGACATTTGTATCTTAATGATTCCTATACTTGCTCATGAAAATGTCTCTAGGACCCGTCATAAGGGGTGTATTTTCTCATATATATGGCTGCACCTAATCTAGGCTCCACCCTAAGGGAATGAAACATGACAAGATATTCAGCATGTTGTGTAGAAATCAAGTAAATAAAAGCAGTAAATAGTAGTAAAAGGTTTCCAGTTTTGACCGAAAGTAGTGAACATGTAAATTTCAATAGCGAAAAGCGGAGGCATGAGGTGATACCAGGGTGTTGCATGAAAAAATTGATCATATAATATAAATACGAATAACATGGTGTTTATCTCTAACTCTGTTGTGTGTAGGTATGTGTTCCAAATATAGCTATGCATACTAACCAGGGAAAATTGTAATTAAGGTCTACCATTTTGAATAGCCCGAAACAATGCATTAACAATCCATGAACACACATAATCCCCAAACTATCACATATCCCCCTTATTATCCCTAACTATCACTTAGGGTTCGCATGATCAACATAACAATAGGTAATACACTTTGTAGATAAATACCAAACTCATATATATGACGGGGAAATAAATGTCTAGTACTAAAATCGTGTCACTCGGGCCCTAGTAACAAGCATTAAACATAACAGAAGTGCATGAACACTCATACAAGAACATCCTCAAGGTAAACCCCTCAAATCTCGACAGATATGCATGATTACATGATCAATCTCGTCCAATCCCCATCCACATCACATGCCTACAGAGGATTTCACCCGTTGAGAGGGAGAAGGAGCACATGGTTGACGGACATGCAGTTTGTGATGATGGTGGTTGTCGTGGGAATAACCACGACAGTCGCTACCGGGGGTAACAATTTGTTGAGGACAAGGGCGAATGAGCCTTCTGCGGTGCGGGATTGAGGAGACTTGGGGTTGTACCCAAGTTCAGCCCCGCATAAGGTAAAATGCCTACTTCCTGCTAGATGTATTAATCGAGGAGTGGTTACAAGGGAAGGTCGAACTCGGCGATGAGGGCAGCGAGTCGCTTCTACGGGTGTATCAAAGCGTGTCCCTATAGAGGGTACTTGATGACTGCAAGTGCATAGATTGTTTGTAGCTAGTTTTGAAATAAAGATATCGATCCCACAGGGAGAAGGAGTTTGAAGTCTAATAACTCTTGAAATAAATATTGCGATAGAAATGCTAGATTAAGTTCAAATTAACAAGATAAAATGCGAGTATTGTGTAAAGGGTGTTTTTGGGTTTTAGGTATAAGAGAAATAATAAGGTAAAGCAAAATAACTTAATACAGAAAGTAAGTATCGCATATGTAAGAAAGATTGGAACTGCAATAGGGAAAAAGTGTTCTCAGGGAGTAGCAGATACACCACTAGTATTATGAGGATCTAAGATAAAGATTATTATCATGAACAATATCAACTATGTATGTGTGGGAGGAACTCCATATTTGAACAATTAGGCAGCAACCACTGCTCACATCATCCTCATAACCAGAACATTCAGCAATAGACATTAATCGAGTTATTGCGCTATTAAGGGACGTAATCCCGTAGGACGTATCCCATGGCATGGATAGTGTTCCGTGAGTTTCCTCAGTTTCCCAAGATGATACGTAAGGGGTGCCAACAGCTTTGTAGTCACTGTAAGTTCTAGCACGCTATTGTCTACCAACTAGTAGTTCCCTCCATCAAGTCCCACGAGAGGCAAATATTGAGAGGTCGACTTCTCTCAACATCAAGATGTAGATAACCTAACACATGGTCACAACGATGAATATCATAATAGACTTTATCTTATTTCAATCTCATACTAGGGTTTCTCTATCTCCCCAAGAATTAAAGATCTACTCAAACATGGAGGCAATCAACATCATGGCAATGGTAATGGAAACAATCATAGATGAATAGTACTTGTATAAATCCACAACGAGTATGGGATATACAACAAGATCTAGACAAGGATGTAGATGGTGATGATGTAGCGGTGGATGATGAAGATCGATTCCTTAACCTCCCGGATCTGCGCAGGGCGAAGATAGATCCTTGTGGACGAGTTCCCCCTCCAGATGCCTTCCAGAGGTGAGGTTTCTGTGATTTCTGGGTGTTCTGTATGTCATCTCCTCGAACCAATTGCACAGGGTGAAACTATTTGATGAGGCGGAGGCAGCGCCAACTATACGGCCAGAAAATTTGCTCCCGCTGTATAGTTGGTCGTTGAACCTTCTGCCTCCCTTGTTCGCTTCTGGTTTCTTCTAGTATTATGAATATTTCCCAAATAAGCGATTTACGTTTTTAACTCCTTTTCTCCATAGTACAATTGCTCCAAGAATTGTATCCATTGGATCTATCATTTGTCCTGATCCTGGTGAAAACAGACATAAAATGTGCGCACGAGCACCATAAAATACCAAGATCCTACATCTACAATGCAAAATAATAATATTAAACGTGATGCAAATATGCACTCATCAACTTCCCCAAGCTTAGACTCTTGCTTGTCCCGAGCAAGTTTTAGCTTAATGGATGTGATCCTCATATTCATGAAGCTGAGTCAATTAAAGTAAATGAGGTAGTTGCAGCATATGTTTATCATATACGATACATAGGAACAAGTTCGTGAATAGTACCTTACTCTAACCATCTGAATAGTATTAGCAGGCTTCCACACCTTAGTTATCAACAGTTCATAAAATATGAATCTCAACATAATGTAAAAGTATCCGGCTGAACCAAATGAGTTAACGAGATAGTCCCAAGTATTTTAGGATCAACGTATTCACTTGGGATTCGAAATCTCAAAAGTGTCTCTTTGTCATACTACAATACAGTGTGGTATATGCCTATTTGCTCTTTGCACATTTGCTCCTTTTCTTCTTTCTTTTTCTTTTCTTTTGCATATATGCTCACACTTTTGTTTTAAGTGTTGTGCAAAGGAGCTAGCCATATATTCCACCTTATGTAGGAATTCAAAGTTCAACGATCTCAATTATCAAATTCCAACTATATATGAAGCATTCTTTTGACTTGGAGGTTCTACCACGACTTGTTCTCACTCTATTTCGATAGCACTTTCATTTTCCCTGGTTCAAGGTTTCTTTTTCAACTTAATTGTATAGATAATTTCTCTTTGTAAATCAAACCGTAGACTTACAGCATATTGACCAAATTATCTTTATATGTTCCATTAATACCAATGGTGTGGAAGACTCCTATTGCTATCATCAAATGCAAGTAAAATCATACTCAAGCCATTCATATATCATTAAATCAAGGACAAACCCAATATTGTTCCATATATAATAATAAACTCGGAATTTCATAAAAGGGACCGACTATTCCTGAAGGGAATTCTAATGATGCAAACTTTATTTCTAGTTTGAACTAATGCAAAAATAATAATACTAACTTATAGGATAGATTACAAGGTCTTAAAGATCTCCCCAAGATTGGAATCAAGCCAGGCGGGATCAAATAATCCCTTGCGATTATTTGATACCGTGATTGTTGTAGATCACTATGGCGCCATGGTGTGTGATACATTGCAAATGTATCTATAATTTTTGATGTTCCATGCTCGGTTTTATCCACTTTATTGTGTTTTGTTCCAACTTTGGAGTACTCTTCATATGATTTCTTGGACTAACCTATTAATAAGAGCCACAGTGCCAACTGCCTGTTTTCTGCTGTTTTGGTTCCAGGAAAGTCAGAAAATGAGTATTCTCGGAATTGGACGGGACAAAAGCCAAAGTGCCTATTTTTACGGAAGTCATCAAGTGCCTGAATATGAGACGGAGAGGGGCTAGAGGGTGGCCACACCACCTGGCCGCACGGCCAGGCTTGGCCCACGCCAGGGGATGGTTTGGCCAGCCCAGGTACCCCCTCGGCCTCCCCTTCAGACTATAAGATGCCCTCGGGACGAAAACCCTAAGTATCCGATCAAAAATCCACGAAAGAGTCTGTAGCCGCCGTCATCTCCATCCCTAGATCAGGAGGGATCTGAAGCTCTTCCCGGCACCCTGCCGGAGAGAGGAATTCACCCTAGAGGCCTTCTTCATCACCATGCAAGCCTCCGGTGTGATGCGTGAGTAGTTCATCCTTGGAATACGGATCCATGTAGTAGCTAGATGGCTGGTTCTCCTCCTTTGTGCTTTCATGTTTAGATCTTCTGAGCTCTGTTCATGATCAAGATCATCTATTTGTAATTCTGCATGTTGTGTTTGCGGGGATCAGATGGATATTGAGATGCTATTTCAGATTGATTATTGATTCTATCATGTCTTTGTTATTTGTGATCTTGCATGCTTTCCATTGTTAGTAGCTATCTTGGCCAAGTAGATGCTAGCAACTCCAAGAGTTAGTATTTATCCTCGATAGTGGGTTCATGCCTCTGGTAATCCGGGGAAGTCAGAAAAATCTCTAAGGTACTAGATGTGCTATTGCTACCAGGGAGAAAACAACAATCCTTTGTTCATATAACAATCGTATTGTTTACATTACACGCAATTCATAAAGCAATAATATGTTGCTTGCAACTTAATAATGGAGGGGGTTCAGATGATAACTTGAAGGTGGATTATTAGTCATAGATGTAGTTGGATGGCGGTCTATGTATTATGTTGTAATGCCCAATCAAGTCTCAAAGGAGTCGAGATGATTAGTATATGCAT
Organism: Avena eriantha; assembly: GCA_910589775.1. Lineage (NCBI taxonomy): Eukaryota > Viridiplantae > Streptophyta > Magnoliopsida > Poales > Poaceae > Avena > Avena eriantha. The sequence continues at coordinate 222,376,726 of OU342740.1, forward strand.
GTATTGCTTTCTCGGTGTTTGTCAATTGCCTCGCTGTAATTTGTTCACCCAGCATGTTATCTATCTTAAGGAGAGCCACCTCTAGTGAACTATGGATCCCGGTCCTTGTCTTTTGCATACAATCTATAAACTATTTACTGCTTTGTGTTTACTTTCTGCAAACTTTTACTTCTTTCCATTCGATACGTTTAATCCTTTGTTTTCCGCAAAACACGGTGAGATTGACAACCTCATCGCAAGTTGGGGACAAAGTCCTGTGGTTGTGTTGTGCAGGTCTCCACGTTGCTACTAGCACCGGTAGTGCGCCCTGCCAAAGCTCAGCTACTAACACCTTTGAGGTGTTTCCTTGCTCCTACTAGTTCGATTAAACCTTGGTTTCATAACTGAGGGAAACTTGCTGCTGTGCTCATCATACCTTCCTCTTGGGGTTCCCAACGAGCTCTACATCAAGAACGCCATCAAGCATTTTTCTAGGAGCCGTGCATTGAGCCATCAACCATTTTTCTAGCGCCGTTACCGGGGATCGAAGAAGAAGAAACTCCCACGTCAACTACACGCCATCAAAAGACATTTTTCTGGCGCCGTTGCCGGGGAGTCAAGGACATCTTCACAAGGGGAGTCCCTCATAACCAATCTCTTTACTTTGTTATTTTTGTTTTGCTTAGTTTCTTTTTTGTTTTGTTTTCTTGTTTTCTTTATCCAAAAGCACAAAAAAAGTTAGTTTTACTAGTTTGCTTCCTTATTTCAAAAACAAAAAAAAATTAGTCCCTATCCTAAGTTGCCATTATGTCTAGCCTTGCTCCAATCACTATGTCACCCGAGGAAATGATTTTCACTTTTAAACAAGGAATTGAGGAAAGTTTTAAAGAAGCTTGGTCTAGAATCTCTGATCTACATGAAAAAACCGAACCTAATGGGGAGGAACCTAAGATACCAATACCCTTTAAACTAGTAGCAATACATGATGCCATAGAAAAGAATCTTGATTGGATTGTTCCTGCAAACCCTTTTGATGAGAATAGTGAACCTAAGAGCATTGAGAGAGGATCCTATAGAACTTATTTGGATGATACACCTTGCCTTGTTGAAAATATTTCTGGTATTGATCTTAATGCTTCTTCATTTGAGAACACTTGATTCTTTCTTTGCTTCTTATGCCTAACTTAAAGGCGTTAAAGAAAAGTACTTATTGGGAGATAACCCAAAAGTTTTAGATGAGTCTTGGAAGTTATTACCTTTGTAATAACCTCTCCTTATCCTTTTTATTTGCTTTTTGTGCCAAAAGTAACCTCTTATGATTGGGAAAGTTGCTTCCCCGAAACAGATTTCTGTGCTTCACCGTAAAAATGCGTGAGAGATCTCTATATGTCGGTTTGAGCTGTAATTTTTGTGCCTCTGCCCCCCTATTGTTATCTAACTTTCGTTAGTTCAATACTTTTTGATTTGAGCAACAGAAGGTCTTCAAAAAAATTCGTCTTTACCTGCTGGTCTGTTTTGACAGATTTCTGCCATTTTCTGCATTTGCTTCTTGTTGGTTCCTTATTGAGTTCTTTTGGGGCATTGAGCTTTTTGAGGGAAGTGCTGCAGTAGCTAGTGTTCTAATGGAAGTTTATTTGGTGTTAGAATTGAACCTTAAGACTTATTTATCTTGAGTGCCCTAATGTTGCTAATAAAGATTGTCTCAAGGAAAAAATTCAGGTGTATGGAAGGAATGAGTAATGAGATGAAGGATGGACTAAAGCTCAAGATTGGGGATGCCACGCATGTCACCGCAAGAAATATCCAAGAAGTACCAGGGTCAAAGCTTGGGTATGCCCAAGGCATCCCCTTCATCATCAATAAAAATCCCAGGTTTCTTCCAAACGCTTCATTTTTATTGTTTCATGCACAGTTGTGTTTCTCTCGGAGCGTCTTCTTTTTCGTTTTCGTTTTGGTTTTTAGTTTGCTTGGTTTTCTTAGTTTTCTGAATAAATTGGCTGGACCCCCTCTTTCATACATTGGTTTGCAAATAGATTGGTTTGGTTTGGAAAAGAGTAGGAAAGTTCATGCTTACGTGGTAAAGAGAGCTTGTTTTTTGACTGTGGCTATGCTTTCTCATGCAATTCTTGATATTGTTTTGGCTTTATGCTTAGTATTCTTTGCTATAGCATGACTTGTTTTAAACAATTGAGATTGCTTAATGTGCCTTGGATGAATCATACATTGTTTTAGCATATTAAAGCATAGTATAGTGGTATTCGCCTTTGATGCTTTATTTGGGTTGACTTGGCGCATGCTCACACCATGTTATGACTATCTCAAGTCACCTTAGCCTTTATGATCCTTTAGTTTTCAACTTGTAGTATCACTTTATGCTTTTATCAATGATGTTTTGTCGCTCTGCATGATTATGGCCATTATTGCTCTCTTAGTTTGTCGCTCCTAGTCTTTTGCTAGCCTCCACAACAAAGTATGAGTTCCACTCATGCATCCAACTCCCTAAACCAAGTTATTCCTAAGAGTCCACCATGCCTACCTACTAGCTTATGCTATTCCAAGTATATTCATGCTTTTTTTACCTTCCAGATTAAACTTGTTATGCGAAAACTAGTGATTAAAGCTCTCACGAACTTGATGGCACACTTTACTTTACATGCCCTTAATAAACTTGAACCATTGTGTCTTCTATGTTGTATATGCTTGCACTTATTTATCGGGAATTAGCAGAACCATTCTTTCATGGGGACCACTTTCAACATTACACTTGGTACTTGTACCTAGTTGATATCATGCTCTTTTGTATATGGATGTCGTCGGTGTGAAATGAAAGGGGAGCTTGAAAGTCCATGGAGTTATGTATATGTGTTAGAGAAACGCCTAGGCCGCTGGTCTAATCCATGCTGACATGGTGGAAACCTGCAGCGTAACCATAATGAGCTGTCTATGAAGCATTCTTCTTATAAAAAAAGAGTCCTATATTGAGAAAAAAGAGAAAAAAAGTGATACTATGAAAAGAGGAAAGAGATAAAAAAGCACCATATTCCCATGGTAAATAAGAAGAATGCTGAGATGGTCGTTGTCTGCTTGCCTTGTGCTTGTGCAGCAATATTAGATAATTCCTTACGCTTGTGCAGCCTTGGATCCGTGGTGATAAACTTGACCATATCCACACGCCCTTTTCCATGCGGCTTGCAATCTTCTCTCTCTTGTTGAGCTTTCTTCATTGCCACCCAATCGATCTCCGGTGGATCATAGATGTCACTGCAGATGTAGATGTCAACCTTGTCATCATTGGAATCATTGTTGAAGTAGCTTGGATCGACATACTCATTGTACCTTGGGCTAAACCTCTCCACCTCCTCGTCATCGTCCTCCATGGAAGGGCTGCTAGAGCAGTCCCTGGAAGGAGAAATGAGCCCCATGGGTTTCCCACGGCCTGGGCGGGATAGCGCATTGCTAGATTGGTTCCTGTAGATTATGATTAGAGAGAGAGACAATGGCAATATATAAGAGGGGTTAGAGGTCGGTAAAACTCGTGAGAAACACCCGATTTTTGTCCAAGAAAAGAATCCTAATGAAACAGAGAAAGAAATCACAGATTTGGAAGTGTCCTACCATGTAACGACGAACTATATGGGCGTGGCCCATATAGATCCGGCCGTATAGTTGGTTCTGGGCAGATATTTCCAAATATCTCGAGTCCAGGTCGATTAAATCACGACTCGAAACCGACAATAACGTTTTTTTACGAACGAAAAACAAACAAAAAGTGTCAGAGAGTTTAACGACCAACTATATGGCCATAATTTTAGCTCCAGTCATATAGTTGCGACCATATAGATATAGACACCAAAAATCGAAAGTGTCCGAGAGTTTAACGACCAACTATATGGCTAGAATTTTGGCTCCGGTTGTATAGTTGCGACCGTATAGATACAGACACCAAAAAGAAAAACTATCTGAGAGTTCAGTGACCAACTATACGGCCGGAATTTTTGCTCCGGTCGTATAGTTGTGACCGTATAGGCCCAGATATCGAAAACAATTTCACAAAGATGATACAAAGAGTTTAACGACCAGCTATACGGCGGGAGCTCCCTCTCTAGTCGTATAGCTCCGCCCGTATAGTTGGTAAAACCCCTCTAAAACTTTAAAAAAACACAAGGATTTCAAAGGCAGAATTTTTAGGAGTAAAATTTGTGAAAAATCACTTATTTGGGTAAAACACTTACCTTGCACTTACCATTTGCTTATTTGGGGATGAGAAAGTTCTTCCAACAACAAAGACTTCTTCTCCCTTGAAGGAATTGACGTTAATTCGTTGAATAATTCTCGTAAACAAAAATCACCAGGACTAAAGTCCCTCTCAACAAGATTGGTGCCTTGCTGGGCTATCATGGATACTGCCTTTAACATCTTTATTTCCTGCCTCTGCATAATCTGCAACTCAAATTCTTGTAGTGAAAGTATCCAACGGATCAGTTTTGGCTTATGTTCTTTCCTCTCAAGGAGTTCTTTTAAACCATCACGATCCGTATAAACTCTTACTTTTGATTCAACTATGTAAGAACGAAATTTATCACAAGAGAAGAATACATCAAATAGTTCCTTTTCTTCCTTTGGATAATTCTTCTGAGCACCATTTAGAGTTCTACTAGCATGATGTCTAATATTAAATCTATGACCAATATGTTGTCCTAGAGTTACTCCTACAACATCATCACTAGCTTCACATATTAAGTCAAAGGTTGTATCCCTGATAGGTGGTTTAATGATAGGAGCACGACATAAAGCATTTTTGAGTTGATCAAAGGCTTAAAGACATTTATCATCAAAATTAAATCTTACTCCCTTTTGTAGGAGGTTAGTCAAAGGTTTAGATATTCTTGAGAAATTTCTAATGAACCTCCTATAAAAAGCCACATGACCAAGGAAACTTCTTATACCTTTAATATCCCTAGATCGTGGCATTCTCTCAATTGCCTCAACCTTAGCTCTATAAACTTCAATTCCCTTACTTGATACTTTGTGTCCAAGGACTATACCTTCTTTGACCATAAAATGGCATTTCTCCCAGTTTAGAACAAGATTGGTTTCTTTGCAATGCCGCAAAACTTTTTCGAGATTATCCAAGCAGCTCATAAATGAAGCTCCATAGACAGAAAAGTCATCCATAAATACTTCCATTATAAGTTCTATGAAATCAGCAAAAATAGCAATCATGCATCTTTGAAAAGTAGCCGGAGCATTACATAATCCAAAAGGCATACGCCAGTAAGCATGTAAACCATAAGGACTAATGAAAGTTTTTTTAAGTTGGTCATCAGGATGACCAACTATTTGAGAAAAACCAGAGTATTTTTCCAAGTAACAAAAATGAGTATGGTTCGCTAACCTCTCTAAAGTTTGATCTATGAATGATAAAGGATAGTGATCTTTCCTAGTTTCTTTATTTAATTTTCTGAAGTCTATGCACATCCTATGCCCAATTATAGTTCTAGTAGGTATCAATTCATTTTTTCATAAGGAACAACAGTGAAACCGCCCTTCTTAGGGACACAATGAACATGACTTACCCCACTTTCTTTAATAGGATAGATTATACCTGCGTCTAGTAGGCCTACAATTTGTTTTCTTACCACTTCTTTCATTTCAGGCTTCAATCTTCTATTAAGTTCCGCAACTGGTTTATCACCTTCCTCCATGAATATTCGATGGGCAGCTATCATGGGACTGATGCCCTTCAAGTCATCCATTGAGTACCCAAAGGCCTTGCGATGCTCCTTAAGTATCTCCATAAGTTCTTCTTCTTCTCCTAAAAGTTTAGCACTAATAATAACAGGAAATTTATTTGTATCATCTAGAAACCTGTATTTGAGATTATCTGGTAGAGTCTTCAATTCTGGGGGTGGTAGTTCCTCGCCCCTTCTCTTTTCTGGCTCTTCAAAAGACTCATCAGTTGGAGGTCCCATTATGGGAAGTGAATCAAATTCATCTTCTAGTTCTTCTAGGGACTTGTCCTCCATAACTATTTCTTCATAATTTGGATCTTCATTAATTTTTCTTCTTGATTACCAAAGAAAAGAGTGCCATTTCTTCAATAGTTCTCTCTTCCTCTTCTTCTTGCATTTTTGGAGGCCTGTCTTTAAATTTGGAAATATGGAATTTTTTTCTCGTTCCCCCAAGATTAAGAGACACAATCTCCTTCTTGAAATTAAGATAGGCACCTATATCAGCCAAAAAGCTTCTTCCAAATATAATAGGGCAAAGAGTGTCAGCTGGCATATCAACAATTACAAAATCGATGGGAAAGTTTTTATTGCAAATTGTGATAGTTGCATCTTCAACTACTCCCATTAGAATTGTAAGATTTTTATTGGCATAATTGTCATATTAGTATTTTCAATTGTAGTCGGTTCTATTTATTCTTTTATTTCTGAATAGAAATCATAAGATATAACATTAACTTTGGTGCCAAGATCACATAAACCGTAATGCGAGGTTTCTTTACATATGCAGGGAAGAATAGGCTTACCCACATCTTATACCTTTGTTTTACCTTCAACGAATATGGAAGTCTCTTCATCAAGTTCAACTATGTCACAATGTGCGTACATAGCCATAATTTCTTCCTTTGTTGGGGATATGCTATATGGATATCCTCATAGCATGTCACCAATCCGCCTAACCCGGGTGGCCCGTAGTTGGTAGCAAGGCCTATGGCCTGCTGGGCGGCCCAGTTAGATGGATCCTGAAGGGAGGCCAATGCCAGATCAAGGAAGGCTACGCAGGAGTCACCGACATAATCGAAGCCTTGGAGTACAAGACACGGAAGACTAGTTCGTATAGGTGTAGGACTCTTTACCTTGTCCGGCAAGGACCTTTCCCTGTAAACCCTAGGTCTTGGCGCCTTTATAAGCCATCCTATGAGAGCCTTTAGGGCACAACTTCTCTGATTGCTGCGTACAACGCGCAACACCTCGCACAACGAATCTATCTATGTAACTCGGTGTATTGCCATTATAGTGATTTATAGCAGGAGTAGAGTTCCGCCACCGTTGTGGGACTTGAACCTAGGTAAGCTATGTTACCTCATACCCGCCAACTCTCTGCCTTACCCCACGTCTCTAAACACGCACTGTGAGGACCCCTCCATGGCGTACTCGTCGGCAATACCACGACAGTTGGCGCCCACCATGGGGTGAGAGGCGCTTCGAGCTCTACACCGGGCGAGGCCCAATCTCTTCGCAGGAATCGGCGATACCATAGCCATCGGTAGAGTTCTCTTCTCCGGCAACGTCCCGATCGTCCCCCATATGAGTTTTGGGTGCCGGCGAAGACGAACCCCACGCGCTGCTCCGTCATCCCCTTCAGAGAAATCCACATCTTCATCGGCGAAACTGACTCGGGTCCTAGCTCCCAGGAAGTCGGAAACTCGTCAAGCCCCACACGGACCGCCTATGATCAGGACACGTTCGCGGAAGGATCTGGGCCATACCTCTCTTTGGAGTATGGTGTTTTGGATCAGGAAAATTCAAGGCCCACCCAAACAACCCCTGTGTAGGAAATAAAGGTGGAAGGACCCCGAAATTCCGCTTGGCTTCCACGAGCATTAGAGATGCGCAGGTCACACTTTGTCGGCAGCGTCACCATCTTCGATCTCGCCAGATGCGTTCAAAGGGATGGGTAACCTCCCCGCAAATACCTTGCCAGATGGATGAGGGTGAGGTAAACCCTAGAGGGCGACCGTGCCGACGAGGTCATGTACCACTTCGTGGAAGGGCTCACGTCGGGAACACTTCTCCGGCATACCCTCCGAAGAGGGCAGGCTGCAGGCCCTCTCACCCTTGGTGAGATGGTTGCCATCGTCGGTGAATACGTGGATGCCAATGAAGAGGCCATGACGGCAATCGTCGTCGTAGCCGAAAGAGACAACAACAACAATGACCCGCCTCCATCACCCTCCACGTACGCCATTGCCAACACCGAAGCTAACTCTGACTCCGTCCTTGATGCACTTTACGCTGACATCAGTATGGATGCCGGTGGCTCGGACGCTAACTCCGAGGAATATGATGCTGTTATGAGGGAGATCAAGCAAGAGATCGAGAAGGAGGAGCGTGTCGAGAAGACCAACACCTCCCACCAGGTGCTAGTCGCCATTGGGAGCGTGATGGAAGAAGACGGACATGAACGGGAACGCGAGAGAGCTCCGCCCACGCCAGCGGTCACCAGAGCAGCATCAGCTAAGAAAGCTGCCGAGCCTCCGGCTCCTGTAACTACCTCGGTGAATTACGCTCTTAGTTAATGCCTGGATGAACGAAAGTGGTTAAAATAGTACGGTGGGGCCCAGGGCCACTCACGGTAGACCTTTCGGCCGTCCTAACCACTTTCAAACAACGGGACAAGAACGAGCGGCGTAATCGGCAGGCGAAGGGATCAACTACATACACAAATGAGTATGTATGCAAGCCACATACAACAGAAATAGAAATATTGCAACGCCATACGGCAAGATCCAAATGTCCTAGATAGATTTAATAATTTAGGATAGCTCCTCATATATCACACATCAGAGTATCAGGAGGAAGCGGAAAACAAGATCCGAGTACGGATAAGAAGCAAATTGGCATAAGATGCCCCATAAATAAACACATCCCGCCCACAGATCACACGGATCCCCGTTCCCGGAATCTCTACACTGTATGATCGTTGCCAACATCATCTGTCTCTTCCACCCAGTATCCATCTTGCGGGTACACCTGTTCATCTGAATCAAACAATTTATCGTGTGAGACCCTAGGGGTACTCAGCAAGTCTTTATGCCGCTAAAGGGGACACAACCTGGGGTGACGCAATTGCAGCAAAAGATAATACCTATCAATTCTACAGATACTCGCTAACCTTCCGCCTAACCAATGATAGACGGAAGTCCGTGAATTAAGAACAACAGTTATAACAGTATAATTATCAGATCCATCCTCCTCCTCGCTTACCAACGAGGAAGCGGACGAACAACCCCCGTCATCCGTTGGCAGTTTTATTAACCATTCCATGAGTATTGCACTATTTACTAGTCAAGTACTTAGTCAATTTAAAAGCGGTACTTTAATTATACTTGTCTATGATCAAGAAACTGTGCTCCAAGTCCTCCATAACCGCGGACACGGCTTTCAGAAAGATTTACCCTGCAGGGGTGCACGAATAGCAACACACACTCGATCAACCTCGGAAAAACCAAATCAAAACCCAACGAGGCATTCACGACAAAGCAATCGCAGGATTCAGAAAGATTTCAGGGGGCCACCCCATTAAGCTACTCGCAACGAAGTTGGCTGGCTCCGAGACGGACCCAAGGTTTGTGTCAATGGCTGTAAACGACTGGGGACCCGAAAATGTGACTGGGCTTGTCGATACCGCGAAAACATTCCACGATCCAAAACAGTACAGGTGCTCCACGCACAATCATATTAAAGCAGTAACATGGCATAAGTACAGGATAGTAATAAAGCCCCAAACTAATTGTGGCCCCAAGAAATAAGAATGAATCAAGCTCTGGCTCAGGGGGGTCCATAAGGCCTCCCGGATGTGGATAGTGCGAAAAGTCAAGGACCAGGAATCAAGTACTCGGGGTCCTACGGGACACAAGTGAGCATGAAAAACCAAATAGCAGATATTGCTCACCGGTGCCTCTTTCATTAGTTATCCCATTACTACTCAGGTTATGTTGTTTAGGTACCTCATTATCCATCAGACACTCACATACCCTACTCATGCTTTTCTACGACTCGCATGGCTCAAACAACTCCTGTAGTAATGGCTCATGGGACCGGAACAGGTTTAGTGTGGTTTAAAAGTAAAGGCTATGCAGTACTTGGGATTCAATTTAATGCAATCGCGACTCAATGATGCAAGAATAAGGTAGAGGCAATAGGTACTATATGTATGCAAGCATGTGGTAGTGCTTTCCTGGCAGCTCAGTTGAAGCGAGAGATGGATCTGGGTAGTACTCCTGTGATTCCTGGTAATTCTCCTGCTGGGCGTCTATTCGAAGAAGAACCAAACAAACAAGGTCCAACATAAATAAAGTGCACAAGCATATGAATTAAAATGCGACAAGCAAACAAGCATGCCATGATGAATGATGCACAATTTGCATGGCATTTAAGTAGCATGGCAAAGGTGAGGTGTGGATACAAGAAATAAAGCACTTTATTATTTATTTGCCCAAGTTTTATTGTCATAAACGGTTCAGATTTTAAATGATCACATGATGCATGCTTTAATTCAGAACAAGGATTGCATAAATAGAACGGGCTCGTCGCGCTGATCGATTTAGACATATTATTTGTCAAATTTGGAGTTATAAAACAAAAGTTATTAATTAAATAAGAAAAAGGGCATTTTCTTGTAATTTTACTCATCTCGAAATTTAAAGTGTTCAAAATATATTTTGGAGGGCATATTTGAATTCCTCTCATTTTTCTGATTCCAAAACATATATTATATGTAATATTTGGATTTGTATTTTAAAAATTATTTGAATCTGAAAAGAATTTGAATTTAAATCAATTTGAAAAGATTTGAATAAAACAGACTCAAGGAATTACTTTTTATCCCCAGGCAAATCTACACACAGACACTGATAGGTGGGGACATAGCGGACTAGGGCCACACGCGCACGAAAACGCGTTTTGCACGCGGGTCTGGCTTACCCACAGCGGCTGACAGGCGGGCCAGCGGCGGAAGGGGCCACGTGCCAGTGGGAAAGGCCCTAGCGGCTGACAGGTGGGGCACCAGCTGGACCGCGGGTTGCGGCCAGGAATGCTGGGGGGTTTTTCTGCTAAACTGCTGGCGTGGCTGACTGGTGGGGCTGAGAGGAGCGCGGGTTGAGGAAAAATAAAAAGGGGAGGGGCTTTTTGCAAATCGACCACGGGCGGCTACTGTTTCTCTTCTCCTCGCGTCTGACGCAAAACTGGCGCGCGGCGCGGGGCGGGGGTTCGATCCGGGGACGTGAGCGTGCACGCTGGGGGTGCGAGCCGGTACGGTAGTGCTAGGGGAGCTGACTGGGAGGAGGGCGCGGGCTAGATAGGGCTGGCGCGGCGCGGGGAGCCTGCAGACTACAACGGACGGTGTGCCCTGAGAGTGCTCGACAAAACGGTCGGCGGCGCTAGACGGCGACGGAGAAGAGGAGGTTGTCAGGGAGAAGGAGATGCTCACCGCGGTTTGCCTGGTGGGCTTGGAACGGAGCGAGGGGCTGCGGATCAGCGAAGTCGTTGGCGCACCGGCGGGCTAGGGTTTCAGAGGCGGCGAGGTTCTGGCGTCGCGGGGGAGCTTCTCGTCCGCGTCAGCGTGGTCGGGGCGTCGCAGGGGATCGTGCCCGATCTTCTCCGCCACTTCTTGGTCGCGCTGCACGGCTGGTACGTCGGGGCGGGCTGGTTGCTGGCGGCGAACGGCGGCAGGTGGTGGTCGCTAGGGAGGAAGAAGGAGGAGAGGAGGGCGTCTCGGGGAGATCTGGAGAGGCCAGAGGAGGCGTGTGGAGGGAGGAAAATAGGGAGAGAGGGAGGAGGCAGCTGGGACACGGCAGAGATAAAGGTGGCCTCGTGCCACCTTTTTCCTCCTCCTCGAGCACGTGCTCGGCCGGCTGGACTGGCTGGGGCTGGTCCAGGGCGAGGCAGTGAGGCTGCAGGGTGGGGCTGGCACGAGGGAGAGAAGAGAGGGAGGGACTAGCTCGGGTTAGGTTAGATGGTGGCCTCGGGTTAGGTTTAGCTAGGGTTAGGGTTTGGGTGAGCTAGGTTAGAGAGAGGAGAGGCTGGGGTGGTGGGTCAGGTAGAGAGAGGGTGGCCAGGTGGAGAGAGGGGCTTGGCATGGAGGCCAAGCTAGAGAGAGAGAGAGAGGGTTAGTAGAAATTAGGGTTATGGGAAGAATAAAGGAATTTATTAAGTTTGATTATTTTTAAGTATTTAGATTGGAATTTTGGTGTAGGAGGCTAATCCAAGAAGAACTAAAAGGGCTTGGTCTTGCATGGACTAATGTAGAGAATAAACTAGAAAGAAAGAAGAAGAAAAGAATTAGGTGGAATAAGGCTTATACATGTAGAAAATAAATAAAATAAAAATAAAAGAAAAGAAGGTGGATAAGACCATCCCAAGTGGACATGGAGAGGGCTTGAGCTAACAAGAGGTGGAGGTGGAAAGAATTCCAAGAAAAGAAAAAGAATAGAATTGTGAAATAGGCCTCATGTGGTTCACGCATGAGGGAAAAATAAAATAAAAGAAATATATATAGATGAGGATTTGGAATGGTGGAAGGAAAAGAGATGACCCATGAAGTAAAGATCCACTTAAAATAAAGGAAAACCAAAGGAGCAAAAAGGTGGTGGAGAAATGTGCATGGCCCATGCAAAAATAATAATGCCATGATTTATGATGTGAAAACAATAATAATATGATGGCATTAATCTCATGCATTTCCAAGAAGTGGAATAAAGCCAAGCAAAGAATTGGAAAGGTTTGATCCACCCCAACCCACATGAGCTAGAACAAAAATAGCAAAAGAAAGATAAACAAGCTCATGGTTAATGGGATGGTGGGATTATAAAGTGGTGAAAGAAAGGAGGTGGAATGGAAATAAAAGATATGCCCCCAACTCAACTTGGGCATTTAAACAATATATCAATCACCAAATACAATATCAAGAGGCAAATACAATTAATAATGCATGTGATAGAAGAACCAAAAACATATAGAATTTTATATGATGCTCAAATGCAAGGTGGCATGATGACATGAGCATGATATAATTATGATGCAACAATAATATCTATGAAGTAGCCAATATCTTACTAGGACAAGTAGCATTACAATTGTTAGACAATTGGGATGCTACAGCTCCGGCCAAGGCTCTGCCTCCTCCGGTTTCCTGCCTACCACCGACACAGGAACTTACCACGGACCCTAATACGGCCCGACAATCAAATCGGCCGCCAATGCCACCGCCAATGTCTGCAACTGGCAACCCTCTAGCCACTCCCACCGACAAAGCAATCTACGACGCACTCCTCGTTGAGCCAATCACCATTGCCCATATCCGGAGCGTTACAGAGCTTGATGAGAAGCGTGCAGAAATCTTGGCGGAGGCCAAGTGCATCGCGGAACAAGGCGCTAAGCTGGACGAAGACATGGCTAAGGCGCAGCAATCCATCAAGGCGGCAAGAGCTCTGGAGGATGAATACAAGCAATTTCTATTAAAACATAAAGCAAAGAAGGTACTAGCTCATGTCATCGAAGATCCCGATGTTCGACGAGGTTTGGGATTTAACGGGTCTAAGCTGACAAAAGCCACCCCTTACATCGATTCAGAGGGGAGGCAGGTCATGCCAACCCCTTGCCCTCAACATTGCCATTGCCAAGACCCTCCTTGAGCAGGACAGGTCGCAAGAAGCAGTTGCTCAGGTGTACGACCTTGTCGCTAAGGCATGCAAGCAACAGGAAAAGGCCGCCTCGCAGAGGCTTGAGTCCAACCCAGAGTTTGCTAGTCAACCCTGAACAACCGCAGAAGGCCAAAATCTCCCTATGACGAGGGATCGCACATAGGCTCCACAGAGCGAAGACGGAGGGAGGTAGGCAACAAGACTGACACTATCCCCATATCCTCCAACCACGAAGAAAAGGCTCGTCCCCGTCGCTCGCCACCTCCACCACCATCTCGGCGTCACGAGGAACCAGAGCTGCGCCATCGCACAAGCATGCCACCTCCAAGGCGGTCCCAGCCCGGAATCGTCATACGCAATCAGGGCGAACAGCCTAGGCATGCCGGAGAGCACATCGGCCATGACGGACATAGGAGCAGGTCCCACAAGGAACCGCTGCGTCCGACAAGCAACCGCGACAGGCGTGAGGAATCATAGGAGGGCCACAACAAGAAAGCTAACCCAACGCCTCCACCGCCGCCATCGCCACCTAGCATCCATCATGGCAGAGGACACGGTAGATCTCATAGATCACGCCAAAATTCCCCTCCCCATGACGACAAAGGGAAGCAGCTAGAGCCATACGATGCACGTACACGACTGGACAAGATCCAAGAAGTTCGAGAGCTCCAGTACCTTGGGCCACGTTGTTTTGGACTAGTCATACGAGCCACAACCTACCCCAAGGGTCTCCGGATAGACAAGACCATCAATCCATACAACAGCACTGCCAGGCCGGCAATGTGGTTGCAGGACTACAGTGAAGCGATCCACATCGCAGGGGGAAACCCCAACGTCGCCGTCAAGTACCTCCCATTTATGTTGACCAGCACCGCCCGGCAATGGATCGACAATTTACCGGAGAAATCAATATGCAATTGGTTGGATATGCATGAAGCGTTCACCAATAACTTCGAGGGTACGTACACACGTCCCTGCACTGTTGGAGGCCTACAACAGTGTGTGCAAGAGAAGGATGAAACCTCCCGTGCCTACCTCTCTCGCTGGCTGGATATGAAAAATTCCTGCATAGGGGTACACAAACAAACCGCTATGGCCACCTTCATTGATGGTCTAGAAAAGGGTACTTTGCTCCGGCTTACGCTGAAACGCAGGCATGACAACAATGACCTTGACCTCAACGCAATGATCACCATGGCTAGCAAATTCTCCGCTGCTGATGACGACGCGCGTAGATCGTTGCTGGCGATAGCAATCCCTACCCAGGCCAGGAAAAACAACAATAACAAACGGAAGAATCGGCCCGAAGAGAAGCAAGTTGCCGACATGGTCGCCGCAACGTTCACTGGCAGAGGCAATGGCGGACATCGTGGACGTGGTCAGGGGGCTAGCAGTGGCCAAAAGAGGAACTCTACACCCTCAGCGCCCCGTGTTCCCCAAACGTACAAGGAGTACCACGATATGCCATGTTTCATTCATCTCGACGCCAATGGCAAATCCACCCACACTAATCGCTAGTGCAAATTTATTAATGATTTCAAGGAGGACCCGGAGTCCGGCTACAAGCAAAGTCAGAAAAACAGACCCTGTGGAACAGGCAAAGGGAAGAAAAAGAAGAGCCCAAGGAATCAAGTGATATGGATGAGGACATGGACCCAAAATCTTCCGACAAGGGAGAGGATAAAGGGAAAAATCCCTTCGAAAAGAAGGCTCCATGTTACCACACCTTCCTTGGTACCCCAACCGTTCGGGCCTAGAAAACCTCTCTGAGGATACTGATGGCTACCCTCCCTCCGGTTCCCCAGTACGTCAGGTGGTCAGAAATTCCAATTACTTGGGATAGGAAAGATCATCCATAACTCATCCCAACAGAGAACCAGTATGCCATGGTCATCAACCCTTTGATTGACAGCACGGAGTTCACCAAGTGCGTCATGGATAGTGGAAGCAGCATCAACATTATGTACCTGGATACACTGCACAAGATGAACTTGACGGAGACCCAGCTAAGGAAGAGCAACACCATGTTCCATGGGGTTGTCCCTGGCCAACAAGCAAATTCCCTAGGCTACATCACCCTTCTGGTCGCTTTTGGCGATATAAACAATTGCCGCCAAGAACACATGACCTTTGAAGTGGTGTCTTTCAAGAGCGTGTACCACGTCATCTTCGAACGCGACATCTTCCAGTCCTTCCTCGCAAGGCCATGCTTTGTCTACAACAAACTCAAGATTCCCGAACCAAATGGCGTCATCACCATTGACGGAAGGTTCACTAATGCACGTGAGTGCGAGCTTAGCGAAGTCGCCTTCGCCGAAGCAGTCATCTATGGTTAAGAGTTCAAGGAGATCCAGCACCAGGTCGATGCCTCGGAGATGCCGGCTTCAAAGAAGTAGATCACTACTACCGAACCCGCCTTCAAGGCCGCCATCAAGACCAAGCAGGTGGAGCTTGTCGAAGGTGATTCCTCCAAGACCACCGCCATTGACATGGACCTGGATCCCAAATAGGAAAGCGCGCTCGTCAAGTTCCTCTATAAGAATAGGGACATCTTTGCCTGGCAACCTGCCAACATGAAAGGTGTACCTAGGGAACTTGGCAAGCACAGGTTGAATATTGATCCTAATGCCAAACCGGCGAAATAACCTCTACGACGCTTTGGTGATGAAATACGAAGGGTCATAGGTAAAGAAATAGCTAGGTTACTTAAGGCTAGCTTTATTCGAGAAGTTATTGACATCTGATGGGTGGATAATCCTGTACTTGTCCCCAAAAAGGGAACCAATGAATTAAGAATGTGCATTGATTACACCGGCTTGCACAAAGCATGTCCAAAGGATCCGTTTTCTTTTCCTCGCATTGACCAAGTCATTTATTCGACGGTTGGCTCGGAACTTCTGTGTTTTCTCGATACCTATTCAGGATACCAGCAGATCCGGATGCAAAAGTCGGACCAACGGACCACTTTGTTCACCACACCTTACGGCACGTATTGCTACGTCACGATACCCTTTGGGTTGAAAAACGCTGATGCTACGTACCAGCGGACGATGCAACATTGCCTGCACGACCAAATAGGTCACAACATACACGCTTACATGGATGACATCGCGGTAATGTCAATCAAATGATCTTATCGCTGACTTGCAGAAAACCTTCGACAATCTCCGGAAAGACAACATGATGCTGAACCCAAAGAAGTGTGTCTTTGGGGTACCATTCGACAAACTATTGGGCTTCATCGTTTCGCATCATGGAATCGAGGTGAACCCGAGGAAAATCCAGGCCATCCTCGACATCAAACGCCCGACATACCTGAAGGACATACAAAGGCTCATAGGCTGCGTCGTAGCAGTAAGCCGGATCATCAGCCGACTTGGCGAGAAGGCTATGCCGCTCTACAAGTTGCTCAAGAAGGAGGACAAATTCACATGGAAGGACGAAGCTGACGCAGCACTTCAGGAGTTGAACAGAATACTCGTCTCCCCACATATACTTGTAGCACCGGTACCAAGGGAGCCTATGCTAGTGTACATTGCGGCAACCAACCGAGTAATCAACATCGTCATTGTGGTGGATTGCAAGGATCCAACGCACGAATACGGAGTTCAGCGACCCATTTACTATGTAAGAGAGATCTTGATGGAATCGAAGCACCATTACTTGGAGTACCAGAAGATAGCTTATGGAGTTTTCCTTGCTTCACGTAAGCTAAGGAATTATTTCTAGGAGCACCCCATCACAGTAGTAAGCAAAGCTCCACTGTCCGACATCATCAACAACAACGACGCTACAGGGAGAGTGGCAAAGTGGGGCATTGAACTTGCCGCCTTCGACATCACCTACAAGTGACGTGACGCTATCAAGTCACAAGCATTAGCGGATTTTCTTGCAGATTGGACAGAACTTCTAGAAGACACTCCTGTGCTAGAGCCAGAGTATTGGGTCATGCACTTTGACGGATCGAAGTTACTCAATGGCTCGGGGGCTGGTGTATTATTGCAATCACCAACAGGAGAAAAGGTGCAATATGTCCTACAGATCCACTTCAACACTACCAATAACATGGCGGAGTATGAGGCCCTCATTCACGGACTTCGCGTAGCCAAGGATATTGGCATCAAGCACTTAGTTTGTTGTGGAGATTCCGACTTGGTTACCCAGCAAGTAGCTGGCACCTGAAACATGCGGAACCCTATGATGGCAACATATCGAGACGAAGTAGAAGAAATAGCCAAGTGGTTCGACGACAACGAAGTCAAGTACGTCAAAAGGGAGGATAATGAGACGGCAAATCAGCTTTCAAAGCTTGGATCACATCATCGACCAATTCTGCCAGGCATATTCTGGAGCATCTGTGGACTCCCTCCGTGATGGGAGCGGACCCCGACAACCCGGATAGAGTGGATTCATTTGTTAACACAGTAAAAGTGACCTCTCCGGCTTGGAAGAAGCCATTCATGGATTATCTACAAGGCGGAACTTTGCCTGCCAACAAAGTCGAAAGCCGGTAAATAGTACGCAGAGCAAAAAGCTATGTCATCATCGACGACCAGCTATATAAGAGAAGTACCACAGGAGTTTTCCTACGATGCGTCTCCCAGCAGCAAGGTATTGAAATCCTTAGAGAAATACATCTCGGAGATTGCGGGCATCACGACGCTCCTCGATCGTTGGTGGCCAAGGCCTTCCGACAAGGATTCTACTGGATAACTTCCAAGGCAGACACCAACAAGTTGGTACAAACATGCCTTGGGTGTTAGTTTTATGCAAGACAACCAAGTGTTCCAGCTAAAGAATTGCGAACAATACCAATAACTTGGCTGTTTGCAGTCTGGGGGCTGGACATGGTGGGGCCTTTGCAAACAACACCCGGTGCATTTACACACTGCTAGTAGCAGTGGACAAATTCACAAAATGGATTGAAGCTAAACCCATTAGAAAGATCGATGGGGCAACAACCCTAAAGTTTGTCCAGGATCTAGTGGTGAGATTTGGTCTCCCACATAGCATCATCACCGATAGTGGCAGAAATTTATCTCTCAGAGAAGTTGAGGAGTACTGTCATGAGAAGGGCATCCACCTTGACCTAGCATCTGTGGCACATCCACATTCAAATGGGCAAGTTGAAAGGGCCAATGGACTAATTCTACACGGAATCAAGCCATGCTTAGAGGCACCTCTACATAGAGCAGCTGGAGCCTAGGTGGAGGAACTACCATCTGTCTTGTGGAGTTTATGAACAACACCCAATAGATCCACCAGCTTGACTCCTTTCTTCATGGTTTATGGAGCAGAAGCAGTTCTCCCATCCGACATCCTCCATGATGCACCAAGAGTTTCCGCCTACAAGGAGGATGACGCTGAAGAATCCAGAAGACTATATGTGGACCTACTTGAAATAGAGCACGTGCTGGCATGCCAGAGATCTGTCGTCTACCAGCAGAAGCTGCACGGCTACCATAGTCACCATGTAAAGCATCACTTGTTTAAAGAAGGAGATCTGGTGCTTGGACTCAAGTAGGAGAAATCACACAAATTATCCCCGCCTTGGGAAGGACCGTTCGTCATAAGCAAAGCATTACTCAATGGTTCCTATTACCTCATCGATATTCGCGAGCTGAAAGATAGGCCAAAAAATCGCAAGCGTAAGCACCGTGACTCCGATGATGATTACCCGGAGACAGATCGGCCTTGTAACATAGCACAGCTACGTCCCTTTTACACTTAGCACATTTATATTATGTAATAATTTTCTTATATGATCAATGAAACAAAGCATTTCACTACAAGAATAGTTGGATTTTACAACAGATGATTTTCGTGGTTGAAGACCCATTTTTCGTGGCTAAAAAGTCTTCTACGACAGATGCCCATCGTGGTAAAAGCCCTGTCACAAAAGAATCTACCACGTTTTTTTCCTGACCATGGCGGATCGCACCCTTCAGCCACGAAAACTTGTTCTGTCGTAGATCTGTTCGTCGGCCGCGTTGACTGCTGATGTCATGCAAAATGCCACGTGGCACCCGCCATTAACGGCCGGTTACCACCGTTAACGGCCACGGAAACCGTGGTAGAAGCCAGGCCCAGTCAAGGCCTACTCATAATTAAGTCAGCCGACCCATCAAGAAAGCCCAATAAGATTACGGCCCGTTACTGTTTTGCCTGACAATGTTTGAAATGGGCCCAAGGATGTGGCCAGTAGCGACCCGTGAATGTCAGACCCGGTACTGTTTCGGCCTACAAAATCCCACACTTTTCGAATACTCTGCGGCTCGTTAATAGGATGCGTCAAGTAGGCCCAATACTGTTGAAGCCCACGGTCAGCTCGTCACTGTTCTCCCACCTCGTCATGGGCCGAGTACGAACGGCCCACTTTTGAGAAGGTCCGACACTGTTCTGGCCTTTTACTATTCTAGCTCGTTACTGTTCTGGCCGTTTACTATCATGTCCTTTAATGTTGTGGCCCTTTACTGTTATGGCCCATTATTGTGCTGGTTTTCCCTGCTCTGTCCTATTACTATTCAGGCATGTTACTGTTCTGGCCTATTAGTATTTAGGCATGTTACTATGCTAGATTGCCACTTTTCTAGTCTGCTAGTGTTTTGGCCTGCTTTTGTTTGGCATGTTACTGTTTAGGCCTATTACTGTTTTGGCCTGTTACGATTTTGGCCTATTACTATTTTGGCCTGTTACTGTTTTGACCTAATAATCTTTCGGCCTACTACTGTTTCGGCCTATTACTGTTTTGGCTTGTTACTATTCCGGTCTGTTGCTGTTTTGTCATGTTGCTGTTTTAGCCACTTACCGTTGTTGTTTTGGTCTATCACTGTTTTGACATGTTACTGTTTTGGCTAGTTACCGTTACTATTTTGGTAACTCTGAAACCTGATCGACCTGGCTGGCACAGTTATGGTACAGCCATGCGTGGACAGTGTCAACTAAATACCTACATGGCCTATGCGAGTTATCTAGATTTTACACCAGCTGCAAACTTCTTAAAAATATTACAAAATATGAACAAATGGGAAAGAAAATTCAGCACTTCAGTAGCGAATCAAGTTGATAGCAGAGTCCTCAATTTGCTTTCTCAATCCATCAACTGCATCTCCCTTTGAATGTGACAGCTACAATGGAAAACCATCTTGAGATATGATCTTGTAGTCCCCTCTTTGGTGGCGATATCAATAATTGCAGTCTAAAACTAACTAATATCAAGTTAATACAGCAAAGAAGACAAACTACTCATAGCTAAGAATGCACCAGATAGGAATTATAACTGCGTAATACAAACTTGTAGAGTAGGAATGCAAACCATGAATGAACTATATAGTAGATGATAGTTATGTCATTGCCTAGGACGAATCAGAACCAGATACGAGATATAATGGTGTGGCTTGTGAACCTGTAGAACATGACAACCAAGCATTAGACAAGTATGCCAACAATGAAATGAGCAATCAAACAAAGTGTTTCTTAGAATTTCAGTATAAACTAGCAGGTCATTTCAGCAAATATATATGGAAGCAGTGGTATATCCTGGACTACAAGAGACATTGGGTGACTCGGAATTTTCGGTGAGCTACAATGAACTAGATAGAAATTATAACCGCATCATACCAGAACTTGTTGAGCAGGAATGGAAAACATGAATGAACTATACAACAAAGAATAATTATGCCCTTGCTTAGGATGAACCAGCACCAGATACATAAAATATATAATGGCATCGCTGGTGGACCTGTAGGTTGTGCAAACCAACATGTTCAGTGTTGCCTTTTTGAGCTCTACGCAAAGAAAACGAAAATAGTAACTGTTGCAACTTTTGAAGAACCAGATGGCAACAACAAAATTATAATTGAACTAGTACGAAGAGTTTGAATGGGTACCATAGGATAGTAGAACGATGCCAGGGAGGAAATAATAGCAGGAACTTAGCTTAGGAATAACAAGATAGAGTCAGTAACTATGTAACAGGGAATCTACACGAATATTTTCCACTGACATTACATTTTTCAAGAACTACACAATAGCAGGCATTTATTGGTGTACGAAGCAGCTAAGATAAGAACATGTGCATGACAAAATAACAGACATGTGCATGACTTGATATTTGTAGAGAAGCGAATGCAAACCAACATGTCTAATGACATTGTGTGTACTAGCACGAAGAACAGGTGTGCCCAGTGACTTGTATGTACTCCCACGATTATAAAAATGCAGTTCACTGCGACAGGCTTGAACCTGCTATACCGCTGACAAAACAAAAACGGGTTGGAGATTTGGTTGCCCTGCGGGTGACGTCCATGTCACCGAGGGTGCTGTGGTTGCGGTGGCTGTTGGCGTCGGGGAAGCAGATCTGGGGCGGTCGATGCTGGCTTGAAAGCGGTGGACGAGAGCGTCGCTGAGGCAGATCTGGTGCAGTGAACGGCAACGACTGTGCAGCTTGTCTAGACTAGTGGAAATGGAACTCTTTGAACTAGATCACGCCCGGTGGACACCGGTGAAGCGGATCCGGTACGATTGTGTAGCTTTCGGCGGCGAGGAAACAAAGCTTGGGCGGCCGATGACGCCATCGGCGTGGTGAACGACACCACAACTCCTAGATTTGGTGGGTGAGCATCAGTTAAGCGGCTGCGCGGCGGTGCACGAGACCGCAACTCAAGCCGGTGTGCGCGATGGTCGTGGAGGGGACGGATGAGCTTGGGATTTTTGGGAGGGCCGGCGGGAAAAATTGGGGGAATCGGGACCGTAGAGGTGAGCAGAAAAAATAATTACGATTGTGCCCCCGAGCTACTGACTTTAGCATGCTCATTTCTCGTCTGAACAATGGGTAGATTTGGAATTTTAAATTCCAAGTTTTTGAAACGAAAGGGCGCGAAATGCTTGAAGGTCGGTGTGTGGTTTTGCTGCTCGATTGAGAATTTGAATTTGGCCTGCGCCCATCTAATAATAATAATAGAAAAATGGTACTCTGCCGATCGGTGGGATATTTTGGCTCAAAGTTTTTGAAACGGTGGGGCGGGAAATGATTGGTAGGTGGGTGATTTTGCCGCTCGATGGAGATTTTGAATTTGGCTAGTCTCCATCTACTAATAGAAAAAAGGTAGTGTACCGTACTCTATCTGTCCAGGAATTCAAGGCCGAGAGTCACATCAACTGATCACCCATAAATATTTTTTTGCATAGAAACTTGGATACCTTCCATTCACACAGCATAGGCGGTAAATTTTGCCGCTTGACTCAGATTTTAAATCTTTCTAGGGTCCATGTAATATTATAAAAATGGTACTACCTCGGTGGGTGATTTTTCCTGAAAATGCTTGAAATAGAGGGGGTGCACAATGCTTCGAGGTCGGTGGGTTATTTTCCCGCTCGATTACGATTTTGAATTTGGCTGTCGGCCAAGTTTTTAGTACTAGAAAAAAGGTTATGTAGTTCGAACGCCATCTAGTCAGGAATTTATGGCGAGACTCACATCAACTCATGCCTCCGATTCAAACGGGGTAGGCGGTAGGTTTTGGCGGTCGACAGTGATTTTGAATTTAAAGATTGTCCAAAGAATAATTAAAAAATAGGCCGGTCTCCCTCTATTTCAGGGATCCAAGTTAGGGAAAGTGATTATCTACCACGCGTATGAAAATGCAGATCTCCGATACAAGAATGTTTGTTTAACATAACAACAAACAAATGTCTGAATTAGCTCTGATTCAAGCATGTGAAAATGGTGTGCAACCAAGGTCTAGTAATTATTTAGGTGTCAGCACAAACTCTTCTACAGGAAGCACTAACTAAATGATAGTACTAATTCAGATCAAATAAAAAAGCCTACTGCGAAACAAATACTCCTACTACAGCATACTATCAAAACACAAAGACCAGCTAAAGTATATGTAGAACAAATAAAACAAGATTTCATCACACATACACTGCTATATAGAGAACACCATTTCATCATATAAAACAATGTTTTATTAGACACACATAGGCCCCCAAAATGAACAGACAACTCTAATATTCCAGCCCCTGCCGCTGTGGCTACAGCACAAACAAAGGTGTTGCCACAGTTCCATCAGCTACCAAAACAAACAAATATCAGACCGCGGCTCCAAATAACACAACCTGGGCAAACACATGCTTGCCCAAACAAGCCTTGCTTGTTCATCTGAGTGTTATTTTCATCTCCTTGATGTTGCAGTCTGAATCATCTTGTTGCTGATAGGACTTCCTTTTTGTTTCTTTGATTTAGCACTCCGAATCACGTCGGTTCCTGAAGGAAATGAACAAAATGATCAGCAAAATCATAGGTGTTAAAAAATGCATGGGCTGCACATGAATGACTGTACTAACCAGGTGTCATAATGTAGGGATGTAAAGTACACCAACATTTACGAGATCTGAACTTCTTAGACTTCATTCTACTAAGATCTAATTCAAATACTCCCTCCTTCGCCCATATAACTACCATTTCTCTATCCTCAAATGTGCAGAGTAACCTTACCGCATCTTTCCCACCATATGCCCATGATTTATCAAGGCCAAGGAGAGTATCCAACTCAACCTTTATATGAGGCACCCAAGCTTCCCATTTGCCTGTTGATGATCTTGCACTAGACCACGTGTTTAGACTGAAGGCTCTTATAACCGCAAGGGCAACATCTCCATTATGCCCCTTAGCGATGACAAAATTGCGTCTGGAAATATCATGTGTCTCATGGGGGCACTCAATATAACACAGTTTTGTTGTCATGTTATCGAAGGCAATTACATATCTGGAGTTCATTGTTGGCCAGTACAAAATGTCCCCTATGAGATTTGACGGCCTCCTATCAATCTTAGCTAGCATCTCAGCAGGTTCAATCCAGTCCTCCCATTTTCCTAACTCTGATGAGTACCTCTGCACTAGTGCTTGGTTACCATTGGTTACTATCCAAACAACCCAGAAATTGCTGCAACAGTGTGAAGACAATTGCGCGTGATTTCTCGAACAGAGAATTGTGCCACTGTCATACTCACGTCTCCGCCAAATTGGTGGTTCTGGTATCACTGTTTCACTTTGATTGATTGGATCCCGGGCCTTTATCATGTTAGACCCTTGCGGATAATGAAGTAGCACCCTACCATTGCGACATTCGAGTACATATGGTTTGTAGGCTTTATGTACTTCCACCATCCTGTTCAGCTTCTGGAAGATGGATTGGTCAAGGTTATGATCTGTTAAGAATCAAGCGTCCTCGGAGCTATTGGTGATAAACCAAAGTAACGACATTCCTTTGTTGTGTGACAGGGTTAGCCTTTTGAAATCGTTGCTTCCCATGAAGTCCATCCAACATTTTTGGGCGACTGATGCCCTCAGTATGCAGGATGGGTGTGGAGGAAGCCTGACAAGAATCTGACCAAATACATCGTCTGGCAAGTCGTTGATTGTTGCATATATTTTTCCACCAAAGCTGGTAGGATGATGCAAATAGGACAAGTGCATCATCAGAATTAAGTAAACAACACAATGCACAATGCACAACCCTAAAAAAGAATTAAGTAAACACCACAATGCATCATACATTTTGACAGGAGAATTTATCATCGAAATTTCCTAAACTGCACCCATCTGAAAAACTACCTAAAAAGCAGAGTCTGTCAACAAAATAACCTAAACAACACAAGAAATCAACCAGAGTAGTACGAAAGCACCGCAAAATGGTTCAGCATGTCATAACTGGGCAAAGGGAATGAAGAACTTTTATTAGGTCACCCGGGAGGACAGAAAGGCCCCCACCTGAATTTTCTGGTTTTATCATAAAGAAGAGGAGAAAAAACAGACGCAGCTTTAGTGACTTGGTGAACCCAAGTCTCACGGTGACATGCCTGAGGATCCACCTTCCATATTACATCAAACGTATGACAGTAGTTCAGATTTTGAACTAAAAAGTAAAACTATTCAAAAAAATTGACAAAAAGTCAGTAAATCATCGGTGCCTAGGTTTGAATCCTGTGAAAGTTTCATCCCATTCAAATCACTAGTTTGTGATTAAATAGATTTTTATGTTCCTAGTACTACTAGTTTAAACTAATATCCACTGCATCGAGAAAAAACCATGGAGCAGAATACACAAAAGAGGGAGGAAGTCAGGGAGACAAAATCCAACGCAGAACTTACAATGGGGTCGACGAGTTCTGAGCAGATGGAGCAGGCGCCGCTGATTAATGACGAGCCACAGCCGTTGACGCTGAAGAAGCATGACCACGAGCTGACGCATTCCTAGCATCCCATGCAGCCATCGCTTTGGCAACGGCAACCAACATAGCCGAATTTGTTTCAGCAACAGCCGACGAGTATTTCGACTACACCTCCACCGCTTTCCAAGCATCACTCAACACTGCCCAAGACTCCGATGCGGTACAAGCATCGGCCTCCGCATCCGCTTCACATGTATCCGCTGGTGCTACTTTAGCATCCACCTCTGCTTTACAAGAATCCGCCCACCCAGCAAATGCATCGGCCAACGCCGATTCCATTTCCTGTAAACGCCACGAGCTTATTTAGGTCGCAATGCCCAAAAATAAATGCATTCAATCATTCAGAAAGCCCGTAATGGCTGGAGGTTAGGGACGTACATACTAGTGAACGGCGGTGCGGTGGTGTTCAATAGTGGAGCGGCGGGGACAGTCCGAATGAGGGAGGGCGGCCAGGCGGAGAAGATGATGATGGGGTCGAGGGGCACACGACTGAGCTACCTTGAACTCAAAACTAACTTTCGCCCCACTATTTTTTTTCTTTTTTGTAAACCCCGCCTTTTTAGGGGAAACCACGGCTGTATAGTAGCAACCACACGTCTGATACAAGTTTGTGCACTTGCGTTGCTGATTTTCTCACCTACAGACATCAAGTTTGTGCCCTTATTCGTGTGATACAATAAATTGCTGGGTAGAATATTCCAGGTGGTAGAAGCCTGCCCTTTCTATGGCATCAAGATCTAGAGTTCAAACATCGACCTGAAATTCCACAATCTACAACTACAAGTTTTGGTTTACTACCAGAAACATGCTAAAAAATCACTCGCAAATGACATTAACATCATCATTAATAGATCTTAGAAGGAAAAAGTTTGAAAGATAAAAAACCATCGCAAGTTCGGATAAGATGATTGTTGTTGCCAAATATAGTCACATAAATCCAGGTCAAATATATATGTCATAATAGTACATCATATATATAGATTTGTGGACACCACACACTAGCAGAGCAAAAAAACCCAGTTATAGTACCTGACTTAACAATCAGTCATCCTCACAAGAGACCCAAACCCTTCAAAAATGAAAGTAGAGTGGTCAATATGGTTTACAAATTTCCTCATCTTTTGCAGGATCAGGACTATATGGGTGTGGAGAATCTCAAATTTCTGTCAGGGTCTCATCTGCTTCTAGAGCCGACTTGAAAAGACTGTCAGCTCGCATTCCCACCTGTTCCAAGATCCGGTCGTACAACTGGCCAATCAGCTCGTCGCCATCCACATCAGGCAACTCGGGGACTAAGTTGTCAGCCACGAACTTTTGAAAATCAACAACAGCATCATGAGCAACTAAAAATGATGTATTCCGTCCTCTAGTCAAATCAGCTATCCGCTTAGTGGATGTGGACACTTCTTCCTTCAGGCGCCTAATCTGTTCGTCCTGGTGTTTCACTTTCTCTTGAAGGCAAGAAATCATGTGTCTATGAGCTTTGTATTTCTCTCAGAGACAGGAAATTGTCAAATCCTTGTAGTGACCAGCACCATTATGCCATGAGAAATATGAGTAAGGTGGAAACTGTAGATAACAAATCCAAAATTAAACCAGATTCTCATGTCAAAAAAAATAAACCAAATTCTCGTTTCACAATCCAAATTCAGCTGCACACATCGTCCAAGGTCCACAGTGGTACCACAAATGGCAAAGAACCATAGAGGCATATTTCCCAAACATGGGAAACAGAACCGACAGGAAAAGGGCCGTACTTCAGGGTTTGCCTTCTTAGCTGGCACATGAGCAGTCCTAGCCTTAGTAATAAGTGGCAACAGATCAAAATGACTTCGTTATTGAAAATCATGATGCAACAAAAATCATCAGTATATTTTAGGGGACATTTCAAGTAATAAAGCATGCTTTATCAAAAAAAATGTTTTCGAGGACAAAGCATAGGTTACTGAAATTGCAGCAAAACAGCTTGATACATAAAAACACTTGTCACTCGATAATGCCTCCTCCACGGGTGGGACATGCGCATGATGCTAAATGAAATGCAGCAAAACCAGTAAATTTTAGGAAAGAACACATCAACTTCACAATGCAAAGAAGGATACGTGCATTAATCTGATGCCAAGGATTGGGCATGTTTCCCTTTAACGAACAATATAATTTAAAGAACTCAGCAATGCAGGACACGGCAAACAACAATCTGTTTATGAATGATATGCAACAAAGTACATCTACATTGTTCATTAGAGGACCGTTCTGTGAAATAAAGCCAGGGTTAAGCTTCGCATCAACAAAAGACTCTTCTTGGCAGCATATACTTACCTATTTTCGGTGGACCTCATAACTAATTCCATGGCTACATCCATGGTGATCCCAGCTTCCTAATGTGGCATAGAGATCTACTATTTCAAATAGCAATCACCTAAACAACCATCCGGATGGTTGCGGACTCACCGGAGATTGCACTGATGTGATGGAAAGGTGGACGCTGCTGGGTAAAGAAGGTACGCGGCGGGGGAGGTGCACAAATGTGCAAAAAATGTAGTGATACTCGTATATAGATAGAGATACCAGGAACACATAAACCAGATCAATTAGTAGTAACCACAAACTCCAGAAGGGCTGTAAGCAGACAGCCAACTACTCCCATACTAATTAACCTAGTGTAAGTTAACGTGGCAGTACTATGAGATGGTGAGTACTAGTAAACAAAAGGGGATTACTTAATTATTACTCGAATCTACAGCCAGCCACCAAAAGCATCATGAGGATGCTAAATATCTAGATTCCAGACCATACTTGGTTAAGAACCTAATGTCCAGCTGTAATTACCCAAATCTAAGAGGATCTATCCAATTTACGACTGAGTGCAGTGAGTTGGAGACATCCGTTAACTCTGCAGCCATCTCCTTGGCATGCATCTGATGGTGCTCGTACTCCTCTTTGAGGGTGGATCTCGAGATGTAACCATAGCGACATCATCGCGCGCCGCAGTGAAACTGAGTGAGGTAGATCTACCCACTGGACGAACGTGTAGCGCTCACATTCGTAGTTGCAACCCAAGAACCTGCGGCCAATGTTCGTTCCCTCGAACGCGACGCGGCGACGGGGAGCCAGGGCGCAGTCGCACTAGAGCCGGAGATCCGCATTGGTAACGATGCCGTACCACTTCGCGTCTACCATTTGTGCCGGCATCTGAACCGAAGAAACATCGTTGATCGAGTCGGGCAAAATAGAGAAAAACCCCAAAAGGAGAGAACCAATAAGCTGAATTCGAGAAAATAAATTGAGACCATGAACTCTGGGGTACTTACCCTAACCCGTCCACCTTGCACATCAAGATCCCCCGTTGTTCGCCGGACCGGCATGACTGAATCCGCCGACATTGGTCGAAAAAAAGTGCGCCTTCAAAGCCTAGTGCAGAGGCTTTGTGGAGAAGGAAGAGGTAGGGGAGCCGGTCCTCACATTCACTGGCTACTACTACGTATTGGATTTAACTTGACCACTGATAACTGGGGCCCGTGCTAGAGAGCCCGTGGGCCCCCAAACATCACTCACCTAGTTTGACTTGCATTACATGGAGTACTTTTGCAAAACAGATCAAAAATCAATAAGTAAATAAACCAAAGGCCCCCCTCTCTTTTTGCGAAAACCCATTACAAAACAGAGACGCTCACAAATGCGTACATAGACTCACCCCTATGAATGCAGGTATGCACCCCCTACACCTATGAGAACTTCAGAAAGACTGGATCTTGACACTGATCTCGCGGGGCTTGAGCTTGACGAAGTCACCATAGGCACCTACTACCCTCGTAACCATCCTTCAAAGCTAAGCGTCGAGGCTTCATCGAGAAGGAAGAGCTAGAGGAGTTAGAGCTAACATTAGATGGCTGCTATAGGATATAGCTAGACCACTAATAATAATGGGGCCCCACGGTAGTGAGCCCATTGGCCCCAGACATCAAAGCAAGCACAATGTCAAGTATTAAACATATATCTTAACAGTGGAGTGGGTAGTTGATACGACCATTTTGCATCACTATTCTATATCTTAATTCACTATTATTCAATGATATATTTCGTATTGAGAGGTGATACTTATGTTATTTCATCTGTTTTTGCATGGTTGATGACTTTTGGAGCATGGACCGCTGCAGTCAGGATTCTGGTAGAAAAGGTGATGTTTGGAGGCAAAATTCATGAAGATCAGAAAATTCAGGAAAATATACGGAAAATCCTATTTTTCCAGAAGACTAAGGATGCCAGAAGACGGAATGGAGATGGGCCACAGGGGGCCCACACCACCCCCTGGCGCGGGCAGCCCTAGGCCATGCCAGTAGGTGGTGTGGCCACCCTGGCCTACTCGAGCCTCTCCCCTCTGGCGTATATCATCCTCCCGAAACCCTAATACTTGGCGAGCAACCACAGAAAGATTCTGATGCCTCTGCGGGGCGGAAAACACCAAGAGAGAAACATCTCTCCGGTAGACAAATTTCTGCCGGGGGAATTCCTTCCCGGAGAGGGAAGATCGCCGCCATTAACACCATCATCAAGCTGGACTTCATCTGGATCATCACCATCATCATCACCACCATCATCATCATCAGCACCCGCATCACCATCTCCATATTGCTGTAACAATTGAGTTGAATCTTGCATTAGTTCGTAGGGGAAACTTTCCAGGTGTTTATTACTCTTCGTAGTTGTTGCTATTGAGTGAACCGTTGAATTATTGTTTATGTTCAAATTGTTATACATCATTATTCCATCTCTGATCATGATCCATATGATGTGTTATGAGTAGTACGTTTTGTTCTTGAGGACATGTGGGAAGTCATGTTGTTAGTAGTGGAGTTGTGTTGAGAAAGATTCAATAGTTTGATATTTAAGTTGTGGTGTACTTCTTCTAGTGGTGTCATGTGAACGTCGACTACATGACACTTCACCTATATGGGCCTAGGGGAATGCATTGTGTATTTGGCTACTAATCGTAGGGGTTGTCGGAGGGACAGAAACCTGAACCTCCGTTAGGAAACCATTGCACAAGGAACGTAAGGGTCTTAGAGTTTAAAGCTGTGGTTAGGTTTCTAACTTAATTACTTTCTTGTACTTACGGATGTTTGCAAGGGGTATAATCACAAGTATGTATTAGTCCTGGATGGGGCGGTACATTAGCATAGGTTCACCCACACAACACTTAGCAAGCTAAAGAAGATTAATCAACTATATGAAGTGAAAGCACTTGACAGTCTTCCCATGTGTCCTCGAGAACGTTTGGTCATCTTAAGTAATACAACCGGCTTGTCCTTTGCTGCATAAAGGATTGGGCCACTTGCTGCATTCATTCCTACTATGTTTTGTTTTGCTCGTACTTTGTTTACTTGCCTTATCAAAAACCCCTAAAAATCCGTTTGCTAAGTATTTGCAGAGAATTCCTGATCCATACCACTAGCCAGCACCATCTGCTCCTCGTTGGGTTCGACACTCTTACTTATCTAAAATACTGCGATACACCCCCTATACTTGTGGGTCATCAAGACTATTTTTTGGCGCCATTGTCGGGGAGTGAACCGCTATTGGAGAGTGGAACTGGTAAAGGAAACTTCTACGGTGAGTATTGTTTACTTCTGCTAGTTGCTTTATTTTCGTTATGGATAATTCGCTGAGTTTCTTATTTGGTAATGCTACTACCACTTCTAAGGTAGTAGATAAGCCACCACCTGCTGAGAATGATGTTTTCAAAATACCTACACGAATTATTGATCGTGTTATGGATAACTACTATGTTGGGGATGGAACTGTCCATCCCGGTGATCATTTACTCTTTATACACGAATTATGCGGGTTGTTCATGTGTGCAGGTATTACTACAGATCAAGTTAAGAAGAAGTTATTCTCATTATCACTGAAAGGAAGAGCTGAGGAATGGTATAAGCTGCTGAAGAATGGTCAAGCTCTAGAATGGGAGGAAATAGTGCATCTCTTTTATTCAAAGTTTTATCCTCCTAGTGAGATTCATAAAGATCGGAATCAAATATACAACTTTTGGCCTCTTGACGGAGAGAGTACAGCTAAAGCTTGGGGGAGATTGAAGTTACTAATGCTCAAATGTCCCATTCATGAGCTTCCCAACAATATTATTATCAACAACTTTTATGCAAGGCTCCCTCTACATGACAAGGATTTATTGGATGCTTCTTGTGCTGGATCATTCACTCCCATGGAAGAAGAAGCTAAATGGGATCTTCTGGACCGTATTCAAGACAATGCTGAAGCTTGGGAGAATGACAAAGGTAGAAAGTCAGGTACAAATTATGATTATGAATGCATTGAATCTTTTATGGGAACTGATGACTTTCAAAATATTAGTAATGCTTATGGTCTAGACTCTCAAGCTATTGCTTCTTATTTTAAGGCTTTTGCTTCCTATATTGAATTGCCTAAAAAGAAGTGGAATAAGTATCATGAACCTTATAAAGATATTGCTAAGAGTGTTCCTGCAAGAAATACTGAAGTTTATACTGCTAATCATGTTTTACCTGAACCTTATATTGAGAAAATGCCTTTCCCGGTTAAGATTAAGGAACATTCTATGATAGTTAGTATGGTTAATGAAAGTACAAGTAAAGCTGTTGAACCTGATAAACAAATGGTTGATGAACCTATAGTAGCAAATGTGAAAGTCTTTGTTACTAAATATGAAGAAGAGGGACACACTATCCTTTGTAAGGATACCTCTAATATTGTTTCACATAGTAGTGTTATGAGAGCTAGTATTCCTGTGTTTTCTATTAGAATAAGCGATCATTGCTATGATGGCCCTTGTGATAGTTATATTGTTAAGTTTATGCATGATACTGAAAGTTACTATGAGAGAGGGAAAAGTGTTTTTTATGCATCTCAATAATATCAAGTTTCCTCGTTTTATGCTGAAAGTTTTTATGTTGCACTTCTTTTGCCTTCCTATGCAAGTAGCCTCTGGTTTTAACAACTTGTTTGTTTACAAAATTCTCTTGCATAGGAAGTGGGTTAGACTTAAAGGTGTGTATTTTTGCTTCTTAATGCTCTCTTTCACTTCAATTCTTATTCCTGAGTGAGCATCTTCAAAATTATCATGCCCATCTTAATGGCTATAAAGAAAGAGCTTTCTGGGAGACAACCCAATTTGTTTTTGATTTCAGTTTGTTTTTGTTTTTTTGAGTCTTGTAAGTTATTACTTTGGTAATAACCGCTCTTTATCCATTTTGTTTGGTTTTTGTGTCAAGATCAACCTGTAATGAGAGAGAAGTAATATTTGGGGAAGTTGCTGTCCCAAAACAGATTTTTGTGCTTCACCGTAAAAATTCGTGAGAGATCTCTGTATGTCGGATTGAGCTGTAATTTTTTTTGATTCTGCCCCAGGTTGTTATTTAACTTTCGTTAGTTTTGCAATTTTTGATTTGAGCAACAGAAGATGTTTGAAAAAATTGATCTTTACCTGCTGGTCTGTTTTGACAGATTTTGCCACTCTTGCATTTGCTTCTTTATTCGTTTTTCTTTTTGAATTCTTTTTGGGTTTTCGAAAGGAGTTGATACAGTAGCTTATGTTTTGATGGTTTGCAATTGAAGTTGGACACAAAAGGTTTTATCACTTCACCTATACTAATGTTGCTAATGAGAACTGTGTGAAGTTTTGTGTGAAAGAAATTTCCAGGTAGTGGAGATAATGGAGTAATAAGGAAGAGAAGGGTTTTATGACTCAAGTAATAAGTGTACTAAGATGAAGATAAGGATGATTATTCAAGTGGAGACTCCGGAAGAATCTACTAGATACCAAATTCAAAGGCCTGCAGAGTCCGTCTTCAAATAGGTAACAGTTCTGGTAAGAAATGTTCCGCGAAAATACTATACAATTATATTTTTGCAGTTTAAGTCAATAAGGAAAGCTAAGAAGCGAAAAAGGGACAGAAACGGAGCCAGGGTGGCTCACACCACCCTATGGCGCGGGCCCACCCCTGGCCACGCCACCAGGTGGCGAGTCCACCCGGACTCACACTCCGACCCGTTTTCACCCAGTACCTTCCTCTTGTTATGAAACTTCTTAATATATAACCCCCCGGATCTTTCGAGGTTTGTATATCGTGTTTTCGTCATGTTTTTGTTTCGATCTGTTTCTGCGAGGACATACTCTTTGAAGGTTTAGAAGCACAATGGTGTCTGCCAAGGATAAAGGGAAGGAGCCTATGGAGGAAGACCTCCAAGACCCTAGGAAGGAGAAGGAGATCAAGAGTGAAGGTGAAGAGGAGCAAGGCCAACACCCGCACACCGGCACTACCATTGCAATCATTGGAGTGGTGACAAAACCTGCTAGGGTTAGAAGGACGACACGGATGCAGACTGGGGGGGAAAGCTCCCCATCACAGTTTGGCTCCACGGTCACTTCCTCCACACACCAAGAATCCCTTCCATACCTTTATCCATAACCATGCAGGAAAAGAAGACTCCAAGAGGGAAGAACGGAAAAAGAATCACAAGAGATGGGATCCACAAACTGAGATGATTATGAGCCGTATTGAGAACAACTCGGAGTTGATTCGTACTCTCACCTTCGAGATTGAGGACTTTGGGAAATTGATTAGAGAGCTCATCGAGAGGATACCACCACCACCGAAGGAGTAATTCGTCATCAGGTTGGCATCCCCTTGGTTATTCCAAGCTTGGGGGAGTGCCACAGTATCACATCACTATTTTCTATCTTTTTACCTTATTAGTAGAGTCATATCATAAATAGAGAAGTTATTATGTAGTATGGTTTGCATTATGGAAGTGTCCCCTCTCTCGTTAGATATGTATCCCTTGGTGTGAGTTGCCGTTATGGATTATTAATGAGAAGTTCTATCATTCACTCTTTTGCATAGCTTATATTAGTTTTCAATTCGTGGTTATATGATTGATCTTGTTGTTAGTATTGGTATCACTTTGGGATCATTGATTTAATTTAGTTGGTTTTGGCAAACCTGGCTCGGTCAGTAGCACACTATTTTTGAGAGTTGAAAGAAAAGATAAAAGTACCTTTAAAAAAATCATCATCATTCATTCTTGATTTTCTCATAAGTTTAGTATTCTCTAGTTAAGATCTTTTGTGCTTTCGAGGAAGATTGCATGTTTGTCTTTATCGCTTCTATGTTTTTTTTCCTTCAACTCTTATACTTACTACCCAGCCTTGCTAGCCAAAAACCTGTACTGAGAGGGAATTCTTCTCGTGCATCCACCTCCTTTAAACCAAGACCTTTGCCATTTGTGTCCACCATACCTACCTAGTAGCATTATTGCTATTCCAAATAAATTCTTGTTTTATCTACCTCCCAAATTAAACTTGTTATGTGGAAATTAGTGATTAAAGCTCTCACGAACTTGATGGCACACCATACCTTCTTGCATTTAATAAACTTGATCCATTTGGTCCTTCTTTGTTGTGTATATGCTTGCGCTTTATGAGTTGAAGTTAGCAGAACCATGTATCATGGGGATCGCTTTCAACACTTCATTGGACTTGTACCTAGTTGATATCATGTTCTTTTTCTTATGGATCCCGGCGGTGTGAAATAAAAGTGGAACTTGTAAGATCATGGAGTTTATATGTGTGTTAGAGAAAAGCCTGGGCCGCTAGCTTAAGCCATGCCTAATCATGGTGGAAACTTGCAGCATAACTATAGTGAGCATTCTATGAAGCATCCTCAATAAAAACCTATGCAAATAGCAAATAAAAAGATCGCTGAGATGCTCACTGTCTGCTTGCCTTGTCATTTTGATTATGGGATGGCTCCTGTGTCATGTGAAAGGGGTACCCCGTTGGTGGTTCTCAATGATACGCATGTATTTACAATGACAAGAGCTTGCTCATGACTGAAGTTGAGTAGCATGAGGTTCGGTACTCATAAGTAAGGGGCATGGAACTTCAAATTATAACTTGTCAAGCATATCCTCTTAGTTTTGTCACTTTCACCTTAATCACCAAAAGATGCCTATGATAGGGGCAATGAGAGCTGAAAGCTAGTAAGTATCATAATTTTTGGGAGCTCTTTATGAGACTTGCAATCCCTGCTTCCCTCTGTGAAGGGACTTTCTTTTACTTTGTAGTTGAGTTAGTAAACCTACTTCCCTTCCTTCTTAGCAAGTATTTTGAGTTGTTGTGTTTCATTCATCCATATGATGATTTATTCAATCATGTTGCTTATGTTCCTTGTTTTGCACATTGCTCTTATCTTGATGTTTACTACTTTGAAAGCTATCATTGAAAACCAGCTATTTCTGAACTCCAGCAAATTATCAACTATTCTTCGACCAAGAGCTAAGTTTGCCATTACCAATCATGATTCACTTTATGTATCTTTATTGTGTTTCCTTTACTTATTACAAGTTGAGTTATATAATAGGGAGTTGTCTTCTATTATGATCTATGTATTTGATGAATGTGATGCTTCTTGTCCGTATTCTTTTATCGACTCTTCACTCCATAAACCTGAGGTCATGTTTATTGAGCTCAGTTTCGCTTGGGGACAAGCGAAGTCTAAGCTTGGGGGAGTTGATACGTCCATTTTGCATCACTATTCTATATCTTAATTCACTATTATTCATTGATATATTTCGCATTGAGAGGTGATACTTATGTTATTTCATTTGTTTTTGCATGGTTGATGACTTTTGGAGCATGGACCACTGCAGTCAGGATTCTGACGGAAAAGGTGCTATTTGGAGGCAAAATTTGTGAAGATCAGAAAATTCAGGAAAATATACGGAAAATCCTATTTGTCCAGAAGACTAAGGATGCCAGAAGACGGAGTGTAGATGGGCCATAGGGGGCCCACACCACCCCCAGCGCGGGCAGCCCTAGGCCGCGCCAGCAGGTGGTGTGGCCATCCTGGCCCACTCCAGCCTCTCCCCTCTGGCGTATATCATCCTCCCGAAACCCTAAGAATTGGGGAGCGACCATAGAAAGATTCCGCCGCCTCTGCGGGGCAGAAAACACCGAGAGAGAAAGATCTCTCCGGCAGACAGATTTCTGCCGGGGGAATTCCTTCCCGGAGAGGGAAGATTGTCTCCATCAACACCATCATCAAGCTGGACTTCATCGGGATCATCATCATCATCACCACCATCATCATCAGCAACACCCTCATCACCATCTCTATATTGCTGTAACAATTGAGTTGAATCTTGCATTTGTTCATAGGGGAAACTTTCCTGGTGTTGATTACTCTTCGTAGTTGATGCTATTGAGTGAACCGTTGAATTATTGTTTATGTTCAGATTATTATACATCATTATTCCATCTCTGATCATGATCCTTATGATGTCTTGTGAGTAGTTCGTTTTGTTCTTGAGGACATGGGAGAAGTCATGTTGTTAGTAGTGGAGTTGTGTTGAGAAAGATTCAATAGTTTGATATTTAAGTTGTGGTGTACTTCTTCTAGTGTTGTCATGTGAACGTCGACTACATGACACTTCACATATATGGGCCTAGGGGAATGCATTGTGTATTTGGCTACTAATCGTAGGGGTTGCCGGAGTGACAGAAACCTGAACCTCCGTTAGGAAACCATTGCACAAGGGACGTAAGGGTCTTAGAGTTTAAAGTTTTGGTTAGGTTTCTACCTTAATTACTTTCTTGTACTTACGGATGTTTGCAAGGGGTATAATCACAAGTATGTATTAGTCCTGGATGGGTCGGTACATTAGCACAGGTTCACCCACACAACACTTAGCAAGCTAAAGAAGATTAATCAACTATATGAAGCGAAAGCACTTGACAGTCTTCCCATGTGTCGTCCAGAACGTTTGGTCATCTTAAGTAATACAACCGGCTTGTCCTTTGCTGCATAAAGGATTGGGCCACTTGCTGCATTCATTCCTACTATGTTTTGTTTACTCGTACTTTGTTTACTTGCCTTATCAAAAACCCCTAAAAATCCGTTTGCTAAGTATTTGCAGAGAATTCCTGATCCATACCACTAGCCAGCACCATCTGCTCCTCGTTGGGTTCGACACTCTTACTTATCTAAAATACTGCGATACACCCCCTATACTTGTGGGTCATCAAGACTATTTTTTGGCGCCATTGTCGGGGAGTGAACCGCTATTGGAGAGTGGAACTGGTAAAGGAAACTTCTACGGTGAGTATTGTTTACTTCTGCTAGTTGCTTTATTTTCGTTATGGATAATTCGCTGAGTTTCTTATTTGGTAATGCTACTACCACTTCTAAGGTAGTAGATAAGCCACCACCTGCTGAGAATGATGTTTTCAAAATACCTACACGAATTATTGATCGTGTTATGGATAACTACTATGTTGGGGATGGAACTGTCCATCCCGGTGATCATTTACTCTTTATACACGAATTATGCGGGTTGTTCATGTGTGCAGGTATTACTACAGATCAAGTTAAGAAGAAGTTATTCTCATTATCACTGAAAGGAAGAGCTGAGGAATGGTATAAGCTGCTGAAGAATGGTCAAGCTCTAGAATGGGAGGAAATAGTGCATCTCTTTTATTCAAAGTTTTATCCTCCTAGTGAGATTCATAAAGATCGGAATCAAATATACAACTTTTGGCCTCTTGACGGAGAGAGTACAGCTAAAGCTTGGGGGAGATTGAAGTTACTAATGCTCAAATGTCCCATTCATGAGCTTCCCAACAATATTATTATCAACAACTTTTATGCAAGGCTCCCTCTACATGACAAGGATTTATTGGATGCTTCTTGTGCTGGATCATTCACTCCCATGGAAGAAGAAGCTAAATGGGATCTTCTGGACCGTATTCAAGACAATGCTGAAGCTTGGGAGAATGACAAAGGTAGAAAGTCAGGTACAAATTATGATTATGAATGCATTGAATCTTTTATGGGAACTGATGACTTTCAAAATATTAGTAATGCTTATGGTCTAGACTCTCAAGCTATTGCTTCTTATTTTAAGGCTTTTGCTTCCTATATTGAATTGCCTAAAAAGAAGTGGAATAAGTATCATGAACCTTATAAAGATATTGCTAAGAGTGTTCCTGCAAGAAATACTGAAGTTTATACTGCTAATCATGTTTTACCTGAACCTTATATTGAGAAAATGCCTTTCCCGGTTAAGATTAAGGAACATTCTATGATAGTTAGTATGGTTAATGAAAGTACAAGTAAAGCTGTTGAACCTGATAAACAAATGGTTGATGAACCTATAGTAGCAAATGTGAAAGTCTTTGTTACTAAATATGAAGAAGAGGGACACACTATCCTTTGTAAGGATACCTCTAATATTGTTTCACATAGTAGTGTTATGAGAGCTAGTATTCCTGTGTTTTCTATTAGAATAAGCGATCATTGCTATGATGGCCCTTGTGATAGTTATATTGTTAAGTTTATGCATGATACTGAAAGTTACTATGAGAGAGGGAAAAGTGTTTTTTATGCATCTCAATAATATCAAGTTTCCTCGTTTTATGCTGAAAGTTTTTATGTTGCACTTCTTTTGCCTTCCTATGCAAGTAGCCTCTGGTTTTAACAACTTGTTTGTTTACAAAATTCTCTTGCATAGGAAGTGGGTTAGACTTAAAGGTGTGTATTTTTGCTTCTTAATGCTCTCTTTCACTTCAATTCTTATTCCTGAGTGAGCATCTTCAAAATTATCATGCCCATCTTAATGGCTATAAAGAAAGAGCTTTCTGGGAGACAACCCAATTTGTTTTTGATTTCAGTTTGTTTTTGTTTTTTTGAGTCTTGTAAGTTATTACTTTGGTAATAACCGCTCTTTATCCATTTTGTTTGGTTTTTGTGTCAAGATCAACCTGTAATGAGAGAGAAGTAATATTTGGGGAAGTTGCTGTCCCAAAACAGATTTTTGTGCTTCACCGTAAAAATTCGTGAGAGATCTCTGTATGTCGGATTGAGCTGTAATTTTTTTTGATTCTGCCCCAGGTTGTTATTTAACTTTCGTTAGTTTTGAAATTTTTGATTTGAGCAACAGAAGATGTTTGAAAAAATTGATCTTTACCTGCTGGTC
This sequence comes from Avena eriantha, assembly GCA_910589775.1. Lineage (NCBI taxonomy): Eukaryota > Viridiplantae > Streptophyta > Magnoliopsida > Poales > Poaceae > Avena > Avena eriantha. Next base: position 222,416,402 of record OU342740.1, read on the forward strand.
TGTTTTGACAGATTTTGCCACTCTTGCATTTGCTTCTTTATTCGTTTTTCTTTTTGAATTCTTTTTGGGTTTTCGAAAGGAGTTGCTACAGTAGCTTATGTTTTGATGGTTTTCAATTGAAGTTGGACACAAAAGGTTTTATCACTTCACCTATACTAATGTTGCTAATGAGAACTGTGTGAAGTTTTGTGTGAAAGAAATTTCCAGGTAGTGGAGATAATGGAGTAATAAGGAAGAGAAGGGTTTTATGACTCAAGTAATAAGTGTACTAAGATGAAGATAAGGATGATTATTCAAGTGGAGACTCCGGAAGAATCTACTAGATACCAAATTCAAAGGCCTGCAGAGTCCGTCTTCAAATAGGTAACAGTTCTGGTAAGAAATGTTCCGCGAAAATACTATACAATTATATTTTTGCAGTTTAAGTCAATAAGGAAAGCTAAGAAGCGAAAAAGGGACAGAAACGGAGCCAGGGTGGCTCACACCACCCTGTGGCGCGGGCCCACCCCTGGCCACGCCACCAGGTGGCGAGTCCACCCGGACTCCCACTCCGACCCGTTTTCACCCAGTACCTTCCTCTTGTTATGAAACTTCTTAATATATAACCCCCCGGATCTTTCGAGGTTTGTATATCGTGTTTTCGTCATGTTTTTGTTTCGATCTGTTTCTGCGAGGACATACTCTTTGAAGGTTTAGAAGCACAATGGTGTCTGCCAAGGATAAAGGGAAGGAGCCTATGGAGGAAGACCTCCAAGACCCTAGGAAGGAGAAGGAGATCAAGAGTGAAGGTGAAGAGGAGCAAGGCCAACACCCGCACACCGGCACTACCATTGCAATCATTGGAGTGGTGACAAAACCTGCTAGGGTTAGAAGGACGACACGGATGCAGACTGGGGGGGAAAGCTCCCCATCACAGTTTGGCTCCACGGTCACTTCCTCCACACACCAAGAATCCCTTCCATACCTTTATCCATAACCATGCAGGAAAAGAAGACTCCAAGAGGGAAGAACGGAAAAAGAATCACAAGAGATGGGATCCACAAACTGAGATGATTATGAGCCGTATTGAGAACAACTCGGAGTTGATTCGTACTCTCACCTTCGAGATTGAGGACTTTGGGAAATTGATTAGAGAGCTCATCGAGAGGATACCACCACCACCGAAGGAGTAATTCGTCATCAGGTTGGCATCCCCTTGGTTATTCCAAGCTTGGGGGAGTGCCACAGTATCACATCACTATTTTCTATCTTTTTACCTTATTAGTAGAGTCATATCATAAATAGAGAAGTTATTATGTAGTATGGTTTGCATTATGGAAGTGTCCCCTCTCTCGTTAGATATGTATCCCTTGGTGTGAGTTGCCGTTATGGATTATTAATGAGAAGTTCTATCATTCACTCTTTTGCATAGCTTATATTAGTTTTCAATTCGTGGTTATATGATTGATCTTGTTGTTAGTATTGGTATCACTTTGGGATCATTGATTTAATTTAGTTGGTTTTGGCAAACCTGGCTCGGTCAGTAGCACACTATTTTTGAGAGTTGAAAGAAAAGATAAAAGTACCTTTAAAAAAATCATCATCATTCATTCTTGATTTTCTCATAAGTTTAGTATTCTCTAGTTAAGATCTTTTGTGCTTTCGAGGAAGATTGCATGTTTGTCTTTATCGCTTCTATGTTTTTTTTCCTTCAACTCTTATACTTACTACCCAGCCTTGCTAGCCAAAAACCTGTACTGAGAGGGAATTCTTCTCGTGCATCCACCTCCTTTAAACCAAGACCTTTGCCATTTGTGTCCACCATACCTACCTAGTAGCATTATTGCTATTCCAAATAAATTCTTGTTTTATCTACCTCCCAAATTAAACTTGTTATGTGGAAATTAGTGATTAAAGCTCTCACGAACTTGATGGCACACCATACCTTCTTGCATTTAATAAACTTGATCCATTTGGTCCTTCTTTGTTGTGTATATGCTTGCGCTTTATGAGTTGAAGTTAGCAGAACCATGTATCATGGGGATCGCTTTCAACACTTCATTGGACTTGTACCTAGTTGATATCATGTTCTTTTTCTTATGGATCCCGGCGGTGTGAAATAAAAGTGGAACTTGTAAGATCATGGAGTTTATATGTGTGTTAGAGAAAAGCCTGGGCCGCTAGCTTAAGCCATGCCTAATCATGGTGGAAACTTGCAGTATAACTATAGTGAGCATTCTATGAAGCATCCTCAATAAAAACCTATGCAAATAGCAAATAAAAAGATCACTGAGATGCTCACTGTCTGCTTGCCTTGTCATTTTGATTATGGGATGGCTCCTGTGTCATGTGAAAGGGGTACCCCGTTGGTGGTTCTCAATGATACGCATGTATTTACAATGACAAGAGCTTGCTCATGACTGAAGTTGAGTAGCATGAGGTTCGGTACTCATAAGTAAGGGGCATGGAACTTCAAATTATAACTTGTCAAGCATATCCTCTTAGTTTTGTCACTTTCACCTTAATCACCAAAAGATGCCTATGATAGGGGCAATGAGAGCTGAAAGCTAGTAAGTATCATAATTTTTGGGAGCTCTTTATGAGACTTGCAATCCCTGCTTCCCTCTGTGAAGGGACTTTCTTTTACTTTGTAGTTGAGTTAGTAAACCTACTTCCCTTCCTTCTTAGCAAGTATTTTGAGTTGTTGTGTTTCATTCATCCATATGATGATTTATTCAATCATGTTGCTTATGTTACTTGTTTTGCACATTGCTCTTATCTTGATGTTTACTACTGTGAAAGCTATCATTGAAAACCAGCTATTTCTGAACTCCAGCAAATTATCAACTATTCTTCGACCAAGAGCTAAGTTTGCCATTACCAATCATGATTCACTTTATGTATCTTTATTGTGTTTCCTTTACTTATTACAAGTTGAGTTATATAATAGTGAGTTGTCTTCTATTATGATCTATGTATTTGATGAATGTGATGCTTCTTGTCCGTATTCTTTTATCGACTCTTCACTCCATAAACCTGAGGTCATGTTTATTGAGCTCAGTTTCGCTTGGGGACAAGCGAAGTCTAAGCTTGGGGGAGTTGATACGTCCATTTTGCATCACTATTCTATATCTTAATTCACTATTATTCAATGATATATTTCGTATTGAGAGGTGATACTTATGTTATTTCATCTGTTTTTGCATGGTTGAAGACTTTTGGAGCATGGACCGCTGCAGTCAGGATTCTGACGGAAAAGGTGCTATTTGGAGGCAAAATTTGTGAAGATCAGAAAATTCAGGAAAATATACGGAAAATCCTATTTGTCCAGAAGACTAAGGATGCCAGAAGACGGAGTGTAGATGGGCCACAGGGGGCCCACACCACCCCCTGGCGCGGGCAGCCCTAGGCCGCGCCAGCAGGTGGTGTGGCCATCCTGGCCCACTCCAGCCTCTCCCCTCTGGCGTATATCATCCTCCCGAAACCCTAAGAATTGGGGAGCGACCATAGAAAGATTCCGCCGCCTCTGCGGGGCAGAAAACACCGAGAGAGAAAGATCTCTCCGGCAGACAGATTTCTGCCGGGGGAATTCCTTCCCGGAGAGGGAAGATTGTCTCCATCAACACCATCATCAAGCTGGACTTCATCGGGATCATCATCATCATCACCACCATCATCATCAGCAACACCCTCATCACCATCTCTATATTGCTGTAACAATTGAGTTGAATCTTGCATTTGTTCATAGGGGAAACTTTCCAGGTGTTGATTACTCTTCGTAGTTGATGCTATTGAGTGAACCGTTGAATTATTGTTTATGTTCAGATTATTATACATCATTATTCCATCTCTGATCATGATCCTTATGATGTCTTGTGAGTAGTTCGTTTTGTTCTTGAGGACATGGGAGAAGTCATGTTGTTAGTAGTGGAGTTGTGTTGAGAAAGATTCAATAGTTTGATATTTAAGTTGTGGTGTACTTCTTCTAGTGTTGTCATGTGAACGTCGACTACATGACACTTCACATATATGGGCCTAGGGGAATGCATTGTGTATTTGGCTACTAATCGTAGGGGTTGCCGGAGTGACAGAAACCTGAACCTCCGTTAGGAAACCATTGCACAAGGGACGTAAGGGTCTTAGAGTTTAAAGTTTTGGTTAGGTTTCTACCTTAATTACTTTCTTGTACTTACGGATGTTTGCAAGGGGTATAATCACAAGTATGTATTAGTCCTGGATGGGTCGGTACATTAGCACAGGTTCACCCACACAACACTTAGCAAGCTAAAGAAGATTAATCAACTATATGAAGCGAAAGCACTTGACAGTCTTCCCATGTGTCGTCCAGAACGTTTGGTCATCTTAAGTAATACAACCGGCTTGTCCTTTGCTGCATAAAGGATTGGGCCACTTGCTGCATTCATTCCTACTATGTTTTGTTTACTCGTACTTTGTTTACTTGCCTTATCAAAAACCCCTAAAAATCCGTTTGCTAAGTATTTGCAGAGAATTCCTGATCCATACCACTAGCCAGCACCATCTGCTCCTCGTTGGGTTCGACACTCTTACTTATCTAAAATACTGCGATACACCCCCTATACTTGTGGGTCATCAAGACTATTTTTTGGCGCCATTGTCGGGGAGTGAACCGCTATTGGAGAGTGGAACTGGTAAAGGAAACTTCTACGGTGAGTATTGTTTACTTCTGCTAGTTGCTTTATTTTCGTTATGGATAATTCGCTGAGTTTCTTATTTGGTAATGCTACTACCACTTCTAAGGTAGTAGATAAGCCACCACCTGCTGAGAATGATGTTTTCAAAATACCTACACGAATTATTGATCGTGTTATGGATAACTACTATGTTGGGGATGGAACTGTCCATCCCGGTGATCATTTACTCTTTATACACGAATTATGCGGGTTGTTCATGTGTGCAGGTATTACTACAGATCAAGTTAAGAAGAAGTTATTCTCATTATCACTGAAAGGAAGAGCTGAGGAATGGTATAAGCTGCTGAAGAATGGTCAAGCTCTAGAATGGGAGGAAATAGTGCATCTCTTTTATTCAAAGTTTTATCCTCCTAGTGAGATTCATAAAGATCGGAATCAAATATACAACTTTTGGCCTCTTGACGGAGAGAGTACAGCTAAAGCTTGGGGGAGATTGAAGTTACTAATGCTCAAATGTCCCATTCATGAGCTTCCCAACAATATTATTATCAACAACTTTTATGCAAGGCTCCCTCTACATGACAAGGATTTATTGGATGCTTCTTGTGCTGGATCATTCACTCCCATGGAAGAAGAAGCTAAATGGGATCTTCTGGACCGTATTCAAGACAATGCTGAAGCTTGGGAGAATGACAAAGGTAGAAAGTCAGGTACAAATTATGATTATGAATGCATTGAATCTTTTATGGGAACTGATGACTTTCAAAATATTAGTAATGCTTATGGTCTAGACTCTCAAGCTATTGCTTCTTATTTTAAGGCTTTTGCTTCCTATATTGAATTGCCTAAAAAGAAGTGGAATAAGTATCATGAACCTTATAAAGATATTGCTAAGAGTGTTCCTGCAAGAAATACTGAAGTTTATACTGCTAATCATGTTTTACCTGAACCTTATATTGAGAAAATGCCTTTCCCAGTTAAGATTAAGGAACATTCTATGATAGTTAGTATGGTTAATGAAAGTACAAGTAAAGCTGTTGAACCTGATAAACAAATGGTTGATGAACCTATAGTAGCAAATGTGAAAGTCTTTGTTACTAAATATGAAGAAGAGGGACACACTATCCTTTGTAAGGATACCTCTAATATTGTTTCACATAGTAGTGTTATGAGAGCTAGTATTCCTGTGTTTTCTATTAGAATAAGCGATCATTGCTATGATGGCCCTTGTGATAGTTATATTGTTAAGTTTATGCATGATACTGAAAGTTACTATGAGAGAGGGAAAAGTGTTTTTTATGCATCTCAATAATATCAAGTTTCCTCGTTTTATGCTGAAAGTTTTTATGTTGCACTTCTTTTGCCTTCCTATGCAAGTAGCCTCTGGTTTTAACAACTTGTTTGTTTACAAAATTCTCTTGCATAGGAAGTGGGTTAGACTTAAAGGTGTGTATTTTTGCTTCTTAATGCTCTCTTTCACTTCAATTCTTATTCCTGAGTGAGCATCTTCAAAATTATCATGCCCATCTTAATGGCTATAAAGAAAGAGCTTTCTGGGAGACAACCCAATTTGTTTTTGATTTCAGTTTGTTTTTGTTTTTTTGAGTCTTGTAAGTTATTACTTTGGTAATAACCGCTCTTTATCCATTTTGTTTGGTTTTTGTGTCAAGATCAACCTGTAATGAGAGAGAAGTAATATTTGGGGAAGTTGCTGTCCCAAAACAGATTTTTGTGCTTCACCGTAAAAATTCGTGAGAGATCTCTGTATGTCGGATTGAGCTGTAATTTTTTTTGATTCTGCCCCAGGTTGTTATTTAACTTTCGTTAGTTTTGCAATTTTTGATTTGAGCAACAGAAGATGTTTGAAAAAATTGATCTTTACCTGCTGGTCTGTTTTGACAGATTTTGCCACTCTTGCATTTGCTTCTTTATTCGTTTTTCTTTTTGAATTCTTTTTGGGTTTTCGAAAGGAGTTGCTACAGTAGCTTATGTTTTGATGGTTTTCAATTGAAGTTGGACACAAAAGGTTTTATCACTTCACCTATACTAATGTTGCTAATGAGAACTGTGTGAAGTTTTGTGTGAAAGAAATTTCCAGGTAGTGGAGATAATGGAGTAATAAGGAAGAGAAGGGTTTTATGACTCAAGTAATAAGTGTACGAAGATGAAGATAAGGATGATTATTCAAGTGGAGACTCCGGAAGAATCTACTAGATACCAAATTCAAAGACCTGTAGAGTCTGTCTTCAAATAGGTAACAGTTCTGGTAAGAAAAGTTCCGCGAAAATACTATACAACTATATTTTTGCAGTTTAAGTCAATAAGGAAAGCTAAGAAGCGAAAAAGGGACAGAAACGGAGCCAGGGTGGCTCACACCACCCTGTGGCGTGGGCCCACCCCTGGCCACGCCACCAGGTGGCGAGTCCACCCGGACTCCCACTCCGACCCGTTTTCACCCAGTACCTTCCTCTTGTTATGAAACTTCTTAATATATAACCCCCCGGATCTTTCGAGGTTTGTATATCGTGTTTTTGTCATGTTTTTGTTTCGATCTGTTTCTGCGAGGACATACTCTTTGAAGGTTTAGAAGCACAATGGTGTCTGCCAAGGATAAAGGGAAGGAGCCTATGGAGGAAGACCTCCAAGACCCTAGGAAGGAGAAGGAGATCAAGAGTGAAGGTGAAGAGGAGCAAGGCCAACACCCGCACACCGGCACTACCATTGCAATCATTGGAGTGGTGACAAAACCTGCTAGGGTTAGAAGGACGACACGGATGCAGACTGGGGGGGAAAGCTCCCCATCACAGTTTGGCTCCACGGTCACTTCCTCCACACACCAAGAATCCCTTCCATACCTTTATCCATAACCATGCAGGAAAAGAAGACTCCAAGAGGGAAGAACGGAAAAAGAATCACAAGAGATGGGATCCAGAAACTGAGATGATTATGAGCCGTATTGAGCACAACTCGGAGTTGATTCGTACTCTCACCTTCGAGATTGAGGACTTTGGGAAATTGATCAGAGAGCTCATCGAGAGGATACCACCACCACCGAAGGAGTAATTCGTCATCAGGTTTGGCATCCCCTTGGTTATTCCAAGCTTGGGGGAGTGCCACAGTATCACATCACTATTTTCTATCTTTTTACCTTATTAGTAGAGTCATATCATAAATAGAGAAGTTATTATGTAGTATGGTTTGCATTATGGAAGTGTCCCCTCTCTCGTTAGATATGTATCCCTTGGTGTGAGTTGCCGTTATGGATTATTAATGAGAAGTTCTATCATTCACTCGTTAGATCTATGTATTTGATGAATGTGATGCTTCTTGTCCGTATTCTTTTATCGACTCTTCACTCCATAAACCTGAGGTCATGTTTATTGAGCTCAGTTTCGCTTGGGGACAAGCGAAGTCTAAGCTTGGGGGAGTTGATACGTCCATTTTGCATCACTATTCTATATCTTAATTCACTATTATTCATTGATATATTTCGCATTGAGAGGTGATACTTATGTTATTTCATTTGTTTTTGCATGGTTGATGACTTTTGGAGCATGGACCACTGCAGTCAGGATTCTGATGGAAAAGGTGCTATTTGGAGGCAAAATTTGCGAAGATCAGAAAATTCAGTAAAATATACGGAAAATCCTATTTTTCCAGAAGACTAAGGATGCCAGAAGACGGAGTGTAGATGGGCCATAGGGGGCCCACACCACCCCCGGCGTGGGCAGCCCTAGGCCGTGCCAGCAGGTGGTGTGGCCATCCTGGCCCACTCCAGCCTCTCCCCTCTGGCGTATATCATCCTCCCGAAACCCTAAGAATTGGGGAGCAACCATAGAAAGATTCCGCCGCCTCTGCGGGGCAGAAAACACCGAGAGAGAAAGATCTCTCCGGCAGACAGATTTTTGCCGGGGGAATTCCTTCCCGGAGAGGGAAGATTGTCTCCATCAACACCATCATCAAGCTGGACTTCATCGGGATCATCATCATCATCATCACCACCATCATCATCAGCAACACCCTCATCACCATCTCTATATTGCTGTAACAATTGTGTTGAATCTTGCATTAGTTCATAGGGGAAACTTTCCTGGTGTTGATTACTCTTTGTAGTTGATGCTATTGAGTGAACCGTGGAATTATTGTTTATGTTCAGATTATTATACATCATTATTCCATCTCTGATCATGATCCTTATGATGTCTTGTGAGTAGTTCGTTTTGTTCTTGAGGACATGGGAGAAGTCATGTTGTTAGTAGTGGAGTTGTGTTGAGAAAGATTCAATAGTTTGATATTTAAGTTGTGGTGTACTTCTTCTAGTGTTGTCATGTGAACGTCGACTACATGACACTTCACATATATGGGCCTAGGGGAATGCATTGTGTATTTGGCTACTAATCGTAGGGGTTGCCGGAGTGACAGAAACCTGAACCTCCGTTAGGAAACCATTGCACAAGGGACGTAAGGGTCTTAGAGTTTAAAGTTGTGGTTAGGTTTCTACCTTAATTACTTTCTTGTACTTACGGATGTTTGCAAGGGGTATAATCACAAGTATGTATTAGTCCTGGATGGGTCGGTACATTAGCACAGGTTCACCCACACAACACTTAGCAAGCTAAAGAAGATTAATCAACTATATGAAGCGAAAGCACTTGACAGTCTTCCCATGTGTCGTCCAGAACGTTTGGTCATCTTAAGTAATACAATCGGCTTGTCCTTTTCTTCATAAAGGATTGGGTCACTTGCTGCATTCATTCCTACTGTCTTTTGTTTACTCGTACTTTGTTTACTTGCCTTATCAAAAACCCCTAAAAATCTGTTTGCTATGTATTTGCAGAGAATTCCTGATCCATACCACTAGCCAGCACCTTCTGCTCCTCGTTGGGTTCGACACTCTTACTTATAAAAAATACTGCGATACACCCCCTATACTTGTGGGTCATCAGTTGTGCGAACAAAAAGATTCTTCAAGGTGATTCTAGTGCTAGACTTATGTCTAAGAGAATCAATTGGGAGGGTCCAATATTTTGTGGATAATAGTTTATTTTTATTTTTAGCATGATTGTGTGGACCCACTTCAGTTCTAAACGCTGGACCCAAAGTAGTTTTCATATCTACTTCTAGACACTACACACGCCCTTACTATACGTAGCTTAGAAATTTACTAGCCTCGTGTCTAAGAAAATTGTAGGTTGCTTTGAAGGTTTTTCGAAAAAGCTTTTGGAGGTACACATCGAGAGGTCAATTAATATATCACAAAACACCAAGAGTTTTGACAATATGTTTAACTTCTTGCTAAGATAGATTTTGCATCTTGACAATTTAACGAAATTAGGTCAAACTTGAGCTACAAGTAAGCGCGATATAGATTGCTCTTGAATTAAATGTCTTTTCGGAGGTCTATAGGTGCATCTTGTTGTAGTAAACAATTCCATCGATATGAGTTTCCTACTATCTCAGGAAAGAACATTCTCAATTTTCCGAGTGTGATGACGAGATTTTTCTTTTCCGTAAAGCAAGTCTGAAGAATATGGATCCAAATGACACACGAGGCAAGTTTTCAGACATATATTGTGGACCAACATGTTTTACTTACAATTTCCCATGTTTTATGAGTTCTCAAACTTCCTAGCTAACTTCGCCCACTTGAATGATTTTATGCCGATTTATCAAAATTATTAGGTACAAATTCAACTACAACAAGTAAATTGTAGGTTGCTTTAAAAGTTTGATGAAAGATCTCTCTTGGAGGTACCCATATATATCCGGGGGAGGGGTCAATTAATATATGGGAAACCATCAAGAGTTTTGATGATATATTGGTACGGTTCAACTTCTTGCTAAGATTTTGCATCAATTTAATGAAATTAAGTTAGACTTGAGCTACAAGTAAGCATGATAGACTGCTCTTGAATTGAATGTCTTTTCATAGGTAGATGGGTGCATCTTCTGGTAGTAAACAATGTCGTTGGTGTGAGTTTCCCACTACCAAGAAAGGACATTGTCAATTTTCCGAGTCATGTCATGATCATTCTGTCCCGTAAAGGAAGTCCGAAGAATATTGATCTAAATAAATTCCACAAGCCAAAGTTTTCACACGCACACACACACACGCACACGCACACACAGGTACGTGCCACACTCGATATATACTATATGAAATGTGATTTAATGAACATTAAGTTGTTATTAACCAATAGTCCTATTAGATAAAAAGGCATACATTAAGTATATTAATAATAACTATCTAGAACATGGTGGAGTTTCCTCTAGATACTATTCAACACGAAACCAACTACTCTGAACCATTGGATCTAACAGCCTAGCGGCCACGATTGGTACTATGGATCCAATTGAAAGCTGCCTACCTAACTCCACCCACCTGAATGACTTTATGTCGATATATCGAAAATAGGTCAGATTTGAACTTGTATAACTAAATTTTAGGTTACTGCGAAAGTTCTACGAAAAAGCTTTTGGAGGTACCCATCGGGGGTCACAATTAATATATGAGAAACCAGCCTACGAGAGTGTTGATGACAAGTTGGATCAAGACTCACAAATACAAACATTTTGCTAACTGTTGGATCTTTTTTTTTCCATTCCTAGCATCTAAAAAGATTCTACTAATAGTCTTGAGGAGAACGATGAACGCTAGTATGTGCAAACCTCAAAACACACACTTCATTGCTTAGTTTTAGGGTCCTTGTGCTAAATGCATGGACTTGGATGCAATTTTCATTTTTATGGGGTCCTTGATATGTAATTTGTACTTCCACCGACCGTGTTCACTCTCAAGCACATCGCACCTACTAGACCAACCACTAGATCGGCCATTCGTAGTACTTCTTATTATCTTATCCTTATCTTGTCCTATCTCTTACAATAACGTACCATACCACGCACTACAAATAGTGTATGGATTAACTTTGAACATTGGTTGTTGGATCAAGACTGGCAAATTCAAACATTGCTAACAGTTGGATCTTATTTTCTATTCTTAGCATCTAGAAATATTCTACTAATAGTGTTTAGCACGATGACCGCTAGTATACGTAAACCTCTAGCTCAAAACAAACACTTCATTGCTTAGTTTTAGGATCGTCCTTGTGCTAAATGCATGGACTTGGATGCAATTTTCATTTTTTATGAGGCCCTTGATGTAAATTGTAATTCTACCCACCATGTTAACTCTCAAAGCACCTCGTTTCCTACGAGACCTACAATTAGATCGACCATTCGTAGTACTTCTTATCATACCTTTATCTTTGTCTCTTATCTCTTACAATACCATGCATACCACCACTGCATAGTGTAGGAATTAACTTATTTAAACATTGACCGTTGGATCAAAACTGGCAAATCCAAACATTTTTAACTATTGATCTTCTTTTCCATTCTTAGCATCTAGAAAGATTCTACTGGTAGTCTTTAGCACAATGAATACTAGTATGCAGAAACCTCAAAACACATAGTACTTCATTACTCGGTTTAAGGGTCCTTGTGCTAAATGCACGGACTTGTTGGATGCAATTTTCATTTTTTATGAGGTCCTTAATGTAACTTGTACTTCCATCGACCATGTTAAGTCTCAAGCACCCTGCTCTTATGAGACCTACCATTAGATCGGCCATTCGTAGTACTTCTATCTTATCTTTATCTTGTCTCTTATCTCTTACAATATATACCATACCACTACATATAGTGTAGAGATTAACTTTGAACATTAATAGTTGGATCAATACTGGCAAATCCAAACATTGCTAACCATTAGATCTTCTTTTCCATTCTAGCATCTAGGTCTGTACTCCCTCGCTCCGTCCCAAAATATAAGGCGCCTAAGGATTGGTCAAAAGTCAAACCTTACTAACTATGACCAATTTTTTTTTAAATGTTTACATCTACAATATTGAATGGACATATTAAGAAAATATAATTTATGGTGAATCAATTGATATTAATTTAGTGTTCTAAATTTTTATATTTTTGTGTATAATCATGGTCAAACTTAAAAAATGTTGACTTTTGACTAATCCTTAGGTGCCTTATATTTTGGCGGAGGGAGTACTATTCAACACGAATCTAGTTGCTCTGAACCATTGGATCTAATAGCCCAACGGTCATGATTAGTGCTATGGATCCAATTCAAAACCGCTCCACTATAGTAGTATATAAGTAGAGAGAATATAGTCTATTGTGCTATGAAATTAGTGATCATGGTATTAGTGTACGAATAACTTTGAATGTTGACCGTTGGATCAAGACTCGCGAATCCAATCATTTCTAGCTGTTGGTCCTTTTTTCCATTCTAGCATCTAGAGGATTCTATTGATACTCTTGAACACAATGAATGCACTATGCATAAACCTCTCCAAACACACTTCTCGATCATACTAGAATCTTCTCCCTCATTCTCTAGACCATGTTACCAAAAATTTCAAGTGTTAGCTAGCTAATAATCTTTGACTTCTACACATGATGATACAAAGTACAAGGACCAAATATACACCCATACTTTATACAGTAGATGTTGATCAAATTTATAATTTTTTGTGCTTTACCAATTATAATTTTATATAGTGATGATATGTCATAAGATTTACTATCTGAGCCTTATTAAGGTGTGTTTTTTACACAATCCGGGAGTAGTATATTTCTTTGCTTAGACATTGTAACATCCCAAAACTTCAATCCAAGGTTATTAAAATCCAAATCATCAAAAATAGGGTTAACAAAAACTTTTTCAATTAAAAGTATTCAAGCATTCATATGTGTGTGCATTTAATTAGGAATTGATTTGAATTGCCATGATTAGAGTGATCCATTGCTTGTAAAATGATTCTTAGGTGAAATAAACATCATCTAGATCATTCCCAAGCAAATCCCAAAGAAAAACAAATCAAAATGAATAAAAGAAGGAAATGGTCATTTGTGCCATTTTAATCAACATGCCTACTTTGGCTATTCCTAGGACTCATTTCTTAATATAATTAAATATGGATCTTTGCACCCCTTGATAGTACATGTAGTAGTGTACCAAGGCCCATTTTGTGATCTACCAAAAACTTTCAAACACTAATTTTAAATGACATTTGAAAATTGAAGCTAGTGTAGGTATCAAGATCACCCTATTTCAAAAACCACTCAAATGAGCTCCATTTTCAAAACCCAAGCAACCACATAGGATTAAGCATGTGTCTAGCAAACCCACCAAAATTCATCCATAAATCCAAAAACTTTTCTCATGCGGCCATTGTGTCGAACAAGTGGCATGCAGAAAATAAATGGCCTAACTATTACTGTTTGTAATTAAGCCATTGTCCCCCATTTGACCTCCCCTACACTCCCTTGTCCCCCCTAAGTCCAACCAAGACAGCACCAACCTACCCCTAAGCTGCAGCAGCAGTGGAGTGCCGCCACTTTGTGGTCGCCACCGGCCGATCGTGGACATAGCACGACAGACCGCGCAGCGCCATTCCAGCGCCACCACTAGCTCCACCCAACCCTACCGCCGCTCCCTGTCCACCCCTCGATCACCCCAAGGCCCGAGACCACACCCTAGCGCCGCCGTCCATTCTCTCTGCGAGCCTGCGAGAGCGCGCCAGAGCGCGTTAGCCACTAGCACGCAAGCGACCACCTCGTGACCCAATCTCGTGCACGCCGCTCCGCCTCAACCCCAGCACCCCGCCAGACACGGCCATGTGCTGCCTCATGACCCACAGTTGTCGTGCGCCGCGTCGAGCACCGCCTCTATCGCACAGAGCGCCAGCCTCGCCCGACCAAACGCCACTGCCCCTAGCCGCGCATTCAAGCCGTAGATGATCGCCAGGAGGCAGGCCACCGTCCGTCTACGCCGCCCATGCCTCTAGCCGCCTGTATCATCGTCACTAGTGAGCTCGCCGTCGTGCCGCTCGGTCCCCTTATTGCCCTATAAAAGGAGCCCTCCCCAGCACAAACAACTCACACCATTCCACTCCCCTCTCCTCACTGAACCTTCCCCACCTCTCGCCGGAGACGCTCGAGCCATATTTTACCGGAATTTAGCCTGAGGAGCCCGCTGCAGAGGAGGAGGAGGCGCCGTTGATTCCGTCCACCCCAGGAGCTGCAGCGACCACCCCTTAGTCCGCCGTCGAAAACACGTTCGATCGCCCCCATCACCGCAGTAGCTGGAGCCCTGGTATGCTCCCTGTGCACCCCCACCGAGCTGCTAGGGTTAGTTCTCGCCGGCGAACTGTTCGCCGGAGATGACACTCCTCATTTGTATATCTCACTTTTAATCTAACGGCCCACATCGCCCCGTACCGCTTCGCATGTAAAGAGCCGTTGACCTGTGGACCCCCCTGTCAGTTGTTCTCTGCGCCGCGAAACACCACTGGGCCGGCCCATTTTCTTTCCCGCGGTAGCCTAGTAGTTCAAATCTAGGTTTTTCTAATTTAGTTTGAACCTAATTATGTCCCTTAGTTTAAAAATCAATTCAGAGAGATTTACAAATCCAAATGGAGTGATTCCAATTCTGTTGGATAGCTTCTAAAAAGATCTATCCAAGCCTGTTAGAATCAATTCATTTAGAGTTAGAGATCTCTCCTAGTAAAAATAATAAAACAGAAGCATTTGCACCTTGCAACATTTTTATAAAATCAACCATGCTAGCTTTTGAGTTGATTCCAACTCTCAAAAATCACATTTCACCATACCTATCTGAATATGTAATAATACTAAGGTTTGCATGCAGTGACTTTGGACTAGTACCAAAATAATGCTATATAGGCATTTCTAATCACTTTAAATCATTAAATAATAAACTTAAACTTAAGTAAATATGATCCAACCCTTAAATCACATTCCCACATGATAGAATATGTGGTGAAGTCATGTGTCCACATGATCCCATATTTTAAGTTGTGAATATTAAATCTTAGTTATTTTCAATGAGTAGAAATTACTTTTCTTAAATAAAAGGGATGAAACTAGTTAATAAAATCCTGTGATGTTTGTGATGGTAATAAAACATCAAATGTGTGTCTTATAGTGCTAAGTAGACAAGTTAAGTATTGATTGGTGATTTTTTACTCCGTATGTATTTATAGACGATAGTAGCGACCAAGCTTTCGAGGAGGAGGAGTTTGATACATTGCAAATGTATCTATAATTTTTGATGTTCCATGCTTGGTTTTATCCACTTTCTTGTGTTTTGTTCCAACTTTGGAGTAATTTTCATATGATTTCTTGGACTAACCTATTAACAAGAGCCATAGTGCCAGCTGCCTGTTTTCTGCTGCTTTTGGTTCCTGGAAAGTTAGAAAATGAATATTCTCGGAATTGGACGGGACAAAAGCCAAAGTGCCTATTTTTCCAGAAGTCATGAGATGCCAGAGTATGAGACGGAGAGGGGCCAGGGGGCCAACACACCACCTGGCCACGCGGCTAGGCCTGGCCCGCGCCAGGGGGTGGTGTGGCCGCTCCCGACACCCCCTCGACCTCTCCTTCCACCTATATATTGCCCTCAGGACAAAAACCCTAAGTGCCCGATCAAAAATCCACGAAAGAGTCTGTAGCCACCGTCATCTCCATCTCTAGATCGGGAGGGATCTGAAGCTCTTCCCGGCATCCTGTCGGAGAGGGGAATTCACCCTGGAGGCCTTCTTCATCACCATGCAAGCCTCCGGTGTGATGCGTGAGTAGTTCATCCTTGGACTATGGATCCATGTAGTAGCTAGATGGCTGGTTCTCCTCCTTTGTGCTTTCATGTTTAGATCTTGTGAGCTCCGTTCATGATCAAGATCATTTACTTGTAATTATGCATGTTGTGTTTGCGGGGATCCGATGGATATTGAGATGCTATTTCAGATTGATTACTGATTCTATCATGTCTTTTTTATTTGTGATCTTGCATGCTTTCCGTTGTTAGTAGCTATCTTGGCCGAGTAGATGCTAGCAACTCCAAGAGTTAGTATTTATGCTCGATAGTGGGTTCAGGCCTCTAGTAATCTGGGGAAGTGACAAAAATCTCTAAGGTACTAGATGTGCTATTGCTACTAGGGAGAAAACAACAATCCTTTGTTCATAGAACAATTGTATTGTTTACTTTACACGCAATTCTTAAAGCAATAAGTTGTTGCTTGCAACTTAATACTGGAGGGGGTCCGGATGATAACCTGAAGGTGGATTATGAGTCATAGATGTAGTTGGATGGCGGTCTATGTATAATGTTGTAATGCCCAATAAAGTCTCAAAGGAGTCAAGATGATTCGTATATGCATGTATTTGTTTCGTGGTGTTTGTCAATTGCCCCACTATAATTTGTTCACCCAGCATGTTATCTATCTTAAGGGGAGCCACCTCTAGTGAACTATGGATCCTAGTCCTTTTCTTTACATACAATCTACAACTGTTTACTTCTTTGTGTTTACTTTCTGCAAACTATTACTTCTTTCCATTCGATATGTTTAATCCTTTGTTTACCGCAAAACACGGTGAGATTGACAACCTCATCGCAAGTTGGGGACAAAGTTCTATGGTTGTGTTGTGCAGGTCTCCACGTTGCTACTAGCACCGGTAGTGCGCCCTGCCAAAGCTCAGCTAGTAACACCTTTGGGGTGTTTCCTTGCTCCTACTAGTTCGATTAAACCTTGGTTTCATAACTAAGGGAAACTTGCTGATGTGCTCATCATACCTTCCTCTTGGGGTTACCAACGAGCTCTACATCAACACCGCCATGAAGATTTTTTTTGGGCGTTGTGCATTGAGCCATTAGAGTTCTACCTAGAGGAAGAGGAAGAAAACTTCAACCACTGCACTACCCAAGGCAAGCCATCATTAACAATGCAAGCTAACCCTTGCAAGCTAGATAACCTGAGCCAAGGCATTAGGCGTGCTTTGGTGAAAACCTTAGAATGATGAGTAATTCTATTGAGATGTTTTGACATGTGTTGAGAAACAGAAATGGTTTATGATGATGAAAATGTTGAGGCATGAGCCTTGACCCTTTTATAAAACTGATGGTTGGATTCGGATGCGATACCATTCCAAATTTACCGTACAACCACAATACCTGAATTGGGTAAGGCTTAGCCGGAAGTTTATATGCATTAGTATTAGTTCCCTCGTGGGAGAGATTTGAGCTGAGGCTACCTCTAAACGTTGTCCACCTATGCAGTGCCCAAGATGACAGATGGTCATGGTTGGGAGGCCATGCTCATAGGAGAGGTGCTTATACTAGGGTGTGTAAAGGAAAGGTTATGTTTGATTATCTGCATACTAAGTATGCTGATTTAGGGTTATCCCTGACAGATGTATCAAATCTTGTGATGAAAGTGTACCACCTCTGCAGAGTGTCAAACTATTCGAATAGCCGCGTCCGTGGTTATGGAAAGTTGGAGTGGCCATATTGTTTCGTTGTTAGATGTTTTCAAAATGACTTATGAAATGAATGATGAACTTGACTTGACCACAACAGGGTTGTGACAATGACACTAGCTTCCCAACTTAAGTGATTCTAGAATTTTATTTTCTCTTTCTTTGTTTCTGAACTCAGCTTAGGTTTCAAACTTAACTTTATATTTAAACTTAGAGTTAGCATTTACTTTAGTCCTATCCTACTTGTTACTGGTAGTTTGCGAGTACTTAAAGAGTACTCATGGCTTTTGTCCCTCGCTATTCCTATGGCCAGACTATAAAGGAGACTACCAAGATGACGGTCAGTAGGACGGCTATGATAACTAGGACTATCTGCCTTCGTCAGCATTGCCTGTGCCCCTGAAGATGGACCCCACCGCTACGCTTATTAATTATTCCGCTGCTTGTTATATTAAGACTGGATCATGAGATCCTTATTTCTGTAAGACCTCATGTATGGTTTGTAATGGATGATGTACTATGATATCCAATCTGTTATGTGTCGCAAAAATGGTAATCCTGGGATTGCGATGTATGACATAACAATCATCTGGGATTAAAAATCCGGGTGTTGACAGACATATGGTCACCTTTGTCCACGCGTTGTACATGCTGAGAGAATAACACGTTGGCAGGGGAAGAGGGCAACGGCAAAGAGAAGTTGAAGGCGGATCCATGTTAGAGCAAAGTTATGATGGGTTTCTGACACGAGGTACTCCCGCGGCCTTATAGTGTACACTCTACTAGTAGTAAATTTCAGGATCTATGCAGGCAAAACAAATCGTGTGTTTTCTCTCTCCTTCCCTATGCTCCACCTCTCCTCCCCTTTACCCTCGCGCACCGGTCCGACTGATCTCTCTCCCCTCGTCCACAGCGTCGCGCTACGCACGTGTGCCTTGGTACGGCGACTCTGTATCTCTGGTGTGTTCGGCAGCCGCATGTTGGTGTGGAGTAGGGACGAGGAGGAGTACATAGGAACGAAACCACTTTGGTCCTTGGCAGCGAAAAAATTCAAACTTTTCCGGTTTTCGAAATTTTCACTTGCTTCCCAAACATCAGGAGGGAAGGTTATCCAAAAGATCGACCAAACATCAGGTTTATTTCAACCTGAACAACAAAGGTCATCAAGGACATATTGACATCATAGTTTACAATTTGATAGAGTTCCGATGATAGTTTGCTAGAGGGGTGCATCTTGGCATAGTAAGCATTGTTGCATGTGGGAGTTTCCAACAATTAGGAAAAAAGAGAATTTCAATTTTCCTAGTGAGGACGGTGATGGTTTTTTGTGAAAAAAGTCCAAAAAATATGGTGCAGAATGTCACAAGCCACACATACTGTAGTTGATCATGGTTCCTATCTAACTTCGGCTAAAAGTTTACATATTGCGATGGGTCATGACAAGCGGTACTAGTACACATACTACAATACTATGTAGTAGATTTTCTCTCTCCTTCGCCCACCTCTCACCATCCATCCACTATCCTCTCCATTTCTCCTTCCTTCCCGTGTAAGCTTTCACGCAATGATTATACTTCTAGTCTGAGATGCAGCGGTGCAGAAAAAGATGAGGCCCACACCATACCACCATCAATCAAGTTTGATGACGCAACTTTGTGAAGAGTATACGTATACTAGTAGAACTGTAGCTAGATAAGTATGTACTACTATAGAAACTTAATTTTTAACAGAGGAAGTAAGAGACACCGAGTAATTCAGCACGGTCTGCATGATTCTCTTCATTTTTGGATAAAGCGGATGCCTCCTGAATTCTCTGGGCCGAGAAAAATCAAGAACCGACAAGTCTGGTATAATCCTTTTTTTACGAGACGAGTCTGGTACAATCTATTTATGATATTTTGGGATAGTTTTCAGGGTATTAACAGAAGCACGACTATAAATAGCCATTATAAATTGCAACAGTACTCACCCCTACTTTCACCCAAAACACCCAACCCAGCGTTGCTTAGAAATTGATCTCTCTCTATTTCCTTCCAAAATGTTGCATGCAACTCTCTCTAGAACACGTCGATTGACCTGACAAATGGGAAAGGCCCCAAAACTCCACCTGGAAGCCCAGACTCAATCGATGGGCCATGGGTGCCATCGCTGTCTGACTCCTCTAATGAAGAAGATAGCCATTGGCAGCGCTTTTTCGAAGGGACACCACCACCAACTCTTAGCGACTCCAATAAAACGGAAGATGAGACTAAGGAAGAGGAGGAGTCTGAGGTCGACCTTGAGGAGGAGGCCAAAGATGACGACAGGGAGGAGGCGGAGGACGATGGCAGGGAGGAGGCCGAGGACGACAACGAGGAGGTCTCTTCTTGCCCCCACTGAAGAAGCGTGCCCGAGTGCAAAATTAAATGGTGTCCAGATAAGAGGCGGGCAGTGTACTATATCTTGTTCTACGAAGCGTCTTGGCTTTGGTAAATAATGTTGTCAATGAGATTTCCGAACTTTTAGGAAAATGCTTTTCAATTTCCAAGTGATAGGATATGTTTTTAGTAATTAAGTACGTCCGGATAATTAGGCTTAGAGTGCACTCACTGTATTCTAGCAAAATATAGATAATTTCCACTGCATGTTAGTACTATATGAAAATACTTATTTCAGTGTGTGTCATGATACATAGTTTTTTTGTGGGAGGGGGTGATAATGATCCATAGTTGAAACTTAAATGGTGTCCTCTTATATTTGTGCTTGTTTGGATGAAAACTACAAACATGGATTTGGAGAACTTTCGAAAAACTTGCTACACAATAGTAGAATAACCATGTATGGACATTGTTCACATTTTAAGCCAAGTTACCAATGCCAAGGTCATATTTGCATCACTCGTCCCATTTATTGGGATAAATTACAGAAAAGTAAAGAAAACAATAAAAAATGTTAAGCACTTATGTATGGTGTCCTCTTCCGTAAATGATAAACATGAATTTTGAAAAGGTTTAAAAACACTTCTTCACAATATGACCACCGATGTGTTAACATATACTTGGGTTTCAAGTTAAATAATGACAAAGGTCGTGTCCATTTCGGGTAGACGGGGTGCATCTTGGCATGGCATACTAATGTTGTTAATTAGACTTTTCAACTTTTATGTATATAATTTTGTTAAATTATTTTAGAAGTGCCACATATAATTATTTTTTAAAGAAAAGGCAAAGAGTATGACTCTGAATGCTAGAACACACTAGATTTCACAGAAAATAGAGTATGTTTCATGGTTAACAAGTTTCATTAATTTTCAGGCCTTCTAGCTAACTTTGCATAATTAAATGACATTTTGTCAATAAAACCAAAGTAGTAAATTTTGAACTACAAGTGCGTGATAGATTGCTTGTAAATTTGTAAGAAATTCATATAGTACTAATTATTGTACCCACGTAGTCATACTGAAAACTGACTATTGTATACAAAGATACAATTTCTTTATATGAATTTTCATGCTGACACATCTGACAATGTTTCAAAAAAGTGAAACAAAATAAGGAAACATGCACACAACCTTTTAGTAGTACTCCTATTAAAAATTCGTACATGTAAAACAGTAAAGACCACACTGTTAAAGTTTCAATACAAGGGACCTGGGCACCTTCACCGTCCCTCCACAATTAACCTTTCTTCCTCTTAGACTTTGCAGCTATGGCTCCAAAGCCCGGAGCTCCCCGTGGGAAGAACAAGACCCAGGTGGTGGCGACAAAGGCCGTGGAGAAAAATAAGTCATGTCGCCGGCTTCCGAATCCTGCTTTGGCCACTCCAAGTCGTAGTCTTGCACCAGGCAGCCGCAAGAAGAAGCAGGTGTCGAGGTCCGTCAAGGCCGGGCTGCATTTCCCCGTCGGCTAGATCGGGCGCTACCTCAAGGAGGGTCAGTACTCCCAGCGCATAGGCTTCGGGGATCCCGTCTACCCCGCAGCCATTCTCGAGTACCTCACCACCGAGGTGCTGGAGCTCACCGGGTAAGCCGCGAGGGACAGCAAGAAGATCCGCAACATCCCGAGGCACGTGATGCTCAGCGTCACGTGCGACGAGGAGCTCAGCAAGCTGCTGGCCCGTGTTACCATCGCGCACAGCGGCGTGCTGCCCAGCATCCACGAGTCCTTGCTTGGCGATGGTACCGCGGAGGACGCAGCCAAGTTGCCCACGGAGGATGCTGCCAAGTCACCTGAGAAGACCGCCGAGTCCCCCTAGAAGTCGTTAAGTTGTACTACTACTACTCCGTATGTGTTTGGGTTTGCTCTGTTTGCAGTTTGGTTAATCATCAATGTCAATGTAATATTCAGATATGTGATGCTAAGAAAAAGCTTGTGAGGGTTCTAAAAAATGTTGTTTTCCTAATCTTATCCTATACTCCATTTATTTAATACTCCCTCTGTTCAGAAATATAAGACGTTTTAGCTTTGTGAATCGAATGTATCTAGACACCCATACACTAAAAGGCTTCTAGATACATTCATTTCACAAAGCTAAAACGTCTTATATTTCTAAATGGCGGGAGTATTACTCAGCATATTAGGTTTAGTCAAAGTCAACCATTAGAAAGTTTGACCAAACTATATACAATATTAAATAGTATACTCATTCAAAAAAATCAATATACAGTAAACAATGTCGTCAGTGTCAGTTTCGAAACTATCACGAAAGAACATTCAATTCTCAATTTTCCGAGAGATGACAAGAAAGGTTGTTATTTTTCATCAAGAAAGTCCAAAGAATATGGATCTGAATGTCACAATCTAGGTTTTCAGACATATATATATAGTGGACAGACATGTTGTACTGACGATACCCATGTTTTATGTGCTTTCAAACTTCCTATCTAACTCTGCCAACTTGAATGACTTTATCCCGATTTATCGAAATTATATTAGGTCAAATTTGACCTACAAGTAAATTGTAGGTTGCTTTGAAAGTTTCATGAAAAATCTTTTGGAGGTACACTTCGGGGGAGGGGTGAATTAATATATTAGAAACCACTATGAGCTTTGATGATAGGTTTAACTTCTTTCTAAGATTTTGTATCTTGACAATTTAACAAAATTAAGTCAGAATTGAGCTACATGTAAGCGCGATAGATTGCTCTTGAATTAAATGTCTTTTCGGAGGTAGATGGGTGCATCTTCTTGTAGTAAACAATGTCGTCAGTGTGAGTTTCCAATTATCAGGAAATACCATTCTCAATTTTCGGAGTGATCTCAAGATTATTCTCTCTCGTAAGGGAAGTTTGAAGAATATCGATCTAAATGCCAGAAGCCAAGTTTTCACACATATATATAGTGGACCAACATATCATACTTATGATTTCACGTGTTTTATGAATTCTCAAACTCGCTACCTAACTTCGCCCACTTGAATGACCTTATGTCGATTTGTCAAAATTAGGTCAAATTTGAACTACTACAAGCAAATTGTAGGTTATTGTGAAAGTTTATGAAAAGCATGAAGGTACCCATCAGGGGGTCACAATTAATATATGGGAAACCATCCAACGAGATGTTTGACGACAAATTGAACTTCTTGCTAAGATTTTGCATCTTGCCAGTTTAACAAAACTAGGCCAAACTTTAGCTACAAGTAAGTGAAATAGATTCCTCTTGATTTAAAAGTCTTTTCGGAGGTAGATATAGGTGCATCTTCTTGTAGTAGACAATGCCGCCAATGTGAGTTTCCAACTATCTTAGGAAAGAACATTCTTAATTTTTCGAGTGATGACTAGATTGTTCTTTCCCCTAAAAAATTCAAAAGACTATGGATCTGAATGCCACAAGCCAAGTTTTCACACATATATAGTGGACCAACACGATGCACTTACAATTTCCCATGTTTAATCAGTTCTCAAATTTCCTAGCTAACTTCGCCCACTTGAATAATTTTATGTCGATTTATCGAAATTAAGTAAAATTTGGACTACTACAGGTAAATTGTAGGTTGCTTTGAAAGTTTTACGAAAAAACTCTTGGAGGTACCCATCGGGGGAAGGGTCAATTAATATATATCAGAAACCACCGAGAGTTTTGACAACAAGTTCATCTTCTTGCTAAGATTTTGCATCCTAACTATTTAATGAAATGAGGTCAAACTTTGCTCACTGTTTCATGAAATTAGGTCAAACTTTGCTAACCGATTAACTTTGAACATTGATCGTTGGATCAAGACTGGCAAATCCAAACATTGCTAACCGATGGATATTCTTTTCCATTCTTAGCATCTAGAAAGATTCTACTGATAGTCTTTAGCACGATGAACACTAGTATGCGCAAACCTCAAAAGACATAGTACTTCATTATTACTCTGTTTCAGGGTCCTTGTGCCAAATGCACGGACTTGGATGGAATTTTGATTTTTTTATGAGGTCCTTGATGTAACTTGTACTTCCACTGACCACTCGAGCACCTCGCTCTTCTGAGACCTACCATTAGATCGGCCATTTGTAGTACTTCTTATCTTTATCTTGTCTCTTATCTCTTACAATACCATATATACCACCACTACATAGTGTAGGGATTAACTTATTTTGAACATTGGCCGTTGGATGTCAAGACTAGCAAATCCAAACATTGCTAACCGTTGGATCTTCTTTTCCATTATTAGCATCTATAAAGATTCTATTGATAGTTTTTAGCATGATGAACACTTGTATGCGCAAACCTCAAAAAAAACAGTACTTCGTTACTCGGTTTCAGGGTCCTTGTGATAAATGCATGGACTTGGATGCAATTTTCATTTTTTATGAGATCCTTGATGTAAATTGTAATTCTACCCACCGTGTTAAATCTCAAGCACCTCGCTCTTACGAGACCTACCATTAGATTGGCCATTTGCAGTACTTCTTATCTTATCTTTTATCTTGTCTCATATCTCTTACAATACAAAACCACTATATAGTGTAGGGATTAACTTTGAACATATTAACCGTTGGATCAAGACTAGCAAATCCAAACATTGCTAACCGTTGGATATATTTTCCATTCTTAGCATCGAGAAAGATTTGAGCTATTGATAGTCTTTAGCACGATGAACGCTAGTATGCGGAAACCTAAAAAAACACAATACTTCATTGCTCAGTGTCAGGGTCCTTGTGGTAAAATGCATGGACTTGGATGCAATTTTCATTTTTTATGAGGTTCTTGATGTAACTTGTACTTCCACCGACCATGTTAACTCTCAAACACCTCGCTCCTACGAGACCTACCATTAGATCGGCCATTCGCAGTACTTCTTATCTTACCTTTATCTTGTCTCTTATCTCTTACAATACCATGCATACCACCACTAAATAGTGTAGGGATTAACTTATTTGAACATTGACCATTGGATCAACACTGGCAAATCCAAATATTTCTAACTGTTGGATCTTCTTTTCCATTCTTAGCATCTAGAAAGATTCTACTGATAGTCTTTAGCACAATGAACACTAGTATGCGCAAACCTCAAAACACATAGTACTTTATTACTTGGTTTAAGGGTCCTTATGCTAAATACACGGACTTGTTGGATGCAATTTTCATTTTTTGATCCTTAGAGTAAAGTCCTTAATGTAACTTGTACTTCCACCGACCGTGTTAACTCTCAAGCACCTCGCTCTAATGAGACCTACCATTAGATCGGCCATTCGCAGTACTTCTATCTTATGTTTATCTTGTCTCTTATCTCTTACAATATATACCATACCACTACATATAGTGTAGAGATTAACTTTGAACATTAATAGTTGGATCAAGACTGGCAAATCCAAACATTGCTAACCGTTGGATCTTATTTTCCATTCTAGCATCTAGGTCTCTACTCCCTCGCTCCGTCCCAAAATATAAGGAGCCTAAGGATTGGTAAAAAGTCAGACCTTACTAACTTTGACCAAATATTTTTTTTTAAATATCTACATCTACAATATTGAATGGATATATTAAGAAAATATACTTTATGGAGAATCTATTGAAATTAATTTAGTATTATAAATTTTTATATTTTTGTGCATAATCATGGTCAAGCTTAAAAAATGTTGACTTTTGACTAATCCATAGGCGCCTTATATTTTGGCGGAGGTAGTACTATTCAACACGAATCCAGTTGCTCTAAACCATTGGTTCTAATAGCCCAACGGTCATGATTAGTGTTATGGATCCAATTCAAAACTGCTCCACTATAGTAGTATATAAGTAGAGAGAATACAGTCTACTATGCTATGAAATTAGTGATGATGAGATTAGTGTATGAATAACTTTGAATGTTGACCATTGAATCAAGACTCGCGAATCCCAGCATTTCTAGCCATTGGATCTTCTTTTCCATTGGAGCATCTAAAAGATTCTATTGATAGTCTTGAACACAATGAATGCACTATGCATAAACCTCTCTAAACACACTTCTCGATCATACTAGAATCTTCTCCCTCGTTTCTCTAGACCAAGTTACCAAAAATTTCAAGTGTTAGGTAGCTAATAATCTTTGACTTCTACACATGATGATACAAAGTACAAGGAACAAATATACAACTGTACTTTATAAAGTAGATGTTGATAAAATTTATAATTTTTTGTGCTTTACCAATTATAATTTTATATAGTGATGATATGTCATACGATTTACTATCTGATCCTTATTAAGGTGTGTTATTTTACACAATGCGGGAGTAGTATGTTTCTTTGCTTAGACATATGGTCACCTCTAGCCACGCGTTGTACATATTGATAGAATAAAACATTGGCAGGGGAAGAGGGTAGCAGCGAAGAGAAGTTGAAGGCGGTTCCATGTTAGAGCAAAGTTATGATGGGTTTCTGACACGAGGTACTCCTGCGGCCTTATAGTGTACACTCTGCTAATAGTAAATTTCAGAACCTATGCACGCAAAACAAATCGTGTGTTTTCTCTCTCCTTCCCTATGCTCCATCTCTCCTCCCCTTTCCCCTCGTGCACCGGTCCGGCTGATCTCTCTCCCCTCATCCGCAGCTTGGCGCTGCGCACGTGTGCCTTGGTACGGCGACTCTGTGTCTCTAGTGTGTTCGGCAGCCGCGCGTTGGTGTGGAGTAGGGACGAGGAGGAGTACATAGAAAGGAAACCACTTTGGTCCTTGGCGGCACAAAAATTCAAACTTTTGCGGTTTTCGAAAATTTCACTTGCTTCCCAAACATCGGGAGGGAAGGTTATCCAAAAGATTGGCCAAACATCAGGAGGGAAGGTTATCCAAAAGATCGGCCAAACATCTGGAGGGAAGGCAATTTTGAACCAGTTTTGAACATTGACCGTTGGATCAAGACTGACAAATCCAAACTTTGAACATTGACAGTTGGATCAAGACTGGCAAATCCAAACTTTGCTAACCGTTGGATCTTCTTTCCCATTATTAGCATCTAGAAAGATTCTACCGATAGTCTTTAGCACAATGGATGCTAGTATGCGCATACCTGAAAACACACACTTCATTGCTCAGTTTTAGGGTCCTTGTGCTAAATGCATGCATGGACTTGGATGCAATTTTCATTTTTATGAGGTCCTTGATGTAACTTGTACTTCCATTGACCGTCTTAACTCTCAAGCACCTCGCTCCTACGAGACTAACCATTAGATCAGCCATTCGAGGTACTTCTTATCTTATCTTTATCATGTCTTATCTCTTACAATACCATACCACCATTGTATAGTGTACGAATTAACTTCGAACATTGACAGCTGGATCAAGACTACCAAATCCAAAAATTGCTAACCGTTAGATCTTCTATTTTCCCTTCGCATCGAGAAAGATTCTATTGATAGTCTTTAGCACGATGAACGCTAGTATGCGCAAACCTCAAAACACATAGTACTTCATTATTCAGTTTTAGGGTCATTGTGTTAACTGTTGGACTTGGATGTAATTTTCATTTTTTATGAGGTCCTTGATGTAAGTTGTACTTCCATCGATCGTGTTAACTCTCAAGAACCTCTTTCCTATGAGACCTACCATAGTTAAAATAAAATGCAACCACCCCAATTATCACACAAAATAGACCAATGGTTTCTTATACGTAATGCCCAAGTTTTTAGTAATAGGATTTTTCAAGCTTCGTCCTCGCAAACTTTGCACACTTTAGTGACTTCTTGTCGATTTAACAAAATTAGATCAAACTTGAGCTACAAGTAAGAGTGATAGATTGCTCTTGAATTAAATGTATTTTTGTAGATAGACGGGAGCATCTTCTTCTAGTAAACAATATCGTCGGTGTGAGTTTCCAAATATCAGGAAATAACATTCTTAATTTTTCGAGTGACGACGAGATTGTTCCTTTCTGGAAATACATTCTGAAGACTATGGATCTGAATGCCACAAGCCATGTTTTTAGACATCTTATCTTACCACTATATAGTATACGAATAACTTTGAATATTGACTGTTTGATCGAGACTCGCGAATATGAACATTTCTATCCATTGGATCTTCTTTTCCATTCTGACATCTAGAAGATTATATTGATCGTCTTGAACATAATGAATGCACTATGCATAAACCTCTCAAAACACACGTCTCCATCATACTAGAATCTTCTCCCTCATTTCTCTAGACCATATTACCAAAAATTTCAAGTGTTAGGTTGCTAATAATCTTTGACTTCTACACATGATGATACAAAGTAGAAGAACTAAATATACACCAATACTTTTAGATGTTGATCAAATTTATATTTTTTCCACTTTACCTATTATAATTTTATATAGTGATGATATGCCAGACGTCTATTATCTGAGCCTGACCTGCAGGACACGTGCAACCTACTAGTATCTTATCTTATGTTATCTTATTATCTTATCTTATCTTACCATTATATAGTGTATGAATAACTTTGATGTTGACCGTTGGATCAAGACTCATGACTCCTGCATTTCTAGCCGTTGGATCTTCTTTTCCATTCTAGCATCTAGAAGATTCTATTGATAGTCTTCGACATAATGAATACTATGCATAAACCTCAAAACACACTTCTCCATCATACTAGAATATTCTCCCTTGTTTCTCTACACCATGTTATCAAAAATTTCAGGTGTTAGCAGGTAGCTAATAATCTTTGACTTCTACACATGATGATACAAAGTACAAGGACCAAATATACACCCATACTTTATAGATGTTGATCAAATTTATAATTTTTGTGCTTTAAAAATTATAATTTTATATAGTGATGATATGTCATACGTCTACAATCTGAGTCTCATGTGCAACTTACTAGTAGCTAATAATCGTTGACTTCTACATGATCCTACCACTATATAGTGTACAACAACTTTGAATATTGACAGTTGGATCAAAACTCGCGAATCCCAACATTTCCAGTCATTGGATCTTCTTTTCCATTCAAGCATCTTGAATATTCTATTGATAGTCTTCTTTACAAACCACTATATAGTGTACGGATAACTTTGAATTTTGACCGTTGGATTAAGACTCGCGAATCCCAGCATTTATAGCCATTGGATCTTCTTTTCCATTCTAGCATCTAGAAGATTTTATTGATAATCTTCGGCATAATGAATGCTACGCACAAACCTCAAAACACACTTCTCCACCATACTAGAATCTTATCCCTTGTTTCTCTAGAACATGTTATCAAAAATTTCATGTTTTAGGTAGCTAATAATCTTTGACTTCTACATGATGATACAAAGTACAAGGATCAAATATACACCCATATACTTTATAGATGCTGATCAAATTTATAATGTTTTATGCTTTACCAATTATAATTTTATCTAGTGATGATATGTCAGATGTCTACTATCTGAGTCTCCTGTGCAACTTACTAGTAGCTAATAATCGTTAACTTTACCACTATATAGATAACTTACTGAATATTGACCGTTGGATCAGGAGTCCCGAATCCCAACATTTCTATTCGTTGGATCTTCTTTTCCATTCTAGCATCTTGAAGATTCTAGTCATAGTCTTCATTAATTACCACTGTGTAGTGTACAAATAACTTTGAATGCTGACCGTTGGATCAAGACTCGCGAATCCCAGCATGCATCTTCTTTTTCATTCTAGCATCTAGAAGATTATATTGATAGTCTTCAGCATAATGAATGATATGCACAAACCTCAAAACACACTTCTCCATCATACTAGAATCTTCTCCCTTGTTTCTCTACACCATGTTATCAATGTTATCAAAAATTTCATGTGTTAGCAGGTACCTAATAATCTTTGACTTCTACACATGATGATACAAAGTACAAGGACCAAATATACACCCATACTTTATATATGTTGATCAATTTTATAATTTTTTGTGCTTTACAAATTATAATTTTATATAGTGATGATATGTCATACGTCTACTATCTGAGTCTCAAGTGCAACTTACTAGTAGCTAATAATCGTTGACTTCTACATGATCTTACCACTATATAGTGTACAAACAACTTTGAATATTGACCGTTGGATCAAGACTCACGAATCCAAACATATCTAGTCATTAGATCTTCTTTTCCATTCTAGCATCTTGAAAATTCTATTGATAGTCTACATTACCAACCACTATATATTGTACGAATAACTTTGAATGTTGACCGTTGGATCAAGACTCCTGAATCCCAGCTTTTCTAGCTGTTGGATCTTCTTTTCCATTCTAGCATCTAGAAGATTCTATTGATAGTCTTCGGCATAATGAATGCTATGCACAAACCTCAAAACACACTTCTCCATCATACTAGAATTGTATCTCTTATTTCTCTAGACCATGTTATCAAAAAAATTAGTGTTAGGTAGCTAATAATCTTTGAGTTCTACATGATGATACAAAGTACAAGGACCAAATATACACCCATACTTTATAGATGTTGATCGAATTTATATTTTTTTGTGCTTTACCAATTATAATTTTATATAGTGATGATATGTCATACGTCTACTATCTGAGTCTCACGCGCAAGGCATGTGCAACTTACTAGTATATATAGTGGACCAACATGTTGTACTAACAATTCCTATGTTTTATGAGTTTTCAAACTTCCTAGCTAACTCTGCCACTTGAATGACTCTATGTAGATTCATCAAAATTAGGTGAAATTTGAACTACAAGTAAATTGTAGGTTTTTTGAAAGTTTTAAGAAAAAGCTTTTGGAGGCACCCATAGGACAGTCAATTAATATACTTCGTATCAGAAACCACATAGAGTTTTGACAAGAGGTTCCACTTCTTCCTAAGATTTTGCATCTTGACAAACTTGAACTACAAGTATGCGTAGATACTTGTGTCAAATTAAATGTCTTTTGATAGTTAATTAATGAAAAAAGAAAGTGACATAATAACTTAGCTAGTTACCATAACATCACACATACCAAGACTAGTAGTGTATGATTCTACTCCCTCCATTCAGAAATATAAGGCGCTTTTGCTTTGTGAGATGAATGTATCTAGACACCTTTTAGTGTATAGGTTCACTCTTAACCTCTACGAACCCATACACTAAAAGACGTCTAGATACATTAGATTCACAAAGCTAAAATGTCTTATATTTCTAAACGGAGGGAGTACAACCTAATTAATTAGGATTTTGCGTGATACTACACACATGTTGTTACCCACTATGATGAAGGTACATGTGCAAGTTACTCGAGTAGTCTAAGTTATTTAGCACCATGTGACCATCCTAAGCAGAACGGAGGTGTACGTACTGTATGCCTTAAAAGTACCTGTTCTGCTGCGCTTCAAGCTGTTCACTACTCGTGTCGGCTCTCACTGGTCAGACGGACAAAGTCAATGACTTGTTGATTTGGTACTGTATACTGTATCGTCGATCTTCTTCCGTCACTGACAGAGAATAAGTTCTTCTGCCTCTTCCAGGCGCATGCTTTCGCGGAGCTACAACCAGTAGCTCAGACGACTACTACTCCCGCGCGTCGCTCGAGCAATTGCGACTGTCCGTTCATAATGGACGGGAAGCATTAGACAACAGATTTTCTTTTGGTGGATGCTTGATTTTTTGAGAGATTGTCGACTTTTTTTCTTTATTGAACTGAGAGATGTTCTATTTTGGGTCCGGTAAGGCCGACAAGGGAGAGGAAATTGGTGGTGTGGCAGGCAAGCTTATTTAAGGTAGCAGCGTGTGGGTGTACAGATGGTACTGCCGTATTGGTAGCCCATTTTGTGAGCATTTTGTTGTTTTTTTGTGAGCATTTTCTTGGTGTACTACACAAGAGTTCGAGAGTAGTAGTATTCCAGTTTTGGTTCCTTAATTACCTGTGGAACCTTTATGTGTTTATTAGTTATAGTAGTACTAGTACTAGTACAGTAGTGACTGCACAAGATGATGAATATAGAAGATCAAAGGATTATTACGTTCGACAAGAGGAGTTCCGAGTATACTCCAAACCGTCTCTCTGCCATGACCATTTATTTGAGAGGACAGTACAGCTCCATCCCGTGCTAGGCTAGGCTTGACCTATTTACTCGATAGGCACCAGGAAACACAGAGAAGAGAGAAAAACCATGCTCAGTAGGCGGTACGATTTCAATCGATTTATTCTATTTTCCTTTGCTCTCCATCCTCTTCCTGTCCATCTTCTCGCTGATCCCCACTCGCCCACCTTTAGCACGCGCCAACGTGCCATGCTGCTTTCGGAGCATCTCTGTAGCCCAGTTCGATAGGCACTATAGATTTAGCAGAGAGAAAGAAGTCACACTTGTTATTTCATTCCGTATTTCTCTTTGCCTCGATCTCCATCCTCACTTCACCTCCAGCGCCCCGGCGATAGCCATTACCACTCCCACACCAATACAGGCACGCGCCTATGCCGCCATGCCGCTTTAGGATCAGCTCCGACGCCCAGTTTGATAGACTATTTTTCGTCTTGCCCTGCCGACCGCCGCTCGCTCTCTCCTCCAAAACTCCCAATCAAAACCAAACGCCATCACCCCCACCTGCTCGAGCCCTTCCTCGGGATGGCCCAATTGATCGATGACAGTGACACTTCTAGGGTGTTTTCCGATGGCCCCCTTGAAGAAATCTCTGCTAGATGCGACATCATCACCGCCGCGAGCCTCGCCGCCTGCTGCAAACGTTATCTTTACTCAGCAAAAAATAGTGCATCCCTCTCAAAATCTCATCCGTTTGGTCTCCCCTATGTTCTTCACTCTCACTCAACTAGGTACCGAGTGAGTACAATGTCTTCTACCACGACAATCGCATGAAGCAGTTCTACAGGGACAACTACTATTGCGGCAGGGGCAAGCAAAAGCCACATAAGAAGTTTGGGTGGACCTTGTGCGAGCTGACGCCGCTGGACAGGTCCTCCTACGATGCTGTGATGCCAGCTTGTGAGGGTAAGAAATGGGCAGGCGCCCATGGAGATTGGATCGCCACTTTTGGCCTCGCTTGGAACTGGGAGCTTGTGAATGTGTTCACTCGTCGCCGGATTCCTCTACAAGCGATCTTCGATTTTGAGGCCACACCCGAGGTACTTAAGTTTATCGCGGCTGGTCAGCCTACTAATCTACTGAAGATAGCCATTTGCTGAGTTCCCACAGCTGCTGAGAACTATAAAGATTTCTCTGTCCTGGCCATCTTCGACATGGTAATTGCTTTCCTTGATGGTTCTCATGGTATGTGGATGGTTCTTGAGAACCAGTTCAGCATGTTCAGCTACCGCGATGAAATTATCCACAATGGAGTTGTCTATGCTGTAACTTAGTTTGGCAATGTTTATGCATGGGATCCTCAGGCATGGGGTAACATTTCCATCCTTAAATTTTCAAGCTTCGTCATTCAAATTTTGCTCAGCTGACCTCTAAATGTGCTTTCCTTGCAAGGTCATGTGCGTCTTCTAGGGCCACCTGAATTATACGGTAATCGTGAGTACACTCCTGATCTGTGGTGGTTAGCAAGATCTCCTGATGGTGGTAGCCTTATTCTGATCAATATTGTGGGCGTTAGTGCTAGATGGTATGACATTAGTTATCCTGTGGCTTAAAATGTTGGTTATCATCACGACCGCAATATTTACATCTATTCTACTGGGTTTTGCTCCCATGTGTTCTCGATTGACACTAGTAGGCTACTTCCACCGAGGCAATGGCGGAGGGTTTTAGACCTTGGAGCATTTTCTATCTTCCTTGGATTGAACTATCCAATTACCATTCCAGTTGGCGCGGTAGGACATGGCCCTAGAGATCTAACAAGGAGCAACTGTGTATACACCTCGCCGCATGCAGTAAGTCTCGATGGATTTAATATTTGTCCTGAAATATGAGGCATCAGTATGAATTCTCAAGACGCTGTTGTTGGTTTCTCAATCAACATTGGCTGGAATTTCCCTCAGAAAAAACACTGGCTGGAATTGGCGGCAGACTCCGTTGTGGTTCATCCCAAGCTTGGCCAACGCGAAGGATTTGAACCGGCATCATTAACTGTTCAAGGGAGATCATATGGAATAGGGATTTGTGTGCCTTGAATTATTTCCTTTGCCTTATTTGTATCGTATGGCATCAGCCTTTAACTTGCTGTACTCTAACACTCATTTCGCCGCAATGTAGTGCAAGGCCTGCGATTTGATCAAACTCCTTATGTATGCAAGCAAAGTTTTAGTCAGTGCGGGTTGAATATTCTGCAACTCATTGCACCCGCACCCCTTTATTATTTGTTGCACTCTCGAGTTCTCAAAAAATGTGAAATAAATCCGGAACATTGGCTATGTTGTATCTTGTGCATCTACAATATTCAGTCCCACAATAAGATATTATGTGACCTGTGTCAAAGAAAAAGGAAAAACCTAAGCAAACAATATCTTGTGTTCATTTGTTCATTTTGTGGTGGCTAGGCCATGTACTAGTAATATTTTTTGGATGGAAATTTATAGATGAACTATATAAATATGATCTATGTTCATGATTTATTTCACATTTTCTGAAAACTTGGAAGTGCCACATGCAACAGCTTGTTGCCGTGTTGCTAGTTGCAAATTGTAATTTCTGTCGTGGATGTACCTAGTGGCTCTAGGCGCATGGTGCATGCAGATTCTCACTGGCAGGTGGAGCCGACCTTAACAGGGCCCACATGTTAGTGAATCAGAGCCACACAAATTCATGCACGTTGCCTGACTTGAGTGAAATCTGATGTCCTTGCACGTCTCTCATTTTGCTGCGCGGTTGCATGCTGTACACGTGTAATGCCATGTACCTTGTACAAGAACATATATGAACACATGCAACATGCCAAAAATACCATGGACACACCCGTACTGTGCATTATATCCGGTGTATATATTTTCGGTTCTGTGCTACGAGTTCTGCATGTAGGGGAACAAGATGAAAGTACATGTGTCCATATCGCGGCTACTACTACTAGTAGTAGTTCGTCCTCCTATTTTTCGTTGAAAATACTAGTACACTATATTGAAATGAAAGCTGTAAAAAGAAAACCCTCTGGTCAAACTGATGTGACTAGACAATACTATACCTCTGATACGTAGTAAGTAGGAGTATTGTCAAATTACTAGCTGCGTGGCGTGCTAGTCCAACAAACAGTGAAGTCTAGGCGGCGGTGTCCTCGATGTTGCTGTTGACTAGATAGAGCAAGCAAGTAAAATCTCCTCCCTTGTTTTTTGTTTGCCTCTCCATCTTCTTCCCCAGTCCCCACTCCACCCACGATCTCCCCCATATTCTCTCTTCTAACGCTCCCCTCCTCCTGCAGAAAACCCCAGCCGCACTTGGCATCCGCCTAAATCCATCTCAGCGAGCGATGCAAGTGGGATCAACTCAGAGCGGATGATGTCAACCTCATCGTTCAACGTCTAGACATTTCCATCACCGTCAGGCTAGCCGCATGCTGCAAGCTGCTATACAATCGTATCGCCAACAACAAAGGTACGAAATGGACTGTTCACCATTGGAATGAACCCTTCCTACTGATGCCTCAACCTACTTATTGGTTCGACAAGCACTATGATGATACGAGGGTACATCGTTTGCACGACACAGTGTACGACGAGGTGCCCTTCGACCATCCTCGGTGCACCGCCATCCTGCCCTCCATGCATGAAAATTTTTGGGTTAACATGAATGGGGACTGGCTCGCCGCGGTGGACCAGTGCGGGGGCTGGTGCCTAGCGAACATCTACACCTATCGAGTAATTGACCTTCCATCGACGGATACTTGTGACATTGCGGCCGCCTCACATCCACAATATAACCTGTAATGCTACTAGCCAGCAAGGGTTCCCCAGTTACATGTAGTCATTTCTAAACTCATTCACATTTCAAAAGTTCTTTTTGGTGAATCCACAGGTATGGAGAAAAGTTCAATAAGTCGTGGGATGGATCTCTTGAGTTGTTGAAGATCGTAATCTGCAGAGTGCCCACTGAAGCTGGGGGTTACACATATTATAAGATCCTCGAGTTGTTCGACGGTGAAATCGCCTACCTAGAAGGCGGTAGCCAAGTTTGGAGATGTCTGGAGCATTCAGGTCTTGGAAGACGACATTACTATGATGCCATTAAACACGGTGGCCTCATTTTTGCAGTCACAAGTCAAGGCTGCACCTACTGCTGGGATCCCACATCGGAAGGTAATTCTAGTTCCATGATGATACATTGAGAGTGATTCAATGAAGTTGTTCTTTAACTACCTTGTTTATGTTTCACCTTTCGTATGACTGAATGAGCACACGCTTTATGTCCGAAAAAAATGAATGAACCATTGCCAGTAATGAATTAGTACCAGTAATATGCCTTCGATAAATATAGTGTATGACGGCGTCCCTGCACTACTAAGTTCATTCATTGTCAAAGTATGAAAGGTATTATTATCCAGCATCTCAATTGTGAGCGCAACACAGTGAAGCCGGGTTTCTTTATCTGTTTGTACTTTCAGGCCCTCCTTGGATTGTAGGAATCACATAGGATTTTTGTAGGACACCAATCTTTACTTTTTGTATTTTGTCTTGGGATTCAGAGGAATTATGTAGGATTTGGATCCTTAGATTTTTTTTCTATATACTGCTGTTTGATTCAAAAGAGTATAATCCTTAGGAATTCCTTCAAAGGATTCCTCTGCACTCTATTTTGGAGGAAAATTTCCATCCAATCCAACCTCTTTGTACAATTCCTTTGGTCTTCCTGTGTAATCAAACACCACTTGATTCAAAATACTGCAGGCATCTAATCCTATAGGATTCAAGTGGACATGCCTCTATATAAAAAAGTGGCACTTCCTCTTTTGAAACTTACAACAACTAGGAAACTAAGATAAGCAAGAAATACAAATGTTTGGAATAGCAGAGTAAAAAATGCAATTCCTAATGTTGTTAATTTATTGAGTAATATTATTGTCAGGATTTGCCTATTCACATTGTTAGCATGAACAATGAAGAATGCTGGTGTTATAATATGTATGCTAGTAATGCACTTTTTGTCTCGAATTCGGATGTTGCAGGAAACAAGGAGCTTCCGTTTGTAATCCTAGCACCTATTCTGAATGATTGGCCAGGCATGTGGTTCCTTGCTCGATCGGCTGATGGTGAACGCTTGATGATCATAATTACAACGTATGTCATGAGGGTTTCCCATGGCGAAGATGGTTAAATCATTCATCATGCTCAAAATAGGACTAAGCTACGCATATATCCTGCCTCTCATGTCTACATTTTTGGAGAGGATCCTAGCTCTACTGGACCTCTAGGGGTCATCATTTGGAGGCAGGTTAATAGCCTGAGGGACAACTCTCTGTTTCTTGGTCTCAATTATCCAATCATTGACAAGATGATGAAGAAACACGGATGCAAGGCTGCTGATGGCACATTGTTCCCATTCATGAGGAAAAACTGTGTGTACACAACATACAACAGATTTTGCAGAATACAATTCCCTCAGATTAAATGCTGCAACCTGCAGCCAACTGAAGGTGAGCCTGTGGCATTTATCAGCCTTCCCAAAGATGGTTGGAACTCTATGCGAAAGGCGGTAATTTGGTTTAGGCCTAATTTAGGTTTGGTATGCTCGTTGTGTCGTCCCTAGACTGAGGTGTGGATCTTTCTGGTGTATCGTTGTGTCATATTTTTTGCATCGTGGTTCAACAGTTGACTGTTAGTACACTGGTTGTAGTGGCCAACTTGAATCAGTTTATATGAGCCCTGTCGTGCTTTTGTATTTAGTATTGCCTTCCACGGTATAATCCGTGTAGCCGTGCTTATTTCATAGCGTGATTTATGTACTATAGTTTTCAGTACTGTTATTGGCTTGTAGTATATACGCAACTCGTGCATTTTTTTGAACCATCGCACCTCGTGCAACTTTGTGTTTTGAGAGGAATATTCCTTTTTCCTCTTAGCGAACAGGGCAAAGTAGGTCACTGCTTCTTATAGGGCCAAGAAACACGCCTTAACTGGGCCGTAATTGATCTTGGCTCGGTATGCCAAAGCAGGCCGAGACGCCCTAGGATGATATCCGCAAATGTTTATGCCGATATTCTAAAAAGAGAGAGTTAATGCACACCCTTCCAAAAAAGAAAAATTGTTTACGCAGACCCCATATTGTCTCTGATACATGGCATACTTTTGGCGCTACCATGAAATTACTTGTTCAATACAGTATGTATCCTTGCTCATTCTTCTGTACGTGAACTGAACAACTCAAGCTCTGACATGACGTGAACAAGTCAAGCTCTGATGTGCTGACATTGTACTATCGGTGCTAGTGTACAAACTAGTTGTATTATTGTGTTCGAAACTGTGAACTAAATGTGCGAATTCTGAGCCTTTTTGCATGAGGACAATGCCACATGTTGGTGCTAATTGTGGCATGTACTAATTTAATCGTACGGAAGCATACAACTTCGAGTAATCAGTTTAAGCTGATGCTTACCCAAGATGTCTCCGGCTGGGCAAGTCAAGGCCACCGTGTGTCTATCGCCAATAGTTTATATGGCATGATTACAAGGTTTGGAGTATATCAAATCGACTGGGCACTTAGGCCGATTCAAAGACACCAAAACCATCTTGAAATATATCCTTTGCTGAAAAGATGATTGCGCGCTATAAGTCTTGATATGACATGATTTTATGTCAATCAGTCAAACTCCCTCTAGTACTTTCCATGTTCGAATCCTGCGCTGCCCAAGTTCCTCGCTATGTTCGCTATGTATAATAAGGCGCAATATCGGTCACTTTTCTCCATTTCCAACTTCATTCTTTCGGATTTGGCGTAGGTACAGCCAGGTCAGGTGGACCATCGACCTTCAGTACAATATATTTTTACTACTCAGCCTATGAAAACGAATGTTTCAACCCCACTTCGGACAAAAAACTTCCTATACTCTTGTTTCAAAAGAAAAAACCTTAATTAGACTTTCATGGTGACCAGAGTATATATTTTGTAGGGTACCAACTGCATTTTTTTGGAGGATGGGTACGAACTACATTGAATTTTCACTAAGGACCTAGCGAAAAGATTGCACATTCAACCCAACACTGGCCCAAAACCTTGCACATTTAGCCTACCGGGTCAGGTGGATTGCCAACCCGTGACATATTGAGTACATTGAATTTTCAGTGAGGAGGTTATTAGAAAATAGTACTACATTCTACGCAACTGTGGCGCAAAACCTAGCTAATTTATCCTTCCCGGTTCAGGTTAGTTGTGGGACGCCAACCCTCAACACATTATTACTTGGTTTTCTAAGCTTGAACCACACTGAAGAAGTTTCGGTAAGGAGCCCACGATAAGAAGCCCATTGTTTCACAAGATTGGACCCAAGTTATTTTTTTATCACCCAAAATCTTCTTAATTTAGTATTTCCGTGCCATTCTAATAAAGTACTCCCTCCTTCCCAATTTAAGATGCCTATTAGTTTTGGTCAAAGTCAATCTTTCAAAAATTTGACCAACTATATATAAAACTATAGTAACTTTTGGAATACAAAATGCATATAATACGAAAATATATTTCATCATGGTTCTAATAACATTGAGTTTATGTTGTGGATGTTTATATTATTCTATATATACTTGGTCAAGGTTTATAAACTGTGACTTTGATAAAAACTAATAGGCATCCTAATTTGGGAAGGAGGGAGTATAGGACAAGCTTCTCCTACCCATGTTCTATTTGTACAGAGCATTTAGCATTTTTTCATGGCAAGTCGTTAGGGTCGCTGCCTTTTCATTTTAAGTGATTTCAACATTTCTAAATGTAATCTTTTCCAGAAGTGGCATAGATGCTTCTGGCATAGTGGAAGCACACACGGTTCCCATTTGTTGAAGTATTCAGTTTGATTCCTAGTTTTTTCAATATAAATATATAATATATAGTATAATCTATGTCGCTCTTTTACATTTTTTCTAGCATACACACATTTCTTACATAGAGAAGGCTGACATCTGGGACCCAACAATGTTGCCAAGGTCAAAACAGCGGAGTGCATCATACACACTTTGCATTTGCAGAGACGCTGACATGTTGGACCCAGCAGAGACCTTATACAGATGTTGCATCGAGCAATCAATGTTTCATTTATAGAGAGGCTGATATGTGGGACCCAGCAGCGCGACCTTATACAGATGCTGCATCGAGCAACGTTGCCAGTTCCAAACAGGGAGGCGCGAGCAAGAAAAAAGTTCAGTATGCACACATTTCTTGTAATGAGAGGCTGAAATGGGGGACCCAGCAGCGTGAGCAAACGGCAGATTCATCGAGCAACGCTATCTAATTCGGAATAGGGTAGCGCTAGAGAAGAAAAAATTCGATCATAGCGAAAATTCTTCTAATGTGAGGCTGACATAAGGGACCCACCATCCTGAATAAATGGCTGATGCAGCGAGCAACGCTATCAAGTTCGGAACACGAAGGCACGACAGAGGGTAAAAAATCCACCATACACATGTTTCTTCTAATGAGAGGATTACATGTGGGGCCCAGCATCGTGATTAAACGGTAGATGCATCGAACAACGCTATCAAGTTCGGAACAGGGTAGCGCGAGCCAAGGAAAAAAATCCATCATACACAAGTTTCTTCTAATGAGAGGATGACATGTGGGGCTTAGGAGGTTGGTTAAACGGTAGATGCGTCGAGCAGCGCTATCAACTCGGAACGGGGTAGCGCCAGTGAAGGAAAAAATTCCATCATACAAACATTTCTTCTAATGACAGGATGACATGTGGGGCCCAACATCGTGATTAAACGGTAGATGCATCAAACATCGCTATCAAGTTCGGAACAGGGTAGCGCGAGCAAAATTCCATCATGCACACGATCCTTCTAATGAGAGGCTGAAATGTTGGACCTAGCAGCCTGACCAAACGGCAGGCGCCTCGAGCAATGTTATCGAGTTCAAATCAGGGAGGCGCGACCGAAAAGAATGATCCACTGGAGACACTGACGTCCGGGACCCACACACCTCAAAAGACTTCGGCGAGTCAACATCACGCGAGGAAACGCAAATCTTGCTTCTGCCACGCGCCAGCCAAGCTTCCTCCATGTTTTTAGCAGATCCGTCGTAGTAGATGGCCGCGAAACTGGAAAGAAAAGTTTCCCATGGCCATGGCCGAGCCGAGAATTTCGTCACGGAAGATGCGCCTTCTACGACGACCGTTGGGCCAATTCATTGCGGAAGGAAACTTTTGTTGTAGTGTTTGGTTCACTCATATTCTTTGAGTCTTTTACCTCCTTTAGTTGTTCACTTTTGAATCATATAAAACCTTTATGCGCAAGGTTTCATTTTCCCTTGTGAAAATTCCGCTTACGGGCGTTAGCTTAAATTTTCTGGTCTACACGTTTTCTGAAGTTTTTATGTGGATTCTGGAGTAGTGAATTTTCGGCACTCAAAGCCGGCGATTTTGTTCTTAGGTTCTCGACGCTGCTATTAACCATCATCACTTGAGATCATGGTTCTGTGTTGCGAGTCTTCCATCTCACGAAAGGTCAAGCATACAAACTAGAATAATGGATAAGCCAGCACTTGCTTAAAAATATATACACATGATGGAAACAAATAAGTTACAGGAAGCTTGGGTACAAGTTTTTCCGCCTTAGCCATACATAAGTTTTTTCCACATAAACACTGCAGAGATACATTTAATACAAACATTGTTTTTCATGGCTCTGCTATAGGGGGCTTCATGGTGGCATCATCAGGAGAGCCAGGCCGGGAGAGCTCGTCAAACTCAGAAGGAGAGGGGCTAAACTCAGAAGAGGCCATTTCATCGTCCAAGATCTTGGGAGGCACGAAGACATCAACATTGACCATCTTGGCAACCCTAGTATCGAAGCCGGCAAGATAGTTCCAAGTAGCATCGCTATCGATCTCTTGTCCTTCCTCGTCCAGATTGGGCATGCCGGAGGTCACCAAATTGATGTCGGCATTGTCATAGTGAGCCTTGACCAAGGACACAGCCATCCTAGCACCGGCCCGGATGCAAGAGGCTTTCCAGTCCTTGACTTTCTCAGGGGCTCGGCGCAGGATTTCTAAAAACTTGGCTGCTGAATCTGCCGCCTTGATGTTGATGCCCAGAGGTTGAGCTATCTCCTTGGCTTGGGTGATGACGGTGCTGACGAAGTTGCCAGCAAGAATCATGTGTTCCTTATTAATCGGAGCACCCTCATCCAAGTTGGCTAAGCCAATGGGAGCTGTGGCGTGCACAAGCGTACAAGGACCATGAGTATACACAAGTCAAATGGTTATCCAACTTATAGAAAAAGGCCAATACGGAGAAAGGTTACCGGAGATGCTCGTTTCCGCTTGCATGCATGTCTCCGCCAAGTCATCATGCTCCTTCTAGACTGACTTGAACATCTAAAGACTCCTAGCATTCTTCTCTTTGGCAGATTGGTTCTGGTCTTTGAGCTGTGCAATCTCATCCTTCAGGCACTACATCTCGGCGTCAGCAGACTCTTGCATAGCCTTCATTGTCGCCTCATGGCCCTTGACGGCATTGGCCAGGTCCTTCTTTAGAATATTGTTTTCATCATCGAGCTCCTGGATATGCTTGGATTGCTCGACGATGCTCTTAGCCTTGGCAATGACTTCTATAAGACGGAAATCAGAAAGTGCTATCAGAAGACGGAAGAAATGATTCAATGAGAAAAGCAAGGAGCTATTGTAGGAAACAGACTCTGGCTATTTTTGATCTGTTCCTTCAGGAATTTGGGTTTACCCTATTCAAGGTCCATCTCCTTCTGAAGAGCAGGAAACCTCTCATTGGTGGCTATCCTCCATTTATTCTCATTCT
This sequence comes from Avena eriantha, assembly GCA_910589775.1. Classification (NCBI taxonomy): domain Eukaryota; kingdom Viridiplantae; phylum Streptophyta; class Magnoliopsida; order Poales; family Poaceae; genus Avena; species Avena eriantha. The sequence continues at coordinate 222,459,636 of OU342740.1, forward strand.
GCACAAGAAGTAAACATGCTTTGTTTCTCTAGAGCATCTAGTCGGAACTATTCAGTTTCAACTACATACTTGGGGGCTACAGTACATGATTTTGAAGTAAACTAGTTTCTCTAGAGCATCTAGTCAGAACTGTACAGTTTCAACTAAACACTCAGGGGCTACACGGACAAATTATACGCTTAGTTCTTCGGAGCACTCAAGCCAATAACTATTGGATTATCCGCCTAAGATCTCTGGGGCTACAGTGGGATATTGTAGCACCCCAATTGTCTAACAATTGTAATGCTACTTGTCCTAGTAAGATATTGGCTACTCCATAGATATTATTGTTGCATCATAATTATATCATGCTCATATCATCATGCCACCTTGCATTTGAGCATCATATAAAACTCCTTTTCTTTTGGTTCTTCTCTCACATGCATTATTAATTGTATTTGCCTCTTGATATTGTATTTGGCTATTGATATATTGTTCAAATGCCCAAGTTGAGTTGGGGGCATATCTTTGATTTCATTTCCATCACCTTTCTTTTCCACCACTTTAGAATTCCACCATCCTACTAGACCATGAGCTTGCTTGTCTTTATTTTGGATTTCTCTAGCTCATGGGCAATAGGGTGGATCTAGTCCTTAATTTCTTTTGCTTGGCTCTATTCCATTTCTTGGAAATGCATAAGAACAATGCCATAATATTATTATTGTTGTCACAAAATAAATAATGGCATTATTATTTTTGCATGGGCCATGCAAGCTTCTCCACCACCTTTTTCCTCCATTGGCTTTTCTTTGATTTTAGTGGATCCTATCTAGGAAAAACCATCTCCTACCATTCCACCTCTACATAGTCTCAACCATATCTTTTTCTTTTATTTATTTCTTCAAGCATGATCATATGAGCCCTTTCCACCTATTTTCTTTTCTTCCTCTTTCCTTCTTGTTTTCCTCCACATTATGTCAAGCAAGATCAAGCTTCACTTTTTCTTCTTGGTTTAGCCTGGTAAACAAAAACTAAAACCTAAATGCCTAACACCATCTAAACCTAGTTCCTCTTTTATTATTCTTTAAACCTAAGTTACACTAAACCCTAACCCTAATCCTCCTCCTCTTTACCTCTCTCTCCCACACCCCCTCTCTCTCTACCATGGGCACCACCTGGCCATCCTCTCCCTGGCCCACACCCAGCCACCCTAACCCTACCCCATGCCCTACCCGAGCTCCATCTACCCTAGCCCGATCTACTCCCTCTTCTCTCTTTCTTTCTACACCGCTAGACTAGCCCCACCCTGGCCTCTCTCGTCCTTGGCCCCACTTGCAGCCTCCCCTGTAGCCCAGGTCCAGCCCCAGCCGGCCGAGCACGTGCTCGAGGAGGAAGGAGAGAAAAGGTGGCACCGAGGCCACCTTTATCTCTGCCGTGCCCCAGCTACCCTCCTTCCTCTGTCCCTCCTTTTTCCCTCCTCCACACGACTCTCTGGCATCTCCCAGATCTGCCCGAGCCGCCCCTTCTTCTCCTTCTTCCTCTCCGACCAACAGCAACCGACGCCGGTCGGCACCAGCACCTCGTCGTCCCCGTCGTTCCAGCCAGCGAGCTTGTCGTGGAGGTGGCCTGGAGGATCGTGGACGTTCCTCTGCACCACCCCGTACACGCTGACTTGGACGAGGAGGTCCCCAGAACCGCCAGTACCTGCAGCAAACCCTAGATCTGGGCGCCAGCGATCTCGTCACTCCACCGTTCCTCGCGCCGATCCGAGCCCGCCATCGAGCCCGCGGTGAGCCTCTCTCCCTCCCTGACACGCTCCGCCTTGCGGTACCGCCCTAGCGCCGCCGATCTTTTCGTCGAATGCCCGCCGTGCGCGCCGTTCATTGTAGTCTGCCAGCCTCCCCGCACCGCACAGCCCCTTAACTAGCCCTCGCCCACCTCCCTGTCATCTAACCGAGCCAGCCGCACTGGCTAGCCCCTCCGCGCACACTCTCGTGACCCGGGATCGAATCCCCCGCTCGCGCCGCGCGCACGGATTGCCGTCAGAACGTGGAGAAGAGAAACAGTAACCGGGCCGTGGTCATCTTACAAAAAGCCCCCCACCTTTTTGATTCCTGCAACCCGCGCTCCTAGAGACCCCACCTGTCAGCCGCCCTCACCGTCTTGCAGAAAACCCCTGAGCCTTTCTCCGCCGCAACCCGCGGTCCAGCCCCAGCCCCACCTGTCAGCCCCTGTCTTGCTCTCCGCTGACACGCGGGCATGCGCTAGTTGGCCCACCCCGCAGTCACAGTGGCTAGCCGAGCCGCGGTGACAAAAGATTTTCCCGCGCGCGTGGCCCAGTCAGCGCAAGGCCCACCCGTCAGTGGTTGTGGCTGGATTTGACTGGGTAAGAAAAGTTTTTCCCTGTGTCTCTTTTTAATCAAATCTTTTTCAAATTGATTTAAATTCAAATTCAAACCAGATTTAAATAATTTTTAAAATACAAATCCAAATAATACATGTAATATATGTTTTGGAATCAGAAAAATGTGAGGAATTCAAATATGCCCTTCAAAATATATTTTGAACACTTTAAAATTTCGAGATGATTAAAATTACAATAAAATGCCCTTTTCCTTAATTATTTAATAACTTTTGTTTTATAACTCCAAATTTGACAAATAGTATGTCTAAATCGATCAGCGCGACGAGCCCGTTATATTTATGCAATCCTTATTCTGAATTGAAGCATGCATCATGGCAACATTCAAAATCTGAACTGTTTATGGCAACAAAACTTGGCCAAATAAATAATAAAGTGCTTTATTTCTTATACCCACACCTCACCTTTGCCATTCTACTTTAATTCCATGTAATTGTGCATCATTCATCATGGAATGCTTGGTTTCTTGTTGCATTTTAATTCATATGCTTGTGCACTTTATTTATGTTGGCCCTTGTTTGTTTGGTTCTTCTTCGAATAGACGCCCAGCAGGAGAATTACCAGGAATCACAGGAGTACTACCCAGATCCATCTCTCGCTTCAACTGAGCTGCCAGGCAAGCACTACCACATGCTTGCATACATACAGTACCTATTGCCTCTATCTTATTCTTGCATCATTGAGTCACGATTGCATTAAAATGAATCCCAAGTTCTGCATAGCCTTTACTTTTAAACCACACCAAGCCTGTTCCGGTCCCATGAGCCATTACTACAGGAGTTGTTTGAGCCATGCGAGTCGTAGAGAAGCATGAGTAGGGTATGTGAGTGTCTGATGAATAACGAGGTACCTAAACAACATAACCTGAGTAGTAATGGGATAACTAATGAAAGAGGCACCGGTGAGCAATATCTGCTATTTGGTTTTCATGCTCACTTGTGTCCCGTAGGACCCCGAGTACTTGATTCCTGTTCCTTCACTATTCACACTATCCACATCCGGGAGGCCTTATGGACCCCCCCTGAGCCAGAGCTTGATTCATTCTTATTTCTTGGGGCCACAAGTAGTTTGGGGCTTTATTACTATCATGTAATTATGCCATGTTACTGCTTTAATAAGATTGTGCTTGGAGCACCTGTACTGTTTTGCATCGTGGAATGTTTTCGCGGTATCGACAAGCCCAGTCACACTTTCGGGTTCCCAGTCGTTTACAGCCATTGACACAAACCTTGGGTCCGTCTCGGAGCCGGCCAACTTCGTTGCGGGTAGCTTAATGGGGTGGCCCCCTGAAATCTTTCTGAATCCTGTGATCGCTTTGTCGTGAATGCCTCGTCGGGTTTTGATTTGGTTTTTCCGAGGTTGATCGAGTGTGTGTTGCTATTCGTGCACCCCTGCAGGGTAAATCTTTCTGAAAGCCGTGTCCGCGGTTATGGACGACTTGGAGCACAATTTCTTGATCATAGACAAGTATAACTAAAGTAATGCTTTTATATTGACCAAGTACTTGACTAGTAAATAGTGCAACACTCATGGAATGGTTAATAAAACTGCCTACGGATGACGGGGGGTTGTTCGTCCGCTTCCTCGTTGGTAAGCGAGGAGGAGGATGGATCTGTTAATTATACTGTTATAACTGTTGTTCTTAATTCACGGACTTCCGTCTATCATTGGTTAGGCGGAAGGTTAGCGAGTATCTGTAGAATTGTTAGGTATTATCTTTTGCTGCAATTGCGTCACCCAGGTTGTGTCCCCTTTAATGGCATAAAGACTTGCTGAGTTCCCCTAGGGTCTCACATGATAAATTGTTTGATTCAGATGAACAGGTGTACCCGCAAGATGGATACTGGGTGGAAGAGACAGATGATGTTGGCAACGATCATTCGGTGTAGAGATTCCGGGAACGGGGATCCGTGTGATCTGTGGGCGGGATGTGTTTATTTATGGGGCATCTTATGCCAATTTGCTTCTTATCCGTACTCAGATCTTGTTTTCCGCTTCTGCCTGATACTCTGATGTGTGATGTATGAGGAGCTATCCTAAATTATTATATCTATCTAGGACATTTGGATCTTGCCGTATGGCGTTGCTATATTTCTATTTCTTTTAGATGGAATGGCTCTGAGGACTGTTGTATGTGGCTTGCATACATACTCATTTGTGTATGTAGTTGATCCCTTCGCTTGCCGATTACGCCGCTTGTTCTTGTCCCGTTGTCTGAAAGTGGTTAGGACGGCCGAAAGGTCTACCGTGAGTGGCCCTGGGCCCCGCCGTACTATTTTAACCACTTTCGTTCATCCAAGCATTAACTAAGAGCGTAATTCACCGAGGTAGTTACAGATATACTATAGAAAGTAAAGCAAATGAAGTACAAAAAACTTACGATGGCAATGATCCTGAGATTGTTGGCCAGATGAGCACATGAATCGTGGAAGGTACGGGCGTTCTTAAAGATTGCGCCGGCCTGCTTGATGAGGTCATCTAGGATCAACGTCGCAGGAGTCGCAGCCAATGGAGAGGTCGAAGCCGAAGGCATGGAAGAAGCCCTAGCTGCCTCCTGCACCTTCATGGAAGTTGATGGCTCGGCGGCTCCCGCCTCAATCGTAGCTTCCACGTCCACCTCTTCCATTTCCTTCCCCTTCCCGGTGGCATCCTTAGCCGGAGCTTCAGCCACTTTAGAGGAGGTGCTCTCCTATGTCGCATGTCCGCTAGGAGCAACGTCTGCCTTGACAGAGCCTGAGATATCAAGATTTTGATTGATATCTAAATCCATGGCGGAGGTCTCAGGCATGACGGGGGCTGACGGCCCAGCGGGACCAGCAGAAGGTATGGCGGTAGGAGTAGGGGGAGCGGTGGCGGGAGAGGGCTTGGTGGACGGACCCTTGATCAACATGTCACGAATGTTTTTTGACCCTCCAACATCTTTGGAGGATCGCTTCAAACTAACACCGGCTTTCCTCCTGAAATGTACAAAGTATAAGTACAAGAGTTGAAAAAGGGTGCGAGCTAAAAAATACAAGCCAGAGAATGAAAGAACTTACTCCACGGCAGGAGCCTTGGTGAGGGGAATTCTGGTGGACTTCTTCTTCTTCTCCGCCTCTAAGGCGGCAGTGGAACATTTGGAGACTCCACTCTCCGTTTTCTTCTTATTCTTGGCATTGGCAGCAGCGTCGGAGTGGAGCTCTTCTGCTTTTGCGCTGCCGGAGCTGGTTGATCCTTGGGGCGTCATCGTCGAACACCACCTAGATATTCTTCAGCTTTGGATCATAGACCTAGGAGGCCATTTGATCCGCCGCCAAGGTCGCCAGTTAGGATACAGAGGAGTGTTAGATGGACAACTTCAAGTCGGAAAAGCCTTAGAGTATATAACAAGCAACAAAGGAAACAAAAGCTACCTCTGGGAATGTACCACAATCGAACATGTCATAGATGATCTTGTAGCCACGCTTCTTGTCCCTCACCCTGACGATGTCCTTTAGCTAGAGCTTGATGGATTGAGTAGAGAAGTTATCCCACGAAATTCGCATGGGATCCCTCCTGTCTTCGCTATATTTGCACATTAGCTGGGCGCGGTGCCGCAGAGGCTAGATCCGCCAAACATACCAGCACATGGCAAGGTTCAAGCCCATTAGACCTCCATCTACGAGCCATTCGATCCGCCTTACGGCGCTATTGTCTTCATCGTCGGAGGGAAGAGAGGCTGGGGTTCGCCATGCGGGCACTTCGGTGGCAGCTCCATCGACGAAGTCAGGGTAGGTCTCAAGACGGTGTGGCAGGGGGACATCTAGCCCGTAGAAATACGTGCGCTGCCAGTTCTTGCGAGACTCATGACCTACGATGTCGGGGAAGCGCCGGCTAGGCCGGATCTTAAAGCTAATGGTTCCGCAGGTCCGCAATTCATCCTTGGACTCTACGGACTCTCTCTTGACGGTGAAAAAATATAAAAACAGATATAATCTAGGCTTGATCCCTAGATACCCTTCGCACAAACCTACAAAATTGCTAAGGACTAGGATGTTGTTGCGAGAGAGATTGTGGGGAAGTACCCGGAAGTGCCGGAGGATATCCAAGAAAAAGTCGGAGACAGGCAGGCTAACGCCACGTACCAGCTGAGACTTGAGGTACACCTTCTCTATGGGTTGGGGAGAAGGGATCACCTCGCCGGCTGGCGCCGCCCGCCAGATAAACTTCTCCGTCGCGGGGAGATACCCCTCAGCGACCAGCTCCTGGAGATCTTCCGCGGAGACGTCAGAGCCTCTCCACACCCCCTTGTGGGAGTTGCTTTCTTCTTCAACAGCTTCAGGCTCCGCCCGTTCTTGGTCATCGTCGGCGGTCTCCATCACGGCCGAGACGGGAACGACCACCCCAACGGCAGAATGATCACCCCCTAGGATGGCTCCGTAATTGCCTCGGGAATCGCCGTCGTGGAAGGAGCAGAGCTGCTGGAGGCCATTATGACGAGGAGAGGGTGGAGAGAGAAATGGCTCTGCTTAGGATTTTTGTAGGAGAGCTCGAACGGTCATGCGGCTGAAGGAAGACGAAGACTGGGAAGCGAATGCGGGTAAAAAGAAATAAAGTGACCATAGTGGAAATGTATAAGCCTCGCGTCAAGATTCATGCAAAAAGATCTGATGGTTGGAACATTGCCGACGTGGAAGTGAACATGCGCGGTAATTTCGCCACGTCCTCCATCTTTTGCCGCTCCACCATTTCGGATTTTGCGCGAGTGAAAATAGCTGATGATTAATTCTCTATTTTTGTGAGTTTCTAGGTAGCGTAGGCTGTACCCTACGTCATCCTCCTGACAGTTGCAGTGAAGGGTCACGTCCAAAGATTCCATCGTAGACGGAGATCATCCGACTCTAGAAACAAATACTCAAGGAATCTTCGGCTACATCGCGAAGCCGGAGAGGATTAAAGGGTTCTTTGGGAGACCTTTGAGATATTACTTAACGGATTGCCGGCATCACTTAGACGGGATATTCAGAGATCAACAGGCAAGATGACGCAAGATTTCAAAGTCCTCCTGGGGCTACTATTGGGGATATGCTATATTGGTATCCTCATAGCATGTCACCAAGCCGCCTAACCTAGGTGGCCCATAGTTGGTAGCAAGGCCTATGGCCTGCTGGGTGGCCCAGTTAGACGAATCCTGAAGGGAGGCCCATGCCAGATCAAGGAAGGCTACGCAGGAGTCACCGACATACTCGGAGCCTTGGAGTACAAGACATAGAAGACTAGTTCGTATAGGTGTAGGACTCTTTACCTTGTCCGGCAAGGACCTTTCCCTGTAAACCCTAGGTCTTGGCGCCTTTATAAGCTGGCATGTGGGAGCCTTTAGGGCACAACTTCTCTGATTGCTGCGTACAACGTGCAACACCTCGCACAACGAACCTATCTCTGTAACTCGGCGTATTGCCATTATAGTGATTTATCGCAGGAGTAGAGTTTCGCCACCGTTGTGGGACTTGAACCTGGGTAAGCTGTGTTACCTCGTACACGCCAACTCTCCGCCTTACCCCACGTCTCTAAACACGCACTTTCAGGACCCCTCCATAGCATACTCGTCGGCAATACCACGACATCATTGGTTACCTTTTCGTCTTTGGTTTCCTCCAGATGTTCCACGACTTATGGCAAATTTTCTTCTTTCTTTTTATCCTGTACTACCATGCTTTCATGCAGTGTTATGAAAATGCATTTCATTTATTGGTTCTAAAGAGGCCAGTGTTGATTTATCTTCTCTTTTCTTCTCAGGTTCGGGTGGTGGATCATACTTGACCGGTCCCTCTTTTGGAGCTTTAATATGTTCTGTGAAAGCTTTAACAACTTGCAACACAAGATCTAAATCCAAGTAAAGTTCCTTAGATAATTCTTTAACATGGCCTTTTTATTATGGTCATGAATACAATCATGTTATATTTCTACGCGTCCTTCACTTCCTAGACCAAAATTCCATGAAACCCTATGATCAAAAATTCTATTAAGTAAAGCCCAAGCTTTAGGTATAGGAAGATTCATAAAGGCTCCTTTAGCGAAAGAGTCTAGTTCAATTTTATTAGATTCAATTAAACCACCATAAACAATATGCAATAAATATCATTCAGGTAAATCATGATGAGGACATAGGCGTAATAAATCTTTAAATATGATATAAGCTCTTACTAGTCCATCTTTAAAATGGTTTTTCCAAGTCATTATAAGACGCCTCATTCCAAATGATTTTGACAAAGGGTAATATTTTGCTAGAAATTTATAGGCTAGATTATCTCAAGTAGTAGTGGCTCCAGGTGGTAGGGATCTATACCATGAGAGAGCTGTACTAGTCAAGGTCTGACTAAAAAGTTTAACCCTTACCTCATCGGCGATATATCCCGTTAATAGAAAAGTTCCACATATATGTTTAAAGCATGCAATATGCTCATATGGATCAGGATCTTCTTCATCTCCAGTAAATTACTTCTTATGTAGAATACTAAGTAGTAGAGGATTTATTTCAAACACCCTTGTCTTCTCATTGGAGTTGTCTCTTTTATAAATATCATAGAGCTTCCCAAAGCAGTTGAGTGGGTTAGCACTAGTCATATGCTCAAACTCCATCATGTTGGTGGGAACCTGTAACTCAAAACAAAATTTAGCAAGACAAAAATAAAGAAGTAAAAACTAAAAGACCTACAGCGCTTAGCTCCCCAGAAACGGCACCGGAAAATAGCTTGATGACTGCAAGTGCACAAATCGTTTGTAGCTAGTTTCGAAATAAAGATAGCAATCCCACAGGGAGCAGGATTCTGATGTCTAATAACTCTCGAAATAAATGTTATGATAGAAATGCTAGATTAAGTTCGAAGTAACAAGATAAAATGCGAGTATTGCGTAAAGGGTGTTTTTGGGTTTTAGGTATAAGAGCAATAGTAAGGTAAATAAAAATAACTTAATACAGAAAGTAAGTATCGCGTATGTAAGAAAGATTGGAACTGCAATAGGGAAACAACATTCTCAGGGAGTAGCGGATACACCACTAGTATTATGAGGATCTAAGATAAAGATTATTATCATGAACATTCTCAACTATGTATGTGTGGGAGGAACTCCGTATTTGGACAATTAGGCAGCAATCGCTGCTCACCTCATCCTCATAACCACATCATTCAGCAATCAACATTAATCGAGTTACTGCGCTATTGGGACGTAATCCCGTAGGACGTATCCCATGGCATGGATAGTGTTCCGTGAGTTTCCTCGGTTTCCCAAGTTGATACGTAAGGGTTGCCAATAGCTTTGTAGTCACTATAAGTGCTAGCACGCCTCCGTCTACCAACTAGGAGTTCCCTCCATAAAGTCCCCACGAGAGGCACATGTTGAGAGGTCGACTTCACTCAACATCAAGATGTAGAGAATCTAACACATGGTCATAGCGATGAATATCATAATTGACTTTCTCTTATTTCAATCTCATACTAGGGTTTCTCCATCTCCCCAAGAACTAAAGATCTACTCAGACATGGAGGCAATCAACATCATGGCAATGGTAATGGAAATAATCATAGATGAATAGTACTTATATAAATCCACAATGAGTACGGGAATTACAACAAGATATAGAAAAGGATGTAGATGGGATGGATGGAGATGGTGATGATGCAACAGTGGATGATGAAGATCGATGCCTTAGCCTCCCAGATCTGCGCAGGGCGAAGATGGATTCTTGTAGATGAGTTCCCCCTCCAGATGCCTTCCGGAGGTGAGGTTTCTACGATTTCTGGGTGTTATGTATGTCGTCTCTTTGAACCAATTGCACGGGGTGAAACTATTTGATGAGGCGGAGGCGGTGCCAACTATACGGCTGGAGCTATACGGTTCGAAAATTTGCTCCCGCCATATAGTTGGTCGCTGAAACTTCTGCCTCCCTTGTTCCCTTCTGGTTTTCTTCTGGTATTATTAATATTTCCCAAATAAGTAATTTACGTTGTTTTAACTCCTTTTCTCCACAGTACAACTGCTCCAAGAATTGTATCCATAAAATGTGCGTGCGAGCGTCGTAAAATACCAAGATCCTACATCTACAATGCAAAGTAATAATATAAAACATGATGCAAATATGCACTCATCAGTACCCTAGGGAGGCTTATATAGCACTACCTTGCTAGGGTTTACATGGATAATACTAAATCAGTTATGGTTTCATTGATCTTGACCTAATCTGACTGGGCCTAGCTATGCTTTTGGGCCTTCTCCATCCAGTCGTCGGGCTTCTTGGGCTTCAATGTTTCCAATTTCCATACTAGAGAACTCACTCCCCATGGTGGCCTAGTTAGTCAAATCCATCTCCTAGGCACACCCATATTGGTATGTCCCCATCAGCTGTCCCCGAGTGCGTCAGGTGTTTGGCGGAGACTTCAATTTGGTAGTCAAAGTAGGCAAGTCTGAGTGGACACCCATTCTAATCAGCAACAAACTCCTCCAATGAAGGGAGAAGTCGTTAACTTGAAGTCACGTCCGTTCATGCTTTAAGAAAGTCGCACAGGCTTCAGGTCACTATTTCCAGGCGAATGGACCGAAGTGAGTGGAGTAGGCAAGTGACCAGCTTGATCGAAGTTGGACCGTCAGCTTCGTCAAACTAGCCATTAGGTAAGTCCTAACGGCAACTCCAGCAGAATGAGCGTGAAGCAACGGCTAATTCGGGTTTCTTGTTTGTGCCACTATTTAAAGGGGAATGCGGGAGCACCTTACGAATCTTTATCCGTATTTCTTCATTTCTTCTTCTTCTCGAGACACCCCCGATCCAAATCTCTAAACCAAGCGAACTCACTCCTGATGGCACCTCCCAAAGATCTCTAGGGAAAGTCCAACTGCATGACTGGCGTGATGCAATCCTTCCAAGAGGCCAGGGTCCTCATGAAGGGGAATTGACGAATCCCCGTGGCTAGAGAGGTTGAGCCAAAGCCACGGGTTGGGGAATTTATCACATTCCCCAGTCACTGGAGCAGCGGTTGGGATTCCCCACCTCGATCTTCTTCTAGAGCTTATGTTCCTATTATCGGATCAAGCCTTCCGACCTGGGGTCGGATAGCATCGAGCAGCTCACAATCTTCATCATGTTATGTGAGAGTTACCTCAGGTGCAGACCCTATTGCTCCCTCTGGCTAGAGTTGTTCCATGGTCATGTCAGCTGCGAGGGGCAGGACAAGCCTATCTTGGTCATGGGCGGCACCACCTTCCAACTGAAGACCAATGCCAAGTTCCTGAAGATGATGCTGCTGAAGAAAGCAGCAAATGAATGGAAGAAGTTTTGGTTATATGTAAAGGAATATACCGCCGCCAGCGAGGTGGTAATCCCGACATATACCACGGAGCGGAGCAATCCATGTCGTCTATCTGCGCAGAAGCTCCCCGGGGATCAGACCATAGTCATGGTGGAGATGTGCTCCTGCATAACGGAGCTAGAGGACAAGGGGTTGATTGCGATCAACCTCTACAACTGCTGGCTTGGGAGGCGACTCGTTCCACTCACCACCCGAGCCCACTAGATGTTTGAATACACTAGGTCGACGGACCCAACGAAGTTGTCGCACGAGGTGTGGGCCATGGACGATTAAGTCGCGTCCCTGCAAAAGATCACAGTCGTGAAGTTCACCAATTCATCGGAGGGACTTCGCCCGTACAGGCCCTGAGCACATCCAACCCCCACTATAAGTTCCTTCAGTCACAGTCTCTTCCTTGTTTAGTTGCCCGAGTGGAGTTGTTGACTCATGTAGTTTGTCTCATGTTGAAGACCTTCAAAATTCTGGAGCAATGGTTGCCTCCACTCGACAAGGATGTCCTAGAGGAGCGTACGGAGGATGACGACGGGGATCCTCCGAGCGCGAGGAGGAAAGCAATGAGGATAAGGAACCCTCCTCCAAGCCGCAAAAGACTCGCGCCGAGATAGGCTATGAGGCGGAGGCCAGTCGTAGCCTCAAGGAGTACGACAATGCTCTGGAGATCGTTGATGAATAGTGCTCCAAACGGGTGCCCACCCTGACTAAGCCCATCACGAAGGCGAAGCGGGTAGAAAAACCTGAGATGGAGTCCAAGCCGGAGGAGGTGATGGAGCTAGTGGCAGTGATGGATTCGAAGATGGCAAAGGAACCGAGGATTCAATGAGCCAGGAGGCATTGGCAAAGAAGCAAGTAGTGGCGCCCAAGCCACGGCGTCAGGAAAGCCTCCTTGAGATGGGGTTGATACGTCCGCTCGGTCGTGAACTAGAGAAGCCCGCGCATATTAACACGGGAATGTGAGTCCTTCTGGTCGCTAAGTAAGTGTTTCTATTTATTATGTCGCACTCGTACTGCGCCACTCGGAATTTCAAAGTTGCTAACCATTCAGAACTTGCAGGAGCCAGCCGAAAAATATCAAATGCTCCACCATGGTGAAGATCCCTTTGAGACGTCCCGAGGAGGGGGAGAACGCCTCCAAGTAGAGGAAGGTCGACTCCAGCGAGGCGATTGACCTTGGTGCCAAAAAGAAGTAGGTCGACTTCAACCAAGCATGCGAAGAGGTAGAAAGGAATGACACGGGCGACATTGTGGTGCATGGAGAGCGTGCCGCATATAATGAGGGTGTCACGGTGGTGGAGGACGTCGACTTCGTGAAAGATACAGCAATAGCACCGACCACGGCGGGAGCCATGGTGGTGTCATTCCCACGATTTCTTTCCAAGGGATCCTCCGCGACTGCCAAAACACAATCGCTCGTAGTGGCGGAGGTCATCGACGGGAACATCGGGCTAATGGCGCAAGGGACCGGGGAAGTAGCGTATCCACTGCCGTCTATGGGAGAAATCGAACTCCATCACTTGCTTGGCCAAGCACTCTAGGTATGTCCAGTCCCCAAGGCACTAGTCGCTAAGTAGTAGCAGTTGGAAACTTATTTTTCGAGTGTCCAGTCCCCGAGGGTTGGGTCACTGAGTAGCAGCGAGTCGAGTCGTGAAGGTGGTGTTGATGTTGTTTGGTTTCTTTTATCTTGTAGCACGAGTCGTATGATATAACTACCTCGGTAAACTACGCCCTTAGTTGCATGCCTGGATGAGCGAAAGTGGTTAAAATAGTACGGTGGGAGCCCAGGGGCCACCCACAGGTAGACCTGTCGGTCGTCCTAACCTCTTTCAGAACATCGGGACAAGAACGAGCGGCGTAGTCGGCAAGCGAAGAGATCAACTACATACACAAGTGAGTATGTATGCAAGCCACCATACAACTGTTCATAGAGCCATTCCATCTAAAAGAAATAGAAATATTGCAATGCCATACGGCAAGATCCAAATATCCTAGATAGAGATAATAGTTTAGGATAGCTCCTCATACATCAAACATCAGAGTATCAGGCGGAAGCAGAAAACAAGATCCGAGTACGGATAAGAAGCAAATCGGCATAAGATTCCACATAAATAAACACATCCCGCCCACAGATCTCGCGGATCCCCATCCCCAGAATATCTACACCGAGTCATCGTTGCCAACATCATCTGTCTCCTCCACCCAGTATCCATCTTGTGAGTACACCTATTCATCTGAATCAAACAATTTATCGTGTGAGACCCTAGGGTACTCAGCAAGTCTTTATGCCTCTAAAGGGGACATATACCTGGGGTGACGCAATTGCAGCAAAAGATAATAACTAACAAGTCTATAAATACTCGCTAACCATCCGCCTAACCGATGATAGACGGATGTCCGTTAATTAGAAACAACAGTTATAACAGTATAATTAACAGATCCATCCTCCTTCTCGCTTACCAACGAGAAAGCGGACGAACAACCCATCCGTTGGCAGTTTTATCAACCATTCCATGAGTATTGCACTATTTACTAATCAGGTACTTAGTCAGATTAAAATCGGTAGTTTAGTTATACTTGTCTATGATCGAGAAACTATGCTCCAAGTTGTCCATAACCGCGGACATGGCTTTCAGAAAGATTTACCCTGCAGGGGTGCACAAATAGCAACACACAATCGATCAACCTCGGAAAAACCAACTCAAAACCCAACGAGGCATTCACGACAAAGCGATCACAGGATTCATAAAATATTTTAGGGGGCCACCCCACTAAGCTACCCGCAACGAAGTTGGCCGGCTCCGGAACGGATCCAGGGTTTGCGTCAATGGGTGTAAACGACAGGGAACCCAAAAGTGTGACTGGGCTTGTCGATACCGCGAAAACACTCCGCAATCCTAAACAGTACAGGTGCTCCTCGCACAATCTTAAATAAAATAGTAAAGCATGGCATAAGTACAGGATAGTAACAAAGCCCCAAACTACTTTGTGGCCCCAAGAAATAGAAATGAATCAAGCCTTGGCTCATGGGGTCCATAAGGCCTCCCGGATGTGGATAGTGCGAATAGTCAAGGAACAGGTATCAAGTACTCGGGGTCCTACGGGACACAAGTGAGCATGAAAAACCAAATAGTAGATATTGCCCACCGGTGCCTCTTTCATTAGTTATCCCATTACTACTCAGGTTAACTTGTTTAGGTACCTCGTTATCCATCAGACACTCACATACCCTACACATGCTGTTCTACGACTCGCATGGCTCAAACAACTCCTGTAGTAATGGTTCATGGGATGGAGGAACAAGCTTCGGTGGGTTTTAAAAGTAAAGGCTATGCAGTACTTGGGATTCAATTTAATGCAATCGCGACTCAATGATGCAAGAATAAGATAGAGGCAATAGGTACTATATGTATGCAAGCATGTGGTAGTGCTTGCCTGGTAGCTCAGTTGAAGCGATAGATGGATCTGGGTAGAACTCCTGTGATTCCTGATAATTCTCCTGCTGGGCGTCTATTCGAAGAAGAACCAAACAAACAAGGGCCAACATAAATAAAGTGCACAATCATACGAATTAAAATGCGACAAGCAAACAAGCATGCCATGATGAATGATGCACAATTTACATGGCAATAATGTAGCATGGCAAGGGTGAGGTGTGGGAACGAGAATAAATCATTTTGGTAATTATTTGGTCAAGTTTTATTGCCATAAACAGTTCTGATTTTTAATAATGACACGATGCATGCTTCAATTCAGAACATGGAATGCATAGTTAGAACGGGCTCGTCGCGCTGATCGATTTAGACATATTATTTAACGAATTTGGAGTTGTAGAATTAAAGTTATTAATTTATTAAGAAAAGGGCATTTTATTGTAATTTTAATCACCTCGAAAATTTAAAGTTGTCAAACATTATTTTGAATAGCATATTTGAATTCCTCTTATTTTTCTGATTCCGAAACATATATCATTTGTATTATTTGGAATTATAATTCAAAAGTTATTAAAAACAGATTTGAAATCATATTTAAATCATTTTTGAAAATGTTTTAATTAAAACAGAAAACTGCCAGACTTTTTATACCCAGCAAAACTTAGCCACAGTCACAGACATGTGGGACCTAGGTTGACTGGGCGAAGCTGCACGGCGGAAACATTTTATACCGCGGGCTCAGCCAGCCACAACCGCTGATAAGCGGGACCGACGTTCGCGTGGACCCACACGCGGGCGGGCGAACGGGGCACAGCCACGTGGCTCGGACGGGGACGGCGGGTTGAGGCTTTTGGAACCTGGGGTGCTTTTTTGTAAAAAGGCTGAAGGGGCTGACTGGTGGGCCTGGTGTACCGCGGGTTGAAGAAGAAAATAAAAAGGGGGTTTTCTGCAAGATGCCAACGATTACTGTTTTTCCTCCTCTGCGAGTTACTGACGAAATTGACAGCGACAGCGCACGCGACGGGGATCGAACCCACGATCTGGCGCTCGCGCAGAGGGGTGGTGACCGTTGGGGCTGGATGGTGTTGCTATTAGGAAACGCAGGCGCGGCTAGGTAAGGCGTAAGCGACGAGAGGACGGTCCTCGACGACGTGAGCTCGCCGAGCCCAGAGCGCTCGACGAAACGCACGGCATGACCAGGCAATAGATCGGCAAGCGGAGGTGTCTGGGAGGGTCGGGCGCTCACCGGGAGTGGGTCGGTGGTGGCGGAACGGCTTGGGACGCAGGGGATCGGCGACGATGCAGACGGCTGGCGATTAGGGTTTGCTCGTCGGTGTCGCGGACCTGCGGTAGGTCCGGGGCTTCTCCTCCTCGGTGACGTGGACAGGGCGATGCAGGGGTTCTCCACGGTCCTCCTCAACACCTCAACGACCGCGCCCGCCGCCTGTAGGTTGGTGGATGGGGAGATGTCGACGGTGTTGTTGACGATCGGCGACAGAGGGAAGGGCAGCAGGGTGGAAGGGAGGAAGGGGAGGCGCAGGGGCCTGGTAGATCTGGGGACGACGCCAAGACAGAGAGGGAGTAGATAAAGTAGAAGGGGGAGAGGGAGACATCGTGGAAGGCTCGGGGTGGAAAGGTGGTGTGGTGGCCACCTTTTCTCCCTCACGCTCACGTGCTCAAGCTGGGGCTTGGCCTGGGGGTGTGGCTGCAGGAGGGTCTAGGCTCGGTGTGGGGTAGGCCTGGCAGGTAGAGAGAGAGAGAGAGGGAGAGAGAGAGAGAGGCTCGGTTTGGAGGGGATGGTTAGCTAGGGTTAGGCTCGGTTAGAGTTTAGGAGGGGTTAGATGGGGTGGTGGCTCGGGTTAGAGGGAAAGAGAGATGAGGGCCTAGGGTTTGTGGTTGACCTTACATGATCATGCATGGCACATACACATGTGAGGGGTGATGAGGGTGGAGATGGTGAGAGGTGAGGTTTTGAATGCACATGGCAAGGAAAGGAGATCAAGGTAGTGGGGTTTTATGGTAAGAGCAAAAGAATAGAGCCAAAATGAATGGATTCTCAAAGAACCATGCTCCACTTCCAAAAATACAAGAAAAACCAAAAGGAGGGGATGATGATGAGATCTGCATGGCCCATGCAAAAGCATTAAATGCCATGTTTTAATCTTGTGAAAACGAAGTAAATAATCATGGCATTTATACATATGCATTCCAAAATATGGAGTAAAGCCAAGCTAAAATAATTTAAAAGAAGGTTCCATGTGGAGTGGATGGAGATGATCATATTTGAATATAATTTTGGACATGCTAGTGTGTGTGTTCCACTAGATGTGTAATAGTCTCAAAATATTCCAACATGAGCAAATATTCCAAGACAACCCATATGGAAGCTAGAAGAAGGGGTACCCCGCCAAAGCATGCAAAGGTGGCTTCACATATCAATAATGTGAAAATAACATGATGCTAGGGTGGGAGCATGTAGAATAGTAAGAGGATCCATCCCAACACATATCAGCTAGAGGTAAACACAAATAAGATGCAAAGCTCACATATGGTGGAAAGGTGGAATTATGGGGTTGTGACAAGAAAGGTGGTGGAGTTAATAAAAGATATGCCCCCAACTCAACTTGGGCATCAAGCATTTATCAAGATCCAAATACAATATATCAAGAGGCAAATACAATTAATAATGCATATGGGATAAGAACCAAATGAAAAGGGTTTTATATGATGCTCAAAAGCAAGGTGGCATGATGACATGAGCATGATATAATTATGATGCAACAATTGTATGTGGGAAGTAGCAATTATATTACTAAACCATGTAGCATTACATATGTTATACATATGGGATGCTACAACTCTCCCCCACTAAACAGGAATCTCGCCCCGAGATTCTAGGAAGAAGAAGAAGACACGAATAGGGTAGGATACTTGGCACGGAGCTCATCCTCGCGTTCCCAAGTGGCTTCATCAACGGAATGGTGCGACCCCTGTACCTTGCAGAACTTGATGGACTTGTTGCGAGTCCTTCTTTCTGCGACTTCTAGAATTTTTATGGGGTGTTCTTGATAAGATAGATCTTCTTGGAGATTGATGAGTTCATGGTCCACGGTCCTGCCGGGATCCTTGAAGCACTTCTCGAGTTGAGAGATATGGAACACATCATGGACCTTGAGTTTTTCAGGGAGCTCAAGAGCATAAGCAACTTCTCCTCTTCTTCCACGAACTTTGAAAGGACCGATGTATCTAGGAGCCAGCTTTCCTTTGATACCAAAGCGATGGGTGCCTCTCATGGGAGTGACACGAAGGTAAACGAGATCACCAGGGACATACTCCATGTCCGTGTGCTTTCTGTCATAGTTGCTCTTCTGGCGACTTTGAGCAACCTTCAGATTTTCAAGAATGATGTGAACCTTCTCCTCCGCTTGAGTTACAATGTCGGGGCCAAACAATGTTCTTTCACCTGCGCCCGACCAACCAATCAGAGTTCTGCATTTGCGACCATAGAGAACCTCAAATGGTGCCATCTTTAGACTCTTTTGGAAGCTGTTGTTGTAAGAGAATTCAGCATAAGGAAGGCATTCTTCCCACTTCATGCCGAAAGAGATAACACAAGCATGGAGCATATCTTCCAGAATCTGATTGATCCTTTCAACTTGTCCTTGCGACTGAGGGTGGTAAGCTGTGCTGAAGTTCAATTTTGTTCCCAAAGCATTTTGGAAACTTCCCCAGAACTTGGAAGTGAAGATGCTTCCACGGTCTGAGCTGATCTCAAGAGGAACCCTATATAGAGAGACAATTATGTTGATATAGAGCTCAGCCAACTGAATTGCAGAAATTGTTTCCTTGACAGAAAAGAAGTGAGCCACTTTAGAAAGCCTGTCGAGACAACAAAGATTGCATTGTTGCCCTTCTGCAACCTTGGAAAACAAGTTATGAAGTCCATCTCTACTTTCTCCCATTTCCATTCCGGAGGCTTCAATGGCTGTAGAAGACCGGAAGGTTTCTGATGGACAACTTTAACTCTGCGGCAGACATCACACTCCGAGACATACTTGGCACAACATCGTTTCAACCCAGGCCACCAATACTGTGTTTTCAAGTCCATGTACATCTTAGTGCTGCCAGGGTGGATAGAAAGAACAGAATCATGCGCCTCCTTGAGAACTTGCTCTCTTAAACCCGGGTAGTTCGGAACAAACATCCGGTGTTCAAAGAAAAGAGCGCCTTGGTCGTCGACGTGGAAGGACTCATACTTCGGAAGCTGAATGTTGGAGATGATCTTTTTAGTGTAAGGATCACCAAGTTGAATGGAGCGAACTTTTTCTTCCAAGAGAGGGGTTGCCAGAAGGTTCAGAAGATACCCTTGATCCGCAATTTCAAGGTTGAGCTTGCGGAATTCCTCACACAAGAGAGGTTGTTGTTCTCCCACCATGAGGTTGTTGACATAAGCTTTTCGGCTGAGAGCATCGGCCATGACATTAGCTTTGCCCGGAGTGTAGTTGATGGTCAAATCGAAATCATTAATTGCTTCGATCCACCTTCTCTGACGAAGGTTGAGATCCGGCTGTGTGAAGATATACTTCAGACTCTTGTGATCAGAAAAGATCTCACAACGGTTTCCAAGCAAGTAGTGCCTCCATACTTTCAAAGCAAAGACAACTACTGCGAGTTCGAGGTCATGAGTAGGATAGTTGATCTCATGCATCTTCAACTGTCGAGAGGCATAAGCAACAACTTGTTTTTCTTGCATAAGGACCGCACCCAATCCTTGCAAGGAGGCATCACAGAATATCTGGAAAGGCTTTGATGTATCTAGAGGAATCAAGACTGGTGTGGAAGTGAGCTTCTCTTTGAGTGTTTCAAAGCTTGCTTGACATGCAGGAGACCAAAGGTATTTCTTGCCTTTCTTGAGGAGATCGGTAAGAGGCTTCGCAATCTTCGAGAAGTTCTGAACAAAGCGATGGCAGTAACTAGCCAAACCAAGGAAGCTCCGGACTTCTTTGACATTTTTGGGTGGAAGCCAGTCAACAATTGTCTTAATAGTTTCTGGGTTGACGGCAATGCCCTTGGCAGAGATGACGTGACCAAGATAGGTGACTTGAGGCAGCCAGAACTCACATTTGGAGAACTTTGCATAGAGGCGGTTCTCACGAAGCTTGTTTAGGACACACCGAAGGTGTTCTTCATGTTCTTCCTTTGACTTAGAATAGACTAGAATGTCATCTAGATAGACCACGACGAAATTATCAAGATACTCCATGAAAACCGAGTTCATAAGCCTCGAGAAGGTGGCAGGTGCGTTGGTGAGACCGAAAGACATGACCGTGTACTCATACAGGCCATAGCGGGTGGTGAAAGCTGTTTTGGGAACATCTTCCTTGCGAATCTTGATTTGATGATACCCACTTCTCAAATCCAGCTTAGATAAAACCACAGCTCCAGCTAGATGATCGAAGAGATCATTAATCCGCGGAAGGGGATATTTATTCTTGATGGTTTTAGCATTGAGAGCCCGATAGTCAACATAAAGTCTATCAGTCTTGTCTCGCTTCTTCACAAAGATGGTTGGGCTACCCCAAGAAGAAGTATTGTGCTGAATGAAACCCAACTTCTCTTGTTCATCAAGCTGTCCTTTGAGTTCAGCCAACTCAGCTGGACCCATTTTATAAGGCCGCTTGGAGATAGGAGCGGTTCCAGGTTCAAGTTCAATCACAAACTCGACCTCACGATCCGGAGGCATACCTGGCAACTCTTCAGGAAAAACATCTGCGAACTCACAGACCACCGGAAAACTCTAAATAGCTTCCATAGCATCATCATTCAGGGCCACCAAAGAGAAAACCTGAATTGCAGGAGTCAGACTTGGAGAATAGACTATATGGCCTTCAGGAATTTTTAGAGAAACCGAGCGCTCAGCACAATCAATCACAGCTGCATTTGCTGTTAACCAATCCATGCCCAAGATAACATCAATGTCAGAATTGCCCAGAATAATTAAGGAAGCCGGGAACGAAGAACCACCAATCTTAATTTGATTGCCATGGCTGATTTTAGAAGATGCCATTGTTGCTCCAGGAGAAAGGACCATTAACCATTTAGGGAGAGGATCCATAGATAATCCATTCTCATCAGCAAAACTTGTAGAGATAAAAGAATGCCATGCACGAGAATCAAACAAAACTCGTGCAGGGACTGAGTTAACAGGAAGCATACCCATCACAACTCCAAATGCATGCTCATCTTGAGCTACGTTGACACAGTTGGCACGAGCAACCGTAGACCCGGGCTTGGTGTTGATGTTGAGAGCCCGAGGTGGAGGTGCACGAACCATAGAAGAACTTGTCGCAGGTCTTGGAGGTGGTGGTGGAAGAGCTTTGTTGTTCATTGGACAATTCCAGTGCTGATGCCCAGTGTTTCCACAAGTGTAGCAAGCACCAGGTGGACGTGGAGCAGCATAGCCAGGGACTTCGCCAGGCTCTCTAGGGTAGTTGTGGTTGTAGCCCCTAGGAGCCGTGGTGAAGGAGTTTGGTGGCCTTGCCACGTAGCTTGATGGTCTTGGTGGAGCCGGGAGCGATGGTGGGGTGTTAGGAACCCACATGCGGCGCTTAGAAGGAGCTGTCATAGCTGAAGAGCTTGCTGCATCGCGGCTGTGTTTCTTTGACTCCTCAAACACTTGCCTACTTGCTTCTTCCTACAGAGCTGTATGTTGGCGTTCCAGAAAAGACCCCGGCCTTGCATGAGTGATTTCATATTTGATTGATGCATTGAGCCCTTGCCTGAACCTCTTTTGCTTCTTCTTGTCATCAGAGATCTCATGGCCACCATACCGAGAAAGGTTCATGAAGTTTCTGATATAGGTATTGACATTGTCATTGCCCTGCTTGAGGTTGAGAAACACTTCCTTCATCCTTTCCATGACAATTTCTGACAGATATTGCTCTTTGAAAGCCGCAGTGAATTGCTCCCAAGTAGGCTGAAAACCAGAGTGGTCTGCCTTCAGGTAATTTTCCCACCACAGAGATGCATCTCCCTTTAGAAGGTGCGTGGCTCATATTACCCATTCTTGCTCAGGAACATCCGCAGTCATCAGCAACCTTGACATTTCACGCAGCCAATCATCAGCATCAAGTGGCTGATCAGACACCTCAAATTGGCGTGGGTTGAACTTCAGAAAACTCTTGATGTCTCCTCGCTTGGGAGGTGGAGGTAGCGGAACAAACTCATTCCTCCTGACACTTTCTTCGAATCGATGTTGGTTCTGCTGCATTGTTCCCAAGGCATTAGCAATACTTGCCAATGCAGCCCCCAGTTCAGGTGGTATGTCCTCCTCAGAACGGCGTGGTGGTGCCATCCTGTGATTGATAAAAACATAAGTCAGTACTATAATGGAGAATAATAATAATCCAAAATAATACCAAAATGGAATTAACCAAGATTAAAGGATACAATTCACTAAGATGATATTAAAATATCAACAAAGTTCAAGGCACCTAGAAGATATTAAGCATAACGCACACGACTGAACAAGGAGTGTGGTACACAAGCTAACAAAGAAAAAAATTCCGCAAATTTCGGCATTAAAATACCACTATATGGGCAAAACCACTTAACGAATCAAGATTAGTAACTCTACCAATTCAATATACGAGAGCGAATGATAAAAGTAGTGGTATGGTCGCGACTCCATCCCGCACTCAAATCATTACTCCGCACATGAATAAGTAAAACACATATCCCAACACCTTCTTCTTAAGATGAACCTCAAGATTAGTAACTACGGAAACGAACACCCCATACAAGATAACATCGGATAACAAAGAGTAAGACAGATCGCACCGGTATAGAACGAATCAGATAGATCGCGTCGGTTTACAAAGGCCTATCGGTATGGAATGTACCAACAGTAGATAACCAAAAGGCAGATAGTGATAATATTTGGATGCAACAGATAGACAAGGAATTCACCCACACACACACACACACACACACACAACCTATGGTACTACGGAACCCAGAACACATGAATCCTAGTTTGAATTTTAGAAGAGGATTGAAAACGTTACACTTCCTTACCAGAAAAGGGTGGGTGGGTGGGTAAGAAGAAAAATGGAAGTAGTCCTTCTCTCACGTTTTGTTTTTCCTTAGTATACATAGCTACCAAAAATATTTGTTAGACTGACAACGACCATTTGGCTGAGACCATGAAGGGCGGGATGGCTCTGATACCTATTGTAACTACCTCGGTAAACTACGCTCTTAGTTGCATGCCTGGATGAGCGAAAGTGGTTAAAATAGTACGGTGGGAGCCCAGGGGCCACCCACAGGTAGACCTGTCGGCCGTCCTAACCACTTTCTAAACATCGGGAAAAGAACGAGCGGCGTAGTCGGCAGGCGAAGGGATCAACTACATACACAAGTGAGTATGTATGCAATCCACCATACAACTGTTCACAGAGCCATTCCATCTAAAAGAAATAGAAATATTGCAACGCCATACGGCAAGATCCAAATATCCTAGATAGAGATAATAGTTTAGGATAGCTCCTCATACATCAAGCATCAGAGTATCAGGCGGAAGCGGAAAACAAGATCCGAGTACGGATAAGAAGCAAATCGGCATAAGATGCCACATAAATAAACGCATCCTGCCCACAGATCTCGCGGATCCCCATCCCCGGAATCTCTACACCGAGTGATCGTTGCCAACATCATCTGTATCCTCCACCTAGTATCCATCTTGTGAGTACACCTGTTCATCTGAATCAAACAATTTATTGTGTGAGACCCTAGGGTACTCAGCAAGTCTTTATGCCTCTAAAGGGGACATATACCTGGGGTGACGCAATAGCAGCAGAAGATAATAACCAACAAGTCTATAGATACTCGCTAACCATCCACCTAACCGATGATAAACGGATGTCCGTCAATTAGAAACAACAGTTATAACACTATAATTAATATATCCATCCTCCTTCTGGCTTACCAACGAGAAAGCGGACGAACAACCCATCTGTTGGCAGTTTTATCAACCATTCCATGAGTATTTCACTATTTACTAATCAGGTACTTAGTCAGATTAAAAGCGGTACTTTAGTTATACTTGTCTATGATCGAGAAACTGTGCTCCAAGTCGTCCATAACCGCGGACATGGCTTTCAGAAAGATTTACCCTGCAGGGGTGCACAAATAGCAACACACACTCGATCAACCTCGGAAAAACCAACTCAAAACCCAACGAGGCATTCATGACAAAGCGATCACAGGATTCAGCAATATTTCAGGGGGCCACCCCATTAAGCTACCCGCAACGAAGTTGGCCGGCTCCGAGACGGACCCAAGGTTTGCGCCAATGGCGGTAAATGACTGGGAACCCGAAAGTGTGACTGGGCTTCTCGATACCGCAAAAACACTCCGCAATCCTAAACAGTACAGGTGCTCCTCGCACAATCTTAAATAAAACAGTAAAGCATGGCATAAGTATAGGATAGTAACAAAGCCCCAAACTACTTTTAGGCCCCAAGAAATAGAAATGAATCAAGCTCTGGCTCAGGGGGGTCCATAAGGCCTCCCGGATGTGGATAGTGCGAATAGTCAAGGAACAGGTATCAAGTACTCGGGGTCCTACGGGACACAAGTGAGCATGAAAAACCAAATAGCAGATATTGCCCACCGGTGCCTCTTTCATTAGTTATCCCATTACTACTCAGGTTAAGTTGTTTAGGTACCTTGTTATCCATCAGACACTCACATACCCTACACATGCTATTCTATGACTCGCATGGCTCAAACAACTCCTGTAGTAATGGCTCATCGGATGGAGGAACAAGCTTCGGTGGGGTTTAAAAGTAAAGGCTATGCAGTACTTGGGATTCAATTTAATGCAATCGCGACTCAATGATGCAAGAATAAGATAGATGCAATAGGTACTATATGTATGCAAGCACGTGGTAGTGCTTGCCTGGTAGCTCAGTTGAAGCGAGATATGGATCTGGGTAGAACTCCTGTGATTCATGATAATTCTCCTGCTGGGCGTCTATTCGAAGAAGAACCAAACAAACAAGGGCCAACATAAATAAAGTGCACAATCATACGAATTAAAATGCGACAAGCAAACAAGCATGCCATGATGAATGATGCACAATTTACATGGCAATAATGTAGCATGGCAAGGGTGAGGTGTGGGAACGAGAATAAATCATTGTGGTAATTATTTGGTCAAGTTTTATTGCCATAAACAGTTCTGATTTTTAATAATGACATGATGCGTGCTTCAATTTAGAACATGGAATGCATAGTTAGAACGGTCTCGTCGCGCTGATCAATTTAACATATTGTTTATCGAATTTGGAGTTGTAGAATTAAAGTTATTAATTTATTAAGAAAAGGGCATTTTATTGTAATTTTAATCACCTCGAAAATTTAAAGTGGTCAAACATTATTTTGAGTAGCATATTTGAATTCCTCTTATTTTTCTGATTCCCAAACATATATCATTTGTATTATTTGGAATTATAATTCAAAAGTTATTGAAAAACAGATTTGAAATCATATTTAAATCATTTCTAAAAATGTTTTAATTAAAACAGAAAACTGCCAGACTTTTTATACCCAGCAAAACTTAGCCACAGTCACAGACATGTGGGACCTAGGTTGACTAGGCGAAGCTGCATGGCGGAAACATTTTATACCGTAGGCTCAGCCAGCCACAGCCGCTGACAAGCGGGACCGGCGTTCGCGCGGACCCACACGCGGGCGGGCCAACGGGGCATAGCCACATGGCTCGGATGGGGACGGCGGGTTGAGGTTTTTGGAACCTGGGGTGCTTTTCTGTAAAAAGGCTGAAGGGGCTGACTGGTGGGCCTGGTGTACCGCGGGTTGAAGAAGAAAATAAAAAGGGGGGTTTCTGCAAGATGCCAACGATTAATGTTTTTCCTCCTCTGTGATTTACTGACGAAATTGACGGCGACAGCGCGGGCGACGGGGATCGAACCCACGATCTGGCGCTCGCGCAGAGGGGTGGTGACCGCTAGGGCTGGATGGTGTTGCTGTTGGAAACGCAGGCGCGACTAGGTAAGGCGTAAGCGGCGAGAGGACGGTCCTCGACGACGTGAGCTCGCCGCGCCGAGAGCGCTCGACGAAACGCACGGCGCGACTAGGCAACAGATCGGCAAGCGGAGGTGTATGGGAGGGTCGGGCGCTCACCGGGAGTGGGTTAGTGGTGGAGGAACGGCTTGGGACGCAGGGGATCGGCGACGATGCAGACGGCCGGCGATTAGGGTTTGCTCATCGGCGTCGCGAACCTGCGACAGGTCCGGGGCTTTGCCACCTCGGTGACATGGACAGGGCGATGCAGGGGTTCTCCACGGTCCTCCTCGACACCTCAACGACCGTGCCCGCCGCCTGTAGGTTGGTGGATGGGGAGATGCCGACGATGTTGTTGACGATCGGCGACGGAGGGAAGGGCAGCAGGGTGGAAGGGAGCAAGGGGAGGCGCAGGGGCCTGGTAGATCTGGGGACGACGCCAAGACAGAGAGGGAGTAGATAAAGTAGAAGGGGGATAAGGAGACGTCGTGGGAGGCTCGAGGTGGAAAGGTGGTGTGGTGGCCACCTTTTCTCCCTCACACTCACGTGCTCAAGCTGGGGCTCGGCCTGGGGGTGTGGCTGCAGGAGGGTCCTGGCTCGGTGTGCGGTAGGCCTTGCAGGTAGAGAGGGAGAGGGAGAGAGAGGCTCGGTTTGGAGGGGATGGTTAGCTAGGGTTAGGCTTGGTTAGGGTTTAGGAGGGGTTAGATGGGTTGGTGGCTCGGGTTAGAGGGAAAGAGAGATGAGGACCTAGGGTTTCTGGTTGACCTTACATGATCATGCATGGCACATACACATGTGAGGGGTGATGAGGGTGGAGATGGTGAGAGGTGAGGTTTTGAATGCACAAGGCAAGGAAAGGAGATCAATGTAGTGGGGTTTTATGGCAAGAGCAAAAGAATAGAACCAACATGAATGGATTCTCAAAGAACCATGCTCCACTTCCAAAAATACAAGAAAAACCAAAAGGAGGGGATGATGATGAGATCTGCATGGCCCATGCAAAAGCATTAAATGCCATGTTTTAATCTTTTGAAAACAAAGTAAATAATCATGGCATTTATATATATGCATTCCAAAATATGGAGTAAAGCCAAGCTAAAAGAATTTAAAAGAAGGTTCCATGTGGAGTGGATGGAGATGATCATATTTGAATATAATTTGGGACATGCTAGTGTGTGTGTGTTCCACTAGATGTGTAATAGTCTCAAAATATTCCAACATGAGCAAATATTCCATGACAACCCATATGGAAGCTAGAAGAAGGGGTATCCCCACAAAGCATGCAAAGGTGGCTTCACATATCAATAATGTGAAAACAACATGATGCTAGGGTGGGAGCATGTAGAATAGTAAGAGGATCCATCCCAACACATATCAGCTAGAGGTAAACACAAATAAGATGCAAAGCTCACATATGGTGGAAAGGTGGAATTATGGGGTGGTGACAAGAAAGGTGGTGGAGTTAATAAAAGATATGCCCCCAACTCAACTTGGTCATCAAGCATTTATCAAGATCCAAATACAATATATCAAGAGGCAAATACACTTAATAATGCATATGGGATAAGAACCAAATGAAAAGGGTTTTATATGATGCTCAAAAGCAAGGTGGCATGATGACATGAGCATGATATAATTATGATGCAGCAATTATATGTAGGAAGTAGCAATTTTATTACTAGACCATGTAGCATTACATATGTTAGACAGATGGGATGCTACAGATGACTAGAGATTGGAGTTGGAGCGCCTTCAGCACGACTTGCAGGTGGTGATCCAAGCTATGAACCAGCTTTGTGCTACAACGAGTATGTGACTTTTTTGTTCCTCGATGAATTATGCTATCTGATTCGGTAGGGAGTTGATCTTCCTTCCTTGTTTGCAGGTAATCATGCCTGTACGTTGGCGAGTTCCCATGAGTGTTATGTATCATTCTGATCTTTAGGCCATGAGAGCGACTGCCATCGCGGTGGAAGACAAGGCCAAGGCCATGGTGGTGGAGGCGGAGAAAGACTACAAGGCCTCTGATTTCGTGATCGCGGAGGTACAAACGAAGTTCTCCGATTTGGAGAAGTTTGTTGTTGAGAACTGCCGGCGGCTTCTTGGTGAGTATCCTTGCCTCGTTTTTCCTTTGAGTTGGGTCGAGTCCACAAGCGGGTCAAGTACCCGAGCCGGTCGAGTGTAATGATGCCTTGCAGACATCATAGGGCTGAAGGATCCAGCGGTGCTTCAGTACATGGCCAAGGATTGTGTGAAGGTGGTGCTTGGGGCCACCACCGCATCGTCAATGTGCGTACGGCTATTCTCCAGGACATTTTTCCCCACCGAGGTGATCCACGAGGGGTTCGCCGAGGTGTGGAGGTACCTGGATGAGGTCCCTATGGTCATTGAGTGGATGATGTGCTTCGGGTTTTGCTGCGGGGCGATTGTGATGTTGAGTATTGGTCTCGCGCACTTCCATGAGGACTTTGAGGTCGATGACGTGACGAGCGGGTTCCCTTTCACAACCGGAGTTTTCAGGGTTGCCGACGTGTCGGCTCTGAACGCGAAGGTCACCCCTTATACTGATTGTGTTTCGGCGATGAGAAACCTCCTCCCCTATCAGGATAGTCGGGTCGCACTAGGATATCCTCAGCTAAAACAGCGGGACTTGTCGTTAGAGCTTCCGTTTCAATCGGTGGTCGCGAAGTTGTTGACGATGTTCCTTGTCAACCATTTGAAGCCTTCCGCAAGGACCAAGGGCGAGGATGAGGCTTCTTCCTAAAAGTGTAAGATGGTTTACCTAGAGGGGGTGAATAGGTTTCTACAAAATTCTTTATAATCTTTTGCAAGTTTTAGGCTTTGCGGAATATAAGTGTGCCTAAATGCAAACTAGGTGAGGCAACCTAGATTATAATACAAGATACTTCAAGCACGAAGGCTATCACAAAGTAAACAACACAAGTAAGAGAGTGGTTGAGGAATGACCAAAGCACGTGGAGACGAATATGTATTATGGTGTTCACCACCTTTGGGAAGGTGGGTATGTCACATTGGAGAGGTGTGAGGTTCCACGAAGGATTCCCAAATGCCATGAAGGCTCACCTTCTTCTCAGAGCCTATCCCATGAAGGAATAGCTCACTTACTCGCGGTAGACTTTAAGGTAGTGTCCAAACCCTCACAAACTTTCCACGGAGAAAATCACAAGCCGAATGCCTCCGGGCGACCCTAGCCACCTAGGGTTTCCCACAAACCCAAGAGTAACAAGCTAACTCGATTAAGTCAAGGGGAATGAAATTTGGCTTGGTGGAAACATATATAGGGACCTCCTCTTGCTTTCTACCAAAGGGATTTGGATTTTGTTGGGTAGAATGGGAGATCCTGAAGGAATTGTGTTTCAACAATGGGGAGAGAGAGAGCTTCAAGAATGAAATATGAACTGAATGCGTAACCTCCTCAAGGTGGAAGAAGAGGTATTTATACCCATGGGAGAAATCTAGCCGTTTAGAGCATTTTCTGCGAAGTACGGTTTCAAGTTCGACTGGAGCGGCCCAAACATCGGACCGCCCGGTATACAGCCCGGAATACTAGAATCCAAACCAGGATGCTCACTGTGCGTGAACCCAGATAGACTCGATATACTAACCCAAGATTCCCGGTTTGGGTTTTGTTTTCCGGCGCTAGTACCGGACCGCCCGGTCTGGTAGCCAGTTCAACCGGCTTGTAAATCGAACTTGGCAGAGATGCTATGAAACGTAGATTTCTCTATCCTCTTTCTTTGGTGATGGAACAAGTGGGTGTATGGGATGTATATAAGGCTTAGAAATGCATCCCCAACAAGCTCATCGAGATAACCCCACTTAATAGTGTGGTGTTCCTAAAGACTCAAGGTACATATAAAAGGCAAAACTCTGGCACTTCTCTTAGTTATCAAAATGGGGGGGTCTCCAATGATCTTCCAACATACTAGTGGACTAAAACCTGTTTAAGACAGTAGTAGGTAGCATTAGTCTGCTCTTACTACGGTGTCATTGTCAACCAAAAACAGTAGAGGGTAAACTACCCTTTCAATCTCCCCCTTTTTGGTTGGTCATTACAAACCGAGCTAGAGTTCACAGGGATATAATAAAGATCTATAAACCAAGGAATTCCATAGAGACATATGTGAGCTCCCCCATAAAGTATGCACTTGGTTGAATTTGCGTTTGAATGCATGGTGAACCTAAATAGTGTATAGAGAGCTTCCCACATGTCTTTATGAAAGCTAGCATAATATGAAAAGATATAAAGCATGGATATCTACACAAAGCTAGACAAATAATAGAAGTACACATAGTCATAACACAATAGACATATCCATGGTTCACACACATCGCACAAACTTGTCCAACATATGGAAGTAGAGAAAATAGTTCCAACAAGAAAGCAAATAGGAAGCACAATGCCATAAGAAGCAAAGAGAAGGCAAGGGGCATTGTTCAAACGGTGAACCCCGGAAAACCCCAGCAAGGAACCGGTATATACCTAAAAGAATTCTACTCTTCTCCCCCATTGGCATCGAAACACCAAAAAGGATGAGAAGTAGAGTGATGCTAACGGAACCTAACTAGAAGAACGTAGGAGGCGAAGGAGGGTGAATGGGGGCATCTTCATCTTCATGGATCTCCTCTTTATCATCATCCTCCTCCTCATCATCAGAACTAGGAGGAGCAGCAGAGGAACCACTATGGCTAACCGGAGGAAACTGAATGGGGAAGTAGCCAAAGAGCATAGCATCATCAAGTGGCGGCATCTCATAGTTGACATAAGGAACTGGAGTCATCTCGGGACCATCCGGTGGAGGAGTGTGATTCTGGATCACGAGAAACTCATTGTGCCTACGTCGAGTCTCTTAGCTCATCTCAAGAGCCTTGTGGCTCACATCATAGGACGAGCGGCACATCTGAAACAACCGCCTGAAGAATGTGGTAGCACCACCCTTGTGCCTGGGACGAGAGGAGAAGGAGGACTCTCCAACAGGATGACGAGAACCAGACCTAGTAGAAAAGTGAGGATGAGGATCATGTATAGCCTTGGTGCAATGCTCGGGAGGCTTCATCGAAGGGACCTCAGGAGACATACCACAAAGAGAAAGGGTAAGCTGCTCTTGTTCCATACGCTCACCAGCCATCACACCAGGAGGCACAACCTTGTTGAGAAGCTTTTGTATATACACGCAGAAAGTGGGGGTCATCCTGTCCAAAGCATCCCGCCGCAGCTCACAGTACACAAAGTGACAACCATCAATCTTTATACACCTGTCAGGGTGACAATAGTACAGGAGATGGGCAAAGTACCCACAGTAGTTTGTAGTATCTGCAACTTGGGGACCAAGTGACTGACGGAAGATGCTGACCAAAGTGTGATAGTAGAAGTAAATGCCAGATATGCATGGAGGAGCGTACTCAGAATCCTTGGGATAGCAAAAAGCAAGAGTGTTAGCAGGCTTGATCTTCTTGCTATGAATGCAAAAAACCACCGGTCTTGCCAGAATAGCCCATAACCTCAACTAGATCTGCATAGGTGGCACGAAATCGCCTTGCCCTAGTCATCCAAGACATAGTGCGGTCATCATCATCATGAAAATAGACTGTGCAGAAGAACAGACAGATATACTCAGGAGAATAGTACTCCTTGAGACACACAAGGTCAATCAGATCCATCTTCTTCAAGGCATCATCAACAAAACAATAATCTGAGGTTGCATACATGTTGAACCAATCCACATTGAAATCAAGAATATTACCACAAGAGGTGACCTTGAACTGAGTTTAAATGTGATCCCACATCAAGGCTTGAGTCTCAGTCCAAAACTTCTTGCCAGGGCCAAGATAAGTGCGTGACTTGAAGCAATAGGGATTTTTCTTGTGAAGGGTCCAGTACAAAGAAATCTCCATGTTCTTGAAGTTTTGAGTAGGCACATCTTCCTCTTTACCCTGCACGACAGGTTTCTTGCCCCTGATGGCCTTGCTCTTGATGCGACCAGAACGGGCGCTGCCCTCTTCCTCACGCTGCACAGACTGACTGGCTCGACGAGCCCTCTTGCCCCTACCAGTTTCCTCAGGCACATACTCATCGCTCTCATAGTCATCATCATATGAACCCGAGGACATGGCTTGTCGTGGAGGAAAGCACCAAAAGCCCTTGAGAAGGAAGAAGACAAAATGCTCCCAAACCACCACGAGATGGAGAGATTCCTTCGGTGGAGAGCCTCCAAAGGTCCTTCTCCATGATTTGGTTGCCCAATCTATGAATCCGAGGGGTGGAGTCACCCTAGGAGAGGGGGGGAAAGGTGGGAGGGGCGGCAATGGAGAGAGAGGGTCGGGGTAAGTGAAAAGGTAACTTGTGGAGGGGTGGGGGTGGCCAGGGAAGAAGAAGGGGATTTTTTTAGATCCCGGTGTGAGGTCCTATCAATTCGAGATTCAAACCAGACCGGTCGGTATATAGGTCGGTCAACTGAACTTAAAACTAGATCTACAGAATTGGTTACATGAGGGAGGTTCGGTTTGTAGTCCGGTTAACTGGCTCCACAACCAGAGCACTCGGTTGGAAACCGGGCTGGCAACCGAACTTCGTTCAGTACACTTCTGTGTGGAGATTCAGATAGACACGGTATAGACTCGGTTGCAGACCAGACGGTCCGGTCCTGGCGCCGGTTGGACCAGGCCAGAAATCGAAGATCCAGAAAAACTTCTGAAAAAATTGTGGAAAACAGAAATTTTTCATAGTAGACTCCAAAAGGGTAAAGGATGCAAGTGATCTAGGCATGCCTATTGGAGAATAACCAAATTAACACACTCAAATAGCAACAATAGGCATGATTCGAAAATAGCAAGAGCCAGAAAAGATAGGAGTTTAAGCAAGAACCACCATAGGCCAATGGTTGGCGGGGGATTTCTCCCCCTATGTTTAAGCACACATGTCATGGCGCTTCAAAGATAGATGCTTGGACCCATATCATGACACAAGATCAATTAATATCGCACACATAGGTATGCATCAAACCAAGACATGGTAGGATGACTGTCCCTATATGTGCTGCACGACTAGACCACATAGCAAGTTAAGAGCAGGAATATAATGCAAGAAGTGAATCAATCCAAGTTCTTAGGATATATAATACCGAGTTCTTGCTTGAACATGACAAAATAGGCTTCATCCAAAGGGTTCGTGAAAATATCCGCCAATTGGAACACATTCCCACATGAGTGAGTGATGTCACCATTTGCGAGATGGTCACGTAGGAAGTGGTGGCGGATGTCAATATGTTTGGTTCGGCAATGTTGGATGGGGTTATTGGCGATCTTTATTGCGCTTTCATTGTCACATAGAAGAGGCACCGTACGAAGAGACACACCATTGTCTTTCAAGGTTTTCCTTATCCATAACAATTGAGTGCAACAAGATGCCGCGGAAATTGTATTCGGCTTTGGCAATGGATAGGGCGGTGGAGTTTTGTTTCTCGGATGACCAACTCACCAACGACCGGCCAAGGAATTGGAAAGCCATGGAGGTCGACTTATGATCAACCTTATCACCGGCCCAATCGGAATCCGAATAGCCAACAAGCTCAAAGATTGACCCCTTTGGATACCAAAGCCGGAGAGTAGGAGTGAGAACAAGGTCCCTAAAAATCCGTTTGATCGCCATCAAGTGGCACTCCTTGGGAGCAGATTGAAAACGAGCAC
Source organism: Avena eriantha (assembly GCA_910589775.1). Lineage (NCBI taxonomy): Eukaryota > Viridiplantae > Streptophyta > Magnoliopsida > Poales > Poaceae > Avena > Avena eriantha. Next base: position 222,493,574 of record OU342740.1, read on the forward strand.
ACATTCCAACACTTAACATGATTTCCGGCCTAGAAGCACAAAGGTAGAGCAAGGAGCCAATCATGGAGCGATATACCTTTTGGTCCACATCCTTCTCACCTTCTCCAAGGCCAAGTTGCCCATTGAGTGGCATGGGAGTCTTCATGGAGTTGGCATTGGTCATCTCAAATTTCGCAAGCATGTCCTGCACGTACTTCTCTTAGGAGATGAAGGTGCCTTGAGAAAGTTGCTTCACAATGAAGCCTAAGAAATACTTCAACTCCCCCACCATGGACATCCTAAATTTCTAGGTCATCAACTCGGCAAAAGCTTTGTTATGAGATTAGTTAGCTCCACCAAAGATAATATCATCAACATAAATTTGAACAATAAATAAGCCACCCCCTTTAACCCGTTTGGTGAAAAGGGCGGAATCGACTTCCCACGCCAAAACCATCCATGAGTAAGAAATCCCTAAGGTGCTCATACCAAGCACGAGGAGCTTACTTTAGTCCATAGAGCGCCTTATGGAGTAGATACACATGGTTGCTAAAGCGTGTGTTTTTGAAACCCGGGTGTTGAGCTACAAACACAACTTCTTTCAAGGGACCATTAAGAAATGCACTTTTCACATCCATTTGGTAAAGATTTAAGTTATGAAAAGATGCATAAGCAAGCAAGAGACGAATAGCTTCAAGGTGAGAAACAGGCGCAAAGGTTTCCTGATAGTCAATACCTTCCATTTGGGAATAGCCTTGCGCCACAAACCTTGCTTTGTTCCTTGTGACGGTTCCATTCTAATCTTGCTTGTTCTTGAATACCCACTTGGTCCCATTGACATTGATGCGATGATCTTTAGGTCTCTCCACAAGAGACCAAACTTCATTCTGGGTGAAGCACTCGAGTTCTTCTTGCATGGCAATGACCCAACCCGGATCTTCTAGATCTTCATGGACCTCGAGTGGCTCGAAGTTGGACACAAATGCATGATGGCCACAAAAGGTAGTGAGTTGCTTCTTCTTGTTCCGAGTCTCGATTCCTCTTGATATGCTTCCAAGTATATTATTGACTTGGAGTCCACATGCAATAGAGGCAGACTTGATCTTCCAGATAGTCCCTTTATGATCAACGAATTCATCCTTCGTTGGTCCTTGATCATTGACCACATCTTGAGCTTGACCTGGATTTTGGGGAACTAGTATGTCTTCTTAGTCTTGCTCAATGAGTTGAGGACTTGGTTCTTGTTCTTCGGGTTGCGATAGTTGTTCTTCATGAGGTGCACTTGATGGTTCAACTAGAGTAGAGCTAGGCTCTTCTTGAGTTGGGCTTGATCCTCCCCCATCAACATCTTGATCATGAGTGTGATGTTCAGTGGGCAAGATATGCTCAATTCTCATCAACTTGATGACTTGAGAGGAATCTCCATCACCTACAACATGTGGAACAACTGGCCCCCTTGGGGACCATTATCTTCCAAAAACTCCATGTCACAAGATACTTCAACACAACCATTGCCTTTGTTGTAGTATCTATACACGTGAGAGTTTCCGCATAACCAACAAAAATACCCTCGATAGTTCTAGATTCAAATTTGTCGAGCTTTTCTTTCTTGTTCTTGATGAGGCACTTGCACCCAAATACTCGGAAGTAGTTGATATTGGGCTTGTTATTTGTGAGATTCTCGTACGGAGTCATGTCAAAGGGAGCTTGGAGGAAGAGTCGATTCGAGTAGTGAACCGCGGTGGCTATGGCTTCTCCCCAAAAGTTATGGGGTGACTTGAAATCACTCCACATTGTTCTTGCCATCTCAATGATAGTCCGGTTCTTCCTTTCAACAACACCATTTTGTTGAGGAGTATATGGAGCCGAGAATTCATGCTTGATCCCCTCGTCTTGAACAAACTCTTGCATGGTGTAATTCTTGAATTTGGTATCATTGTTGGTCCTAATGGTCTTGATCTCCAATTCCTGAGTGCGTTGAGCTTGCTTAGTGAAGATCATGAAGTACTTGTAGGTCTCATCCTTTGACTTGAGAAGGAATACCCAAGTGTATCTTGAGTAATCATCAACGATGACAAGATCATATTTTCTTCCACCAATAGTATCATATGTTGATGGCCCGAAGAGATCCAAATGGAGAAGCTCCAAAGGTGTTGACGTGGCCACCTTGGATATTGATGGATGACTCCTGCCATGTTGCTTTCCTGAAATGTGTGGCATCCCGCTAAAACCACTACTATTAAATCGCTGTGTTTTTGTGCATTGCATCATCATGACCGCATGCTCATGTCATCATGCCACATTGCATTTGAGCATCGTCATCATCATGCATCTGTTTGTCTGAAACTATTTTCGAAAAACCTGGTTTTGTTTTCTAAAGGCCCCGTCTTTATTTCAAATCAAAACTCGGGCTTGGCCGGAATACTTAGTTTCGTCTACAAACGGATTCCAAAAGCCCCGTTTTAAACAAATAAAATATTTATATTATTTTTTAGGAGGCAGCCCGCCAGGCTCGAAAGCCCGGTCGGCCACGTCCAAACCCTAAATCTAAATCTACCTAGACCTGTCTAAACCCTACCCTAACCTACCTAACCCCAGCCTGCTCCACCCAACCGCTTGTGGGCCTGGCCCCACCACCAACCAGACCCATCGCCACCAACCCTCCACCTCACTCCCTCCACTCGCAGCGCGCCACGTCACCCTGCTGGCCCCACCTATCCCCAACTCCCCTCACACCCGCCACCCTCACCGGTGGACACACACGATCACAGCACACACACACACACCACGCACGCACCACCCCCCACCTGACCCTGGCCCCACCTCTTTTTCCCGCCCAGCCGCACGCGTCCCACTCCACCTGGTCGCCCTGACCCACCACCCACGCTCCTCTAACTCCCGTGTCCACCTACCCCCGTCTGGACCCACTCCACGACCGACAGTGCTGACCGCGTCCCCTTCCGCGCCTCCTCGCCACCTACCCTGCCGCTAGGCTCGCTCCGCCTACTGCCCTCCCCTCTGGCTCCTCCTCGCCCTGCCAGGCCTGCGCCGCCGCCCAGCTCTGCGGTCGCCGCTGTCGCCCCATCTCCTTGCAGTCCCTACCTCCCGCTCCTCTCTACAGAGCGCGACGCCAACCGCCGCCTCCTCTTCTCCCTGATGTGCCGCCGCCGCGTGGCCCTCTCCACCCGCGGAACCCTCCGGTCCGACCTCGTCGCCCTTAGCGCCTCCGCCCACTTCCCGGAGCTCCGCCCCGCCTCCGACCGTCCTCCGCCTCGGCCACGTCCACGCCTCTGTTTCCCCGAGCCGCCGCCTGCCGCGAGCCCGACCTCGCCGCCCCTCCCCTCCGGCTGCGCCCCAGGTCTCCTCACCGTCGAGATCTCCTCCGCAGAAACCAGGGCCCCGTCGTCCTCACCTCCTCGGACCGCCGCCGCTTCGAGCCCCCCTCTCGCGCGCCGCCGCGTAGTCCTCGTCCTCCCCTTCGGCCGCTGCATCCCCGCCGCTCTCGGTCTTCTCCGTCCTCGTCAACCGGAGCCCGAGCCACCTCCACCTCTCTGCACACCGGCAGCCGCCCTCCACAGCCACGGCCCGCCCTGGAGCGCGACCTCGGCCACCTCTCCATCCCCAACCACGCATGTGCCGGCCGCCGCCTCACGTCTGGATCCACGCCACAGGCCGAGCCTGCAAAACTCGAGGAGCCTTCCCTTTGTTCTAAATACGCCACGGCTGCCTCTGCCTCGGTGTTTGTTCTGTCCAGTAGAATCCGTTCGCAGATGTTCCCGGTGAACACCGCAGGGAGATGGAAGCCAAAGGTAGCCTAATCAAGTTCTACACCAACGGTTAAAGCTGAAACCATATATCTAAGCCCGAAGAACCACATCCAGAACCTGCGAGATGCGAAGACCGTACCGGATCCGATGGCTGGGACCCCGAAGTTTAACCTGTATACCCTCGACAAGGTCTCCTGCTCGGAACCCCGAAGACCCGAACCCGAAGATCGTCGCCACGGATCGACAAGGACTTCTACATGGGACGACAAGTACTTCGTCATGGATCCGATTGAAGTAATCCCGAAGACCACAGATGCGACAATTACTCCTTCCCGGATGCGAGCCCCGGATCTGAAGACCGCCAAGATCTCCACCGGAACGCCAAGTTCTTCTTCCCGGACGCCAAGGTCGCCAACACAGAACGCCAAGCTCTTCATCCCGAACGCCATGACCGTCTACACGGATCCGAAGACCACCGGTACCTGATCCACTGAAGTTCGCCATCGACGACAAGATCGACAGCTTCGAACCCAAGTTCTCCGTCATGACACGACAAGTTCTCCGTCTTGTATCCGAACCTCGCGTCCCCGTCGATCCCTGAGTCTGAACCCTGAACCCCCGGAAACCAAGATCTTCCGAACCTAGATGTGTGAACCTTTTCCCGAGCCCCTATTTTATAAATGCTATATATAAAACCTGTCGCATATTAAATTGTTCATCTCGCATGCATATCATGTGGTTCGGGGCATTATGCCGATTCACCTCATAATTAAATATGGAGACTATATGCGGACTATTCTAGTCTTATATTGACTCCATTTAAATTTGTGTAGTGAACCGATGCCCTATTTCGCCTTGTTAATTCAACATTTAATTTGCGGGGTAGATAAATAACTTGAACCCTCTGATTAATTGTTGGGACCCCCGGTTCCGCTTAATATTGCCTAGTCGCATCGCATCTGTGCCATGCCATGCCTCATATCATAATCATGCCGGATCTTTTGCCGTAGTATTAAATATTGCATCCGATGTTTCTTCTAGTGTTTGCTTCTTCGCGCATTAGGCCGATGAGTTGATGCGAGTATCGACAAGTTCTCCGGATATGATCCGTCGGCAGTGTTTCCCAGGCGAGCATCTCCCCCTTTCTACCTATCTTGCATTTATAGACTTTATTTCCTCTTGTTGATCTATTGCTATCCGTGTCGCGATGCTTTAGTTTTCGTACACTAGTTATAACCCGTGCAGCCTCTATATTGCCTTGGACACCTCCTATCACCTGTGTTTGGTAGATAGCTGGCCTTGCGAGTCGTAGTTGCTTACTCAGGTGTGATCTTGTCTTGTCGAGTACCACAGTTGTTGGAATGCTGGCAGATGTTTATGGTGGAGATGACCATGACTTTAAATACAACTATTAAATTGCTGGGACAACTAATGAAAGAGGCACCGGTGGGCAATATATGCTATTTGGTTTTATGCCCACTTGTGTGTCGTAGGCCCCGAGTACTTGATACATGTTCCTTGATTTGTCGCACTATCCACATCCGGGAGGCCTTATGGACCCCTTGAGCCAAAGCTTGATTCATTTCAATTTCTTGGGGCCACAAACTAGTTTGGGGTTTTATTTACTATTATGTACTTATGCCATGTTTACTGCTTTATTTAAGATTGTGCGTGGAGCACCTGTACTGTTTAGGATTGCCGAGTGTTTTCGCGGTATCGACAAGCCCAGTCACACTTTCGGGTTCCCGGTCGTTTACAGCCATTGAAGCAAACCCTGGGTCTGTTTCGGAGCCGGCCAACTTCGTTGCGGGTAGCTTGGTGGGGTGGCCCCCTGAAATATTTTATGAATCTTGTGATCGCTTTGTCGTGAATGCCTCGTTGGGTTTTGAGTTGGTTTTCCCGAGCTTGATCGAGTGTGTGTTGCTATTTGTGCACCCCTGCAGGGTAAAACTTTCTGAAAGCCGTGTCCGCAGTTATGGACGACTTGGAGCATAGTATCTTGGTCATAGACAAGCATAAATAAAGTATTGCTATAAATTTGACTTAATATGTGACTAGTAATCAGCTTCACTACAATGGAATGGATAATAAAAATGCCAACAACTGGTGGATCTGTGGGGATCTGTGTCATACTATACCTGCCTAGTAAGTATTGCAACTCCAATGGAATGTGATAAAAGTGCCAACAACTACTGGGTTTTGGTATTCCTCAGGACAATTATATCTGACTAGTAAATGTTCCAACTACCACAGAATTGTTAATTAAAAATGCCCACTACTTATGCTTCAGGATGACTAATGCTATCTATATCTGATTAGTTAGAGCTTCAATTATAATGGAATGAATAAAACTGCCAACTGTGTGAGTCCCTCGGTTTGACTTCTTCATTTGGTCTCGAAGGGGAATACCAGGATGGGTATGATTGGTGTTAGTATAAGGTTGATTCCGAATAGGTCTTTCTTCTCTCTCTCTATTAGCCGACAGTTAATCGAGTCTCTATAGGTTTAGTGCATGTTGCGCTGCCGCTTCAGGCCACCATACCTATGTAGGCAAGAGCCGCCGAATTCTAGCCTCGATGTGTACTCGCCTCAGTACTGACGCTCCTATTTTTCCTTTGCCCTTTGTTGGCATCCCCTTTCTGTTTTAGTAGGTTTGCGATCGACATCGTTAGCAGGGTTACCCTTCCGGCTTGGCCTAGGCATGGTTATGGACACCATTGGTTATTCTTCAGGGCTCTTAGCCCCATTTGCATCTTGTCCGTACTTGGACGCTGTATCGTTTTCAAGATGATTTGGATCTTTTGTAGTGTATATCTGTATTCTTGACTCTTGGAGTCGTGCTGTATATATATCTGTTCTGTGGGTCCCATCGAGGACTGTTCTGTAATGGTATTACTTTGTTTTTCCACCTGCACGAAAGTGCCTGGTGGGCATCCTTGAATCGTTTCTATGCGGGTTTGGCAGGAAGCGCTAAAACTTGCATAGGGCCGATTCGAGGGTGTTACAAAATGCAAGCACTACACACATGATCTTTCTCAAAACACACACCGGTTAATCCAACAATATTTTCACCCTTTAGGAGTTATTTAAGATTTCTCTTGTTGACGTGGCCAAGGCGGCGATGCCACAGCCATCCCTCGTCAACCTTGGCCATTAGACATGTTGGAAGAGATTAACTCTCTTGCGAGAGGTCGACCACATAGAGGTTGTCTTCCACATATCCAACAAGGACAAACTTGAGATAATCACTCCTAAAGACTTTCACACAAGTTCTAGAGAAATAAGAATCATAACCGGCATCCGCAAGATGTTTTATTGAAAGTAAGTTGTAGCCAAGGTTTTCAACAAGCATGACGGTCTCTAGGGTCAAAGCCTTGGAGACCACCAACTTGCCAAAACCTACTACCTTTCCTTTAGAGTTGTCTCCAAAAGTGATGCTTCACGTTGAGTTAACATCATGAATAAATTGGTCAAGCGCACTTCTACCTCTGGTCATATGATTGGTGCATCCACTATCAAACACCCTTTTTGATCCACCGGAGGCATACCCCTATAAAATCAATTATTTTATTTAGGAACCCATTGAGTAATGGGTCCCCTAGCATTAGCAACAAGATCTTTTGGTACCCAAATTGAGTACCACCTATAAGCATAACCATTGCAAGGGCCAACATATTTGGCATACACATCTCCTTGGGTGCCCTTACATAGCACATTGAATGGATTAGATTTTCCCGCAAACTTGTGGTTGGGGTTGCCCCTTGTGGCTCCCCCATTCACAACATTCTTCTTCACTTGGTTAACCACCTTGTGCCCTTCACGCACAAAGTTGATCTTCGTAGGTGGGTTGACGCCATTATTTTCGTTCTTGGGATCATACCCCATACCTTGCCTTCGAGCTCTCACCATTTGGCGAGCAAGAATCTCATCAAGAATCTTACCCTTGGTGGTAGGTTTGAGACGCTCCATCTCAAGTTGTTCCTTCAACTTCTTATTCTCCTTAAGGAGACTAGCTTGATCCAAGGAAGGGTTAGAATCACAAGTAATATTCTCAACAATAATATAATCCTTCAATGTACCAAGAGCCTTTTCATAGGACACTCGAAGTTGATCATGATTCTCCCCAAGTTTTATGAGCTCACGCTTGACAAGCAAATTTTCTTTCTCAAGTTTATCAAGGTCATTGGTGAGAGAGGCATGAGCAACCTCAAGTTCTTTCTTTGAAGTATCAAGCTCTTGGGACAAGGTGATAGCTCTATCTATGGTATCCATATCATTTGCCTTATCTAGTTCATAGATTTCAATTTGTTCTTTAAGAAGGGAGGTAATGTCCTTTTCCTTGCTTAGCTCTTGCTCAAGAAGATTGAATATTAGTTTCTCATCATCGATATGAGACTCCAAACCATCAATGGTCTCGTCACGTGAATTGACAAGGCCCATTAATTGTTTGAATCTAGCGCGAGCATTGCTAGGAAGGGACTTCATGATTTTGTACATTTCTTGTACATAGTTTTCATCGAATTCATCATTGTCAGTATCATTGGCACTAGAATTATCATCCAAGATGCTAGAGAGAGATGGAGGGGAAGAGATTACCTTGGTACTCCTTGCCATGAGGCTTGTACCGGCGACCTTGGGAGTGATGGAGTCATCGGCATAGTCTTTGGTGTAGTCATATGTGAAGAGTGACCCGGGTTCGGCAAAATCCAAACCGGCCACTCCCAAAACCTTCTCCTTATCTTCATTCTATGCATCGGATAGGTACTCTTGGCCAATAAAGCCTTTGCCATGATGCTTCTTGTTCCTCTTGTACCTCTCATTGATGGTGTTTGGCTTTAATCTTGGCTTGGCACCCTCTTCATACTTGGGCTTGTCAAGTCTCTTCTCATATGGGCATTTCTCGGCAAAGTAGTCTGACTCATCACAATTGTAGCAATTCCTCTTCTTATCACTTGGACCGGTTGAGCATCTTCTTCTTCTGAAATTCAAGTTCTTGTTGGTGAAGAGAGCAACTTGAGCTAGCATGTCGTCAATGCCCTCACTAGCACTCTCTTCTTCATTTGCAACATTCTCTTGCACATACTTGGCCTTCAATGCTAGGGATTGAGAAGGCACAATGGCATGGTTGATCTCCTTGATATTTTGTCCTTCATCCACCATATTGTCCGTGGCAACAAGATAAGACACTAGATCATTGGGCAAGAAGTGGCGAGCTGAATCTAGGAGTTGCAAGTTCAAGGCAAGCTTCTCATCGGAGGCGGCAATCATAGAGAGAACCTTTCACTTGATGAGCTCATCATTAAAGTTGACCAATCATCATACTTGTCAGAGCCAAGACCATCAATCTTTACACGGAGGGCAACAAGTCTCTTGTATGCTTCTACAATGGACTCACCATCGTTGTTCATGAACATGCTCATCTCTGACTTGGAAGCTTCATACTTGGACTTTTGGATAGGGATGTTCCCTCTTGTAGAATGACAATCCTCTCCCAAAGCTCCTTTGCGGTGGGGATGTTTCTAACCTTATCATAGAGAGTGCGGTGAATGGCACTCCTTATCTTGTCACAAGCCGTTGCATTTAGTTGACGGTCATAGTATTCTCCCGGAGTGAGATTGTTGGGATCTTGTGGATGGAAGCCCTTGCCCACAATCTCCCAAAGCTCCACACTGGAGCTGTGAAGATGAGATTCCATAGAAACTTTCCAATGAGAGAAGTGAGTTCCATCATAGTGAGGTGCGGGACCCGAACCATTAATATGAGGCATGATGTTCTTTTGATTAGGATATATATATATACAAAAATGGATTAGGAGGCATAGAGGCTCTCGTCGGGTCAGTCTCACTAGAGTCCTCGTTCATGGCCTCCTTATCGGTGTCCATCGGCCTCCCTTGAGGTACTATCGAAGGTCCGGCAAGCATGACCCCCTCGCCCATCCCCGTAAAATGTCCCTCAAGAAAACTTATTCGAGCAAGGAGATCGGAATCCACCTTAGCCTTTTCAAGGGACTGTTTGGCAAAGAGTTCACGGGTCTCCTTGACCGAATAAGTCTTTCCCTCCTCATCATCGGAGAAAACCATCTTTTCTCTTAGGCGGTAAAGCCCTTAGAAGAGCACTAGGCTCTGATACCAATTTTAAGTGTAAGATGGTTTACCTAGAGGGGGTGAATAGGTTTTTATAAAATTCTTTATAATCTTTTGCAAGTTTTTGGCTTTGTGGAATATAAGTGTGCCTAAATGCAAACTAGATGAGGCAACCTAGATGATGATACAAGATACTTCAAGCACGAAGGCTATCACAAAGTAAACAACACAAGTAAGAGAGTGGTTAAGGAATAACCGAAGCACGCGGAGACAAAGATGTATTCCTGTGTTCACCACCTTTGGGAAGGGGGCTACGTCACGTTGGAGAGGTGTGAGGTTCAACAAAGTATTCCCCAATGCCACGAAGGCTCACCTTATTCTCCGAGCCTATCCCACGAAGGAATAGCTCACTTACTCGTGGTAGAGTTTAAGGTAGTCTCCAAACCGTCACAAACATTCCACGAAGCAAATCACAAGTCGAATGCCTCCGGGCGACCCTAGCCGCCTAGGATTTCCCACAAACCCAAGAGTAACAAGCTAACTTGATGAACTAAAGGGGGAATGAACTTTGGCTTGGTGGAAACATAGATCGGGACCTCCTCTTTCTTTCTACCAAAGGGATTTGGATTTGGTTGGGTAGAATGGGAGATCCTCAAGGAATTGTGTTTCAACAATGGGGAAGAGAGAGAGCTTCAAGAATGAAATATGAACTAAATGCCTAACTTCCTCAAGGTGGAAGAAGAGGTATTTATACCCAAGGGAGAAATCTAGCCGTTTAGAGCATTTTTTGCGAAGTCCGGTTTCAAGTTCAGTTGGACCGGCCCACACATCGGACCGCCCGGTATACAACCCGGAAGACTGAAATCCAAACCAGGATGCTCACTGTGCGTGAACCCGGATAAACTTGGTATACTAAAATGAGATTCTCGGTTTGGGTTCGGTTTTTCCGGCGCTCGTACCGGACCGCCCGGTCTGGGAGCCGGTTCAACTGGCTTGTAAATCGAACTTGGCAGAGAAGCTATGAAACATAGATTTCTCTCTCCTCTCTCTTTGGTGATGGAACAAGTGGGTGTATGGGATGTGTATAAGGCTTAGAAATTCATCCCCAGCAAGCTCATCGAGATAACCCCTCTTAATAGTGTGGTGTTCCTAAAGACTCAAGATACATATAAAAGGAAAAACTCCGGCACTTCTCTTCATTATCGAAATGGGGGGGTCTCCGATGATCTTCCAACATACCAGCGGACTAAAACTTGTTTAAGACACTAGTAGGTAGCAGAAGTCCGCTCTAACTACTGTGTCATTGTAAACCAAAAACAATAGAGGGTAAACTACCCTTTCACTTCCTGACAGGAAACAGAGTAGTTTTTTAGCATGCAATATGTAACAGCTTATGTAGTGGGCATGTGGTTGGGCAAGACTGATGCATTTTGTGTAAGTAAGTGTGATTCACATGGTTTAATTTGTTGCTAGTTGAATCATATTGAATTATGGAGTCGGATGTATGTTGTTTATAATCTATTTGTGTGATGTGGTTGGAGTCGCTTTGTGAGTCCCCATGTGCATTTGCTTTTAGATTGAGTCACGTGTGTGGTTAGCTTGGACTTGGTAGTTTTATAGCTATTTGAATAGCTTAGGTCAATTCACCTTGACCCGAGGGATCAGTCGCGTGGCGACTTGTAACATCCCAGCATTAGAGCTTATAAATAAGCTGAGATGAGGTGTGTGCATTGCATTCATGCATAGAAAATCTGGATAATTTTCGCGCTTTTAAATAAAACTTGTCAAAGTGATTGAAGCTTCTCTTAACTTGGTGGAATTGAAGTAGATCATCAAAATGACTTTGATAAGTTTCAATATGACCTTTGCTAAAACCTTACCTTTGGGTAATATAATTTTATCTAAGGGTAGATCAAATGTAATAAAACTAAGTCACAACACACTAATTAATAAGGAGTACTAGATATTTTAGAGATCATTACATGGTATTCCATACAACAACTCAAGGATGAATAATTAATATTCTAAAGATGATATCAAGGTATTATCTACAACAAACCATGAATACCAAGTTATGTATATAACTTAAGTAAAGAAACTCTATAACATAATCCTTATACACTTACCTGCCATAGTTATTCCTACCATGGGTATCATGGTAGTTCTTAAACATTAACTCTTATCACAAATAGAGTAGAAAAGGAAGTCAAGCCAAGACCATACATCACATACCCTTAATATCATATTAAAAGATGACAATCCTATTTAACCAAGTCCTGGTGTCAAGTTGATCATCAATGTTGAGTGATCCATTCTTGACCTAGCACTTATTGACTCTTAGCCTTTGACCTATTATATTGATCTTCCAAAGACCTTAAGTAAATTAATAAGAAGAAGGAACTAGATATGGTAGAGTGTGCCATCATCAATGGAATGAGATCCTTAGTTGTGATCAAACCATTGGATGTTAGAGGAGTTAACTCACTCATGAGTTAACTAGAAGAAGTATCTAAACCCAAGAGTTAAGATAGTGATTATGGATCTATGAGAAAGATAGTAGTATTAGTGTATCACATAATAATCTTGTTAAGCAAAGTGGGTACAAACTTATAGTAAGCTTCCTTAACAAGATAAGCCCTTAGAGAGACTAGTACAAGTCTAGTACTTAGTGATAATAGATTTTGATCAAATATTTAGAAGCCTAAGCTTAGTATGATCAAAGGATGGGGGTCATTATTCTCAAGTCACTTGAGAATAGATGACTAAGTGCTGAAGAAGAGTTGTGAGTATACCAAATTAGGCAAACCCTGTCACTTGAGAATAGATGACTAAGTGATGCAGAAGAGTTGTGAGTGCACCAAATTAGGCAAGCCCTAGTAAGATGAATCATATAGCTTGATCATTAGAAGTCAACCTAGAGTTTGATGAAGGGCTTGTTCGTCTGCGGTACCAAAGTTGGCAGGCCAGCACATGGCGGTACCTAAGTTGCCTGAGATTACCGCGTTTTGAAAAGTTGGGCCGCCAACTACCGAAAGGGGCTATTTCGATGCAAACTCGTCTCACCCCTACCAAATGCAAACATGCCGTGAAACTGCCCCATGAAGTAGATGGTCGGGACCCTCATGTCAGTAATATTTCCGTGACGCGAGCGCCAACGCGGCAACCACGTAGGCGAAACGAGATACTAAAGGAGCATGGTGCATTGACCAAATTCACAAATCCACTCCCTCCCTCCTTCTGCATGAACCCTAGCACCGGCGGCGTCGAAATCCCCTCTCCAACCAGAATGATCTCTTCGGGCATTTGACTTTCGGCGCCAAGTTACTGCGCCTACTCGCTGCTACCGAGCTCTAATGCCGAATGCCGTGCCAGCCGTTGCGACGATCTAGCCTGCCTCTACCGCCGACGAGCTGAGCAGCATGAAGGATGGCAGATCCATTTGCCGAGGAAGAAGTACTTCTGGCTAATTTCGGGTGAGCTACTCTTCTCTTTGCTATTCGCACTACCTATAACTGCTAGCTGGCTATTGGCATTATAGAGATATATCGAACATAGAATTGTTTGCAAGCGCGATGCTGACAAACAATTCTTATCTTTTGTCTCCAATTTTTTGTCAACTAGGATCTCCGCTGAACCCAAATACACAGTTCTGGTGGCCATCTGCGGCTACCTCATTAAATTAGCACATGGGAAGAGCACGTGGAAACAGGCTCATAATCTGAAGATGGAAGTAGCACCTGTGCAGTTATGCACTGTCCCTGGTTTGGTTGCTGCTGTGCGTGAACTTGCTGAAATGAGGCTAGAGCAGACTGCATGGTTCAGCATCATTGATGAACGAGGCTTCAGGGTTCCTATAGCGTGTGACAGTCAGCTAATTGGGTTGATGAAATAGCATGTTAGGCTTCGTGTGGTTATGCTGGTGTGTAACATAGTGGATGAGGAAGCTCCTGCTACTAGGAGTCACCCAGCTATTATTGGACAGGGAGGTCTAATTCGAACCCCTGCTATTGTTGAGCAAAATGTGGTTCCTCGTCTGCAACATGCTTCTGTCAGGCAACCTCCTCGTAGGAGTCCCCGTATTGCCATTGTGGAAAACTCTGCTCTGGAATCTGCTGGTACTGGTTGTCCCCGTCCCCGTGCCCGTGTTGCTGCGGCTGATGCTCACCCAATCCATGCTGATGTTGAGCAAACTAAGGCGTCCAGAGGCTGCCCCGCTGTTGTTGCCAAGACCGCCGCCTTGTGTGCTGCTCCTCCTCAAAACCGTCCTCAAGTTGTGCGAACCTGTGCTCTAGAATCTGCTGGTACTGGTCGTCCTCGTGTTGTTGTTGATCTGGATGCTGTTGACCCAATCCCTGCCGCTGTTGAGGAAACTAAGGCTTCCGTAGGCTTCCCCACTATTGTTTTAAAGACTGATGCCTTATCTCCTCCTTGAACTCGTGCTCGGGTTCAGCGAGCTGCTGGTCTGAAGCCAGCTCATGGTCTGGACTCTGCTAGCACTCGAAACACTACTGTTGTGGGAACTGCTCCTGATCGTCAAGGTGGCATGGCAGCAGCTGATCCTATTGTGGCTGCCATTAGAAGGGGCCATGTCTGTCCACCATGCAATGTAGCTCCGGTGCTAAGGGCCCTAAATTTGCTCCTGGTCCTGGTACTTCCACCGAGGTTGATCCAGCTAACGATGACGCCGGTGATGGCGGCGGTGGCATTGGGGCTGGTTCTGATGGTGCCGCTCCATCTCTCGAACCTCTCGAAGGTTTCTATCCTAAAGAACCTGATGATGGCAAAGTAATCATTTGTATCAGTGTCGTGGATTATACTGCAAAATTAGATGATGGCAGAGAAAAATTCTATGACGAGTTTGATGTAATCCTTGGCAGATACGACCTTGAAGTGGTAGAGTTGATGACATCATTACGTGTGAAGGTGCTATGGGGGTCCTCCCAGGAAGCACGTTTGTTATATTATGGTTACATGAGCAAAAAGGCTATCGAAGTGAAAGATACCAGGGATTTAGTCGTACCGTTTACAAGGAAACATTATAGAGGTGAAGTTTACTTCCACTTGGTAGTGCTCACGGTTGGAGAGGAATTGGAACTCGACAATAGAGATGATGGACTTTTAGAAGGCAGGGGTGACCTGATCCATGGCATCACTGGGGCTGGTGCGACTGAGGGTGGCTTCGAACAGAGGAGAGTCTTACAGAGGAGCGTCATAAAGAGGAGCAGGAAGAGCATCCCTAGAAGAAGAACGTCACCAAGGAGACCATGCTAGAGAAGAGGACGCCCAAGAGTCGCACGACAAAAGGCCCCACGCCGCAGACTACACCCCTGAGATCCAATCAAAATGCCACACCGAACGGTAGTAGCAAAAACGCTAATAGGGCCAGCACAAAGGAGAACACGCCCAATAGTAGCAGCAAAAGGGCTAATTTGGAGCGGAACACGCCGCTGAGGTTAGGCAATAATGCCAGCACGAAGGAGAAGACGCCCAATAGTAGCAGCAAAAGGGCTAATTTGGAGCGGAACACGCCGCTGGGTTCAGGCAATAATACCAGCACGAAGGAGAACACGCCCAATAGTAGCAGCAAAAGGGCTAATTCAAAGAAGAACATGCCGCAGAGGTCAGGCAATAATGCCAGCACCCTGGAGCCAACACCCGTGAGGGGAGGCGGTAAGGAGATAACACCCAAGAGCATCAGCAAAAAGCCTAGTTCGATGGGGAATGGAACGTGGATATCAAGGCCTACTGATACCATCAGGAAATATTACATCATGAAGGAGGATGTACACAGGAAGAGCAAGACGGTTCTGTACACTCAAGATGAAATTGATTCTGACTACTGTTTGTCCACTGAAGTACCTGGGATGCGTGCAAACGTAAGACCACCCCATGTGGTTGTAGCAGAACCAACCGAGTGTCTTGGAGAAAAAAGAGTTGCCGGTGAGGTGGACTAGGGCAATGTTCCTGTCCATCCGGGGGGAGACGATGGTGCAGCCCCACCCATGGGAGTCAATATGATGTGTGCAGTACTAGGCATTAGAGACGATGGCGAAGGTTCTGAATTAGATGAAGAAGAAGGCAGTGTAGAGAATCAAGAATCTGGTGATGATGAAATAGACGAGGAACTTAATGATGAGACTGGTATTCCAGTCGATGATTTGGGTGTTGAAGTAGAAGAAATGAAACATGACCACGAGTATCATATAATTTCGGTTGGCACCGAGTTCAGAAGCATGCATGAGTTCAGGATGTCGTTCTAGCATTTTTGTCTCAAGGGGGAGTTCGACGTTTATCGACTCAAGAACTCTGTCGAGAGGTATGAGGCTGTTTGCAAGTTAACGTGGATGAATGGACGGGCCGAGGTACATTGTCCATGGAGGATCACATCAAGATCCTTACCTGCGTCGACTGCAATTAGGGTATTGGGGCAATGAATACAGCAAACCATTAGAACTCTCTCTCTCTCTCTCTTTTCACTCTATAACTACAATTGATGGGCGATATCTTTCTGGCAACTAGTTGACTCCGCTTATCTTGTAAATGAATTTGTGTTGCAGGTGAACAAAATGGGCCCTCCACACATGTGTCTGATAGGCAGCAAACTGAAATCCTCAATGGCTGATACGGAGTGGGTGGCTATGCAATCTATGTCCACACTAAAGGATAACCCTAAGGAGACCACGAAGAATATTCAGACTAGCCTCGGTTCTAAATACAACATTGTCCTTCCATATTACACGGTTTGGAAAGGTAAAGAGAAAGCTCTAGGGGTCTTGCACAAGGATTGGACCAATAGCTTCAGGATGCTGTACAACTTCAAGGCAGAGGTACAAGCTAAGTGTCTAGGGAGTGTTGTGGAGATTGACACCGAATCAGAAGGTGGTAAAATATATTTCAAAAGATTTTTCATGTCGCTTAAACCTTGCATCCAGGGATTCAAGGACGGTTGTAGGCCGTATCTGAGTGTAGACAGCACTGTCCTAACTGCAAATGGAAAGGCTGCCTGCCATCTGCCACAACACTTGATGGTCACAACTGGATGTTCCCAGTGGCATTCGGGCTATTTGAAACAGAAACGAAGGAAAACTGGGTCTGGTTTATGAGGCAGCTCAGGAGATCAATAGGCCACATGGATCCATTGGCTATATCCACAGATGCATGCAAAGGGCGACGAATGCAGTGAAGGAGGTGTTCCCGCGAGCTGAAGGTAGAGAATGCCATGCCCATATGATGCTCAACTTGTACTCACACTATGCAGGCAGCGTATTTCGTTAGATGTTTCCTGCTGCTAGAGTTTACAAACCTAGTAGCAACGATTATTTCGTGAGCAAGATTTTTGCCAAAGCCCCTGAACTTCCAGAGTACTTAGCCATCCATCATTCGCAGCTATGGAAGTGGAGTCAATTCAACCCTGACATCAAAGTTGATTATATAAACAACAACCTTACAGAATGCCTGAATAACTGGGTGAAGGACATAAAAGTGTGTCCTATTCATATCTTGATAGACAGCATACGTGGTATGATCATGAAGCTGTTAAATATAAGGAGAGAGATCGGTAGGAGACTTAGAGGACATATTCTACCACCAGTTGTACAACAACTGCACAAGAGAAGCCAAGGACTTGCTCATCTTAAGGTTCTCCTGTCAACCAGAAGAAGCTGTAAGGTGGTCGATATGTCCAAGAGTGGCAAAAGGGATGTTGTGAACATCCAGCTACGAGAATGCACCTGCTTAGAGTGGCAGCATATCGGGAAATCTTGTGACCACGCCTGGGCCTTCTTGGTGAAGAAAATAACTCTACCACATTTGGATTAGTATTTGTCAGACTACTACTCTATGGAAAAGTTCAGAGCTGCGTACGCTGGATCCGTCGAGCCATGTACAGACCCATCTCAGTGGCCTCAAGTCCAACTGTCTTTCGAGCTTTGCCAGCCAGTTACAAAAAGGGGCAGAGGAAGACCCCAGGTGAATAGGTTTAATAATTTTCTCGAGAAGAAGGGTTCGGCTTTTTGTGCTACAAAGAAGGGCAAAAACAGATGCAAGACCTGCCATCTTATAGGCCATAGAGCAGCTGGATGTCCCCTTAATGCTCCCAAACCTTGGTATGAGATGGTACATTCACAAAAAAAAATTGTGTATAGTCTGTAGATATAAGGTAGTAATCCATGTACTTTTTCTACAGGAAGCGCAAGGTAAAAACAAGACAGCTGACTCAGTGATTTTGCTGCGGGAAGAAAACCAAAACGAGTGGAGTGATGATGCCGGACAAGATTCTGGTGCTGATTGGCCTGACTTCCCTCGGCCCGGAGATGTAGGATACGTGAAGGTAAGAAAATTGGCATCCAGGAAGAGGAAGAAGGCAGGAGATGAAGAAGCCAGTGGATGTGAAGGAAATAGGAAGAAAGTTTGCACCTAAGCAGAGAAAGAGGGCTAGTAGTGTAGCAGCCTAATGATGTATTGAACTTGAACCTATATATGTAGTTCGGTTAAACTCTGGAGCTGTGTGTGTGGAACTTTTCGGGCGAAACAATCTGCCTCCCGTACTCGGAGTAAAATGTATCGCAACTTTAGGATTTGATACGGCCGAGGCCACTAGTTGAATCCAAAACTATGACTGTGCCACTACTATCTGAACAATTGCGATAGCTGAGCGGTTAAATCCTCTCCAAAATCGATGGGGGTTACTGGCACAAACATGATTTATTTATAGGCGCTTAATAAATCCCTGCTATTGGCATTACACTTATGATAAGTTTCTGGGCTGGAAAACAATTTCTTAAGCTGGCTGCTACCCTCCATGAAGCAACAACTTATTTCAGCTGCTGGACAATGACATGGCAACATAAACTGCAAATGCAACAAATAATGCCCAGATAATGAGGAAATTGTGTCCACTATCTGGCCTAATCTTGAGCCTGTATGCCTCACCACCTCCCTGCCCCAGCCTCCCCTGCACCTGGTGAAGCTCCCGGATCTCTCGCTCCATCGCACGAATCTCCTATTTCTTGTCCCATACAGCATCATGCAGATCCTGAACAAGCTCTCTGTGAAAACCTGTCAGTGGCTTTTCGATCCACACAAACTTGTTACAGCCAGTCCCCCTCCCTTCCTGCGTAGTAGATCGAAGGAAACAAAAAAAAGAATTACATTACGCTTTTCGGATCCGGGTTACCATTGTACCTACAGTAGGAACTTACCGCTCTGATGCTGCAGTTGCTGAATTTTCCTGCAGTATTTTCGCCGGTCCACGAAATCCATCTCGGCATCTTCTCACCGCACAAACACAGCATATCGGGGTAGTAATCATAGGGCGCCCTCCGGTACCTGATGGGGGCACCCGCCTTACGGCGTCGAGCCGACCCTGATTCTGCCCGAGGCGAACTGCACGAGCCGCGAGCCATGAGCGAGGGGAGCGAGGGCAGAGGAAAGAGGAGCCTTTGGATGTCAGGGTAGTAGTGAAGCGTGATTTATCCCTACTTAATAACTCGGGCAGAATCCTACCGTCCACATTCGGCTGACAGGTGGGGGACCTAGCGTGTGGACTTGTCAAAAAAAAAACTCGCGCCTTCGTGGTTCAAAAGCCCTCTCGCGTGCATTGGACGAAATTTTTTGGTACCTTGCCCGCGTACATATCACTGGGAGGCCTTGCTCAGGATTCAGACACTCCTGGCCCACAATCTTACTCCCTCCTAGGAACTTGTCATGGCTTGTTCCGGCAGATCCATCTGCTCCACCGCTTCTGGTAGGGCTCGCCACGGCGGATCCACCCCAAGATCCTACCGTCGCAGTATCAAATGGCCATGGTTTCTTGAGAGGAGCGACGATGCTACGTATGCGAGCTCGGCCCCTCCTACCTGTAGAAGGACTAATGCGGCGTCGAGCTCGAGCAGGATTCGCGACGGCGCTCGGTCCACGCCAACCCCGTCACCTTCGTCATTGTCGATTCCGATGTGGAGGACGACGGGGACGAAGCTGTGTAGAACGCCATTGTTGCCTCCTTGGCAAAGGGCAAGCCACGGGCGAGAGTGCATGTCACCGGGAAGGGCACTGCGGTGTCACCAATCGAGGTGGACTCCGGTGACAGCGGTGTGATGTGGGTTTAGATGTTGTTTAGGATGGTTGCAATTTCGGTTGTGTTTAATGGGAGTACAATTATTGTAATGGGTTTGTCGAGCTATATTGAGAAATATGTGCAATAGCAGCGTGTGAGTGCTTCCACTTTATAAATTGTGTTTGTGCCATTTGCATGTTGCATTATCAACATAGATTACTTGTAAACAATCCAACGAAAATCATCAGATTACAACCATAAGACGGGGGTGGCAGGATGGAAGAGAAGTTGGGATAGTGGCTTCGAGGGGAAGGAAGAGGAGGGGCGTGACACTGGTAGGTGGGCCCTCAGAACACGTGACACTGACATGCGGGAGCGGGAGCACACGGTATTGCCGGTCTGTCCAGAGCAAGCGGACTTTGCAACATGACAACAGCAAGCTGATTGGACCAATATAATAACTCACGAAGTATTAAGGAGTACTGAAAACTACAACTGGGGTACATTCGCACAACACGTATGCTCTAAGCACCTGAGAAGCATCGCTTAAGTCTAACAGTAACGACAACACAAGTACTACATTTGCTTGTCGGTCTTCTACAAATGTAGAAATGCATCTGCCTGTTCGGTCCATCACCGACAAGGTACTAAGATGGCACGCATAGGATCGACCTTAGGTCCACATACTCCACCTCCCGCAGCGTTGGGCAGCTTGGCGCCTCGGCTAGCACAAGAATGCTATCCGACGACGGCGGCTGGGCGTTCGCCCACATGCGCACCGTGTATACGGGCCAGGCACACGAGACCGACCTGATGCATACGGCACCCATGACGGCGGACCCGGCTCTGGTTCCCGGAACACCGGCGGTAATGGTCAGGACGAAAACAGAGTCGTCCCCCCCTTGGAAAATTAGCAGGCAGCGTGCCGAGTCAGTGAACGACACCTGGTCTTGGAGAAGTTGGGCTTGCCCATACGAGATCCTAATCACTTCGATCCCCTCTACAAGGTGGACGACGAGCTCTCCCAGCGGGCCGGTCTAGTTGCAGCTCGGCTCCGTGCAGGAGCACGCGTCGTGCGGGCACGCGAGCTCGTGGAGCGGGAGCTCATGGTAGGAGTAACGGCGAATGCATCCTGGGTGGGAGCACACGAGCGGGAACGCCGCTGTGAAGTTGCGCGCAAGGATCTCTAGATTCTTGGGCTACAACATCTGCCACATCTGAAGTTCGTCGAGAAATCAGAAAAAAGATCAACAGTTAGATTGGCGAATAGCAGGAATATGTAGGATAAGTTCAAAAGCTTGTAAAATGATTTCTTAGCATGAAGGTAGCGACCGAAGAATTGGCAGATGTCGTCGGCTTGCGGCTACGGCAGGATGGAAGTGAAGTGGGGAAAGTGGCTTCGAGGGGAAGGAAGAGAAGTGCGGGGAGGAAGAGAAGTAACGGGGACGTGACACTAGGGTATGGCCCACTGAACTCGTGAGTCATAACACTCGCAACATGCCAGTTTTTCCAAAGCAAGCGTGGCCAATCATGCCGCAGAACAGCCTACTAAAGGATCGCTCTCGTGAAGACCACCCCAATTGTCCAAGCGCCCCAATCAAACGGTATGTAAAAATTGTCAAGCAGAACAACTGTGTTATGGCGTGCCTTCTAGAAGACTCGGTCTAACGGTGGATCCATTGGGGGCAGTGCCAGTCTTAGTATAAGAACAAACATGAAATGACTCAAATGGATCCATATGTGGTTTGTGGAAAGAACACACATGCAATGACACTGGTTGATCCATGTGTGGTTTGTGGAAAGAACACAAATGCAATTACCCTAGTGGTTGATCCATGTGTGGTTTGTGGAAATAACACACATGCAATGACTCTAGTGTTGGTTTTAGTATAAGAACACACATGCAATGACTCTAGTGGGTTCACATGTGGTTTGTGAAAAGAACACACATGTAATGACCACCGGTTGATCCATATGTGGTTTGTGGAAAGAACACACATGCAATGACCACTAGTTGATCCATAAGTGGTTTGTGGAAAGAACACACATGTAGTGTCCACTGGTGGATCCATATGTTGTTTGTGAAAAGAAAACACATGCAATGATCACTGGTGGATCCATAAGTGGTTTGTGGAAAGAACACACATGCAATGACTCTAGTGCTAGTTTTAGTATAAGAACACACATGCAATGACTCTAATGGATCCATATGTGGTTTGTGAAAATAACACACATGCAATGACCACTTGGTGATCCATGTGTGGTTTGTGGAAAGAACACACATGCAATGACAATGGTGGATCCATGTCTGGTTTGTGAAAAGAACACACATGCAATGACTCTAGTGTTGGTTCTAGTATAAGAACACACATGCAATGACCACTGGTTGATCCATATGGGGTTTGTGGGAAAGAATAAACATGCAATGACCACTGGTTGATCCATATATGGTTTGTGGAAAGAACACACATGCAATGACCACTGGTTGATCCATGTGTGGTTCATGAAAAGAACACACATGCAGTGAAAACTAGTTGATCCATATGTGGTTTGTGAAAATAACACACATGCAATGACCACTGGTTTATCCATGTGTGGTTTGTGGAAAGAACACACATGAAGTGAACACTGGTGGATCCATATGTTGTTTGTGAAAAGAACACACATGCAATGACCACTGGTTGATCCATATGTGGTTTGTGGAAAAGAACACACATGCAATGAACAATGGTGGATCCAGAAGTGGTTTGTGGAAAGAAAACACATGCAATGACCACTGGTTGATCCATATGTGGTTTGTGGAAAGAACACACATGCAATGACACTGCTTGATCCATGTGTGGTTTGTCGAAAAGAACACACATGCAATGACCACTGGTTGATCCATGTGTGGTTTGTGGAAAGAGCACACATGCAATGACTCTAGTAACTTATCCATGTGTGGTTTGTGGAAAATAACACACATGCAATGCCACCGGTTGATCCATAAGTGGTTTGTGGAAAAGAACACACATGCAATGACCACTGGTTGATCCATAAGTGCTTTGTGGAAAGAACACTCATGCAATGGCCACTGGTTGAACCATATGTTGTTTGTGGAAAGAACACACATGCAATGACCACTGGTTGATCCATAAGTGGTTTGTGGAAAGAACACACATGCAATGACCACTTGGAGATCCATAAGTGGTTTGTGGAAAGAACATAGATGCAATGACCACTGGTTGATCCATGTGTGGTTTGTGGAAAGAACACACATGCAATGCCACTTCTTGATCCATGTGTGGTTTGTGGAAAAGAACACACATGCAATGACCACTGGTTGATCCATTTGTGGTTTGTGGACAAGAACACACATGCAATGACCACTGGTGGATCCCTCTGTGGTTTGTGGAAAGAACACACATGCAATGGCCACTGGTTGATCCATATGTGGTTTGTAGAAAGAACACACATGCAATGCACATGCAATGGCACTCCTTGATCCATGTGTGGTTTGTGGAAAAGAACACAAATGCAATGACCACTGGTTGATCCATGTGTGGTTTGTGGAAAAGAACACACATGCAATGACCACTGGTTGATCCATGTGTGGTTTGTGGAAAGAACACACATGCAATGACCACTGGTTGATCCATCTGTGGTGTGTGGAAAAGAACACACATGCAATGACTCTAGTGTTGGTTTTAGTATAAGAACACACATGCAATGACCACTGGTTGATCCATATATGGTTTGTGGAAAGAACACACATGCAATGACCACTGGTTGATCCATGTGTGGTTCGTGAAAAGAACACACATGTAGTGAACACTAGTTGATCCATATGTGGTTTGTGAAAATAACACACATGCAATGACCACTGGTTTATCCATATATGGTTTGTGGAAAGAACACACATGCAGTGAACACTGGTGGATCCATATGTTGTTTGTGAAAAGAACACACATGCAATGACCACTGGATGATCCATGTGTGGTTTGTGGAAAAGAACACAC
Source organism: Avena eriantha (assembly GCA_910589775.1). Lineage (NCBI taxonomy): Eukaryota > Viridiplantae > Streptophyta > Magnoliopsida > Poales > Poaceae > Avena > Avena eriantha. Next base: position 222,517,455 of record OU342740.1, read on the forward strand.
ATCCAATGAACACTGGTGGATCCAGAAGTGGTTTGTGGAAAGAAAACACATGCAATGACCACTGGTTGATCCATATGTGGTTTGTGGAAAGAACACACATGCAATGACACTGCTTGATCCATGTGTGGTTTGTGGAAAAGAAGACACGTGCAATGACCACTGGTTGATCCATGTGTGGTTTGTGGAAAGAGCACACATGCAATGACTCTAGTAATTTATGCATGTGTGGTTTGTGGAAAAGAACACACATGCAATGCCACCGGTTGATCCATAAGTGGTTTGTGGAAAAGAACACACATGCAATGACCACTGGGAGATCCATAAGTGGTTTGTGGAAAGAACACAGATGCAATGACCACTGGTTGATCCATGTGTGGTTTGTGGAAAGAACACACATGCAATGCCACTTCTTGATCCATGTGTGGTTTGTGGAAAGAACACACATGCAATGACCACTGGTTGATCCATCTGTGGTTTGCGGACAAGAACACACATGCAATGACCACTGGTTGATCCATCTGTGGTTTGTGGAAAGAAAACACATGCAATGACCACTAGTTGATCCATATGTGGTTTGTAGAAAGAACACACATGCAATGACACTGCTTGATCCATGTGTGGTTTGTGGAAAAGAACACAAATGTAATGACCACTGGTTTATCCATGTGTCGTTTGTGGAAAAGAACACACATGCAATGACCACTGGTTGATCCATGTGTGGTTTGTGGAAAGAAAACACATGCAATGACCACTGGTTGATCCATCTGTGGTGTGTGGAAAAGAACACACATGCAATGACTCTAGTGTTGGTTTTAGTATAAGAACACACATGCAATGACCACTGGTTGATCCATGTGTGGTTCGTGAAAAGAACACACATGCAGTGAACACTGGTTGATCCATGTGTGTTTTGTGAAAATAACACACATGCAGTGACCACTGGTTTATCCATATGTGGTTTGTGGAAAGAACACACATGCAGTGAACACTGGTGGATCCATATGTTGTTTGTGAAAAGAACACACATGCAGTGACCACTGGTTGATCCATATGTGTATTGTGGAAAAGAACACACATGCAATGAACACTGGTGGATCCAGAAGTGGTTTGTGGAAAGAAAACACATGCAATGACCACTGGCTGATCCATATGTGGTTTGTGGAAAGAACACAGATGCAATGACACTGCTTGATCCATGTGTGGTTTGTGGAAAAGAACACACATGCAATGTCCACTGGTTGATCCATGTGTGGTTTGTGGAAAGAGCACACATGCAATGACTCTAGTAATTTATCCATGTGTGGTTTGTGGAAAAGAACACACATGCAATGCCAGCGGTTGATCCATAAGTGGTTTGTGGAAAAGAACACACATGCAATGACCACTTGGAGATCCATAAGTGGTTTGTGGAAAGAACACAGATGCAATGACCACTGGTTGATCCATGTGTTGTTTGTGGAAATAACACACATGCAATGCCACTGCTTGATCCCTGTGTGGTTTGTGGAAAGAACACACATGCAATGACCACTGGTTGATCCATCTGTGGTTTGCGGACTAGAACACACATGCAATGACCACTGGTTGATCCATCTGTGGTTTGTGGAAAGAACACCCATGCAATGACCACTGGTTAATCCATATGTGGTTTGTAGAAAGAACACACATGCAATGACACTGCTTGATCCATGTGTGGTTTGTGGAAAAGAACACAAATGTAATGACCACTGGTTGATCCATGTGTGGTTTGTGGAAAAGAACACACATGCAATGACCACTGGTTGATCCATGTGTGGTTTGTGGAAAGAACACACATGCAATGACCACTGGTATATCCATCTGTGGTGTGTGGAAAAGAACACACATGCAATGACTCTAGTGTTGGTTTTAGTATAAGAACACACATGCAATTACCACTGGTTGATCCATGTGTGGTTCGTGAAAAGAACACACATGCAGTGAACACCGGTTGATCCATGTGTGGTTTGTGAAAATAAAACACATGCAGTGACCACTGGTTTATCCATATGTGGTTTGTGGAAAGAACACACATGCATTGAACAGTGGTGGATCCATATGTTGTTTGTGAAAAGAACACACATGCAGTGACCACTGGTCGATCCATATGTGGTTTGTGGAAAAGAACACACATGCAATGAACACTGGTGGATCCAGAAGTGGTTTGTGGAAAGAAAACACATGCAATGACCACTGGCTGATCCATATGTGGTTTGTGGAAAGAACACACATGCAATGACACTGCTTGATCCATGTGTGGTTTGTGGAAAAGAACACACATGCAATGAACACTGGTGGATCCAGAAGTGGTTTGTGGAAAGAAAACACATGCAATGACCACTGGTTGATCCATATGTGGTTTGTGGAAAGAACACACATGCAATGACAGTGCTTGATCCATGTGTGGTTTGTGGAAAAGAACACACATGCAATGACCACTGGTTGATCCATGTGTGGTTTGTGGAAAGAGCACACATGCAATGACTCTAGTAATTTATCCATGTGTGGTTTGTGGAAAAGAACACACATGCAATGCCACCGGTTGATCCATAAGTGGTTTGTGGAAAAGAACACACATGCAATGACCACTAGGAGATCCATAAGTGGTTTGTGGAAAGAACACAGGTGCAATGACCACTGGTTGATCCATGTGTGGTTTGTGGAAAGAACACACATGCAATGCCACTGCTTGATCCATGTGTGGTTTGTGGAAAGAACACACATGCAATGACCACTGGTTGATCCATCTGTGGTTTGTGGAAAGAAAACACATGCAATGACCACTGGTTGATCCATATGTGGTTTCTAGAAAGAACACACATGCAATGACACTGCTTGATCCATGTGTGGTTTGTGGAAAAGAACACAAATGTAATGACCACTGGTTTATCCATGTGTGGTTTGTGGAAAAGAACACACATGCAATGACCACTGGTTGATCCATGTGTGGTTTGTGGAAAGAAAACACATGCAATGACCACTGGTTGATCCATCTGTGGTGTGTGGAAAAGAACACACATGCAATGACTCTAGTGTTGGTTTTAGTATAAGAACACACATGCAATGACCACTGGTTGATCCATGTGTGGTTCGTGAAAAGAACACACATGCAGTGAACACTGGTTGATCCATGTGTGTTTTGTGAAAATAACACACATGCAGTGACCACTGGTTTATCCATATGTGGTTTGTGGAAAGAACACACATGCAGTGAACACTGGTGGATCCATATGTTGTTTGTGAAAAGAACACACATGCAGTGACCACTGGTTGATCCATATGTGTATTGTGGAAAAGAACACACATGCAATGAACACTGGTGGATCCAGAAGTGGTTTGTGGAAAGAAAACACATGCAATGACCACTGGCTGATCCATATGTGGTTTGTGGAAAGAACACACATGCAATGACACTGCTTGATCCATGTGTGGTTTGTGGAAAAGAACACACATGCAATGACCACTGGTTGATCCATGTGTGGTTTGTGGAAAGAGCACACATGCAATGACTCTAGTAATTTATCCATGTGTGGTTTGTGGAAAAGAACACACATGCATTGCCACCGGTTGATCCATAAGTGGTTTGTGGAAAAGAACACACATGCAATGACCACTGGTTGATCCATGTGTGGTTTGTGCAAAGAGCACAGATGCAATGACCACTGGTTGATCCATGTGTTGTTTGTGGAAATAACACACATGCAATGCCACTGCTTGATCCATGTGTGGTTTGTGGAAAGAACACACATGCAATGACCACTGGTTGATCCATCTGTGGTTTGCGGACAAGAACACACATGCAATGACCACTGGTTGATCCATCTGTGGTTTGTGGAAAGAACACACATGCAATGACCACTGGTTAATCCATATGTGGTTTGTAGAAAGAACACACATGCAATGACACTGCTTGATCCATGTGTGGTTTGTGGAAAAGAACACAAATGTAATGACCACTGGTTGATCCATGTGTGGTTTGTGGAAAAGAACACACATGCAATGACCACTAGTTGATCCATGTGTGGTTTGTGGAAAGAACACACATGCAATGACCACTGGTATATCCATCTGTGGTGTGTGGAAAAGAACACACATGCAATGACTCTAGTGTTGGTTTTAGTATAAGAAGACACATGCAATGACCACTGGTTGATCCATATATGGTTTGTGGAAAGAACACACATGCAATGACCCCTGGTTGATCCATGTGTG